>CM037996.1:7324236-8010562 GCA_021234005.1 Nephelium lappaceum
GCCGGAAACTGTCGAACGGCGGTCCGGTCGTGGTCGGGTCGTGGTCGGGTACGGGTTGCACAGTGTGGGTCGAGTTTTTGAATGAGAAATCGGTGATGAAAATGACTTTTCACCGATTTCTTACAAATATATATAGGAGGGGCTGTTTTGTAATTACATATTTTGGTTTTTTTTATTTTTTTGAAAATTAAGGGCTTATAGGTAAATATATGTAAGGGCATTATGGGTATTTTGGGTATATAATGAAATTAATTTGTTTGAGGGGTTAAATTTAATTTGTTTAAAAATATTGGGTAAAAACAAAAATTGTCATTTTGAAATGGGTATTTTTCGTAATTTTCGCTTTGCTTGCCTTATGTAGAATTAAATTCCTTTTACTTCACCTAATGGATGACTAGAAGAGAAGAGGGGGAGATGATGTGGCACCGAGGACATAATTTAAAGGACCAATGAGGCCAGTTTTCAGCTCTCTTGCGTAAAAGGAGGAATCTGAAAATTTAATCAATGTTATGGTCTTTTATCTTTAACTTTTTATTTTGTGTCGTCGGACCCATTATATGTTTGAGTACTTTTGATGGTCCGACCCGTTATACTCTTAAGTCTTTTGCATGTATGTGGTCTATTCAGGACAATGTTTTTTGTTTTTGCCATTTATACATACTTGGGAATATTTCGTGACTAAATTTTCTATCTTTTGCTGCCAGTTTTTTGTGAAAATCACATGGAGCTGCCATAAATTGACTTAGCGTGAGACATAGATATATGGGTGACAGCTTGACCAAACTTGCCTGTCTGAAAAAATTTGCTTTCTTAAGAAGTAAAATCAACTTGTGGCTTTGACATCATTGTTATTCCTAATACTTATGGGAAAAACAAAAATTGAGCTTACAAAATGTGCTGCTTCTACTTTACTATTGAGCCATTCAATATTGTCATACGTGATATTAACCTATCATAACCTCAAATCTTTAATACTATAGTTGGGTCATTTCCTATCGGTTTAAACTTTTGGGTCTGATAGTAACTAACATATTATCAGAGTTTGGAGGTCTTTGGTTCAAATATTCTTTCGTCCCTTTATCTGAAAATATTCTCGTTACACATGTTATATTTCTTCCTTTTATCTGAAAATCTTATCGTTACACATGTTATATGGCAGGGGACGTTTAATATGTATCCGTCATATGTTACTTATCTACATTGCATGTGAGAAGACTTGTTAACGTATCATAACCTCAAGTCTTTAATATTATAATTGGGTCATTTCCTAACAGTTTAAATTTTTGAATCTAATGGTAACTAACATATGAGCTTGTTGAAGTCATGTATGCTCATGCTTTGTTAGTCTATTATGAACGTTTTCTGGATGCATTTAGAAGTTGTTGCTAATAAGATATAATGATGCGTTGGAGGTGGTTTTGTTACGTAGATGTAAAGGATGTGAAATGGCCGTTTCTCTCGGTCATGCAAGGGAGTAATAGATATGGTCACTATTCTGCGAGTTTTGAAGTAAGTCATTTCATTTGTGTGCTTGAACATAAAAAATGTCTAAAACACTTATTCCCTTTCCTCCAATTTTCTATGATATGTTTAATTTTTTGGAGTGAAATGATATCTAATGTGTCAAGACATCAGGTATTATTTTGTGAGCACTTCATGTCTCCTTTTCTTTCTCTTCATAAGCCAAAAAAAAAAATAATAATAATAATAAACAAAAAGGTAATCATGCATTGCCAAAGTCATAAATAATTGTACTGAAAATTTGTGTAATTGTAAGAATGATAGTTTTTGGATAACTCATTGGTCATTAAGATTTTACTTTTTCTTTCATCACATGAATTAATATCTTGGAACAGGAACTTTAATGGTAATAATAAAGGTTTCTTTTTCTTTTTTCTTTTTTCTTTATAGGAAAATGAAAGTTATTCACACCTTTGCCAGAGAAGAAGAAGTGAATAAGTTGCTAAATTGTATTGACAGTGGTGTTTCGGTGAATTTGAGAGGTTTGTTTCTTTGTTTTTCTCGTCTTTAATATCACTTTTGTGTTTCAGGTTTTCCTCTTAACTCCTCCACTTATTATGTGAGCCAAGCTCGATCAAATATTGTCCAAGATAGATTATTGTTCTCTAGTTTTCATTAGCATGAGGATATTAAGATTTATATAAGCTAATAAACAATCAACTTGGTAATTTGTAGATAGTGAAGGTCGAACTCGGTTGCATTGGGCTGCAGATCGTGGTCACTTCCATATCATTGAAGTACTTCTTAGCAGAAAGTGTGATTTAAGCTCAACATTGTTATACATTTTTTACATACTTTTCAATAAAATAGAAATCAATGGCTATGTATCTTAAATAATTTCCACAATCTATGCTTCTCTTAGTCTTATGGGTTAGCCAAGATTGTTTGTGGTTTGCTATTTAAAAACCGTTTTAAAATGTAAGAATTTACTCCTGAATTTGGGTTGTATTAGTTAGTATTTAAGAATTCATTTGGTGTGTTTCAAAATAAATAAATAAAGGGTTATTATGAAAAACCCCTGGAATAACAATTAATCGAAATTTACCCCCCGTTTTTAAATTATTAGGTAAACTACCCTTACCGTTAACTTTCCGTACAAAATGTTAACATTTTCCATCCGAAATAGTAAAATGACCAAAATACCCTTACCATATCCTATAAAATTCCTCTTATACCCTTCAAACTTATTCAAACTTATGAAATGACTAAAATGTCATTTAAATTATTAATTAATTAAAATATTAAATAAAAAATAAAAGATTTAAAAAAAAGGGAAAAATCCAAAAAAACCCCTGAAAACGAAAATAATATCAATTTACCCCACTTTTTGAAAATATTAGCTAAAAAACCCCCTACCGTCTCCCAAGAGCGATTTTCATCCGGATTTAAAGCGATTTTGTGAAAAAAACAGTAAAAGACCAAAATACCCTTATAATATTAAAAAATTAATAAATTAAAAACAAACAATTAATCAATTATCAAATTATCTTTTAATAACCAAAATTAAAAAATAAAAATTAACTTTAAAAAATTAAATAAATTGAATTAAAGAAATTTTAATCATATGTAAAAATTAATTTGAAAAAACTAAAAAATTAAATAAATTTAACAAAATAAAAGTAAAATAAAAATAAAAATTAAATAATTTTTTAAAATTAACCTCCACCCTCCATCTCAAGATGGATGATGGAGATTAATTTAAAAAAAATTAATAAATTAAATAAATTAAAATTAAATAAAAAGTAAATAAATTAAATTAAATTAAAATTAAATAAAAAAATTCTAACAGATATCCACAATTGAAAAAAATTAAAAATTTAATAAAAGTTGAAAAAGAAAAAACAAACCGAAATAACATTCATATCCAGATCCAAAGAAAGCAACCAATAACATACATACAGATCCAATAAACCCAATTACTAGCTTTACAACAATCAAAACCCAGATCAAGAGACAACAACTCACAACAACCAAAACCCATAATCTTCATCATCATCATATTTTATCCAATTACATCAAAAGCTAGATTTCATCGTACATCAAACCTGTACCTAGATTTCAGATGCCCGCAGATCCACCTCCACCGTTCTTCACTGTCTTGCCCGCAGATCCTCCATCGTTCTTCACTGTCTTGCCCGCAGATCCTCCTCCACCGTTGCCCGTACCTCCCCGCAAATCCACCTTAACCGTTCTTCACTGTCTTGCCCGCAGATCCTCCTCCACCGTTGCCCGCACCTTCCCACAGATCCACCTCCACCGTTGCCCGTAGATCCACCCTTCACTGTCTTGCCCGCATATCCTCCACCGTTCTTCACTGTCTTGCCCGCAGATCCTCCTCCACCGTTGCCGGCACCTCCCCGCAGATCCACCTCCACCGTTGCTCGCACCTCCCCGCAGACCGTTGCCCGCAGATCCACCTCCGCCGTTCTTCCCTGTCCTCTCCACCTTCTCGACGAACGGCGTCGGATCTTTTTGGCTAAGTTGGAGAGAGAGAGGTGTGAGTGGTGACCGGAGAAAGAGATTGAGTTGGAGAGAGAGAGAGAGAGAGAGAGAGAGAGAGAGAGAGAGGTGTGAGTGGTGTGAGTGGTGAGAGTGGTTTTTGGTTTTATTTTTTCTTTTTTTTTTTTAATTAAAATATTACATATTATATTCAAGCTATATTTCACTCTCTATTGACACGTTTAATGACCTTTATACCCTCGATTTTAACAGATCCGTCATTTTTTTAACCGTTTTACTATTTCAATTGACGATTGAATTTTTTTGGCTAATATTTTCAAAACCAGTGGTGGTTTGATATTATTTTCATTTTGAGGGGGCAAATTGATAATATCCCAAAAAAAAATTTCTTCACACAAAATCCCTCACTCCACTCTCTCTTCTTATTCTTCTGCTTCTGCGCTTCTTCTTCTGCTTCTGCTCTTCTTCTTCTTTTTCTTCTTCTTCTTTTTCTTTTTCTTTTACTTCTCCGGGTTCGATTCGAACCCGGATCTGGGTTCGATTCAAACCCAGTTCTGGGTTCCATTGGAACCCAGATCTGGGCTCCTTCGAACCCAGAAACTGGGTTCCAAAACCCAGTTCTGGGTTCCTTCGAACCCAGAAACTGGGTTCCAACGAACCCAGAAACTGGGTTCCAATGGAACCCAGATCTAGGTTCCATTTGAACCCAGAAATTGGGTTCGTATTGGAACCCATATCTAGGTCCCTTCGAACCCAGATCTGGGTTCCTTCGAACCCAAAAACTGGGTTCGTTGGAACCCAGTTTACGAACCCAGTTTTTGGGTTCGAAGGAACCCAGAACTGGGCTCCTTCGAACCCAGAACTAGGTTCAAAGGAACCCAGTTTCTGAGTTCGAAGGAACCCAGAACTGGGTTTTGGAACCCAGTTTCTGGGTTCGAAGGAGCCCAGTTCTGGGTTCTTTTATTTTTTATTTAATATTTTAATTAATTAATAATTTAAAGGACATTTTAGTCATTTCATAAGTTTGAAGGGTATAAGAGGAATTTTATAGGATATAGTAAGGGTATTTTGGTCATTTTACTATTTCGGATGGAAAATGTTAACATTTTGTACGGAAAGTTAACGGCAGGGGGTAGTTTACCTAATAATTTAAAAACGGGGGGTAAATTTTGATTAATTTTCATTCGAGGGGGTTTTTTCATAATAACCCATAAATAAATAAATAACCATTTGTTATGATTTTTAAAAATTATTTTCAACGAGCATCTTCAAATCATTGTTGCTTTTTCTCTAGACCAAATCATACATCTTAAAATTTCAAGCAAATTAAAGTTCTAGCAGGTAAAATGTTAAGGAAACTAAAAATTGCTATCTCCCATGGTGAAGCTTCAACTTGTTGAAGTGGCATGATCCCCTTCCCTAGGGCCTCCTCCACACAAGGAAGTCATCTCCTGCTTTAAAATCAATCTTCCAGCCAAACCATTCATCCAGCAAGACCAAATATAAGCAAGAGTAGAAAATTCAATAGAGAAGTGTTTCGCTCAATAAGTCAAAGAGGCAAGGTGATTGAAGAAAATAGAGAGTTGTATCCATTCTGGCATATAATCTGACATACTTGGCTTCGGATATGTCTCTATATGATCAACCGATTCTTTCCACCTTTGAGGATTAATTTATTGCTTAAGGTGATGAAGGTGACTGAAATTGAAGTTGTTAATGCTTGGATTGGGCTAAATTATTTTTGTTTCAGATTTATATATTTGACTTTCTGTCGCCAGGCCATGCCTTTTAACATTCCAGAGATTGTGTTCTCAAATTCTGGCCATAGCTTTTTGAGTAAGCTTACATCCAATTTATGAAGTCTGAAAGCAATTCTTTTGTTCAAGTTGATTATTCTTGTGTTTTTATTGAACTTACCATTAAATTTATACATTTCAAATTGAAGGACAATGAAGGCTAAACTCCACTTCAAAATGCTGTTGTGGGTGAGAGGGAAGCCTTTGTTAAATATCTGGTAAGCAAAATGCAGACCTAGACCTACAGGATAATGACGGGAAGTCTCCCCGTGATCTGTGTGAGTTGGACTGGCCTTGGATGAAACAACCAGCAACTCAAGACTGACTGATGGTTTTGTTTTCTTTTACTTTCCTGGCTTAGCTCAAGTAATGGTTGACAAATTTCTTGTGGATGGTTGTACATGGCTATACATATGTAACCTCTTTAGCCCCTTTTTAACTTATATGATATATATCCCTAGGGCTTAATTCTGCTTCTTCAATGAACCATTGTTTTTTCATCCTTCTTTATTTAGGTACTGAAGAAAATAGGAAGGATGAACTTTTTTGTGGTGAGGTGGTATGTATATGCTATTATGATTATAGCTTTTGCTTTATTGGTCTTAATTGGATCTTTGTTTTGAGGATAGATGGCATGTGTCTGAATTTTTACTGGTTCTAGAAACAAGATATGTCATTAAAAACATGATTTTAAACTCAAATTTTGGTTTCATTATTTTATTTATAATTATGATGTAGATCATTATTTCTTTTAGGATGTCTAGTATTAATGTTTGGTCGAGCCTTAGACCACACATCAAAGTGCTTTTCAAATATTCAAAATCCATTTTCAGAAGAGCATATTATCTACATTGTAGCTATTAAGGTATTAATTTCAATATATTCAATTTATCCCAATCTTTTGGCTCTAATTAGAAACTAGAGATAGGAAATGAAGAACATATTAATATTTTCTCTAATACTACTGGTCCTTATTTGTTGATTTTCAGTTATTGGCTAGATGAGCATTATTAATGAAGGTTGTTATATGAATTGGGATGAAAAGTCTCAACATGTAACATTTAAAGCACATGCATTGGAAGAAGTTGATATGGGACATTTTGCTAAATTTATTTATCATTGATAAATTATGAGTTGAGCTTTATGGGGTTAATATTAAACACACTTTTTTTTTTCCTTCTTTTCTCTTACACATGGTTTGTTTTTATGGGTATGGAGAATAAATGAGAACCAATTAGTCCTTAGGGCAATCGTATTGAAATTATGAAGTTAATAGACAAGGTACCTTAGGGGAGGACTAAAGTGATAATAGTTATCTAACCAAATGATTATTATTATTATTATTATTTTTCAAAGAAAAGAAGCTATTCGTGATAATAGTCCATATCACAAATTCAAGATCCCTTTATGCCATTCGTGATGCAAAGTGATAGTTTTCCATATCATCTTCCAGATGATGAATTCAAGATCCTTTTATGCCAGTCATGACAGGAATTGTTTTTCGTCCTTTGGTGGAATATATATATATACACTAATGGGACTCAATCCGGATCTCTCTAAACTCTTACCCGGAAGAGTCTCGCCAGACACTCCAACGGATCCCTCCTAAACTCGACTCGTCAAGTTAAGTGAAACCCGCAGAGCAAACTCTGACTTGGACTTTTAACTTTCTAAACCCGTTGGGTTGGTTTCGTTTTAAAAACTAAAATTTCATTTCGACTTAAAATTTAAAATCATTTTTCAAAACTAAAATCCGACAGCATAACGACTGCATTTTTGACATTTCCAAAACCTGTAAAAAGAAAATAACACTTCTAACTATTTTCTCAATTCCAACCCAAATTTCTTTTGCTATAAAAGCCTCAAACATGCATATCAAACTCATTTCCAATCTCAAATCAATTTCATCAAGGATAAAAGCATGAAACCATAATTCAAA
The DNA here is from genome assembly GCA_021234005.1 of Nephelium lappaceum. NCBI lineage: Eukaryota > Viridiplantae > Streptophyta > Magnoliopsida > Sapindales > Sapindaceae > Nephelium > Nephelium lappaceum. Next base: position 7,331,953 of record CM037996.1, read on the forward strand.
TTTTCCTCAAAAGCAAATAAAACTTTCAGCTTTTAAAAGGCATTAACCACTCATTACAATTCAAAAATATGATTACAACCAACTTCTTTAAATTACAAATTATGCAAAAGATAGACATGCGGAAGCTTCGTTGTGTCAAGCCCACCTAAACTTCTAGAGGAGCTATTTCTTCTTCCCGTCACTCACGCCAACACCTGGGGAGGTTTTTAAATAAAAATGGAAAACTGTGAGCTTTAAAAGCTCAGTGAGTGCTTATATACTTTTTAACTAAAACTTTTGTTTACTAAAATGCCCCATCTAAAACATTTGAAGGTACAAATTTCAATTTCACAATCATTCTCAAATTTAAAGCTCATTTAAATGTAAAACATAAATATATAAGTTGTAAACTCATATATACATCCAAATGCGCATAAAACTCATAAATTTGAAAGCATACAAATGCTAAGTAATTTCATAACTTGAAATAAAGTTCTAAAATACTTTTATTCACTTTCAATATCCCATATATTTAATATAATTTCTAAAAACACCATTTATACCCCTAAAGTAATTTGACCACACGGCGACTAGCTATGCCGCTCGTAGTGGCAATGTCACGTGGTGATTTTGAACTGACATCAACCGTGACGCTATCTGAGACATCTCACGGCTATATGCGGAATGCTATATCGCTAACCATAGCGCAAGATAATATCTTATATAAGTAGAGGCGACACGACAAACTCGATTTCCCCCTAAGTTAGTGACACATCCCTCCAAGACTTTGTCATACTAATGTGAGATATACCGGTCGAGTCTAAAACTAAAAAATGGAATCTGAGAGTATACTAATGGCCTTTAAAAATCTCTTTTACTTTACTTTATAGTGAAATAAGCACAAAATCTCATTTTTGGGTGCATAAAGCACCAAAAGTCTGATTTCTGAGTGCAATAAGCACTAAAACTCATTTTCTGAGTGCATTAAGCACTAAAATATCTTTGTTAAGTGCAAGAGCACAAAATAACATCATTTCAAGTTCTAAAATAACATGTAACAATTACATAATGCTTAGACATTTCAAATAAGCATAACTTGAATAAAACTCATTTATGCACTCACCTGAATCTCTAACTTGATTCAAGCTCTTCAATGATTTTGCCGTGCTCCGCTTGCTTCCTCGTCACTTACATATCACATTCTAACTTAGTATAGGCTAAATTTAACTTCAAAAAACTCTTTAACAAGCTTCTAACTCAAGTAAACCATAAAAGGATATTTTTCACTAAAAAGCTTCCCTACTTGATTTCTACTTAATCAGAGCTCCAAAATTCCGATTTCTTTCAGTGAACCTTATTTATATACCCCTAGGGACATCCCTACATGTCCGAAATAGCTTTTTGGTGCCCGAAACAAAAGGTCACATTTTTGGTACCCCCTTTGGCCGAACACTATTCACATCCCATCCTATGGCTGTTCTTCACTTCGTTTTCACTCCATTCACCTCCTTAACTCGCACTTAGATCATCTATAAAACGGTTTTGAAAAATTCCAACTATAGGGTGGTGAAATTTAGGAAAAATTTCGCTTTTTTCATCACTTTTCAAGGTAATTTTTACACTTTTGGTTTCTAAACTTAATTCTCTTCACCACTAACTCAAATATTCTTAATAACACTCATCTAGGTCATTAGAATGCATATAAGGAGTGGCATTTCATGAAAATAAAAAATGTCCTTCATCGAGTGAAAACTTTGAAAAGTTATCCAACTTTACTTCTAACACTTTTAATAGCTTTCCATAGGTTTCTCTAGCATGAATTCAACATGGAATCATGCTTAAAACCATTAAATTTCAATGGCATTACATACCCCTCACTATGGCCTTTAATGGTCCAACACAACCCAAACTCAATTCATTCAATTTTTCATGTCAAACTCTCTCAAACATTTAATCAAACGCTTTGTCTACAACACTTTTAAATCAACTCAAACACAAATCAAACTTAGAGAGTTTTTCGAACACAACCCTAACATCTCAAACCTTAAGGATTTCACATAATACACTCTTGTTTTTGGTCACTAATTACTCAACTCACACAATCTATAAAAACCCACATCAAAACTCAACAAAATCACCAACCAATAATATCATTCAACAAGCTCGAAATTAAACCACTTACCCTTTTTTCACTTTGATTTCTTACTCAATCTTGATTCTCTAACTTAGGTGAGCTTGAAGGCTTGGTTGGAAGCTCGAAAATGGCTTGAAGTTGCTTGATCTCTTTCCTTCCTTCTTGGCCAAGCATAACCCCCTCTCTCACTTGCTCTCGGTTTGGTTTGTTTTGTTTCTGGTTTGGTGTGTGAAAGGGCTGAGTTTGGAGGTTGAGAATGGAGGAAAGTCACTTGATCTTCTTCTCCCTCAAGCCTTGGCCGAAATCACCTCATTCTCCTCTCCCTTTCTCTTCTCACGGCTTCTTTTTCTTCTTCTGCATCTTTTTCTATTTTGCTTTCTGGTGTGTCACGGCCTACTCTGTTTTGGGTGTGAAATGGCGTGGGTTTGGTGGTTGAAGGCAACTCGATCTTCCTCTTCTTCTTCTCCCTTCGCTCAGCCTCTCTCTTCTTTGTTTCTAATTTCTGCGTTTGGTTATGTATTTGGCGTGTTTTTGTGCTTCAATTTATGTAAAGGGTGTGAGTTTCTCACACTTTTTCCACCAACAACTTAAAAAATTACGGTCATGTCCTTACAAAATTTCGTTTTCATTCCTCAGCTTTTAGCTTAATTTTGATTTGACCCGAAATATTAAAACTTGTTTTCAATTTAGTCTCTAATCACATTTAATAATTACTCAATGTCATTTACCATTTTACCCTTCCATTTATTCTCCAATTGGGTTTAAATCAATCTCCAAAGGTTCTCTACAACCTTTAACACTTTTATTGTTTATTTAGAGTCTTAAATTATTATTTAGAGACTATTACTAGAAAAACCGTAAGTAAAGAATTGAGGGTTTACATACACACACATATTATCCCTTATTAATTACTTCCCTAAAGTTATAGCCATTCATATTACTACAATAGGAATTGGGTGGGCTAGTTGGTGTTTTAAGAGATTTCAATATGGAATCAAACAATTTAAATCATTAGGATTTGAGGATGTGACCTTACCAACTTGACATACCATTCATGTTTCTAACATTTGGATATTTAAAATAGAAGATATTATAAATTAACAAATATTTCAATTAATAATTTGAAAACTTATTAAATCGATTACTAATAAAATATTTTAAACCATATCATTTACTAGATGAAAGAGAACATCGATGCTTGCTTCTAGCCTATTTTAATGAAATCCTAGAGTTAATTAGTTTGACAATATATATTTATTTAAAAATTGAAAATGAGATCATTATGTGTAAAGGAAAAGTTACCTGGACCTTCAAATTAAAATATCAAATATCTATCTTATTTGATATATATATAGACACACGCACATTAAATACTCGCATCAAAACATTTCATTATTTTGTTTGAGTTGTTTGGGATATTTTTTTTATGTATTAGTAAATTAAAATCTAGATTAAAATTTATTATTGATTAGTAAAATAAAATTACTAGTGCTATATATATATTTATATATTTATGACACATTCTACGTTACATTTCGGTATGGATACACCTGAAAATTACAAATGAGTTATTGTTTTCTAAAATTACTAATATCAGATTATATATTTATTATATTTGATTACAACTAAATGAGTCAGATCACATTTACAATATTCAACAATGTTTAATTGTAATCAGATATGTTTAGTTGTAATAAGATATAATAAAATACAATCAACAATTTTTAAATATAATCAGTTCAAGTATATTGATGTCCTCTATATATATAATTGCAGGTAATTTAAGATCAATGGTTAAGAATTTATTGAGACCTATTTAATCATGGATGATTCTAAAGTTGCCTAATGCCCATGATCAAGAATTTTCCAAGACCTTTATAGCATTAATAACACAATAACTTGGTAGAAATTTGGTCTCAAAAATAAGCAAATAGTATTAATAACTCAAGAGGTACAAAAAAACAAGAAAAATCAAAATTTAAGAAATGACACCATATCTCACATGATTCAGCCATAACCAAACATTTCACCAATTAAGACATAGAAGTGCAAAGACTAATCTAGAGGAAGAAAATGACATCAAGAACAACTTAGAACAAAAAAGCAAAGGTAACTACAGTTTTTTGAAAAACATTTCTACTCCATATGTTTGTCTGTTCATATATATATCACTCAAAAAGAGGCGTAATTCAAATAGAAAAGTATGAGCATTGGTAACATTGGTACCGCAAGGCCAAAACATCAGAAGTTTGGTACTTCGGAGCCACAACATCTAAATTTTACCAAAATCAATAGACTCATTATTGAACTTGAAAACTTTGATGGTGAGAATTTGTCTGTCTCTTGAAGTTGCTTTCTAATACGGGGAATTAAATCAATATTTGTGTCTCAAACAAGCTTCCTAGGAAAGTTGAAATATTTTGGCATACAGAGTTTTGACAATCATTTTCATATGTGGAGTTTGAACAAGAAAGTTTGGCCCTTCATTGTGGCAATATCTAGTCAAGTCGAGGATTCCTTGGATTATTGTTATTCTGTAAATCCAAAATAAACTAAATCACTTCCTACGAAAGAAAGAAACTGCCTAAATAAGTTAATTTTTCTTTTTGCAAGACTATAAAAACCATTTTAATACAAATGTATCAATACAAGTTGAAAAAATAAACAAGACACGACATTGTTAGATTAGTTAAAAATCAAAAACTTATTTTCATGAAGCTTCAATGTTTATAATATTGTGAAAAAACTTTTGACCTTATCGAACCATTATTGGATTTGTAATTATGGTAACACATACAAAGTAAAACAGTATGAAGTACTCGACACATGATTCATATAATTAGCTTATCATGATAAAGTCCATCTTGAATCAAGTGCATAAACTGATTAGCTGATCATCGACGTGGAAAAGAGATTTGCATTCCCTTAAAATAAGAGCAAAGAAATTTTCAACATCTTGAGTTACTAACTTTCATTGCTTGAAATTTGTAAGCCACTATTTCTTGTCTTCGATGAAATCAAAGTCATAAATTTGACTTTCTTTCTTTGATATAAGGTTGTTGGTCAAATCCAACATTTTATTAAACAAGGAAAAAACATACAAGGAAGGACAAGGCAAAAAGCCAAAATAAAATAAGAACAAACTCTAAAAGATTACAACCAAACCATGGAAAGGGAAAGACGATAGAAGATTCAGCCGAAACTGAACATTTGTAAATCAAACCCTATAGTAGACCTCATTAAAAACCTTATCGGAAAAACCCAATGGGAAAAACCCGACAAGGAAAAAAGAGTGTCCACCCCCCATAGCCAAACTAGCTAAACCAATAATGGCTTTTGCCAAATAAATCCTTAGAGAGAAAGGGACCCAAACACGTTAGAGCCATTCACCACTAAGTGGGGTAACCAAACGAAGAAGAATCATAAGCTAAAACATCTGCAACAGAATTTCCCTCACGATAAATATGAGTCACCATGAAATCCATATCTTGCAAATAAGAGAGAAAGGGACCCAAAAACGTTGGAGCCATCCACCACCAAGTGGAGCAAACAAACGAAGGAGAACGAGAAGCTAAAACATCCGCAATAGAATTTCCCTCATTATAAATATGAGTCACCATGAAATCCATATCTTGCAAATAAGAAAGACACTTATCCCAAGCTGGTTGCCAACACCAAGGAACTTTAGAAGAGCGGGCAAGACAAAGAGAAATAAAATAAATAGAATCACTCTCCAACCAAAGCTTTGTTTAGTGATTAGTACAAGCATACCGGATGACATGAATAATAGCCGCCAACTCCGCCTCAAAAGCATAACCAATCCCTAAAGGAAAAACAAAAGTTCTCTTGAGAAAACCACAATAAGTATAAAAAACTCCAGCATAACTAGTCAATCTAGAGGCCCCAAAAGTAGAACCATCAATCTTTACCTTAAGTCAACCAGGAGGAGAAGGAGCCTAAACAACCTCTATAATGTGGCAAGCTTCAGAAGGACGAGCTAGAACATAGAGCTTGTGTAGAGCCAAAAGATTATCCACTGAATTCCGCATAACCTTCGAACTGAGAGATTCTACCTTCCAAATGGAACGCTAAACAAAGGAACGAACTGCATGAAAGGAAGAGCATTTACCCGTGAAAGTATCACTATTTCGCATAACACAAATAATCCAAAAAATTGCAATGGTACTAGCCTTCCAAAGATTTTAAAGTTGAGAACAAAAATTAATAGACATAATAACTTACCATAAATCCATAACAGTCCTAGACAGAGAAATAACATGACCAAAGGGGATGATAAGGAATGCCAAAGACCTACTGCAAAAGGGTAAGAAACAAATTCTCCAAACTCTTCTCAGCAGACCAAAACAAACGATAGCAGAAAAGGAATATAAATCCAAGTTGTTGGAGAGACAAATCAATAGGCAATCTATCATGCGTAACTCTCCAGGCTAACATATATCTTAAAGGAGGAATAAAAGTGGCATAATATATCTTACCCAGTAAAGGTAAGGACACAATAGAACAAAGGAAGTATAAGCACTAGCAGTAGTCACCCTCCTATCCATAGAAAGAGTCCAAACTCTTGAATCAGAAGAAGTATCAATAACCACCCGTTTTATATCATCAACTAGATTCAGATGAGACATATAGATCAAATGAGGAAAATACCAACTATCATCATAGTCTACATCCCCAATACATGTCGAAAGATGAAGCTTCGAAAGAGGCAAGTCAGAATCCTATCCATAAGAGGCCCATCCAATTCTGAAGAACCTGAACCGAGAGTAAACCTGTTGAAAAATTAACACTAGGATATGTAAGATATCATTCACTATGTCCATCAAATATGAGCTATGATACTTTTCAATAGGAAATAACTAAATACGTAGAAAGCGAGTGAAAGAAGAAGATTTTTAAAAATAGAATGAAGTGACAAGACGAAAGAGTTTCAAGATTTTTCAGCAGTCTCTTAAGTCCCTAGTTGTTCTAAATTGAGCTATCTAGTCAATTATATTAATACAAGAATAATTGTATGAATACAGGAGTACAATTGTGATATATTTTAAAATAGAAGGAAAAGTATAACCGAACCTTCATATCACATAAAGTTGATACTGATATCACCCCATTAAGAGCTTCATTTTGTTAGGCTAAAAAGATGTTTGTGTAGGTTATTTCATCCTATCTCGAAGAATAGATTAGTATTCTCACCATATTATTCAAGTAATTTTCTTACATTTCTGAACAATACTCTATTACCGTTGACAAGAAGATCAACTATCTAAACTATCAAACATAAGTCCACTGATAAAACACATATTATGAAAATAAATCAACCAAATGATAAAGAATCATGCTAAGAAAGTAACTTCACCAAGATTTAAACCAATCAACATAGCTTCTGGTTTTCTCTCTTCAGATAATTTCTTCGAGCGACTTGGCTTGGTTTTCCAAAATGGTAGTTGTAACTCCCTGCATGTCCAACTGTTCCAACATTCCATAAAATGGATCGAAGAAGAAATATTTTTAAAATACCAAGGGGAAAAGGATGAGGATGATGCAAACATACCTCTTGCATGTATATCACATCCTCACATTTTGATATGGAGGCTACTCATATCTTCAAATACGGATTTCTATGAAAGAGTTGAAGCATAATATTACTTCTTCTTGTGATTTTGGATGAGTGGCCTTTAAGGTTTGTTACAGCACACATTCAAAATGAGCCATATCCTTTACTCCTTAGCACAACAATGCACTTCTTCGACGACAATGTATAATAGCAAGACGCCATGTTAGTTATTTTCTCTTAAGTGCAAATTCTCTTAAGTGCAAATTGGCTGTTCATATAGAGGAAACAAACAATTACTTAATTATTTAGTATGCTTAAATTTATAGCTGGAAGATTCTTTGGTTGTGCTGCAGCTTACATGTTAGTCATTGACAACAAGTTATTCTACCTGGAATGCAATGAAGCAAATTTTTGCTTGCAAACATGCCCGTCTCCTTACAATACAAAAAATTTGATACTCATCAACTTGATCTACCATCTAGACATCCAAAATAGTAGACAAATGTAATGGCATTTTAGTAACAAGGTAGCATGAATTTGACCGAAACAGCCTAAAATAAAATATACAAAATTTCTAATTACCCACCAGATTCCAAATGTTGCCAGTCTTAGCATCTCAACAATTTACTAATCAGAGTAGGTGAGAGCAATTACAATGACTTACTATCTGAAAAGCAAAAAACAAATAAATTAGTGAGTCTCTCAATAAAGAGAAAGAAATATTTTTAAAAGCACTAAACAGAGTTTTAGAACAAATGATTATAGCTATAAAAATGGGATGGTAAAAGTATAATTGATTGCTTTACCGTAGAAAATGGGCAGACTTGAAATAGAAGATGGAAATGAACCAGATAATCCTCATCCTTTAATGCTTCTTCCTTCGGATTGCACATGAATTGTTGAAATTAAATCTCCATTAAAACTATAGTAACAATATCTTTTAAGATTTAACGTACAAAACACCACCAAACTATCAACATATAAACTCTACCTTAGTCCAGCCAACCATAGCTGAAAACGCCTCTAATCAGCATGTTCAGTACCACATAAACGACTCAACTCAGCAATTGAGAACCGAAGCAAAATCCAGTCTCTCTAGCATAAGGAACGACATACAGCTTTAGAGATGATCGCAACTTCATAAAGAATAGTAGCCAACTGAAATAAACTTGAAGAAAACCCTGCTATCTACTGAAAGCTAGACACAATATTGTGCAATAACATCAATTACAAAACGGAGTTCTGGAGATTGTTACCTCAACCTTTTTGACAAAAAGATCATCAAAGTTGACCCAAACTACTAGGACAAAGTGCAATTTTTCATATTCAGAAATTGGTTGTCTATTGTAGTTGTCTTCTAATACAGGGAATTTGATGAACATGTTACTTGCAAACCAACTTTCATGGATAAAGTAAAAACTTTCAGATATCTTCATCAAGACAATGCTCTTTCATTTCATCTACAAAAGTTCAGGTGAAGAACCATCTAACACCAGGAGCGCCTTAGTTCGAGAGTCAAATAGTCGATGACTTTCCATAAAAGGAAAACAAAAAACAATAAGAAAAGAAATGTAATAGAAACAAGTAAATGGCACTGGCCTCACATATAGCACCTCAATTTGGGAGACGTGATGATTTCTGTTCAACTCTCCTGGTCTTATCTTTGCTGGTCCCCACTTCCATATCATCACATGCAGCCATAGCAGCTTTTTTACTAGCTGGAAAAAATTTGGAATGACAATCTGATCTTGAACCACCTCAAAACTTTACAGCAGATCAACCTTAAAAATGCAAAACTTCACTCTCTAAAGTAAAGCAGATAGGATTGGAATTTGAAAGTTTCTGTAAAGAAACTGCAAAATCAAAAGACACTGCAACATATGTGATCCAGTCATAACAGAACATCTCTCAGCAATAAACCACCAATTAAAACACAGAACCACAAGCAATTTGTCTGAAAGTAAAAAAGTGCACCAGGGACTCTAATTCAGAATAGAACTAGAAAAGTTGCTGGAGTACTCAAGAGAGGGGAAGTCTTTGAAATCCTTCGAAGGCAGGTGCTTCAACTCTGGGAAAGATGCAATCAATAGTGAAATTTGAGTCTGGTTTATCTGATCTTGGAAAGAATTTGCATCTAGCAAAATTAATTTTAAACATTAAACAGAGTTTTAAACAGAGTTGAACAATTTTAGAAAAACCATATGTACATTTAAGAACAATAAAATCAGTGTCGAATTAGTTTTACATCTTGTGGCTTCAAGGAGTTCCAAGAATCTAGCTGTATTATCCTTCCATAGGAGCCAGTCTAAGAATCCATTGTACCATCCTATATTATCAGAAGAACCATGCAAAAGTTTTCCTTATCTTTGACGTAATGCTCTAGATGCCAATATGATTTTTCATTTTTGTGTGAAAGCCAAATTAAGCTATACATTAAATTGAAAAGTAAAAAGCATGCAACTGAGTATGATGAAAAAGTTCCACTTTTCAATGGAGTAAGAGATTAAACTCGTCAAATGAGAAAACCAACTTCTTTTACCTATAAACTTGAACATCTTATATACTAACAAGGACATTTCCGTGAGGCCAGTGCCAACATCCACGAAAGCTGTAAACCAAGAAATGAAAGCATCGATCTGCGAAAAGAAAAGCAATTAGATAACGTTAATGGAAGAAATGAATTAATTTTCCATGATAGTTTTATACTTGGAAAGAATAAAGGAGATGCAATACCGTTATGCTTATTCTTGCAAGAATATCATGCAAATATCAACACTTGCAGATTAATAAATAAATATATGAAAGCATGTGCATGGCAAAAGAGTGGAAGAAACTATTGAACAAGGAATACATTTCATGACATATTTGCATCTCCATTCATTTAAAAGGAAGTTTAAGCTTATACTAAAGAAGCATATTGGAGGAAGGTTAATACCTCTAGGAGATGAAGGGGATATCCTAATGTCTATAGTTGATTTCTGTAACTGTTGAACTTGTATTTACAAAAGAAACCTTTTTTGAGGTCCAAGGCTCTTCATCCAGGATTGTATCTGCAATATAATAATTTTCCTAAACAGATATACAAATGCTTTGCGTTGAAGATCTTGGATGTTGCTAAGATGAGACGGTAGCCCAATCTTGTTAGCATTCCCAAACAGATATACAAATGCTTTGTGTCAAAAATCCATGTATGTTTCAAACCAGGAAAGAAAAAATCCAACCAAACTTTCAAATCACACGGTGGAGATTGTTCACCACATTAGGAGCTTCATCTCGATTGATCCTATCTCTAAAAACATAGTTGTATTTTCACAAAACTGTTTAAGTGATTTTCTTCACTTTTTTCAGCACCGCTATATTACCATTGACAAGAACATCAACTATCATAATCTTGTTGGGCTAAAGATAGAGAAGTCCACGGATGAAACACAGATTATGAAATAAAACAACCAAAAGATAGAGAATCAGACTATTCAAGTGTCTTCGCCAAGATTAAAAGCAATCGGCATAGCTTCTGTTTTCTTTCTTGAGGACTTAATGTCTTTCATCAGCTCAGTTTGGTTTTCAGCTGTTTAAATATAGAAGACAATGTATTTGATAAAGAAAAAGTGAGAAAATACTAAAGAGAAAATGATGAGTATAATGCAAACATACCTCCTGCATTTGAAATTGTCTTGAGATTTTGATGTGGAGCCTCCTCATATCTTTGTACGGATTTCTATGAAAGAACTGAAGTAGAATATTTCTTCCTTTCATGAATTTGGATGGGAGGCCTTCAAGGATTGTTATAGCACATATTCTAAATCAGTCATTTATTTATTGCTCAGCACAACAATGCAGGTGTCTTTGATGACAGAGTATCACAACTAGGTACCATGTAGCTATATTCTCTTTGAGTAAACTAGCCATTTAGATAGTGAAAATAAACAATCATTCAAGTCCACTAGTATTCTCACATTTATAGTTGGAAGATTCCCTGGTTTTGTTGTAGCCAAAGTGTTAGTCATTGATATTTGACAACAAGTTATTCTACATAGAAAGTAATGAAGCAATTTTTCGCTTGTAAACATGCCCTTTTCTTCACAGTATGGAAAATTTGACTCTCATCAACTTGATATGCTATCTGAACATTTAAAACAGTAGGCAAATACAGTGGCAATTTACAAACAACCAATTTATCAATTCAACTGAATCAAACAAAAAAGAAATAAACAAAATTTCTAATTACTTGGATCATAATTTTGTCAATTTGAACATGTCTAGAGTTAAGCTACTTAAGATTAGTAACTGAAATTGCAATAACATACTATCTAAAAAGCAAAAAAGTAGATAAGTTCATCTTTCGATTTAAAGGCAGAGAATCAATTCCAAAAAATTTGATCTGAGTATTAGAATAGATGATTTAATTAATAGAAAATGAAAAGATGAAATTGTAACCAATTGTTTTGATGTAATAAATTGGCATACCTGATTTGATGTCATAAATCCTCTAAATTCCTCATCCTCTGATGCTTTCTCCATTACAGTGTTGATGAATTGATATTATTTAGTCTCCGTTAAAAGCAGATAGTAAATCTTATATGATTTTCTATACAAAAATGTGCCACCAAAATTCCAACATATACACTCTGCCTCAGGTTAGCCAATCATAGCTGAAAATAGCTATAATGGACATGTTCAACATCATAGATATGACTTCAACTCAGGAACTGAAAACAAAACCAAAATCAAGTCTTTCAACAAAAGAATACAGTATACAACTTTAGAGATGATTGCAAATTCATAAAAAATAGCAATAAACCGGACTAGATTAGAAGAAAATCCTGCTATTTACCAAATGGACACAACACTATAGAATAACATCAATTAGAAAATATAGTTTGAATATTGGTTACCTCAACCTTATTGACAATAAGATCAAAGTTGATGCAACACAGTTGTACAACTTGCAATTTTTTATATCAAGAAATTGTCTTTGTTTCTTGTATTTACCTTCTGATATTGGGAATTTGATTGACAGGTTACTTGCAAACCAACTTTCATAGAAAAAATGAATGTTTTCTGATATCTCCATCTAAACAATGCCATACCATTTCACCTACAAACGTTCAACAAATCAATGACATGAAGAATCATTCAACACCAGGAGCACCTCACTTCAAGATCCAAATAGTCTACTGCTTTTCATTAAAGGGATAAAAAATAAAAAAGAGTAGAAAATAGCAATGGCCTCACGAAGAGCACCTCACTTTGGGATTTAAGGTGCAGTACTTTGGTTAACTCTCCTGTCTAATCTTTCTTGGTCCCCACTTTCATGACATCGCATGCAGCTGAAGCAGCTTTTTTATAGCTGGAAAATATTTGGAACCTTAATATGTGACTGGGCCAATACCTTTGTAGCAAAGCAAACTTAAGAAAGCAAAAATTCAGTTTCTAATATAAGTGTATTAGGACCTAGTAGTATCTGTAACAGAAATAAAATTCCAAAATATAGTGTTGCACCTCATATGAAACAGCCATAGCAGAACAACTCTCAGCAGTTTTATCACCAATTAAAATACAGAACCACAAGGACTTCTCTAGAAGAAACGAAGAACATCGCGAACTCTAACTTAGAACAGAAAACAGGGAAAGATGCTTTAGTATTTACAAAACAATCCTCTGTTAAGGTCTAGGGCTCTGGGAAAGATGAGTGTGAAAATTAGAAGATGATGAACATTCTTTCCAAACAAATGTACAAATGCTTTGGGTTGAAGATCTAGGATGTTGCTCAGATGAAATGGTAACACAATCTTCTAGGCATTAGTTGACATCATGGAGTACAAGGCCCCTCTATACTAATAACATAATGATTATACATGGCTATTATGGTCAACAAATATGGATAACAAAGGAATTGCAAACAATCACATGAATTGTCTTGGAAGCTATAACATCCTATATTTTCAAGGCATTGATGTAATGATGACAACAATGAATAGTCATAACACCGCACATAAATGTAATGAATGTGAAAAATTCACCAATGAAATAATGTATCAATAAGTTACATAAATAGTTCGCATTTAGATATGAAAGAAAATGTCATCCATCGACAACAAGAATCCAAAATAATGAAAGGGACTTGTGCTTTTCATGATAACGTAATAGCCCTGATAAAAATAATTATATGAAATTGACACCATATATACTATCAATTTATGACCGATGTTGTATGACTTGAATCATATGTAAGAAAATCAATAATCTACAATATACAGTGGAACAGAACCTTGAGATTTAACTTAAGGCAGATGCAAAACCATGTAAGATCAATTAAAATATGATTTCTATTTCTTTTTTGATTAGATTATATAATATAATTACTTACAGGAAAAAGAGGCTTCAACAATTTCTTCATGAATTTGTAAATCTTCCATTCTTTCTTCTAGCTTTGAGATTACTCCAAAACCTTTACAACCTGATTCAGATACATTGATGCAAATTCAATACATGACACAACACTTAATATTCAATCTTTCGAGAAAACATATGGAGCACTAGTAGCTATTGGTAAAACATAATCACATATACACTTCATACGAAAGCTAACATCTAACGGTAGCTACACAAATAGGTTTTAGTTGCAAAAAGAGAGATTGCAGGCTAAAAAGATAAATCTGAGGATTTGCAGAGGCTCACATTCATAAAGGGCAGCATAACTATGTAGATAACTCATATAATTATAACAGACCAAAATAAAGATAACACCAAAATCTCAAATGTAATTATCAAGAAGTAACTATAAAATAAGTTGAACAAAGCACACGAAACCAACTAGTCTAATGCGAAGAGAGTGACTTACACACAAGAGGACAGACATGGCCTAAAAACAAGAGAATCTCCAATCATCAATTCTACTAGTACTTCTATCGAGTAAGCAAAATGCTTGAAGTATTGAAGAGTGTATTAGAACAAAGCATTGAAGTAATAATAATGAGAAATTGTTTATCATGAAAATGAAACTAAGTGTTTTGCTATTATAAATGGGCATACCTGATATAGAATACGAGCATGAACAAGCTAATCCTCTCAAGCTTCCCGCCCCGGATCGTAGATGAATTTGCCATCTATCCTGACACAAGGGATGTCAGCTATTTTCCACCACTCTTTTCCTTTATCTCTTTTACAACCTTCTTTCAGCATTGGACATCCCTCTATATATGATTCCAAAAGAGAGGATGGCAGGCTTGGAAGTGATGTGAGCTTTGGACAATCACTGATCGTCAAGGACTTCAAAGAGGGGAGGTATTCGAATTCCTTGAAAGACAAGTTTTTCAACTTTGGGAATCCTTCAATCCACAACTGAGTTAGAGAGGGGAGCAAAGTAATTGTCATGTCCTCTTCCTGGCTACACTCTCCATTCAACACTCCATGAATGTTGAGGTATTCAAGAGAGGTGAAATTATGGATACCCCTTTCCATGAGTGCTTTATATTGCTTGTGACCCTTAATTTTAAGCTCTATAAGCTTGGTGGGCAAACCTTCTTCAGACAATGACATATTCGGACAATTGAATATATGTAAAGAGGAGAGAGTGTGTATTCTGCTAGGTAGGGCTTCTACTTTTGAACATCCCCAGAGCCAAACTCTTAAATTACTGGAGGGGAACCCTCCCTTTGGAAAGGAAGTAAAGCCTCCACATTCAGCCATTTCAATGCTACGGAGATTGGTAAGAGTGTCTAGGCCCTCTGGAAGGGATTTGAGTTTATTACAATTGGAGATATTGATTTCCTAAAGAGTATTGTTGTTATGAAACTTGTCAACTATTGACTCTAATTTTTCACACGAATGAATGTTTAGGGTTTCAAGAGTCTCAGGTAAATGGCCTTTCGGTAACAGGGTTGTGAGCTTTAAGCAATAGGAAATTTCAAGATGTTTGAGTGCCACAGGTAAATGACCTATCAATGACAATGTTGCCAGATTTGAACAATTTGAAAAAGAAAGGCTTGCGAGTACGGTAGAGAGTTGGTGTATTGAGGGCAGACATGTGAGAGATGGACATCCACTTAAGGACAAGTGTTCAAGATGGCATGTGTTGGTGTCGACTTTCTCCAAGTGAGGTAAAAATGTTTGAGATGAAGATGATGACGTACGAGCATCCTCATTATCATTCAAAATACTCCTCAATTTCTCACAATTTTTAATGTGAAGTTTCTTTAAAGATCGAAGTATCTGTCCTCTAAAAATGAAATTTAAAGAATTACACCTCTCAATACTCATTTCTTCTACAAGTGTATTCTTTTGTTTAATTCCCTCAAGCAAAGTTGTGAGCTGGGCGTCACAATATTTAAAAACAAGCTCTTTAAGGGAAATGAAACTATGTAATCCATGCTGTCGCTTCTCCATGAAAATTTCATCTTGCCATAATTTTATTACTTCTTTACAACCCTCAAGTTTTAGACTTCGAACTTTCTTAAATTCTTGCATTGACCAACCACCAAAATCTGAAATCTTTGAAAGAGTCATGGATTCTAATGACTCAGAGTAAGCTGAGCTGGTGCATACAATCTTCTTGCATTCATCAAGCTTCAACTCGCATAACCTTGGGATGTTCGATAATGAAACCACCAAATTTTGGCATTTGCGAACCTCAAGCTTCTTCAGCGAAGATAGATTGTTGGGTAATCTTTCATATAGCTTGGGGCAATCTACAATAGAAAGCTCTTGGAGTTTTGGAAAGTTGTCATTTTCTTTGATAGGGTCCCAACGCATACATTCTTCTAAATTCTTAAAACAAAGAGTCTCCAAAGATTGAAACGGTTTTGTGCAATGCTCTCCGTAAAATTCAGAACCAATGCTTTTAATCCCCTTCATACCTATGATAGTGAGAATTCTAAGTGAGCCTAACAACCCAAGTGAAGGCAAGGATGTGCAATTTCTACAATCTACCAACTCTAGGATTGTTATCTTTGCCTCTAAGAATGAACTATCTCCAACCCAAGATGAAAACTTTGTACCCCTATAACATCTTATTGTGAGCTTTTCCATATTTTTATGAGGTTGAAGCATATCAAGTACTTTTTCATCTAGATATTCCACTTCAACTTGTGATTCATCAAACCTAGACCCCCATTCTAGTGAAAGCACTTTTAGGTATTTCTTATCACTCAATATGACTTTTTTGGTGTCTAGAAAATTTGTCATATTCTCTAATCTTGAAATGTGAAGTTCTCCACAAAGTGATTTTAAATCCTCTAAATCTTTCAAATTGGATCCAGAACTTTTACCAACAACAAAGTTAGATAAAGTTCGAAGGCATTCCCATTTTCTAACTCCTAATGGCATTTCTTCTATTGAAGATGCACCTAAAATATCAAGATGACGTAAATTGATTAAATTCCCCATATTATCAGGCAACTTCAACAGATTTTGACAATCCCTTAATAACAAAGTTTGTAAGTTGCACAATGAGTTTACTGACTCAGGTAAACTTCTAATACCACTAAAAGATAGGTTGAGGTGCCTAAGAAGTGTTAAGCCTCCAATTGAATGAGGTAGTTCCACAATATAATAATATTGTAATGATAAAACCCTCAACCTTTTGAACCTTGGCAACAAATTGGAAACAACTTGATTACTAATGTAACAGGTTGTCCTATCATTATTTATGTGTGGCACTGACAAGTGGGTCCTTAAGCAATGCTTAGCATCCTTGAAAACTTCAAATTTTCTTTTGCTATTAAATTCATGGCATATATGAAGCATAACGAGCTTTTTCAGATATTTTTAATTCATTATTTGACTCCATTTCATCCTCCAATCTAAAACTTATTTTGCTAGAAACCATTTGAGCCAAATCATTAACAAGGTCATGCATTATAAATTTAGAAATGTTACTACTCGATTTTTGGAAAATTGACCTTGATAATAGATTATGAAAATACTGACCTCCCAAATCTTCTAGTTGCATATTGTCATTTGATTGTTGAATCAATCCTTCTGCCATCCACAAAAGAACAAGTTCCTTTTCTTCAAACTCGTAATCTTTTGGAAGAATTGAACAATAGGCAAAACATCTTTTTAAATATGAAGGAAGGTGGTGGTAGCTTAATCTCAACACTGGAAGAATATTGCCTTCTAGATCCCATATTTTGCTATTCAATATGTTCATCCATTCATCTTCTGTTTCTTTGTAGTACAAAAGACCTCCAAGAGTCTTTGCTGCAAGAGGCAACCCTTTGCACTTTTGTAAAACCTTCTCACGAATTATATCTATATTCCAATGTGCAATGGTTCGTCTATTATTATAAGCATGCATCATAAACATCGCCCAGCAATCATCATCTGATAAAAATTTCAAGTTATAAAACTTATGTTGTCGCATAGCTAATGCAACTTCAGTGCTGCGAGTGGTCACAATGATTTTACTACCAGGTGCTCCTGCCATAAAGGGGGCTTTTAGCCTTTCCCATAACTCAGAACTCCGACTCCAAATGTCATCTAAAGCAATTAGAAATCTCTTTCCATGTAATGCTTTTTTCAATTGATTTTGCACTGCGCTCAACTCTTTCATATCACATGATGAGGAAGTGATAAACTCAAGAATTGCCTTTGAGATTCTTAAGATATCAAAATTGTCAGAGACACATATCCATGCTTTGGGGTTGAATTCTTCCACTTTCTTATCATTGTACACTTGCTGAGCGAGAGTTGTTTTACCAATTCCTCCCATACCCACAATGGGAATTACATCAAAGTTGACAACACCTGGCTCATTCCTCAACACCATTTCAAGTATTTTGGCTTTGTCATCCTCTCTCCCATAAACGACAGTTTCAGTAGGCAAAAATGTTGTGGGTAGTCTGTGCTGTGAAGCAGTTGATCTCTCTCCAACAGCTGATCCCCCTCCAGCAATCTCAACCAACCCAAGTTCAGTTCTTTGCTTGCAGAGATCTTGTAACCGGCTAGTAATATTATCTATCTTGGAGTGCATACTGAAATCAGACCATAAAGCAGTTGGAGTGCAACTAACGCAACAAGCAGGAATCAGCTTCCGAACTGTACTGGTGCTAGCCTGACGCTCTTCTATCTTCATCTTTCTTCTCAAAGCCTCAGTCGCATACTCATCCAAGATGTCCTCTGCATCATAAGCCAGGTCTTGGAGCTCCTCCAGCCACATCTTCACAGCTTCTTCCTCCAGCTGCTTCTGCTCGGCATCATTGAGCAGTGCCTTAATCATTTTCAACATTTTTTCCCATTTGTTGAGCTTTGAACGTACACCCTCTTGAGTTGCAAACTTAAGCAGTTCAGGAGAGGTCAGTTTCTCAAATAACACAGGAAGGACAGCAGAAAGAATGAGCTCTGCCATTGGGATGATTTTGGATGATCTTAATTAGTTTGTTGAAACAGAGATATGAAAGGAAAACTATGAGAGAAAGCAAGAAAGATTGGCTTGGTTCTGTGGTAGAATTAACTCTCTTAAAATTGATAATTGAACACAGACAGGAGTGGTGATTCATTCAATTTTCCAAAACCGGGTGCGCTCCATTACGTGCGATGACTTGTGGTGGACTCCATAAAATGGACCATCATCGTTTTCTCCATTACAACTCATTCTTGTATTTTACTTCTATGGAATTATAGTCGTCATTCAAATTCATGTGAGTTTGAATGGTGACTAGGTCAAAATAGTTTTGTAAAATTTAAAATCTGAATTTTTCTACTATGAAGCCAATATTCTACAAAAATATGCACAAAAATCCTAATTTAAATAAAACAATGCATGATTATAAGATTTTGGTCTATCTTAATTATACTTTATTTATATTATTGATATTGCATTACATGCTATGACTTGTATAATTTTAAAATATATCGTTCTAATTTTTTGTAGTTAAAATTTTTACTATCAATATTTTCTTTATGATGTTGAAGTTAAAAGAAGTTTTTGAACAGTGAAACATTAGTAAAAAAAGATGACAAAAAGTTTGATGTTGGAAACAGCGTAAAGTTCACCCATATTAATCATAAATTTTGAAACATGCCAATGTAGAATTGGGGTTGATTGTCTCGTGATCTATGTATGTTATAGTAATTGCACAGACAATAAATTTATTCATATTTACATGTTGATCATCATGGAAATGAAATATAAAATTAAAAGGGGTCTCAATTCATTTCATGCAACTGATACAGGAGCTCTAGTACTGTACGCATGAGTACTCAATTGTTGACTAGTAGTCTAGTTACTATTTAGCAGCCATTTAGTGATGGGACAAAGTTGTCTTTGGCTAAAATGAAAAACAGAAATCCGTATTTAGGTCAAAATAAAATTTTAGTCGTTTTTAACCTCAAATGGAATTTTAATCAATTTTAGTTCATTTGGGTTGCACGAACATTTCATGAAACATTCAACATACGGAAAGTATTCATCTATGAGACATGTTGCGCAAATTGAAAACTGTCGAAGATGACTGAAATTTTATAGATGGTAAAAGCCAAAACGAATGATATATATTCTTTAGAATATGTTTAATAATTTCCATTTTAATGATTTGTACATTAACTATGAATCAAGATTCAAGAACCATAGATCTTTGTATGTAAATTTTTCTTAGACTTTGTACACTAATAATAATATTGACATAATTAAGAGGTCATATATACTAAATTCCATCTTATGAAAGAACTAATACTAACATAAATTGTGTAAATTTGAATGCATATTTTGTAACTTTTAAAATGTAAATCTGAACGTCCACATCTCATACCATAACTAATATTAAAAAATATAAATTCGAATGCTCTTATAATTTTATAAATTTTGACACTGATGCAATAGATAGTTGCATTACGCATTACACATTACAGCTCATATAATTTTAAATATTTTAAATTGATTGATTCTAATTGAAACTTTAACCATTAACATTTACTTCCCCTTGTTCAAAGTAAATTAAGTGTTTTAAAACAAAATTAAAAGGGCAAATTGAAATAACTTTTTGTAGCTTTAACAATAATCGCAATAAATCTTGAACTTTTGAGTTAATTGCACTAATTTTTTTCCTGACCATTGACTAACGGCTGATCACCGTTAGTTAATGATGGTAGGGGGGCAATTGTTGGAAAAATTTGCCTCCCAAAACCCTTTCTTCTTAAAAAACCTACCTCTTATAAGAATATCCGAAATAATAGAAAAATAAAATAGAAAATAATAACAATCACCACAACACAAGAATTTACTTGGAAAACCCCAAAACAGGAGAAAAAACCACGGCCTTCAGAAAGAAATTCACTATGTGAAAAATTGTTACAATCACATAGACTATTCTCTCACATCCCATGACCCCAATACACCCACACTCTCCAAAGCATATATCAACTCACACCTCATTACACTCTAAAATAATAAGAACAAGAAAGAACTTTAAGTAGAGTAAAAAACAATGTTTAAAGTGTCTTTGACTGGGGCAATTTGAAACCAAAACATTGAACTCCTTTTATAGCCTTCAGAACCCATTCTCCCTTGTTTTATTTCATATGTGGGATTCACTCCACTTTTATTTTTGCCTTTGTTTCCAATGTGGGATTGGCTCAACTTTTATTCTTGTCAATTTCCTAACAAACTCCACCTTGGCAAAATAAAATAAACATCCGTTGCAGTTACGGTGCAATCATTGTCTATATCGACAATCATAATTCTCAACCCAGAGAACTATCATACTCCACCATAAAATAGTACACTCACTTAAAATTACCATATTCCAAGAATTTCACTTCGGCACATATCGAAAAACCTGCTGAAACTTTATGGTGTAACTTCCACGTTTGGCTTTACCGAAAGTTCATCAGCTATCGACATATATTCCACCACACACCTTGCATCAATGCCAAACCAATGCCATGTGCAATTGTGGATCTGTTAACAACACATCCTCTTCCATAGCAACGCAGACATACTATGAGGATGTACTTCTCACTTCTCAAAGGAAATCACATTCTCCCATGAGGGAGATACTGTTAGCTTCTGCCTCGGAGCTTTTTGCCGAACCCGCTCCACTTTGACAATTTTTCCTGATGTGCCCAGATTGTCCACACCCCCAGCAAATTAGATTCTTCCCGGAGTTCTTCTTCTTCTGGTTGCTCCATTTCTAGTTACCAACATTGATTCTGTTGATGAAGTGCGATCTCCACTTTTCAGCCTTCTCTTCTCAGAAAGGAGTTTACCGGTAACTTCTACAAATTTTAGAGTCTCTTTCCCATACATCAAAATAGGTTTCATATGCTCATAGGAAGGTGGAAGAGACAAGATGAGTCTTAATGCTTTATCCTCATCTTCAATTTTAACTCCAGTAGCCTCTAGTTCAGAAACAATACCATTGAGAACACTCAGGTGATCTGAAATTTTCATACCTTCATCTATACGCAGAGTATGAAACTGTTCCTTTAGGTACAACTGATTTGAAATGCCCTTTGTCTGATACAACTCTTCAAGCTACTCCAAGAGTTTCTTGGCTGTTGATATTCCATACACGTTTGCATGAACATTCTTGGCCAAACACAGACGAATTGCACTTGCAGCTCTCAAATCTAGATCTTCCCAATCTTCATTGCTTATACTAGGCTTCACAGAATCTTTGTCTTCGCTGGAATCTTCGTTAAGAACAGAGCTTGGTTTCTTCTCTAACGCCTTGTGTAACCCGGATTGTATCAGCACATCTTTGACTTGCACTTGTCACAAGCCGAAATTGATCTTTCCATCAAATTTCTCCACATCAAACCTCATAGGGTTTGAAAACTTTGACATAACTATATACTAGAATAGTGCACTCGTAGTCCGTGAACAATGCACTAAGTATGTTCCCAAGAAAGAGAGATCGATCACAATAGACACAGTTAAATACCAAGTCTTTTCTAAC
The DNA here is from genome assembly GCA_021234005.1 of Nephelium lappaceum. NCBI lineage: Eukaryota > Viridiplantae > Streptophyta > Magnoliopsida > Sapindales > Sapindaceae > Nephelium > Nephelium lappaceum. Next base: position 7,354,538 of record CM037996.1, read on the forward strand.
CAGAGTCTTCCTTAAACATGCACTTTCACACCACCACACTTATTCCAGTAACCAAGAACAATTCTTTTCTGATATGAAAGATCAGACAATACTGCAACCACAGAGCATACTAAGAATTTTCTAAAACATCTGACACCTTACCAACCAGGCAACCAGACAACCTGGCTCTGATACCACTTGTTGGGAAAATTCGCCTCCCAAAACTTCTTCTTCTAAAAAAACCTGTCTCCTGTAAGAATATCAAAAATAATAGAGAAATAAAATAGAAAATAATAACAATCACCACAACACAAGAATTTTTACGTGGAAAACTCTAAAACAGGAGAAAAAACCACGGCCCTCAGAAAGAAATTCATTATGTGAAAAATTGTTACAATTACATAGACTATTCTCTCACATCTCACGACCCCAATACACTCACACTCTCCAAAGCATACATCAACTCATACCTCCCTACACTCTAAAATAATAAGAACAAGAAAGGAATTTAAGTAGAGTAAAAAATAATGCTTAAAGTGTCTTTGACTGGGGCGATTTGAAACTAAAACATTGAGCTCCTTTTATAACCTTAAGAACCCATTCTCCCTTGTTTTGTTTCAGATGTAGGATTCACTTCACTTTTATTTTTGCCTTTGTTTCCAATGTGGGATTGGCTCAACTTTTATTCTTTCTAATTTCCTAACAGTAATATGATCTTTTCAAATTAAAATAAGTAAATAAATTATAAGAAAACAATTGGCTAATACCCTTTTTCTATGTCAGCCCTAAAAGAATAGTTTATTAATTGAATAAAAAACTAAAAATGTTTCATCCTCTTTGATCATGTGTCCTCATTTCCGCTCACCAGTCACCCTATCACCACCACCGAAACACAATCACTAACATCACCCCGGCCATCACCCCGTCATCGATCCAACCATCTCTATGTGTGTTAGACAGCGACATCGGACCCTCCATGAGTTTTGGAGGCCTTGATCTCCATTAGAGATGGAACACCTCCATCTTTGGTGGAGATCGGCTCCATCAGAATAGATGTCATTCGATCTCTGATGGAACTTGTCTCCATCGAGAACCTTCACCATAGGCAACGGTGGCGGCTTGCGGTCGAGTGCCCTAATGACTAAAGCGACAGGGGAAGGGACAATGTAAACCTTGGCTTGATAGTTCTGGGCGGCGAGGTGCGTTGTTGGTTTCAACAAGGAGGCTTGTTGTTGGACTATGGCAGTTGCAAGCGTTGGACAATACTGGTGGTTTCAAGATATATTTTTTTGGGTTTTTGGTAGTAATTCCTTGAATTTGGGTTTCTGTTGTGTTTAGTTTTAATTATTACAATGTTTGTTGTTGTTGCTTGAATTTGAAAGCTTCATTTTTTGAAATGATTTAAATATATTTTTGGAAATTTTTGGAAATCATAAAGATGATGAAGAAGGGTGAGGTTGATGGATGATGAAGAAGGACATGGTGATGGATAAAGAAGATGATGAATTTTTTTTTAATGTTTCTTTAATTATTTTTTTATATTTTAGTTATTTTAAAAATAAAATAATGGAATATTAATGATAAAATAGTAGGGGCAATAAGGACATTTCATTTCTATCATTATTGACTGACAGTAAACCGTTAGAGGGGAAGTGAGTGTAATTAACTCAATAGTTTAGGGTTCAGTGTAATTATGGATAAAGTTAGAAGAGTTTATGTAATTTGCTCAAATAAAAAATATTGAATTGTGTTTCAAATAACAAAGGATAATATAAAATTTGAAGTTTCTTACCTTTACTTTTTAAATTGTGTGGATTTATTTCTAAATAAAGTGTGGTAGGTGACTCATAGAATTTGGTGGTATTCTTATTGATATGCTAGAGGTGGAGACATGCCAGTGAGTCGTTGCTTTGCAATTAATGAAATTTGTCTATGTGTAGAAGTAAAGATAACGTGCAAGGTAGGGAAGATGGAAACCAATTTGCCTTTTCAATGTTTTAATAATATATTTATAAGATGTGATTGGTCAGAAATGTGAGAGGTGGAAGAAAGGGTCCACAAGTGTCATGACCTCCTAAATCCATGAAAATATTTTATATTTTTTAATAATAATTAATTTTAAGTGATCTAATTAAATTAGAAGATGTATTTAATCTATAATTTTATAGACTTTTTTTTTTTTTTTTTAAACTGAGTGACTTTTGTAGAGTTTATAGTTTTTATTCTTATCTACTTCTATAGAATTCATTTAAAAGATTTTTCGTAGACATTAAGGCTGCGTTTGACATGCGAGATTCGAATAGAATGGATTGGAATGGAAAATCACCATCTCATGTTTGGTAAAATTTGGAATTGCATTAAAAATTATACCATATCATGTTTGATGTAGATTGAGATTGGATTGAAATAAATTAATTTAATTTTTTTATTATATAAAATTAATTTTATAAAAAATCTAAAAACAAAAAAAAACAAAAACAAAAACAAAAAACATCTCCCACAATTCAACATCATCAACCCACATCATCAACCCACTTCATCAATATCATCATCTCCCACAATTCTACATCATCAACCCACGATTCATCAATATCATCAATCCAATTCATCAACATCATCATCTCATATAACAACATCATCTTCAACAACATTAAATCATCATAACACCAAAAAAAAAAAAAAAAAAAGAATGAAAGTCTGGTTCAGGGTTAGTGAACCCAGAACCGATCTGGTTCTGGGTCAACAAACCCAGATTCGTCTACCCAGAACCAGTCGTTGGTTCTGAGTTAGCGAACCTAGAACCGATCTGTTCTAGGTTCGCTGACCCAGAACCGATCTGGTTCTGGGTTTAACGAACCCAGAACCAGCATCTGGTTCTAGTGTTCGACAAACCCAGAACCAGATGCGTGAAGAAGAAGAAGAAGAAGAAGAAGAAGAGAGCTTCCATGGGCGTGAGAGGAAGAACTATGAGAAGAAATGTGAGGGAGAGATAAATGGAGAAAAAAAAATTATCAAATCCAATCCCATCTCACCCAATGATATGGGTGTGGGTGGGATTGAAAAATACTAAAAGAATGGGAATGGATGGGAGGTTGGGATTCCAAGAATCCCAATCCCATTCATCCTAATTGCTCACCAAACATGGTATTCAAATAGTTTGGGATTTTTGAATTCCAATCCCATCCCGAATCCCATGCACCAAACACAACCTAATAGGCTTTCATCGACTTTTATGGAGTTTTGATTTAATCAGTAAGTAACTGAATTTTGAATTTTGTAATGTTAAGGATAATGGAGTAGTTAGAAAGGAATCAACTTCCTATCCCTCTAGACTTTTTCAAATACAATCAACTGACAATTTCCTGTCTAATATCCTAGAATATTTTGAATTCAAATAGTGTATTATTGATTGTAATTTGTTGTGATCCCATTTGCACTATGACTTTGTAGTTTAGTGAAAATCAAGTTGGTTTTTCAATATTTATCTGAGTTCTAAATATGGTTGACTCCAGAGAGCATCAATGAATTATATAATGAGTGATCTGTCATTCTGGTGGTTCTAAACTAAATTCTCCCAATTCCAATATTAAACTTAATCAAATATTATTGCATGTTCTTACAATAACTAAAATTTAGTGCTTATAATAATATTTCTAGAAAGTCTCAGTTAATTGTCTTTGAAAAAGTCCAGAGAGAGGAAGTTGATTTCTATCTAATTACTTCTTCATCATGCAAAGCATATGTAAAAGCTAAAAAGAAAAAAACAATAATTATATATTATCACTTGATGAATGATGGAAATAACTATTAAATTGAAGAATGAAGCTTTAAAATAATGAAAAAAAAAAGAGAGAAATTGTTGAATGATTTTTCAATGGATTATTGTGAAGAATTACAAGTATACATATATATAGAGCCATGAATAAAGGCAAACTAGTTGCATGCCTAAAATATTGTGATTGACTAACTAATTACATACCTAAATTATTGTGATTGACTAGATAATTACATGCTTAAATTATCATGATTGACTAGCCAGTTACATGCCTAAATTGACTAGCTAATTACATGCCTAAACTGAAATGGGAAACTATTAATCTTAATACTCCCCATCAAATTGGAGAGTGAACATCAAGAAGTCCCAACTGACTACGCAATGTGACATATTGATCCTTTCCCAAAGCTTTTGCAAAAGTGTTCGTTAACTGTAAGCAAGTAGGCATGTAGGAAGAACTAATCAATCCCATTTGTAGTTTTTCTCGGACAATGTGATAGTCTATCTCAATGTGCTTTGTGTATTCATGAAAGATGAGGTTAGCTACAATGTGTAGTGCTACCTGATTGCCAAAAAATAAAGGTGTAGCAAATGCTTGTGAAACTCTTAAGTCTTATAAAATGTACTATAACCATGTCAACTCCAAACAGGTGTTTGCCATAGCTATTTACTCAGCTTCTGCAAACAATCTAGACACATTTGGTTGTTTCTTGGACTTCTATAAAATAAGAGAATCCCTAAGAAAAAAACAATATCCCATAATTGATCTTCTTTTGAAGTTGTAACTTGCTCAATCTAAATCATAATACGCATTGAAAGCAAGGTTGTTTATAAAAGGAAACAACAAACCTTGTCATTATGTACCTTTAATATATCTAAGAAGCCGTAGAGCAGCATCCCAATATGGTTTTCTAGGCTCATGCATAAATTGACTTAAAGTGCGAACCGAGTAGACTATGTCTGGCCCTATGACAATAAGATAGATAAATCTGCCCACCAATGTTTAGTATTTGGTTGAATCACTCAATACTAAACCCATCAGTGAGAGTGAGTTACAAATTTTGTTCCATTGGAAAACTGTCCGGTCGTGTACCTAGAAGCCTCGAATCTTCTAAGACATCCAATGCATATTTTCTTTGAGACATGAAAGTTCCTTCCTTTGATCACGAAAATTCAATGCCTAGAATATATTTCAAATCACTCAGATCTTTTATGCGGAAGTGTTTGAAAAGGAATTTTTAAGTCGTTCCATTTCTTAAAGATCTTTACCTGTAGTAGTATTTCATCCACATAAATGAGAACAAAAGTGACAGAAGTACCTTAAACTTAAGTGAAAAGTGAGTAGTCGGCTTTGGATTGTAAATAACCAGCCTTTTGAATAGTACCCAAGAATGTAAAAAACTAGTCTCTTGATGCCTGTTTAAGATCATAAATAGACTTGTTGAGCTGACATATAAGATTCTCCCCCTATCGGCGAAGACCAGGTGAAGGTTCTAGATTGATAACTTTATGTAAATCTCCATGGAGAAAGGCATTTCGAACATTAAGTTGGTAACTGAACCAATTATAGGCAGCAGTAACAACAGTAATAAGGCATCGATGATGGGACCCATCCCTACTTCTCTCTCGAGTCTAGCAGAATCCTATGAAAACTTAGCTTTTCTTATTAAAATCCAGAGTTTACTAAAATCCTTTAGGCCTCGTTTGTTATCTGGGATAGGATTGGATTATTTATGTGGGATTAGATTGGATTGGATTAATTTAAAATTTATCCCATGTTTGGTGTGATGTAGGATAGGATTAAAAATAGTGTGTAGCTGTGTTTGGTAAGTCATAGGATTGGACAAAATAATGCAATCCCATGTTTGTTACAAGTCTAGATGGGATAATAATTGAAATAATATTTTAATTATGCTTAAATTATTTTTAAATATAAAATTAAATTACATTTGTCTCAATAAAATAAAATTCATTTATAAAGTAAAAAATATATATATTATAGCTATCTGGGTGAACAAAAATAATTATTAAATTTTTAAATAAATCCATTTATTATGGATCTATCAATCCACAAAAATAATTATAAAATTTAAAATAAGAATGATATTTTTTTTCTAGTAATTTAGATCCCATTTTTCTTTACAATATGAACCCAATGTGTTTCTAATTATAACTTAATTCTACAAAAAGTTTTAGAAAAAAATTATTGATGTAGAAATAATTTGCACCCAGTTATTGAAATGGAGAGCATGACATATCTTTGACAAAGATATATGCAATTAGAAAGATAAGAAACTTAAAAATATTTAACAAAAAATTAAATAACATTAGAATAACACTAAATATACTGTTCAGACAACATATTTAAAAATAAAAATAAAAACTGAAATATATGACTATAACTAATAATCATATAACATTATAGTTTTCAAAAAATAATCATATAACATTACAAGAGTTATATATCTCTGTGAACATAGTATTAATTGTTGATGCAATCAACCAAAAAGTGGCATCAATCATGGATGGTTACCTATATACAAAAGAATATATTAGTGGATACCAACTACCTATACTAATGTAGTTGTGAATATTAGTAACCATCATGTACACATAGTAGAAAAGCCCAAAAGCCAATTATAAGCTGCACATATTGTGAACAAAAAGTTAGCTCCCATAACTATTTCTTAGCATAATAGATCATCCATCAAACGCAACACTAAGAAGTGATGCAACAAACTGCAACTTCTCCTCCCCATTAACCAGTGCCTTAAAAGTCTTTGCAATTACTGGTTTCTGCATAAACAATTCCAGAATATGTATTCGATCCAAGAGAGGAAGTTGTATTTTTCACAAATTAGCAGCCAGTTTTTCATTTTCAGTTACCTTGTTGTTTGCTAATACTTGACAAAACTTGTCCAATGTGTCATTTGTTTTGTCAATAGCCTCCTTTAGCACATTTGTAATTTGAACAGTATTCCGACCTATTGGATCTCCAGATCTGGACCTTTTCCTGCTTAAAGGTTGAGATGAAGTTTGATTCACTGATTGGTTATAATCAGTTTGGTTACCTGACATAGGAGAAAAGTTTCCAAACATCTCAACTTCATTTTCAGAGTTGTCATCCATCTCCACATCTGCTGCAAGGTTATATGGAGTATATGCCGTTTTTCCAGTAGCACGATCTTTACCAAAAATGTTTTCCAACCTTTCATATAGGGGAAAAGGTTTATCTCTCCATCCTTTTGCCTGTTTATGGTGCTGCAAAAAGAATAAAAAAGTTATCATTATAATGTTAAATTATGTCAAAAAAATAATAATAATTACAATAAAAAGTAAGCATCACCTCTACATATGAATTCCATGTTTCATTGCTATCAACTTCAATGCACTTTCTTTCATGGTTCCAACCAAACCCACTGGTATTTTTCATGTCATATATCACTTCATAATCCTTCTTCCAAGTCTTCACCTTTGACTCAATGTGAGGACTAGCTCTCAAACCACAATTCGGTAGAATATTTGCTAATCGTGCTTCCATAATTTTAAATGTTCCAGCTTTAAAAGAACCACAATCTGCACGACCTCCACTTGCCACAATTTCATCCAGGATACCTAATAAAACCTCTTCTTCTTCTTTTGTCCACACACGTCTACTTCCTCTTTTATCTTGCTCATTTGCTTGGCTAGAACCTCCAACATCCATTCCTACACATACATAGCCATAATACAAATAAAATGAACCAAACTATTATGTATCCTTACAAATAAATTGTAATTAAACAAAGTAAAAAATAACCAAAAGCTAAACATAACATATTAACATCAAACTAATATAAAACATATATACATTTAACTATAATCATGTAATCTATTGATAAATAATCTAATAAGTAGCAACATATAAAATTAAATTCATAGAGATAGTTTTTGAAAAACAAACACACTAATAATATTTAATTGGATGAATAACCTATAAAGTGATATCAATTAACTTAAACCAGTAAAAAATTTCAAAAAATTTCAAAAATTTCAAAGTTATAAGCATTTCATACCTTATGTTTAGTGGTGGAAAGTTTCCATTTTGATCTGCAACATTGACATGACAAGACTTATGAGAAAAGTGAGCACAACAATAAAATTCAATTAACTGCCTGCAGATTGCAAATTCATGGAACATCTCTACATGGATTCCATCACTACACATTAATAATGCACCAAACTCAAACAGTGCTAGATTGAATTGTACAAACAATCAAACATAATCAAGCACACAAATGGGTGGCTAATACACTAGTATTATATTCCTTTCTCATATTTTCCTGGCAACCAAACAAAACCCTCTTCAAATACATCAAAATTACCTTTCCCGGAAATAAAATCCAGCCCACTTCCTTTGTCGAAATCCAAACCAGCATTGTATCTATGCAACAAGTCTGAAGCAATACCAAATTCATTGGCAATAACTAGAAGATCACAACCAATTCTACACTTGGATTCGACCTCACTTGGCCCCAAACATGCAATAACTAGAAGAAACAAGTTATGTTTTGTAACACCTACACTAATCTAACTGCATATTTTATCATGTTTTCAACATGCCATGTTTTTTAGATGTGTTTTTCTATTTAGTTATTTTTTTCTACTGGCTTTGAAAATACAGACTTCAAACACAGAAAAAAACAGAGAGGTTTCAAATCTTTAACAAATTTAACATCATCATTATCTCATATTTCAATGAAAATAGTTTAATCCACATGCACACAAAGTAAACAACATGCCTAACAACTTCCAAAACAGTACCAATCAATCAATAACCCAAAAACCCCCCAAAATTTTACATAAACAAACGACAAACCCATAAATTGAAAGATAAAATAGAAAACTAGGGCATGATTTCACCATATTTTTGTCTTCAGTGGTTGAGCAAGAAATCAAAGCAATAATCTAGGTTATTGAACAAAAAAAAAAATTTAGAAAAAGATGGCAGCAACTCACCATAAACCAATTGTCTTCTTGAGGAAAGAGGAAGTGGAGGTCACGAGAGAAAGCACTCAGCAGAGGTTTGTTCTTGAGGCAAGTGAAAAAAAAAATTGTAGTGTAGTGTTTTTGTATTAGATACGAAAGGATTGGTGGGATGGAGAAAATGGAAGAGAGATGGGATTATTTTTATCCCATGGTCATCAATGGGATAATTTTTTCCCAAACTAGTGGGATAAAATGAGAGTTGGATAATTTTATGAAGTCCCAGGTGCCTACACCAAACATGGGTTTGGACAAAAAAATAGTCCAAACCCAGTCCAATCCTAGGCAACAAACAAGGCCTTAGAGAAATCAAATCGAAAAGATGTGTATTACTTGTGTTGAACCCTTAAACTGAAAAATCAAAATATTCATAAAATATATAGATATTCCATCAGTAAAAGTATTATGAAAATGTATTTACAAAATCTAATTAAGTAAAAATAACATACATTGATGAAAAATGTTTCTATTTAAAAATAATAATAATGCATTTTTGTCATCACCGTGCGGCCCTTCTCACTATATGTAAGAATCTGCACGAATCTACAGTGGATACATTAGAAAAAAAAGGTTTTATAAAAGAGTGAGCACTAACGTCAGTGAATGGATATAACTTTTTTTAAAAATATATATATTTATATATAAACCGTAACATATTACTTGTAATAATAAATAATTCTTATATCATAATAGAATTGTAACATCTGTATGAATCATCATTATATTTTTAATAAAATATATTTTGAAACTATTATCTGTACAAAATTTATCTAAAAACAATAAAAAAAATCATTATCAATCTAGTTTATAAAACATAAGTTTATCTAATCAAACTTTTCTGAAATCTCTTTTGAATGTCATATAGGTTTCTCTGGTTTGACCACCATACTTCAAGCCTCCATTGGACTCCTATCTATAGACTTATGGCTCTCATACACTATGGTTCTTAGTCTCATAATAAAACTATAAACATCTGTAACATAAAAATTTACACCAACTAGTATCAAGGGAAGCTTGTTCATATATGATAAAGATACTTAACACACACGCAGAGCGAAGGATAACATATGACCATGCACGTGTTGGGCAACTCTATGACTCCCCAAACATCTACCATACATGTGTCGGGCGACTCTCTAAGACTTACACATGTGAAGCCTATTTGACTATTAGAGAGGAGGGTACAACCTTGGTATTATGAAAACATCTTTATTTTCATTCTCAAATCTCAAACAATTTTCATATGTATACGTAATTCTCTTTCTGAATATACAAATAATTCTTAATAAAAACTTAGATTAAAATCATTAAAAAAATATTTTTTTCTCGAAACATAACATAATATTACTATAAATATTTTAAACATTTCTTATAATAAATCCAAATATGAAAACATAATTTCTAATTGGAATTTCTTATATGTATATATATACAAATTTGTAATAAATTCTCATTTCAATTGTAAAACATAATTGGTGTAATCATTCATTTCTAGTAAATAATAAACACAAAAATTTACATAATTTTAATTAAATAAATCAATTTAAAATAAAACGATCCAATCACAAAATTTCTTTGCTCAAATCTTGATCTAAAACAAGTTCTCATCTCATTCCTCATAAACTTGAATCCATCCTAAAATCATATAAACTCAATTTAGAACTTACAGAAAAATTGACTAATTTTCTAGATTTCAAATCCTAATGAAATATAAATCACTTATTTTGATAAATTTGTCATAAAAATATTCCATTAACCCATCCAGATTTTTTTTCCCTTTTTTCTCTTCTCTCCCTTCCTCTTTTTCTCTCTTTTTTTTTTTTCTTCTTTTCTCTCGGCTTTTCACTGCACTACCCCTTTCATTTTTCTGCTATCCGGTTCCTCATTCAAGAGCTGATTTATTTTTCATTTGCTTTAATTACTATATATGTTGTAGTGGGTGAATTCTACAGTATGTTGACTTTGAATGGGCCTCATCAGTCAACTTGCTTGGAACCTAGTAACCTGTGTCTTGTACAAATCAAATAAAAAGAACGCGGGTGATCTTGACACCGGTAGGGTGCCGGCCGAAGACACTCCGACGCTCAAGTCAGTAAACTGATTGTAATATATGATAATGCAGTAATTGTAAAGCGTTGTCAGGCTGGAGGGAGTGTGCCGAAAAAAGGTAGGACAGAAAAATGGACGGAATGAGAACACTAAAATATTAAATATCAGTGAGCAAACCCCGTATAATAGAACAGTGTAAGTAGATCGCGAATAGTACACCAGGTAAGTTCCCAGGAAAGAAAGGTCGGTCACAATGTACACAGTTAAATATAAAGTCTTTCCTAGCCAGAACCTTACCTAGACATGCACCTCCACGTCACTCCACTAACTCTATCACACAAGAACTCTGAATCTAGAGTGAAAGAATGAAGAAAAGAGAGGAGAAACCTCAAATGGCTTGTAAGAGAGGAGCAAATGAGGTGGGATCGTTTTGGCTTCAAATGAAGCCTCTATTTATAGGTAGAGGAGGTGTCATGGGCACTTATGGTGGAGTTAATGTCATGTCCGTTACAAAATAAATACTATGATTAATATCAGGTCGGTTATGGAATAAATACCATAATTAATGATATATCGATTACAGAATAAATACCATAGTTAATGATATATCGGTTACAGAGTTAATGTAACTTCCGTTACAATTGATTTAAACCTCATTCACTAAGAGAAATCAATCCTCATTATTTGGGTTGGATCAACCAAATTGTTGAACTATCTGCTTGTAACATTTATTTAACCATTAAAATGGATTGATCAGCATATTGAGCTAATTTATTTCAATAAGCTTTGGGCTTTTATTTTGGGTTTAAGAATTTTTGACCACTACATATGTCTGCACAAATACGAAACAACAGCCCTTAATTACTTATCAAGGTTGTGTAAATGACAATTGCCCCTTTTTATAAAATAATGTTGCCATCATTCTCGCTCATCACATTTGAGTACATGATACTTGTGCTTCATTTTGTTCTAAAATATTTCCACTATCATCTTTCTTTCTCACCCACAAAGTTTGTCCTTTTTCTCTTCAATATATACATATATATAGCCACCACTCTTCAATCGGCCAACTCTTGATTTATATATGAAGGTCGTGTCATCAAGTGGACAAAATGTCGCCAAAGGTCGTGGAACTTTAATTAAAAAAATATATAGAATAGTCAAAATGAAATGAGAGAGTCAGGTGTGAGGCAAAAGACAATCAAAACCAAAGTTTTGTGGTTTTGACTATTCTATTTTTCTTATTAAAATTCCACAAGTTTTGTGGACATTTTGCCCATTTAATGACACCGCCACCATATTCCACAAATATGGTACTTTTGTCCAATTGCTTACATCATTACAAAAATATTTGTGTTTCTATTTTTTTGTGGTTTTGCTATTCTATTTTTCTTATTAAAATTCCACAAGTTTTGTGGACATTTGCTATTCTATTTTTCTTATTAAAATTCCACAAGTTTTGTGGACATTTTACCCACTTAATGACAATGCCACCATATTTGTGACTTTTGTCCTATTACTTACATCATTATAAAAATATTTCTGTGTTTCTATTTTTTTGTGGTTTTGACTATTCTATTTTTCTTATTAAAATTCCACAAGTTTTGCGGACATTTAGTCCACTTAATGACACGGCCACCATATTCCACAAATATTTAACTTTTGTCCTCTTGCTTATATCATTATAAAAATATTTCTGTGTTTCTATTTTAACTTTCCTTGACTTTGCTTTTGACAGCCTATTACCTGCTTCAATCTCATTGTTGCCTTTTGTGTCACACCTGACTCTCTCATTTCATTTTGAGTATTCTGTTTTTCTTGTTAAAATTCCATAAGTTTTGTGGACATTTTGTCCAGCCAATGACACAGGCACCGTATGCCACAAATGTTGGACTTTTATCCTATTGCTTACATCATTACAAAATTTGAGCTGGACCAAGTTAATAATAATAAAATGAATTTCAACAAATCCAACAAGAATTACTGCTTAGGCTTATATTTAAATCGGGCTCATTTTTTGGTTCCATTTTGGGCTCAAATTATTTTCTTGGGTCCACTAGGATTCGGGCCTTACAAATCGTCTTTTCTTATAAAATTTCATTCTCAAAATTTACAAATCATCTGAACGTGAGATTTGTCATTCTAAAGTCGTTGCCTTTGTTTCCTCATCAATAACTGTAATAATTTCATTCTCAATTAATCTCCAAAGTTTTCCACATACATAAGATCATGATTCAACACCACAACATTTCACACCAACCTAGACTATTATTCAATAAAACTTTTCAATAATCATCATCGTACCTTGATAGAATATTCTATAAATTTCCTCATATACAAGATCGAAAACCATAACAATTTACACCTACATAAACAACTATTAAACAAAACTCTTCAATTAAAATCTAATCAATGATCACACCCATACACTTATGAAGAATCATATCTACAACTATTTTGGATAATAATCATTTTCCTTTTTATCACTGGTAACAATAAACAAAACTTAATAAATTATTCCATGTAATTCTTACATCTCATGTAGTCCTCTTAACTTTTGAATAACGAATCAATATCCACCAAAGGACAATTAATTACACATTTTTGTTATTTTCCATCCATACTCTTTGGAAACAACTAAATCATTCAAGATCATATCCTATGACATCAATGTCATATCACATTTACATTAGTCTCATTCAGTTATCTCCAAGTTCAAATTTACTATTTCATAACTTAATTTCAAACCTAATAAGCTTCAATTTTCTCAAACAAAAGATTTAACACCATACTTCTACTACACAACTTTGATACTCAACTAAAGTACCCTTACTCACTCCATTAATAACACCACAAAACAACTATAAAATTTCACACACCATTCAAGAGTCAATCTTGAACTTTATTCGATACTCCAGAATTTCATTCATTTAAAAACTCCAAATCATAAATATTCAGAAATATCTGTTGGTGGAGAAAAGGAAATATGCTTAAATTGAGGAATCATATGCTAGCTGAAATTGGGGTATTCTACCATTGAAAGGGGTGATTTTATTACCAAATACATAAAATTACTTTCTCTGTATTTGTTCTATTAATTCTTCATTGAAAGTGTTTTTCTCCTTACAATGAATCAGAGAAAAATACTGTCCTCTTCTCCCGTGCATGTAGGTTACTTCATTAGCAGCCGAAGCATGTAAATTCTCTCTTGTGTTGTTCTTATTATTCAAAGCTTCATTATTTTTTTTGCTTTGCTACAACATTGTATATAATTCATATCATCATCCAAAATTATAAATCATAAAAATTCAAAAGTAATAGTTCCAAATTCAAATATATCGAAAATAATCCTTTTTGGAAGCTACTTTAGTCTCAATTCACTATAGAAGACTCATAATAATAATTTACGTTATCACCTCCCTTAATATGACAATTCTCCATAATGCAATAATGAATTAAAAATTATTCATGAAAATTTCCTTGGAAATTTACCACTCTTTTCACCCAAACAAATACAAAATAACCTATCAAAGTAAACCACAAGGACCCTAGAGCGGCATATATTCAATAACTAAAATCAAGGTACTAACACAATATTCAACAACTAAAATCAAGGTACTAACACAAGTACAAATGAATATCTATTTCAAGTTCATCATCAATAAAAATGAAATTCCACCAAAATACCCTCTTTTTAACCAGTAACTTGATTAAAATCCATCAAAATTATGTCCAAATCACAACCTTGTATGAATCCATGAATTATCTTATAATCACAAATAAGTTCGAAGTTAAAACTTAAAAGCAAAATATTATACAAGGATTAACATTTAACTCTCCAAAACCTTTACAAGGAAGGTTTAAACCCTTAAATTTCATTTGAATTCAAAAATAGTGAATTATGTCCATGTATTACAACTCAATCTCATCTTATCATATTCATTAATCAGAAAGTTATCTAAACATCAAGGACTTAAATCGCATAGGATCAATCTCACTTACCTATTATCTTTCTAATTGATTCCATAAACTTTTATGCTTCGTAATGTCAACATTCCCAAATTCTACAACTTGTGCTAAATAGTAGTTAAACAAAATAGCGCCATATTTATTCTACTTGATCAAAACATAAGATCATATAATTTAAACACATCAAAACTTAATCACCAAATGTTCATATAAACCCTTAATCGCAAACAATTCAAATGTAATAAATAACCACAACTTCTAGGCATATTCACTAATTACCCACTCAATATATTTATCACCTATATATATAGGCACAATCTACCATACACTAGTGTATACATACAATTTTATAAATTTTTAATCTTGACCATTCATTTTTGAAGGGATTTGATCTAAGGGCTGGGATTTATTGATGAACTAATGATTTAATTCATTTAGAACCTATTAAACAGGTAAAATTATGTGAGTTAGCTGTTATTCATATCCAGTTAACTGGTTGAATGAGCCATTTGATCATATTAGTGCTTCATTCTTGTTAAACTTATGTCGACTCTTAACATTCTTGGAGCTATAAATGCACCCCCATTTATCCGATTGAATTGATAAATACCCACTCATTTAGTTGTTGGAACTCATTGTTTCTTCATTATCATTTAACTTTCGTCTCCTATGTCATTCTTCCTTTTATTCTCATCTGTTGTTGCTTTCCAGATGGCTTATGATTTCTAGATGTCTTTCATTCTTCCTTTAACTTTGCAACATCTCCTTTAACTCTTCCAATCTTACTTCATTCTCTAACTCGACTTCCATTATTTCTTCCCTAACCGGCTTTCGTTCTTCCTTTACGCGGTGAAGCAGAGCATCATATTTCGAAAGCATCTTATGGAGATAATTGATTGTATGTATTTAACTTGTTTGTTAGATGTTTTGCAGTTTTTGAAGTAAGTAATTTTATTTGTTAGCATTAAGTTTTTAGTTCATAAAATCATTGGACCCTTAAAATTAGTAAGGATATCGGTGTCATAAACTGTGGATTGCAGCTGGAAAATGTAAATGGCCTGGAATCAATATTGGTTGTTGTTTGTTAAAGTTTCCTATAATTGTTTTAATGTGTTGTATGATGTTTTAACTGATTACTTTTACACTATCAGGTGTTAAAACATGTATAGGATTTCTTTAATTGTCATAGGCATGATGTTTTTAATTTGTAAGAAGAATAATTGAGTTATTAGTTTTACTATTATTAGATGACATAAAATAATATGTAATCAGCACATGTAACTGATTACTTGTATATTATATGGTTTTAAAGCGCTATTGTGTTAATGGTTTGTAAAATGTGTATTGGATTACTTGAACTATTATAGGCATTATGTTTTTAATTTGTAATGGGAATAACAGAGTTATCGATTTTTAATATTATGATCATGTACAATAACATGTGATCATCATGTTAAGATCTTTGGTAGTAACATTTTTATTACAATCTCATATTTTATGATTACTATATATTAATTTGTTGCCTTAACATGTTTTTCAGCTAAATCTGTCTATCCCCTTTCGCTTGATTGATTATAAAATTTTAACTTTATGCAGTAATGGACAGTTCAGATAAGCAATCAACTATCAAACGAAAAGAAGAATGTGGGGACCATGCGACTTCTTTAGATAGGGATGCAGAAATTCTTGAAATTACAACACATGAAGTTTCTTACAATGGTTTGATAGATTTTCATGAGTTAATGGCCACGAATGTATTTGCAATGATATTTAATACAGTTGATGAAGCAAGATCATTTTATGAGCGTTATGCATGGATAATTGGCTTTGGTGTAAGATTGGGCAACCTTCATCAGCATAAAGATGGAACAGTTATTATAAGACAATGGCAATGTGAGATGGAAGGAAAAAGACAACATAAGTATTTGAACAATCCAAATAGGAAATGCAAAGCAAGGAGGCAGTCTAGAGTGAGATACAAAGCATGCTTCTATGTTCGTTTAAATGCAGAAAAGGGCATGTACACTGTGAGGGTATTCAAGGAAAATCATTCTCATGAACTAGCACTAGGCCCCGAAGCTCAATTCATACAATCACATTGACGCATTAAGGAATCAGACATGGCACGAGTGAATGTCATGCATAATATTTACAGCAAATCTTATCATTCATATGTGTACATGTTCGACCAAGAAGGGGGATATGTAAAAGTCAGTTTCACTATAAAGGATCTTTATAATAGGTTGGGTGAGGAATGACAAAATACTGCTTTTAAAAGCATTTCACAATCTATCCTCTCTTATATGGAATCAAAGACAAGTTGTGATCTCGATTTTTAATGTAGAGTTCAACTAGATAATGACGGTAGGTAGTCTAATTTGTTTAGAAGGGAATCCCACTCCCTGTTTGATTTTTAGTGTTTCGGAGATATACTCATATTCGACAGCATTTATAGGACAAATGCATATGGCAAATCTTTAGTTCTATTTCTAGGTACAAACAACCACCGTGCTACTTGTCTGTTTGGTCGATCGACAAAAGGTTATGTTTAAGAGATGGGACAATCAAGACTGAATTTAATGTGAGAGTTTTAGCCAAGATTTAAGATCCTTCTCCAATAACAAGAGAGGTACTACCATTAGGTGTAGATATAACAGATTGAGAAAATGAATGAATAGATTGTAACTTACCAGAGTCTCTAATCATATGATCAGATGCACCTGTATCAATAATCCAAGTACCTTTCTTAGAGGTTGCAAAAAATATATTTGCCTTGCCAATAAGACTTGGGTGAGCAACGTTTGCCATAGGCTACGATTTGTTCTCAACATTTGATTAGACTTTGTTCGTCACCATAGCTTTCCTTGCAATCTTCTTTCTTGGTTTTTTCTAAAAAATCCTACCATTCAGCATACCCAATGATTTCATAACACTGTTGTTTAGTCTGACCTGATTCACCACAATGACTACATATATGATTGTTAGAGATTTCCCAATTGATTGATTATTGCGATTCTTCACCGAGCCAGATGATAATCCTTGTCGAGTTGGGTTGGCTAGCATAGTCAAGTGCTTGGAGATTAGGCGAGAGCCTCCTATTGTCTGTCTTTGTTGGTACTCCCTCCTCACATATGCATACGTGCTCTCCAAATCAAGTTTTGGATTTTTTTGTAAGACTTCTCCATGAACCTGATCAAATTTAGAATGAGTCCTCTTAGAAGAATATGAACTCAAAGCCTAGCTATTGCTAAATGTAACTGAACCACTCCTTCAACCTTTTTTTCCTGAGATGTAGTTCTGTGATCAATCTCTTGTAAAATAGAGACAAGTTCATTGTAGTATGTTGACAATGGTATGCCATCTTGTCTGGTAGAAAAGGATTTTTTTTATTCAATTCAAAGAGACGAGTTCCATTTGATCCATCATAAAAGGTTTTTGACACAGCCTCCCATATTTCCTTGGCTGTGGAAAGATGAATAAATCCCTACATCAGTAACGGGCTCGTTGAGTCAATAAGCCAACTTTTTACTCATTGATTTTCAGTAATCCACGTTGCAAAAGCAAGATCTTCTGGTGTAGGTTTTTTGGCTTCTTTGGTGAGGTATCTAGCTCTGTTGCAAGCGCTAATGCTCATCTCCATAAGTTGAGACCATAATGGAAAATTGATCTCATCCAGTATGGTACTAGTAGGAAACGCAACATAATCATGGTGGATAATAATTTGTGGTGTTGGGTGTTTGGGAGGTTTGGTATAGCTGGGACAATAGAATCAAGATTGGCCATTTAGTTTTCAAGTATTAGCTTCAAAAACAAATCAGAAATTCAATTCGTGTTTGAGCAGTTCTATTGAGATCGAAACCTCCGATACCATGTTAATTAATGGTGTTTGTAAACTTAGTCTTTTCAGTATTATTCTTCTGTTTTTGGAGCAAATATATTGGTACAATTACATCTTTTCTAAGGTAACTATATATTCCTATATTAATATACAAAATTTGTCAACTAAAAAGATTCCTATAATTACAAAATCAATTCCTATAATTGCATCAGACAAATCATGTCAACAATCCATAATTGCAGCAGACAACTCATGTCAAAAATAACAAAGAAGTAAATTCACTTAACTTCTAGTCTCATCATTGATAATATAATGCTATATATTTTTCAAGGGAAGTAAGAACTAGATTTCGTTTCATCGCCACCCTCTCCGCTCAAGATGCCTCCCTGAACTACAGCACCATAAGCAATAGCCTCATCCAGATTCACACCTTAGTTGGGCTCCTTCCCATCGAAGTATCCTTAACAAGCTATTGAACTTTGGGAATCCTAGTGCTTCCACCAATCAGTTCGGTTTCGTCAATCTGGCGCTTCTCTAAACCGGCATCCTCCATGGCCTTCTTAACAGGCCCTATGGTCTTTCTGAATATGTCATTGTTCAACTCTTCGAATCTACCTCTGGTAAGTGGTTCAGAGAAATCCACACCATTAATCGATGCTAGCTGCTCATGGCTCTCTTTGCAAATTTAATTAGTTTTGTTCTTGTCTTCTGGCATGCGTATACATGTTTATCATACTTATAGGGAAGGCAAAACTGTGGCAGTCTTTTTGTTAGTCTTGGAGGAAATGAGTTCATGGTTACAAGATGACAATTTACCATTAATATAATATAAATTGCAACAATAAAATGGGCTTTGATATGTTTGGACTACACTGGGCTTATATGAAAATGGACCACTTCCCTTTTTGTTGATATCCCTATAAAGCTGAGGACCTCTGCCACCTGCTTAAATGAGGATTGGCATTCTTATTAAATTTATTGCAAGTTTCAGAATACATCGAAAATCAAAGTCAAAAAAATATTGAGTTATGTTTCATTTCATTTTTAGTGTAATGCATATAAATTGTACCTTTAAGCTTGTAACTTCTTCTAACTTAACAAAAAAAATTTCTTTTTAAGTCCTACTAAATTACCATATGTCTCCCTTAAATAAAAGTCGAACAATTACTTTCCTCAAATGTTGAAGAAAAGAGTAGATTAAATTAACTCACACATATAAGTAGTTTCTTTTTTATTTTTATTTTTTGTTTCATTCATCACTCTTCCTAATGGGCTTCTATTATTTGACAATGGTTAGAGTTAGAGTGATACTTACACTGGGAGATCGGGTTTATAAATGCAATATCACTTTAATTGGAAGCTTTAAAATCGTTTATTAAAATAAGAAAAAAGTTAAATTCAAGAAAATCTTTATAAGATAATTTTCTAATTGAACGAATGTAAAACAATTGTCACGTGAAAATGTGATATCCAAATCGCTAAATTTCATATATAATGATTTTAACAACATTTTACATATAACTTATAGTTGCGTTCATAAATTGTACAATATACCTTTGTATCATTCCTTATTTATTATGTCCATATATAGATCTCATTTCACAATCAACTATTGACATTTAAACTACATTTTGTGCACTAGTATTGAGTTAGTTACAACATAATTTTAAAAATTTCTTTTGTAAAAAAAGTAATATATTGAACATAAACAAATTATGTTACATCCATTAGAAAAAAAAAATGGTAGTAAAGGTGTCCTCATGGTATAAGTGGTGTGGGTAGGGATAGGGTCACCTTGCTCCACCCTGAAAATTCTCCAACTTACAATTGTCGAGATTGGCACGAGTTTGTATTAAGGCTATATATTTTTGTTGGGGTTGAGCAGTGGTAATCATACCCCAAACTTAACCTATTGACATCTCTATATACAACGACCTTTTAATTTCTAAAATCTATCACTTGACTAAGTAAATTGGAGAAGATTCACTTGTATCTCCTTCATTAATCATGATAGACTCTAACGGTAATATCTATATTGGATTTTCCTTTCAAACATTGCTCATCAAATCAAGTTTTCTCTCCTTTGCCTCTATCTTTTCCCTTATTGTGTCCCATAACTTATGTTTTATATTTCCTATTTTTCTTCTTCTCAATTTTTTCTCATAAGATTAAACAATTATTTAAGCATATGAATGAAGAATTAATATAGGTACAATATTTTTGTTTTTCTTGTGCATTTCAATATATTTCATATATGTTATTAGGGGTGGACAAAAAGACCAAGATCAATACCCTCACTCAACCAAACCAAGACGAGAAAATAAAGAAGACAATTTTTATTTTGAGAATGAATTGAGTCGGTTTTGGTTTATAAAAACCAACCAGAGTCGGTTTTAAAGTAAATTAAATCAAAACCGACCTAATATGATTTTTTAAAAAATTAAAAATAATAATAATATATATATATTTATATATATAAGGCAAACTTTTATAACCCTAGTAGTCTCTCAATGTTCTCACTTCTCAGACCTTCACAACCTCTCTCTCGGCGCTCTTTTCTTTTGTCATTGTCATTTAGGTAATCATCGCCAATCTCCTCTCCTTTCAACTCTCTCTTCATCTTGTCTCTTCTTGTCACTATCGTTGTTGTTGATCGCCTTCATTTGTCATCTCATATCAACTCATTGTGTAAATTTTATCTCTTCCAGAAGTTCCATATTGGTTTTTTTTTTATTTTGTGCTATGTAATTTTTGTTGTTGTTGTTAAGATTTGGTAGGATTTTGATTGGAATTGATTTTGATTGTTGTTGGCGATTGGGTTGACTATTCTTTGAAGGTTCGTCTAATTTTAAGCTGATTTTGTTGGCTTTTGTTGAGTTGTGTATTGAACTTCTATCAAATATGTGTTATTTTGGCTTTAGTAGGTGATGAATTACTAAATCGATGCAAAAAATCGAATTGAACCAAACGGACTATGTTTTAGTCAAGGCAGTTTTTATCTCAACATTGGGTCATATCTATTTTCATAATGAAAAAAGGATCAATTTTTCATCATTTTTGGTCAAAACCAATCTGACTCGACCCTTTCCCACCTCTATCTTTTATGAAGCAAAAGGAGACTTGCATGATCGATCAAAACACCAAACCTTTCACACTCGGTAAATTCAAGGCTTCCACAATCAGATTAACAATTTACCAGAATTTTACATAAGCCCTCAACAACCACGGGTATGTGCTCTTAATACATTAATACAGTGATGAAATTAATTACTTTATTTTCATCTTTCCTAGGTGCAAAGACAAATTCAAATATTATAGTTAACAAGAAATCTTAGATCTATATAAAAGAAAGATAATATATTACTTGTATATTCTCTTTTATTGTTAATAATTAACTACTAAATTATTAATATAGTTTTCTAGTATAGGGTGTTGATTGGTAATTTAAATACTTAATTTTCAAAAATTATATTTATACTACATATCATATGAGGATATTTAAATATGTTTGATTGGTGATTTAACTATATATTTTATAAGTCAAATTTTGAGGAGCATTCAAAGGAAATTTTACAGTTTAGATGTTGCAATCCATATTGTTTACAATTCGCCAAATGCTTCTCATTTTGATTTTGCTCAGGAGGCACTACTGTAAGAGGGTGAACCTCCAAAGGAGCCTCCATTGGAACAATTTCAAGTGAAAGAGATTTTGATTCTCTCTCGATTTTGTGCTTGTCATGCAGAGGTATGTTGAATATATCAAAAGCTGGTACCTGAATTCCATCCTCTCCATGCGATTATGAATAGAAATATTTTCAATGCCTCTACTTGTTTCACAGATTGAAAATTGGGTCGCAAGGATTAAAGATCAAACATGTGCGCACTGCAGCTTGTATTTGCCTAAGAAATGTATCTCGATCAATCAAGGTGTGCAATATATATACACATATACATACATACATACATATCTATATATATAAAGTTTGCATAAATTCATTCTGACAAGATATCATTCAGAATTTGAGTGCAGGTTCTTTTATGAGTGAAAAGATAATTAATCCCTTGATTCGGCTTTTAGATGATCCTTCTGCTTCAGTCCAGGGATGGTTTTATCTATTATCTCTTATAGAAAGCTATTGTAATTTGCAGATCGCACAATTAAGGTATAAGCCTTAATTTTCATTTCGAAAGCTTATTGATTTCCTGTTGGTTCTTGTGAGTTTCTTTGATTATGTGGTATCATGGTTATTAAGCTTCCTTCAATATTGTTTCTGTTTTTGTGAATTTAGGAAATCTTATATGTCTGTATTTTGTTTTATGAAGTCCTGTATCAGCCAGATCTCCTGGGGCTTGTTAATTTCTTAGTTTCTGTTTCAGCCCTGTTTTTTGTTTGGAGGTTAGTTTTGAATAGCCATTGCACAATTTCTGTTAGCTGAATGATCAGGAATAAGATGGTTAACTACGTGTTTTTGGTTGCAGGCCTTGCTGTCAGCAACAAACGTACCTATATTTTCTCTGTTGGTGACGACAAACAAGTCAAATGCTGAGGCCTTTAACAAAATAAGGTTAGAAATACATACATACATGCGTACATACATACATATATACATGCATGTATATATATAGATTGATTTTATTTGCCCTCTGGTTCCATTGAGTTCTAATTGGACAAAAGACCAAATCAGCTTTTTCTAGGTGAACCTCATCTTTCATAATCTTCTTGTTTCTATGAATTCTTTCTCTTTTTTCCATTTTCACCTAGAATTTTTTGACATCTTTGGTAGTTCTTGGGGTTCTGTTCTTAAAATTGTGATTTCGTCCATCACGTCAGCTAATTGAATATGTTGTAAACCAATGAAATGATTATAAATTTGTGAAATTAGATTCTATTGGTCTCCAAAGATGTCTCTTCGTGGTGCAGATTAATAGTCCATCAGTTTGATATCAGCAACATATAAATTTTTTTTTCTCTTATGGTGTTGCCATTGTGAATGAGTAATTTTATTGCCGACTGTCAAACTAGAGTCTGAAACTAATTTTTATTGTTTTCTGAGCCTTGCTTCTTTTTGCTATATCGTTTTACGATTCATATCTTTTTAAAATAGGCTTGAATTTTTTTCCCTTTTATTTTTAATTTACATTTTGACTGGTACTGTACCCCGTTAATATCTTCTTATCTTCAAAGGGAAGGAGTTCTTTATTTTAGCTGATAATTCAGATGAAGATAAACTCCAGTTTGTCCAGTATTTGTCATTTGTGATGTTCCTCTAAGTCAGATATGATACCTAGATATAAGACATCTGTGAGCAGCCATTAACTTAAAGATGTATGGTTTTACATGGTGCATGTATTTCAGTGGGCTGAAAGGAGAAGGTTTGAAATTGCCAGATTAATGTCCTCTGTATTAAGAGCTCATTTACATGCATATGATCCAGTTTTTTCAATGAGTAATGACATTGAGATATTTGAGTTGGCCTTAACTGTTGCTTTCTTTTAAATTTGCAGGTTGTTCCAATACTGAAGCAGAGCTGGTCTTGCTCCTGTAGAGCATGCATCATTGATTTTGCCTGCTACAAAACATATCATATAGGTAGAGAAACATTCATGCATGCAAAGTTAAAGAGGATTTTGGAGTTTACCAGTTAATTTGTAGAAAGACTGTTGATGCTCTTGCATATAAAATTTTGACCTCTTTCAGTCTTTGGCGCGCAAATAGTCTAATTTTTGTTGCATTTTTGTATTTCAGTGCACTACTTAAAAAAAAAAAAAAAAAAATTGTTCTGTTGCAGATATCTGCTATTGCTGCTCCACCAGCCTTTAGAAGCTCAGTGAGAAGCTTCCTGGGTAATATGATATTCTATAGTTAAATTTAAAAAATTGGAAACCGAGCATTCGTTAAGCTTTTTCAAATTCTGATTACTTTTGCATTTTGCAGGCATCATGTGTACACTAGGATCGTCGATCCCATTGGCAAATGAAAAGCTTAGGTGGTGTTTGACAGTTGACACCGTTTTTTAAATTTGTTTTTCATTTTAAAAACGAAAAATACTCGAAAATGTGTTTGTCAATTGTTTTCAAAAACATATTTTTAGAAATGAAAAACATGTTTTCAAAAATATACTATGAAACTTAAGATAAAAGTAAAAAAAAAAAAAAAAAATTCGTTTTCTATCATTTTCAAGAATTATTTTCTTTTGTACAATAAAATTCAAAAAAGTAAAAACACTTATTTCTATTAATCACATCGTCATTTTTAAAAATGGTTTTCATCTAAACACATTTTCAGTTTTTATCTATTTTTAAAAATAGTACTAAATAACTTTTCATCATTTTCGTTTTCGAAATATATTTTTAAAAATACTACCAAACGCATTATTATTTTTAAAAACATCATTTTCAAAACATGTTTTTCGTTTTTGAAAATATTTTTCAAAAACGTTATTTTAAAAATGTATCAAACACACCCTTAATGTTCTTATCATTCACATGCAAAGAGTTGTTGGCTTATGATACCAAAATGGCTAACTTTGTTATCATCGTCTCGTTTTGCATCTCATTGAATGCTCTATTTTAGGTTTATAGTTCTTGGACTTGGAGACGTAGGAGACCGTTGTTTTGGTACATAAGATCACTCCTATGATTATATGAAGAAAACCACCCCATTCTGGATTGGTGTAGCCGATTCCCAAGTTGCAACAGTTTGCAAGTTTGAGATATTGAGTCTTTTTATCAATTCTGTAGGCTTTCTTGATTTTTTACTCTTTATTGTCTAATCACAAGTGACGATAGACCGATATTTAAATGTTGTGAAGCTTTGGGATATTCCAATTGATATTATTGCAATGTCATATTGGATTTGGCTCAAGTAATACTCCAATCGATATTATTGTGTACTAGACTTATAGCTTCAAATATTATACCATGCCGCACAAAGGTCTTGTGATACATTAGCCATGCTATTTTTAAGACTATGAAGGCATATATAAACAAATTAATTGAGAAGCATTTTACAGTACTTTTCTTTCCAACTACATATCAATGAATGTGTTTTTAACAGTAAATAATAAACAGCCATCTTATTCAAAGAATATGTTCATAACTATAATGAGTATATCTTGATTCTTTAATTAGTTATTATTTGTTTCTAAATTAGAATGAATATATATTAGGCTTTTAGAATCAGATATAACTGATTTTAAAAAATAAGGACTAACCAATCAAATTTATCCACTGTATTATCTCTCTTAAAACAAATTTTTTCTTCTATTTAATTCAAATGCAATAGATAAAATTGATTAATTAATTCTTACTTTTCAAAATTAGATATATCTGATTATAAAAACATTATATATATTTATTTATAAAAAGTGATCAATTTAGCATTTATGCAACAATTAATTGGCTTATCTGAGATTCTCAAACTTTTCATATGTGGCAAACTTCTCTCCATTGCAGGCTAGGTTCAATTCATCAAATCTTTATTTCTCTACGGTTTCTCCTTTTTCAAATGGTCGTGTTTGATTATAAAACATTTGAAGTCTTTGGTTTGGTGACAGTAACCATGAAGATAAAAACGGAAATTAAGCAAAGCAAATACGAAGATAAATAAAGACAGACGAGATTTTTTACGTGGTTGAGAAATCCCTATATTTGCAAAGCGCCCCGGCACTCTTATCACTACAAAGAAATGTTTACAAATGGAACGTCTCTCTTCACACAAAACCTTCACATATATGGGTATTTATGACCTCTCATGGGCACACATAAAAACATTCTTAATCAACTTTACATAAGAGATAGAAAACCTTTAATTTTTCGCAACACTTCTAATTCAATCCCCGGCTAGTCGATTGGGAAGCTTGACCCTAGATGCGTTTGTGTAGGCCACAATTCTAAATTCAATCTTCACATTGTGATGATAACTCATGGAAGTTGATTACTCTTTCCTGGCGAATGATTTAATTTTCAAAAGAGAATGGAGGATTGAGTCTTAGATTTTTAAGATATTAAATTAGGCAGCCTTTCTTAATTTGGCTTGAAAGGGTTTTTAGATTATCCTTGGACCTTTTTTTTTTTTTTAATAAGAAGATGGTTGGAGTCATCGTGCTTTTCCTATTTGGATTGGCAATAAGGAGGTTTTTTCACATGTTCGAGGGGGATGTAAGTGGATTAGGGTAATGGCTAGTTCATTTTGTTCTAGCAAGAAAAATTGTTAGATATTGAAAGTTAGGATTTCATTGATGTCATCATTGTGAATAGCAGTAACATTACAAATCCAATATGCAAAGAAATAGAATGTTACAGTCAAATTAAATTTTGCAATACAAAAACTCTCCAAAGAGATTTAATTTAAATAATCAAAGTAGTAAAGAAAATATCCAAAAATAATCTCCAAAAGAAAGTTTAGAACTAAATATTTGAAAACAAAATATAATCTACTAAACTTTCAATCCTTACAAATTTCAAAGTTATATTAATAAAAAATAAATAAATAAAGTCTCCTAACTAATATTAAACTAGCACCAATGCTTCAACAATCAAGCAACACCTAATACTGAATACTTATTCCCCTTAAAACATAATATACTCCACAAAAATGGCTGAGATGATAAGGCGTGAACCGTCAAGTCGGTAATGTAACCAACATTTAATATTGTACAAATAAACATTTTCAATATTTGCAATGGATACCATGTAAGATAGTATAATAAATAGAACTAAATGCCATATAAAATAAACAAGAACATACCATATATAAAATGTTAGCTCATGTCCCACAATGTCACAAGTTCTCGTGTTATGTATCCAAAATAACAAAGAAGATTTTTTGTAAATTCTATACTCATCTAAAAATCATGATATCTTTCATGTTATAGAAGACATATAAATCTATCTAAATATTAAATTTCATAATTTTTCTGAAAAGTAAAGCTAACTCAAATAATTATTCGAATTTGACTGTTTTACAAAAATTAAATATTTCAGCTGCTCTTAATTCCAAAAATATTAAAATTAAATTTGTTTAACTTCTTTCATAAAGTATATTTTAAATCAATCCCTACGTATACCTAACACCATTCGTGCTTAATTTAATTCACAGATCAAAACTTAATAAAACGTATGACATAAAGTTTATTAACATTTATCTCTACTGAAAACCTTGAAATCCATTGATCTCTGAAGCACCAAGAAAATAAATTAAACTGTTGGAGAGGAACACAAAGTATATGCTTCTTTTTTTTTTTTTCATATCAATTTTCTGATTATCTAGTACATAATGTACGTAATAATACATATAACACTCGAAGTTTTACTCCTTCTGCAAGTCTCATTTCAACAAAATACTTACCTTCGATATTTAAAATTTAAAATAACAATATATATGGGTAGAGATAATAATCTATCCTCTTAATTTCCAAAACAACCCAAAGAGAAAAAAATAATAATAATAAAATAAAATAACCTTTTATTCAAGTTTAATTTTTCGTCTGAAATCAGGATGTTCCAATAGTATTTGCTCTAAAGTGTTTTATGTGATTCATAATTGTTTCGTGTTGCTTTTCCAATCTTTTCAACAGAGATTTACAGGGTAATTCTCCTGGATAAGAATATATATAATTGTCTAGTTTGTGAGCGCTCAGGATTGGTTTGCTTGCTTTAAAGAATATGTATGATTTTTGCAAGGAAAACAATCCTAGGCAGCTTTGGGGTAAATCTATTTGGTCATCTTTAAACTAACTTACACGTAAACTAATTCGTCCAAAAGAAAATAGTTTACATGTAAACTAATGGTGCTAAAAATTGCAATTTGTAATTTCGATGCTAGTTTCAAAACTTAAACTTTTTGTGCTATTTCTTATGATTCTCACAATTTCACAATCTTCTATTATTGTTTGGAGAATTTTCCTTGATAAGATTCCTATGTAGTACAAATTGCAAATTTGTGGTTTTTAAACTGTGAAGAGTGGGCTTATCACCTTTTCTGTTCTTGCCCTTTTGCTTAACTTCTTTGGAATTAGGTGACTAATGTTTTTAATATCTCTACTTCAATTGGTAGCTGCTGGAATGATTTTTGGACCAGTATATCTCTCAAATCTTTTTCTTCTTAATTGAAAAACATTTGGATCGATGCTTGCGTGTCTGTGCATTATTCATGTGATCTGGACTTGAAGAATAAACTTAAATTTGAGAACACTAATTATGTCACTCCGGTTCGTGCCATTATTCGATGTATTCTTAGCACAGAGTTTTTTAGTTTTTCTAATTAATCAAAAGTCGGCTGCTTTCTCTTGTCTTGGCATTGACTTGAAGAGCGCCCCCTATTTTAGAGACCCAATGCAAAAAATTAAAATGGCCCTTTATTCATATAAATAATTTTTTTAAAACTATATATATATAACCTATTTTATCATATTTTTTATGTGTGCATAATAATTTCATTAAAAAAATAAAAAAATAATATCATAAGACAAATATATTTATATAAGACAAATACATTAATTTAATGATAACAGAAAAAAAAAATCATTAGAACTCATAAACAAAATTTATCTATACATAACGAAGAACTCATAAAACATCAATTTATAAGTTATGAGGCCCTTTATATCTTACAAATATTTGTTGAAAATATTGTATCAACAAAAATAAGTAGCATGCTTGGTAACTAAGGAGTCGTTTGTTTTTTGTACTTAACACTTAATGGTACTGAATTAGGTTAATTAAGTGATTTTTGTTTGTTTTTTTAAGTGGTCAAACCACTTAAAACCATCCCAAAACCACTGAAAATAAAAAACTACATTTTTTGACTTTTCACTGAATATCAAATCACTTGATGATTTTATAAATTTATTATTCCAATTTTATCTTTCCCAAAATAATAAATTTCTTAGTTTGTTCTAGTTTTATATTATAAATTTTTTTTTTAATACTTCAAGAAACATATTTCCAAATTTGACCTGATTTTATATTATACATATACATTTTAATTATATTTCTTTCAATATTATTTTTATTTAAATATATAACAATAGTAATTCAACTTAATACCGTTTTATTTATTTTTATTTAATTTACTTTACTATAATAATTTATTTATGTATATATAATTTTTTTAAAAAAAATACTTTACTATAATAATTAATCATATTTTAATTATGAATAAAAATATTATTAATATATGCATAAAAGTGTTTTACCTTTTGCTAAATAATTTATTATAATTGTTTGTATTATATTAAATAAAGTTACATAACAACTAATAGTAAAGGATATAAATATCAAATTACTAGTTTTCAGACAATTTTAACTTTAAAAAACAAACAAGATTACTATACATTCAGATGTAAAGAAAAAAAAAACAAACATATTATTCAGATTTCAGGTTTCAGTCACTATTTAGTCTTCAGTCTTCAGCAGCACTATTCAGTCTTCAGGCGAAAAAACAAACGACCACTAAGTCACAAAAGCAACTTCCATAAGTATCCTTTCCTTTATTTCAACAAAAAGGAGAAACAAAAATGATGGCATTGAAGAGTTGAATTTGGGTTGGAAACCACAAACTAGAGGCCCCTCAACCACAAAAGCTAATTTAAGTCTTTGCATATTATTCGAAACATTAATTATATATTTATAGAAAAAATTGAAAATTCGTAAAATTTGAGACCCCAAATTTTGAGGGTTCGAGACGGTCACATCTCTCATATGTGCTCAGGGCTAGCCTTGACTTGAATCTTGAAAAAGATTCTAAGGTTATTGCTGTTATTTCCCGTTCTCCCAATATAGATTGGATTAAAGTTAGTACCAAGGGTTTATCTAAGCATATACCCTGGTCTTGTTGGCTGTGGTGGTGTTTATCAAAATCATAAGCTTGCTCATTCTAGGGGCTAGGGTATGATGGTATCATCTTTGGATAGACTGTGACTCACTATTGGTTTCCTATAATGTTTTTACAATAAGGATTTATCACCACCTTTGCAACTTTAGTTTTGGTCTTGTCTTTTGGCATGTGTATACATATTTCTCATCATTATAGGGAAGGCAAAACTGTGGCAGTCTTTTTGTTTAGTTTTGGAGAAGATGAGTTCGCAATGACAAGATGACAATTTATGATTAACATAATACGACGTCATATAAATTGCAACAATAAAATAGGTTTTTGTATGTTTGGACTTCACTGGGCTTATATGCAAATAGCAGCCACTTCCCTTTCTGTTGGTGTGCCTATGAACCTGAGGAGCTTTGCCACCCATTTAAATGTGGATTGACATTCTCGTTAAATTTATTGCAAGCTTGAGAATGCATCAAAAATAAAAGTAAAAAATATTGAGTTATGTTTCATTTCATTTTAAATGCAGTTCATATAAATTGTGCCTTGAAGCTTGTAACTTTTTCTAAATTACAGAAATGTCTCTTTTAGTCCTACTAAAATACAATAAGTCTCCCTTAAATGAAAGTCGTACAATTCCATTCATCAAATGTTGAAGAAAAGAGTAGATTAAATTGACTCAAACAAATAAGTTTTGCTTTTCCTACATCACTCTTCCTAATGGGCTGCTATCATTTGATAGTGGTTAGAATAGCATCTCTAATACTCTCATGGATTGTGTTTTGAAAAAAAATATCATATCATCAATGTGAAGAGATTTGTTTCCTACATGGCATAAATATCATTTTATAGACAATCAAATTAAAAATTATTCTCCAATGCTTCCATATATTTCTATTTAATGCTTCTTTGTTTTTCCCTTTAATGCTTCTTTTTTTTTTTCAATTTTTAATTAGATTTGAAAAATTAGAATTAAATAGTTATTAACTTCTTGAAATGATTATCTAACAGACCTTCTAAAAATATTTAGTTATATTAATAATATCAATTTGTTTTCTTGCCACCTCAGCTTTACATTGTTAAGTGATAATTGTATTGAAAAAATTTATTTTAATTCAATATCTATTTATTCTATATGGCATATAATTTTTTTACAATCTATAAGAGCACTGAAGATAATCTTAGAGTGGTACTTACATTGGGAGACCGGGTTTATAAATGCAATATCACTTTAATTCAGAACATTAAAATCGTATCTTAAAATGATATAAAAATTATATTTATGAAAGTCTTTATAAAACAATTTATAGTTGGATGAATGTAATACAATTGTCACGTAGAAATGTGATATCCAAATCAGTAAATTTCATATATAATGATTTTAACAACATTTTACATATTCATTAAATGCCTTAAGATTGAGTGTTGAATAACTCGTAGTTGCTTGCATAAATTTTGCAATGTACTTTTGTATCGTTGTTTATTAATTATTTTCATAGATCTCATTTCACAATCAACTATAGGCATTTAAACTACATTTGATGCCTAGTATTGAGTTTGTACAATATAATTTTATTTCTTTTATAAAATATATAAATATATATATATATGTATATATATATAGAACATAAACAAATTATGTTACATTTCAAAAAAAAAAAAAATGTAGTAAAGGTGTCTTATTGGTGTAAGTGGCGTGGGTAGGGACAGGGTCACCTTGCCCAACCCTGAAAATTCTCCAACTTACAATTGTCGAGATTGGCACAAGTTTGCATTCGGGCTATGTATTTTTGTTAGGGTTGAGGAATTACTAATCATACCCCAAACTCAACCTATTGACGTCCCTATATGTAAGTCCTTTTAATTTCCAAAATCTATCACTTGAATAATCAAATCCAAGAAGAATCACTCATATCTCATTTATTAATGATAATGGAATTTAATGGCATTATAAATTAAATTTTCCTTTCAAACATTGCTCATCAAAACAAGTTTTCTCTCCTTTGCCTCTATCTTTTCCTTTATTGTGTTCCATAACTTCTGTTTTATATTTCCTTTTAGTCTTCTCCTCAAATTTTTCACATAAGATTAAACAATTATTTGAGCCCATGAATGAAGGATTACTATAGGTACAACATTTTAGTTTCTCTCATGTGTTCCAACATGTTTCATATATGTTATTAGGGGTGGGCAAGAAGATCAAAATTGACCCCAACTGAATCATGCCAAGAGGAAAAAACAAAAAGGTCGATTTTTATTTTGAATTGAATCGAGTCCATTTTGGTCTATAAAAACCAACCAAAGTCAATTTTAAAGTAAATTAAATTGAAACCGACTCGAAACAATTTAAATAACGATAATAATAATATATAAGAAGGAAAAGTTTTCTAACCCTAGCAAACTCACACTATTCTCGCTTCTCAGCCCCTCACAGCCTCCCTTTCACCGATAATTTCTTTCGTTGTTGTCGTTTAAGGTAATCATTGCTAATCTCCTCTCCTTTCAATTCTCTCATCATCTTCTCTCTTCTCTCAACTAAAACCTTGTTTTTATTATTATTACTATGTTTAAAGTTGTTCGTAATCAACCCATGGTGTCACTTTTGTTGTTGTTGATTGCCTTCTTTCATTATCTCTAATCAACTCATCATTCAAATTTTAACTCTTCCGAAAGTCCCATTTTGGTTTATTTTATTTTGTTCATGTAATTTTTTTTTTTTTGGTTAAGATTTGCTTGGACTTTGTTTGAAATTATTTGGGTTTTGATTATAGTTGGCGATTTGGTTTACTATTCTATGAAGGTTGTCTAATTTTTAGCTGTGTTTTGAACTTTTATCAAATATGTGTGATTTATGCTTTAGTTGGTGATGAACTGCTAAATCGACATAAACAATCGAACCAAAACAAACTCACTATGTTCGATTCAAGTCAACTTTCACCTCAAGATCAAGTCATAACAGTTTTCATAATGAAAAACTGATCAGTTTTTGTTAGTTTTGATCAAAACTGATCTATCAAGACTCATGCCCAACCCTATCTTTTATGAAGCAAAAGGAGAATTAAATGATCAATCAAAGCACCAAACCTTTCACACTCAACAAATTCAAGGCTTCCACAATCAAATTAGCAATTTACCAGAATTTCACCTACAGCCCTTAACAGCCACGGGTATGTGCTCCTAAGTCCTAATACATTAATTCAATGATGAAATAATTACTTATTTTTCATCTTTTCTAGGTGCAAAAGAAAAAATCAAATAACATATATAGTTATCAAGGAAATTTAGAAATATATAAAAGAAAGATAATATATTACTTGTATATCTTCTCTTTTATTGTTAATAATTAGTAACTAAATTATTAATATACTTTTAGAGTATAGGGTGTCGACTGATGATTTAAATACATAATTTTCAAAAATCATATTATACTACATATCATATGATGAAAATTATATATGTTTGATTGGTCATTTAACTACATATTTTATAAGTTAGATTTTAGGAACATTCACAAGAAATTTTAGTGTTTTGATGTTGCGATTTTGTTTTATTATTAGATTTAGAATTTATTTTTTATTTTTTTATTTTTATTTTTTGAAGATGTTTGGGATTGTTGTTGTGTTGTTTTTGAAATGTCAATATCTAACAAATTGGTTAGAGCAATCATTGTAATATATCTTAGAATCTGATAGCAATGTGAAATGTGTAAGACCAATGTGGAGTAGTATGAAAAAGTTGAGTAAGCTAAAAAAAAGTATAAATAAATAAATCCTAATCGGCCATCTAGGTCGATTAATCAACCTAGGCGATCCTAGGCGGAGACCACCTAAAACCCTCGATTCAGGTGACTAGTGGCTGCCTAGTGCCTAGGTGGCCACCTAAACTGATTTTTAAAACCTTGCCTTATAGATATTCGAATGGGTCAAATTTATCTGACTCATTCAACTAATTTAACCTTCGTGGGTTAAATGAATTTTTTGTTTATAAACTAACTGCTTGACCAATTATAAATTGGTAATTACTTAAGCAATTACTAGTTCATAATTTGAATTACAAACGAGTAGGAGGCACAATGATGTGCCAATAACTTCAATTTTGAGAGAAAACCGACACTATTTTGTACTCTCTACAATGAAGAATGAATATTAAATACAGTAATCATCAATAGACACATAAATCAAAAGCTCAAATTTTTATGTTGTGAACAGAGGAAAGAGTTCCTATTGGTGATTCCTTCTTGATCTAGTGGAACAATGTCAAAGTTTAAAGGCTTCTGCAAACTTCAATTCAAGGTAAGAATTAAAAATCTCTCATCAAGCATGCCTAAATTATGCTTTAAAATGTATGGAAACAGATTTTCATTGGTATCAGATCATGTTTGAGATTGTTTTTTGGTAGTTCCATTGTTAGGCTCCCTTTAATGTGATTTTTGGCATTTTAATCATAGTGAATAAGCATAACACTACACACAATTTTCTTTATTATGTGATTTTCTGCTTGATATGTGATTAATGGAGTTGAAATATGAGTTCAATCGTGTTTTGGCAAGAAAAATTCACCATTCTGGAGCTTTTATATACTTTGATCTTGAGCTATTGGTTAAGCCATAACTTTTTACAGAGATTCTTTTTTTTTTTACCTGCTATTTTTGTGCCATTAGAAATTAGAAATTTCATGCTTTCAGTTTATATGAGGATCTTTTGTTCCTTTTTTTTTTTTTCTCTTAAGTGTAGAGGGAGAACGGATCCTTCCAAGATTGGCTTGAAAATATGAAAAACTGAAATTACATAAATCTGTTTTTAGTTTTTTTTAAAAAAATTATTATTTATTTATTTTAGTTTATTTCCTAATATTAATACATGAATAAAATATTTAATATATTCAATTAAAAATGTAAAATTTAAAATTAAATTAATTTATTAATTTCACTTGTTTATTTTACTTTTCTAAAGAAAATATTAAAAAATATAATATAATATATTATATTATTAATGTGAATTTTAAAGCTAAAAATTAATGTCTTGGTTTAAATCTCCCTAACATATTAAATTAATGATCAATAAAAGTTTTTTTTTTTTTTTTTTTTTTTTTTTTTTTGTAAATGGAAGTGGATTGTTAATTTACAGATTTAATATTTTTCTCTTTTTGACACCAGTTGGGAGCTAGAATTGAATTCAACAATGCATGTTCAATCAAGATGAAGAAACAAAATTTTCAAATTTTGTTATTTTCCAAAAGTAATAGAGGTACAAAGTTCATGGTGTCCTGTTTAACGTGAATGATATATATATACATATCCAAAACTCTCAACCTCATCTTCACCAAACAAAGAATCTGCATCAATCAATTCCCTTTACTACACTAGAAAACCTCATTTTTTTGGTTTGTGGTTAATTGCTTGGCCTGAAAGTTTCAAAGTTCATCATGTGAGTCATCATCTTCTTCGCCGTCTGGACCGCTTCCTGGGGCTGCTCCACCGGACCTCTGATAGACAGCAGTGACTATGGGGTTGCATACAGCTTCCACCTCTTTCAGCTTCTCTTCGTAATCTTCTTTCTCAGCGTTTTGGTTGTCATCCAGCCATTCCTGGGCCTCCTTGACTGCTGTCTCGATCTTGTCCTTCTCGTCAGACTCTAGTTTGTCCGCAAGCTTGTCCTTGTCGTTGACCTGGTTCTTCATGTTGTAAACGTATGTTTCCAGGCTGTTTCGGGCATCAATCTTCTCTTTAACCTTCTTGTCTTCCTCTGCAAACTCCTCAGCCTCACGTACCATCCGCTCAATCTCCTCCTGGCTCAATCTGCCCTTGTCATTGGTAATCGTGATCTTCTCTGAACGGCCTGAGGCCTTGTCTTCAGCCTTCACGTTCAGAATACCGTTGGCATCAACTTCAAACGTGACTTCAATCTGAGGGGTTCCTCTGTCAAACATAAATAGCAGTTTAATCAGTATGCAATTTTCAAAGCATGAGCAATTTCAAACTTCAGAGATTCTCAACTGTTCAACAGATTAATCATGATCATGAAACAAACCTTGGAGCTGGAGCGATTCCAGACAAATCGAAGTTTCCAAGCATCCTACAATCTTTAGTGAGACTCCTTTCACCTTCAAAAACCTGTATTCAACATTCAGAGTTAAGATCACAACAGTCTTCAATCACTTAATTGAAGTTTCTTGCTACCCTCAAGACTCAACCAGCAGAGATATAGACATTGTATGTACCTGAATAGAGACAGTAGTTTGCTGATCCTGGTAAGTGGTAAAAACTTGGGATTTCTTGGTTGGAATAACAGTGTTTCTAGGGATCAGCTTGGTCATCACCCCACCAACAGTTTCGATACCAAGAGTTAGGGGAGCCACGTCCAATAGAAGGAGATCTGAATGTAATAAATTCAACAAAAAAGTAAATTCACTTAACGTCCAATCTCATCATTGATAATATAATGCTCTATATTTTTCAAGGGAAATAAGAATTACCTTTCGTTTCATCGCCACCCTCTCCGCTCAAGATGCCTCCCTGAACTGCAGCACCAAAAGCCACAGCCTCATCTGGGTTCACACCCTTGTTGGGCTCCTTCCCGTCAAAGTAATCCTTAAGAAGCTGTTGAACTTTGGGAATCCTGGTGCTTCCACCAACCAGGACGATTTCATCAATCTGGCGCTTCTCTAAACCAGCATCCTCCATGGCCTTCTTAACAGGCCCCATGGTCTTTCTGAATAGGTCGTTGTTCAACTCTTCGAATCTAGCTCTGGTAAGTGGTTCGGAGAAATCCACACCATCGAATAGAGACTCAATCTCCACACGGACCTGATGCTGGCTGCTCAAGGCTCTCTTGGCACGCTCACATTCCCTCCTCAACTTCCCAAGAGCTCGGTTGTCCTTGCTGATGTCCTTTCCATGCTTCTTCCTGATCAACTTGATGAAGTATTCCATGATTCTCTGATCAAAATCCTCACCTATAGTACAAACAAACAGACAATTCTCATAAACGATTCAACGCTACTTCTAAATCTAACATAAAAGTTAAAATCCAAAGCAATGCAAAGCATAAGCTTACCTCCAAGATGGGTATCTCCATTGGTAGCAAGAACTTCAAAAACACCATTATCAATGGTCAAGATACTGACATCAAATGTACCACCACCAAGATCAAACACAAGGATGTTCTTTTCACCACCCTTTTTGTCCAAACCGTATGCAATGGCTGCAGCCGTTGGTTCATTAATAATTCTTGCAACGTTCAATCCTGCAATGACTCCAGCATCCTTGGTAGCCTGTCTTTGTGCATCATTGAAGTAAGCTGCCAAAATCATCAAAAAGAGAGTCAGCTAACCACCCTCAACATGTACACTTAAAATGTAGAACATTTCTCTAGTGATCATCAAAGAATCCAGATTTCTACAAACACATAAAAATAACACTAATCTTTAATTACCAGGAACGGTAACGACAGCGTCCTTGATTTTCTTCCCGAGGAATGCCTCTGCTGTCTCCTTCATCTTTGTTAAAACCATAGCACTTATCTCTTCGGGACTGAAAACTTTAGTCTCCCCATCCTTGATCTTGACTTGAATGTAAGGCTTTCCGTCCTTGTTCACGATCTTATACGGGACAAGTTTCATGTCCTTCTGGACCTCCTTGTCATCAAACCTGTGCACAGAACCCCAAAGGTTAAGCTCCCAATGCCATTAACAAACATTTTTGTAAGAATGCCGCAAAGAAAATGTTTCTCTTACTTTCTTCCTATAAGTCTCTTGACATCAAAGATAGTCCTCTCTGGATTAACAGGTGCCTGATTCTTTGCAGCCTCACCAATCAGCCTCTCACTGTCAGTGAAAGCGACCCACGATGGGGTGATTCGGTTTCCTTGATCATTGGCTATGATTTCTACATGCCCATTCTTGTACACACCCACACAAGAGTAGGTAGTTCCAAGATCTATCCCAATCACAGTTCCCAACATGGTGGCTTCCTCTTTTGCGATCGAAATCGCCAACCAACTCCCTGTAAACAAACAAATTAAAGCATACATTAGTGCATTGATAACCTAAAATGCAATCGCAAATGCTTCTGTAAACAGTGCTTTTGAGGTAAAACACTTTTGAGTCTAGAGAAAATGCAGATAAACTTCTGTTAGCAATCAGATTGAATATAGCATCATTGCATATCGTAGAATCAAATATGTGCCCAGAGGAGAATTTGGGAATGCTTTTATAGGAAGTGCTT
The DNA here is from genome assembly GCA_021234005.1 of Nephelium lappaceum. NCBI lineage: Eukaryota > Viridiplantae > Streptophyta > Magnoliopsida > Sapindales > Sapindaceae > Nephelium > Nephelium lappaceum. Next base: position 7,393,224 of record CM037996.1, read on the forward strand.
TCCAGTAAAGCACTTTTGAGTCGACATTGTAGTTATTGAATGTAAAAGATAAATTAAGTGTGTGCCGAAAAGCACTTAAAGCATTCTATGAAACATCACAAATTTGCATATGCAAAAGACATATCAATACTTATTGTTCCAGAAATAATGCTTTTCGCAAAAACACTTAATAGTACCTATATCAAAAGCACCCGCAAGTGCTTCTGATAAAAGCACATTCCAGTAGTTTTCAGCCATTTTTTGTTAGAAAAAAGCGCTATCTCATAATCTGGTTGAAGAATTAATTAAAAGAATTCTTTAGAAAATCACTTTATAAATAGTTTTGAAGACACAAACACATCACTCTTATCTCCAAAAGCAACAAAAACACCAAGCTATTTCATACAAAAGCACTTTTACTACATCACATTCCATTACAATAAGTTTTTCAATTCAATAATTAAAAAACAATAACGAAACCAAAAAAATAATAATAATAAAACAAAATGCAAAATAATAATAATTTATACATTTGTAGGAAATGTTTTTGTTCCATAACCATAATGCTTCTCATAAAAGCACTTATACTACTTCTGTCAATTAAAAAAAAAAAAACCATAATAGTGCCTGGTACTCCAGTTGCTTCGCAGCCCATTAAAAAAATAAATACACACATATATATAGAAAACGTTTTTGTTCCACAACAATCATAAAAGCACTTACACTACTTCTACCAAAAACCACCCACAAAAGCGCTTCCAAAAAAAAAGCACTTTCCAATTTCAACCCAAAAAATTCATCTTTAATGCAAAAACACTCTTTTCTCATCAAAGGGTCCAAGAATCCAAAATCAAAAAACAAAATTTCATCCAAAAGAGAAAAACTCACCAGTGAAAACAACTCCAAGCAATACAATCAAAGAAGCACGTCGACTCAACGCGGCAGCCATGGCGTGAAGCTCCCAAACGACACCACTTCTTCTTCCTAGACTGAAAACTTGAACACTGGTTTTGTTTTCCTATTGTTGAGGTTTCCATTCCAACTCCAGTTTGTTTATATAGAAACTGGAGTTCGAGGGAAATTTTCGATTTTGTGTTCAAAGTTCGTGTCACAGATGCTTACGTGGACCAATGGGAAGTTGGATGTGTTTATGTTTGTCGTGTCATTAATGCTTACGTGGACCAATGGGAAATTGGATGTGTTAATGTTGTTCGTGTCTTGGCCAATCAGAACTCAGTTTCTGTTGGGCAGATTCTGGCCGTTGGATTTCGAGATCGTGATTTAAGGTACGTGGTCGGTCAACTTGTTCTTCCTTGTTTTCGAAGTGTTATGCACGGTTTACCCGTTGACCACGTCGACTTTCTTTTTCAGTTTGCGTATGTGAAATGTCTAGTTTGTCCTTTTCTTACTCGGTTTCTTCTTTTTCATTTTATTTTTTTTTTAAATTACAAATGCATTTTGTTACTTCCGAGACTTTTTGACATAAAACTTTAAAGTATAATCTAAATCTCTACTCTTTATTAGATGAGAGAAAATAACTCATATAAAATAAAAAAACTGTCCATATACTGGTACGACTTTTAAGAAATTGCTCACATTTATGGGCTATTAATAGTCTATGCTTATAAGTTATGGCACTCAAACTTAGCCTTCAACTTAAAAGAAGTAAAGTTAAATGGAATTTGTGTCATTGCGTTACTCCACCTAGAAGTTTTTAAATATAATTATGTATATCGAAAAATATATACAATTTTGTATTGTTGTATTTATTTAAATTTATGAGATTTTTTTGGTTAATATTTCGAAGAGTTTAAAAAATTTTGTAAAAATATATGATAGTGGAATAATTTTCATTTTTGGTTTCAGTATTAGCTAAACATGTAATGGATTTTTTAACAATAGACTTTTTACTCAATTTTTAAATTGTAAATTTGTTTTTTTTTTTTTTTACCAAATATGCATTATTCCCTTTTTTTTTCATTTCTTGGAGTTACAAGTCTCTTTAAATGCATGGTAACAATAGTTTGATGATATAAATTAGGAAGACTCTATTACCGCCCATAAAATATCTCCCCACACCCAGTTTATTACTAATATCCAAATAATATTTTTATTTAAAAATATTTTCAGATATTGTTTATCACATCAAGACAAACATTCCACACTTATTTTCCCTGCTTAATGGGAGATTATAAGCTAAAATATCAAGTTCTTCTAACAATTTATCACATGGGTAAGGTTGTAGAGTCAGCATCAGATTTCTTCTAAGGTAGAATGACTAAAAAGGAGAGGAAGGTAACCCTTGCAAGTGAGCTACTTTCTAAACCTAACCTTGGACAATACATGTGAGCTATGACCACTTTCCAAACCTAAAGCCCAGTACTTAATAGGTTTATTTGTTATATGGATTTGATTATCTTATCAATAGAATAAAATTATGTATCAATAATAACTATTGGATATTCTTCAACAATCACTCTTACAACCAATTCAAGAGTTATTAGTGATAAATATTCTTAACCTACCAGTAAAATAGTCAAACTCTTGTTATATATACTCTTTCAGGAAGTGCAAGGTTCAAGAGATTGAAGAACAAAATCAACCAATTGAAAATGAGAAATGGAAGATAAAGGGTCGGCAGTCTCAGAGACGTGCAAAGCAAATAAGACATTGAGATTTCCATCTTATTTTTTACCCAAATTTTGGTGTTCATAGAAGGTTGATGATATTTATTTGTGTACCATAATTGTGAGAACAATGATTATTTTTATTAAAGTAATGCTAATCTTCCTATATATTTTACCCAAATTCATATCCAAATAATGTAACATATAAGTTGTTAAAATCTTATTAATTATCTCATGATTTACAAAATCTTGACAACTCATATATCACATCATTTAAATATGAATTTGGACAAAATATTTAGAAAACCTAGAATTACTCATTTTTATTATTCTATTAATTTTTAGTGTTATAAAATTTTCAATGCTGCATAAAAATACAGCTATTCTCTTTTAAGCAGGCTCTTCTGATTTGTGATTATCACCATTTTTATCTATGGTGATTAATTTAAGATGGTTGCCCGTGTTTAATTGGCAGTGTAAAGTTAAGATTGGACAGAGTGAAATGTGAATGGCAACTTATATCAGTATTGAAAATCTTGGTACTTGAAACTATGCATTGAAAAGAAACCTAACTTGAACAAAATCAGAGAGAATTGTGGACACTCATGAAACTGTTTTTCTCATTAATTTCACAAAGGTACATTACATTCTTTTATATACACTGATTCGCTTATATTGAAAGCATGGCACAGTTTTATCATTTTCCTAAATGTTAGTTAACAACCTGATGAACTGGACATTTAGTAACTATTTTTCCCGCTAAGGTGACTGAAGATCAAGTGCTGCTGACACATGACAACACCTCTAGTGAATAAGGCTGTTGCATCCTTTCTTGTGTGGACTCTTTCTTGCTTTGGAGAAGTTGAACATTTCTCCCAGTACTCCCCCTCGAACTCAATGTGGGATCTTTCGCATTGAGTTCGTTTTTCAAGTACTGAAATCTGGGTGTGGCCAAGGACTTTCAATAGATGTCAGCCACTTGATCAATAGAAGGAACATAATTAATCAGCACTTGTTTTTGAACAACTTTCTCTCTAACAAAGTGAAAGTCCAGCTCTATATGCTTTGTTCTAGCATGCAGTACTGGATTGTTTGACATTGCTATTGCACTTTGATTTTCAATCCAAACTATAGGTACCCTGAGTTAAGGAACTCTTAATTCTTGCAGAAGTGCCTTGATCCTTATCATTTCAGCCACTATAGAAGCTAAGCTTCTATATTCATCCTCTATTAATGAGCGTGAGACTGTGTGTTGTTTCTTTGCACTCCAACCAATAAAGTTAGAACTAAGGAACGCACAGAAACCAAATGTTGATTTCCTATCATCTGGATTTGATGCCCAACCGGCATCTGAAAAACCAACTAGATTGTAGGCAGAATTTGTGTCATTTTGCTTGTCAAAGGTAAGACCATGAGTGGAGGAGCCCTTTGGTATCTTAGTATCCTCTTCACTGCCTTTCAATGTTCATGTAAGGGTGTTTGCATAAATTGACAACAAAAGAGATTTCAGGCCTGGTTACTATCTCATATTGTAAAGCTCCCAACATGGATCTATACTCACTTGCATTGTCAATAGGATTTCTTCTACAAACAGATAATTGTCTACCTGTCCTAGCCATCATAGGAGATGAGAATGGCTTAGCATTTTCCATCTTTGTTTTCTTTAACAACTCTTAAATATACCTGTGTTGAGATAAATGCAATCCAATACTAGTTTCTCGCACTTCAATTCCTACGAAATAATGCATTTTTCCTAGATCTTTTAGAGCAAAAGAACAGTTCAATTGTTGAACTAAGGCATCTATCTCTTGATCACAAGATCTGGTGATGATAATATCATCTATATAGACAAGAATATAGATGCTGAAATTTGTTGTGAATTTAACATCTCTTGAACGTACATAAGTTGAGATAAATGCAACCCAGTACTAGTTTCTTGCACTTCAATTCCTAGGAAATAATGCACTTTTTCTAGACCTTTTACAGCAAAAGAACGGTTCAATTGCTGAACTAAGGCATCTATCTCTTGATCATAAGATCTGTTGATGATAATATCATCTACATAGACAAGAATATAGATACTGAAATTTGCTACGAATTTACAAAAGAGTGAATGATCAGCCTTACTTGATATGAACCTAAGCTGAATGTGTGTCTCCTTGAATCTATCAAACCTGGCTCTAAAAGTCTGTTTCAAGCCATAGATGGCCTTGTGCAATCTGCAAACTTGTTCATCAGTCCCCTTCTCAAATCCAGGTAGTTGGTGCATGTATACCTCTTCATCTATAATGTCATTAAGGAAGGCATTGTTAACATCTAGCTGCCTCAAATGCCATCCTTTAGTCATAGCAATGGAAAGAATGATGCGCGATGTTACTGACTTTATGACAGGACTGCAAGTTTCTTTTTAATCAAAACCTACAAGTTGGTGAAATCCTTTGGCCACAAGTCTGGCCTTATGATGAATACGAGTCCCATCTGAATTTCTTTTGACCTTGAACTCCTATTTACAATTATGATTTTTCTTCCAGATGGAGGAGAAACAAGGGACCAAGTTTGATTGCGTTTAAGTGCTTGAATCTCATCTTTCATTGCTCCAGGATGAGATAAAGCTTGCTGAAGAGATTCAGGTTCCTCATTTGCAAGTTGTGCAATCCATACTTTAGTCTCAGTGATACCTGCTTTAGCCCTTGTTATCATAGGATGCTGATTAATGGTAAAATGAGCTGTCGAAACTGTTGCTGCATCAGAGGTTTGACACTGAGGATGTAATGTGGATGAAGAATCTATTGGTAAGGATGCAAACTGATGTGTGTCTGAGGTATGGAACTATACTGTCGAGAAATTGCAGGTGTTGTTCTTGTGTCAGCAGAACTTAAAACCTGAGAATTTTGCTGATATGTATTGAATGAAGTAGAAACCACAGGTGGAAGCAAAGACACACCAGCTGGACTTGCTTGTGTTGTAGATGCACAAACAACTTGTGAAGTTGGTTTGGCAAAAGGAAAAAATTCCTCTTAGAAGATTGCATTCCTAGCAATGTACAATCTGCCTTTTGAGCTCAAGCACTTGTACCCTTTCTATTGAGTACAATAACCAAGAAATGTGCAGGGTTCACTTCTGAATTGCAGTTTGTGTTTGGTGTAAGTTCTGATATGAGGATAAACTAGACAGCTAAAGACTTTATGACGAGTAGTCAGGTTCCTTCCCATAGAAACAACCAAATGGAGTTCTTCCTTGCAAAACTAGTGTTGGCATTCTGTTAATTAGATAGGTGTTAGTAATGAAGGCCTCAGACCAGTATTTACTAGGCAAAGAAGCTTGTGAAAGAAGATTAAGGCCAGTCTCAACAATATGCCTATGCTTCCTTTCTAAGTCCGTTTTGCTCATGTGTATAAGAGCATGAATGCCTGACAATAATACCACATTCTGCAAGATATGGTGCTAAGGCTAGAAACTCTCTTCCATTGTCAGTTTGCATAGCTTTAGTTTTCAAAAAAAAAAAAAAATTGCAACTCAACTTGAGCTTTGAACATTTTAAAAATTGTAGTAACTTCACTCTTGGTTTTCAAAAGGAAAATCCAAGTATATCTTAAGTATACATCTAAGAAGCTGACATAATATCCTGACCCATTTAAAGATGTAATAGGTGCAGGACCCATACATTGGCAACAATTGAGTTCAAAAGGACAAGTGTAGACAGTGTTGGACTGTTGAAAGATAATAATGTGTGTGATTTGCTAATTTGGCAATCATGACAAAAGAAAGACTTGGAATTAGAAGAGAAAACATTGCATTTATTCATGGTATTTTTTACAATAGAAATGGCAAGATGCCCCAATCTCAAATGTCAAAGAAACAAATTCGAATTATTGGCAATACAGGAGTTATTCATTTTTTCAACATTATTTACGTAAGAAAAAGTTTTATTGCTATCAACAACAGAAAGCTTGCACTCTTTTGAAGCTATACAAGAAAGAGATTTATTTGACATTGAAACTGAAGAAGATGTTGTGGATTGCAAAGAAATGTTTAAGCTTGAAGATTCCTTGGATGTATTTGAACTCTTCAAATGCAGATCAAACACATAAAGCCCATTTTTAAGGACCCCTTCAAGAAGAATTTTCTTCATAGTTTGGTCCTTCACAAGGCAAGAAAAGGGGTGAAAATCAATAAATGCATGATTATCCTTGACAAACTTGGAGAAACTAAGCAGATTTTTGGTTATATGTGGAATGGGCAAAATGTTTTTAAGTAAGAAAGCATGCTTTTCAAGATTAAAGGAGTTAGAACCAATGGAAGAGATGTTCAAACCTGCACCATTACCCATGCAAATCCTCTCACTTCCTTGATAATCTATTTTGTTCAAACGATTGGCAGCATCTAGGGCACAATGGTCTGTAGTGCCACTATTTGGATACCATTAAAGTGTCCAAAGCTTGCTTCAGGACCAGCAAACATGGCTGTCATATGTCCAGGAGTTGTGTTTCCATTCCCATTTCGATTTTCAGGTTGAAAGTTAGATTGCAATGGCTGAAAGGACTGATCATACCTATAATAACACCTTAGTGCATCATGACCTGGCCTGTGATAGATTTGACACGGTGGTCTATTATTAAAGTTCCTTCCTCTGCCATGACCCTTCTACCATCAGAATTATAACCTCCTCTTCCACCTTGTCTACCACCAAACACATTAGCATTGGCATTAAAGTTCTCTTTACTACAAGCAATTGAACTTCCTCTATAACCTCTTTTATTCACTGCCAAATTAACACTAAAACTCTCAACTTGTGTGTGCCCCTCAACCCCAGCTTCATGTGTCAATAGTAATGCTATGATTTCTGCCATAGAGTGATTAACAAGGATAGAAGCAACTGATATCACAATGGGATCATAATATGTTCCTAATCCACTTAACATGGCCATTATCTTACATCTTCACTCATCACATGACCAAAACATGATAATGCATCAATGATAACCCTTCTTCTTAGATAGATATTCAGTCATTGAACAACGTTCATTTTTCAACGTTTGCAATTACAATTTCAGTTACGCAACATTAGCTTTGGATTGAGACTTGAACAAAATCGTTTGATGCTCATCCAAGCTTCACATGTTGTTGCACATCCCACCAAATGTGGTAGAACTTCTTGGCTTATTGAGGACAGCATCCAACACAGCAAGATTTGATCTTGCTGTTCCCAATCTAGGAATTTTTCGTTCACAGATCCATCCTCATTCAGTTGACTAGGTGGATTAATCTCTTGATCAACGAAAGAGTCAAGACGATTACCTTTAATGGCTACCAGAACCTGTTGCCTCCAAAGTACATGATTGTTGTGATCCAGCTTTACTGCCAATTCCAACTTCATTGGTGAGAGAAATCTTGATCCTCCATTCGCACCTTTGACAGCATTGAAGTTTGAAGCAGAAGCCATGGTACGTGATTGCTCTGATATCATATCGAAGATCTCGAAACTTGAAACTACTTATTGAAAAGAAACCTAACCTGAACAAAATCAGAGAGAATTGTAGACACTTATGAAATTGTTTGTCTCATTAATTTCACAAAGGTATATTACATTCTTTTATATACACTGGTTAGCTTGTATTGCAAGCATCACACAGTTTTCTCGTTTTCCTGAATGTCAGTTAACAACCTGATGAGCGGGACATTTAGTAACTATTTAATTCTAACATAAACATTTAACTCTGTATTCGTATCTAATTTAAGGGTCAAAATAATTAAGCTTAAATTTGAGTTTTTTTATCTCACATCAACAATTATCTTGACCATCAGATTAGTAACAAATAAAGGGTTAGGTGTTGATGTCCATTTTCAAAAATTAATTTCTAAGTATACTTTTAGCCTGACCCCTAAATATATACATGTTAATTAGTCATCTGTACGGATTAAAAGAGTGTGGAGTAATCGAATATACATACATTCAATAACCTTATATAATGCGTAAAAATAAAAGTTAACAACAATAATCCTATTAATTGATTAGATAAAAAAATAATTTAAACAAATGATGACTTGATATATCCATCTCAATTTTTTCTCGTCACTTGTAATTAAGTAACCTTCTAAATGTATGAAAACAAATAGAGATTGTGTTTGACAAATTTGGAAAGTACTAAAATATCCTGGCCGAGGGACACTATAAAAGAAGATTAAAACTATCAATAAGTAGATTCTTTGTATGCCCCTCACTTTTAACTGTCAATAACCGCTTTTCCCTCCATCCATGCAACCGAAAAAAGAAAAGAATTTTATCAACTAAATTCTTCTTCCACCTCCCTCTCCTCATAACCTAATTAGTCCTCTCTCTCTTCCTGAGGGCTCAAACATGGCGAAGGTGGTGGTTTACGCCCTTCTAGGCACCGCCTTCGTTGTTTTCTTCATCTTTTCTCCGACCAATCAACAAAGTCATGAACATAAGGGCATAGGTCATCGACGTCTTGGACACCAATTGCCAAAGCCAATTTTTGACCCTCTAATCTCAAAAATTGAAAGACTAGCCGAAGAAGAAAGAATATTAGCTAACCATACAAGTCCTACTAGCAATTCGGAAGATAAACCAAATAATTTGACCAATCTTCAAGCTGAGGTCAAGAACGAATTTGATCATTTCAGTGAAGATGGGAAATTAAACTTGACTTTGAGGCTGATGGTCCTGTTCCCCTTGGTAGACATTGCACCGAAAGACGGCCTCATTGATTTTAAGGAACTCGAAGCTTGGAATGCGCAACAAGTGATCGATCGATTGAATTACAGAACGCAAAAAGAGTTGGAATTGCTTGATAAAAATGGAGACGGAGAGGTCTCTTTTCGAGAATATCTGCCTCATTTTTCTCAAGAAGAAATAGGTACATTCTATTTGTATACATCAATTTTTAGTACATGATATTATCACATTAACCTCCCTTCATGTTTATCTAATATATAGATCATGAAAATCAAGCTAATGTTTTTCATTGACGACTTTATTTATAACTAATTAAGTATAACAAAAACGGATAAATTCAGATAAGGTTTTTGATCAATTGAAGGAGGAATCTAAAAAAATTTTAGATTGGCTGCGGGATAAGTCATTGTCATAAAATGGAGATCAATGATGTTATTTGTTGTAATTATATATGTATCTTGTTATTTTGTAAATAAATATGTGGAGCCTTTTGTTATTGTGGACCTTGTCATCTTGTTTTCTATCAAGATATGGTCGTCGTCATAAATGACCTTGATCATTAAGACCAGTTTCACAACCATTTGAGACTAAACACGATCAAATTATACGTTGCACGATTATATATCTAGTTAGAAAAAAAAATGTAAACATTGCATTTGAGAATCTTTGAAGATATTTTATTGGGATATTATCAAAATAACATTGAAAATAAAATTAATATGAAATTATCATTTTTGTATGTTCAAAAATGGGGTTCAGTAATATTATTTTTTATTTTAGGAGTATTTTAGATTTTTTTTCCTATTTCCTAGATGTATTGGTAGTGGTGTTCGACTGAGATAAATAATCATATGTGAAATTAATAGAGCAAAATAGAATGGGGCATGGTGAAGCTGGATGGTGGAAAGAGCAATTTAACAATGCAGATGTTGATAGGAATGGCACTCTCAACTCTCAGGAGCTTTTTAAGTAAACATTTTCTCTCTTCTCGTTGCTTTTTATATTTCTTTAATTCTTATTTTTTATTGTTGGGTTCATTTTTTTAGATAGGATGTAGCTTTTCTTTGAGAATTTAATGCTGCAGGTTTTGACGATTTTAAAAGTAAATTTAATTTTCTTGCAGTTTCTTGAATCCAGAAGATTGCAACAATAATGTAATTAAGCTATGGCTTCTTGGAGCGAAAATCAAGTGAGCTGTTTCATTAACAATTTTAATTAGATACTTGGAGGATTTTGAACTCGTATTCATATAAATTTTGGATTTTACATAAAATATCGTATAAAATCTAGCCTGTGATCATTATTCATTATTTTGAACGTATCTTTAACTTCTCTTCTATGTTTCTACTTGTTATGGAAGTTTTTACAAGAATTAAAAATGTATCTTTTGTTATGATTTAGGTGCATTTTCAGAGGGTTTTGTAAAATGTGTATCATGTAAATTTAATTTTTGGTAAAGTGCTCATCATTTGGTTCAAGGGAAAAAAAAAAGGATCTTCAAATACAACTTATTTGATCCAAAAAGCATTTCTTTAAGAAATTATTTAGAGTGCTTTCTTTCAAAGCATTTTAAATGTATGCTTTTGTATTATCATGATCATTTTTATATAATTAGTTATATTTAAAAAAAAAAATCTAATATATAATGAAAATGTTGCACTAAATTTATAATATTAAGCGTAAAATCTCACATTTAATTATGAAGTCACATTCTTTAACAATATTAAAAACACTTTGCGACAAAATAAATAGATTAAAAAAAAAAGAAGAAAAATCAAAATGTTAGAACAAGCACTGAAATTATAAATAGAGTTTGTTTAGTATCATTAGTTCACACACAAAGTTAGTTCGCACATAAGAAAATAGTTTGCACATGTACTAATGGTGTTACAAAACTCACTTTATAAGTTCGGAGCCAAGTTTAAAATTCATACATATATGTGATCATTTATCTGTTAACAATATTGTAAATGAACAAACAGGCGTATAGACCTTGACAAGGATGGAAAGCTCAATTTCAAAGAATTTCTTAACAACATATATGCCACCTACAAAAGTTGTGTCGATATTGTAAATGGTGATGATGGGCATGTAACATCTCCCGAACATAAATTTGATGAGCTTGATCTCAACAAAAACCAGTAAGTTTTCTATTCTTCACCTTCAATTTATCCATTATTGATGCAGTAATATCATCGTGACAGCGAATAGACATCATTAAATTACATTCATATACCGAATATAATTCGATGATTTATAATATCTATCATAGACAATCGATCTGATAATATCACCGTTACCAATAATATAGCAAGACCTTCACCCTTGAGAATTTGTTGCAGATTATTGGAAGTTGGAGAAATGTTGCCCTTATTCGGTTGCCTGCATCCTGGAGAATTGACTTATGCCACCTACTACACAAGTTATCTCATGACTGAGGTTTGTTGTATTTTTATTTAGATATTTACTTATTTATTATTAGTAACGTTACCTCTTAACCTCTTATGTTAGCTGGTTTTAAACCAAGATCTTTTTTTTCTTAATGGTAAGACACTTTATCGGTTGAAACTAACTGGTGCTCACCATTTGTCACGAGGTTAGTTAATTATAAAAATAAGTTGATTATTCATTTGGGAATTAAAAAAATAATAATAATAATTGATTTCCAATTTTCAATGAAGCTATACTAAGTAAAGACATGAGCTCATGAGCCTAGAATATATGTAAATGTTCCCATTAATATACAAAACCCATGACGAAATTGAAACTAACCGATTGGTAAGTCTTTCACATCCCAAATCCAATGTTGTAAAACTCGACGGATAGGTCCAACTACTCGCCGAGTACTCGATGATTAGAATTTTGTTGATCTAAGAACTCCCCATTGGGGATTCTACTCACCTCCAATAAATTCCCATTGAGTTTGACCGAAGCCCAACTTGACCAACTTGGCGGGAACTCAACCCAGACAATTTTTATGAGATAAGTTTACTCGATAAATATTTGGTCAACTTGGTGAGTACTTGATCCAAGTTAACTTGGCAAGTACTATGCTAAGTTGCTTTCAAAATTATATGAAACAAGTTTTATGATGTTTTGTAGTCACATAATTGTATTTTAACCTTTTTTTTTTTTTTTGTTAACTTGTTTGAATGTCGGTCAATGGGTTGATCATTGACTGATGGTCAAACCAAGTACTTATCAAGTGCTCTTTACTCGCTAAATCACCGATCAAATAACAAGTAACGAGTTCTGAAACATTGCGTAAATCATAGATGTTTCAACAATCTAATTTATAGTAATTCAACAATAAATATGCAAAGTGTACAAACTCAATTTTGTGTTTAATTTAATTTCAGGCCGATGACAACAAAGATGGAAAGTTATCACTCGATGAAATGCTTAACCACGAACACATGTTCTACAGCGCGGTCTATGATGAAAGTACCGAAGCAGATTACGATCCTTTGCACGACGAGCTCTGAATCGATAATTATTCGAGATCATTGTCAGATTTTTTGTGTCTAACAGATTTCGACGATCAACAGGAAATTGATGTACAAAGTCTACACCATTTCTCTAGGAAGATTAAGCTTTGTGACCAAAGGGGGACTGTTGATGAAAGAAGGCCATTCATTTACTAGATATGTAGAGCTTATCTTCAACTCATGCAATGGAGGAAAATTGCAAAACTGATTAATTGTGTTTGATTCACCAAGATTTTGCCATGGCCATGCAGTTTAGTTTTGTTTTTATTTTTATATTCGTCTCCAAGTTTTGCTTTATGTATTTTTCTTGTTTATTCTTGAACTACTAAAACTTGATGAAAAATACAAAAGCAAGATGAAGAAATTATTGTATTGTTTGTTAGCCTTGTAAAGGGAGGTATTTATTAGTTTCAAGAGAACTTTTTGAATTTTTTTTGTTTATTATTATTTTGTGTTTTTTTTTTTTCTCTTAATTTCAATGGTCCTTATACAATCAGATGTTTTCAATTTAATTTCATCAAGATATTAAATTTCATTTTCAAACATTAATTTGGTTCAATGGCTATCAATAAAAAAATTCTATCTATTGTTTAGTGAACTAGACATTTAAAACATAGCACACCAACTCTTGAGTGAATAATTATGGACTTTTCCTTCTATGTTTCTTATGAGCATTTGAATTTGAGTTACACCTTATAAAATATAGTTGTGATGAGACATTTCTCTAGCGGAAGTAGCTAAGTGAACCATACTAGGAGTATTTGATCTTAACAAATTTTGAAGATTTATAATTTGATTTCATGTTACTTTAAAATTAAATAATAATAATAATAATAATGAAACAATGATAATAACCTTGTAATTTCTATTTCTTTGGTTATAGTAAGAGTGGTTTGAAATCGAATTGATATATCGAAATCATAATAAGTGTCCAAATTCTACAATAGTTTGACATTTCAAATGCTTAGAAAAATACATTTAACAGGTGTTAAAATAATGAAAAAAATAATATCATAAACTTAGGTGTATGTTACATTAGTTCTATGAGTAACAGATAGAATTTCAAACATCAATATCCAATCAAATTTTTTGCGAAAGGTACAAACTTGAGCAATGGTGTGGTGGCCAATGTTGGGTAAAAGCATAATAGCTTTAAGAAGAAGTTTGAATCTATTGATACGTTTGGTAGAAATGTGATGGTGTTAAAAAACATGTTTGAGTTATATAAAAGTTGTATAATTACTGGGTAGTCATAAGAGATGACTGTTACCATTTTCAAAAAAAAAAAAGAAACCTAAATTGTTAATCAAGCTAGATGACTTAAGCCCAGCCCATTTTCAGCCCTCAAATTGAGGGCTAAGCCCGTTTCAAAGCCATAAAGTTGCAGGGCCAATCTTAATATAAAATTGTAATATATATATAAAGGTTCTCTCTTTTGTAGAATTTTTTTTTTTTTTTCAGTTGGCACAAATTCAAGGATCAATAGGGATTAAAGGGAATATGGTTCCAAGGCACGGTCTAAAAAATAGCTCTTATACAAAAGGGAATAACTCACACATGGATGAGAGAACAATCCACACAAAGGTGAAATAGACCCACAAACATAAGTGGGAAAGTACTGCTGCATGTAGAACCACAATGATGCAAGTGGGTTGTACACTCTTACCATTGAAGCACAAGCCCGTCTACTTATGCAGAGGGTTTGTTGTGGTAGTTTGTGGATGTTAAATGTATATTCTCAAACTATTCTGTCTCTTAATGAAATAGTGGTTTCATTTAAACCAAATGAAAAAAAAAAAAAACCACAATTACGATATCGGGGAAGAAATTAAAATACTAGTTTTCATTTCTACTTTGATATGATTAAACCTCACTCTCCCTGACTCCCTCTCACCCTCACTCTCACTCACTCCACAACTCAACAACAAACACATGACATGAATACTCTGAATATGAAATTATTAACATCCTTCCCATTTCAACTGTAGCGCCCAAAAGCATGAGCATCCACATGGACAGGCTCAAACTTAAACCAAATGTTCCATACAGACCAAGCGGCATCGAATGCGTGCTGGGCGTTTTCTGTTGAACGAAAATAGTTTTCGTTGTTGTTCACTGCAAAGATCTGTGTGATGATTACCGCCGCCAAAATCCTGGAAACACACACACACATATATATATATATATATCAGAAATAAAAAATAAAATAAGCATCGCTGTATAAATGTTTGTCGGATCCACTCTCCAATTTGTGGGTCCCCACTGGCAAAACATAGGCCTGCATCTGCCCATCCGAAAATACGTAATTTCAACTCGCTTTTTTCTAATAAGAGGCGAGCCGGAGTTTGTCCGAAGTGCGATGGCGATACTGCGAAGCGAGTTGGCGTTTAACTGCAGATCATACTCTTATAGTGGATGTGTAACATTCATCAGCATCCAAAGATTGTTTCCATAGACACACTACAAATTTAATTTTTAGATAGAATGTTTATTATAATTGAAAAGTTGGCAAGAAAAATACGTACAACTACAAACTTTAAGCTGAAAATTGTAATTATTATCATATACAACTACAAACTTTAAGCTGAAAATTGTAATTATTATCATACCCAATGTTCAAAAATAGTTATACGGTACAATACGGGGACGCCAATATGGTACGATACGGTACATCCAGTACGGTTGGTACGGACGTATCGACTGAAAATGATTTAAACAAAGAAAAAAAAATGCAAAAACAGTATAAAATGTCATAAATTTATAGAACAACAATATATTTAAAATTAATTATCCAAAAGTAATATAACCAAACTCCAAAGTGCCAAACTAGAAATGATACAAAAGTCGTTAGAAAAAAAGATAATTTAATCAGTATCATAAAAAAGACCGTTTGTGTCAAATGGCAGAAAATTAGGATAAAAACGGAATGTGTCATCTCCCCTATCATCATCATCATTATCCAAACACGCCCTCCCCCCTGCCAAATTACTTTCTCACAAAAAATACACCATATAAACTTTTTCCTATCTGCTTCCATCTCAACCCCATACTTTCACGCCCAATCTTTTTTATTAGCCATCATAATCACAACAATTAGTTTGTGTTTAGTTTCGATAAATTTTTATCCAGGCCCCTACAATTTATAAGTAAATATATAAACTAAAATGAAAGATACCGCCTGTCTATTTCAAAAAAAAAAAATTAAAAAAATTAAAAAAAAAACAAAAAACAAAAAACTACTACCGTGTAAATCCCAAATAAAATATAAAAAAAGAAATAAAAGGAAGTTACTGATGTTCTCATGTTCAAACATAAAAAAGAGAAAAGAGTTAAAGAGTTACCAAGAGAAAGATATGAAGAGAAAGAAGAGTTCAAGAGAGAGAAAACATTGTTCTTGAGAGAGGAAGCTGTTGTCGCTAGATAAGTTGCCGGATTTCATCTTTGTGGTCATCGGAAAGCTTATGGCCGTGAGAGAAATGGCCGAAAATGAGGCTTTAGTTGCTGGTAAGGAAAGAGGAGAGCCGATTTAGTCGCCGAAAAGCTTCTAGCCATGATAGAAATGGTTGAAAATGACGCTTTAGTCACCGGTGAGGAAAGGAGAGTCGATTTAGTCGTCGAAAAGCTTTTGGCCGCAATAGAAATGATCGAAAATGAGGCTTTTGTCGCCGATAAGGAGAGAGGAGAGTCGATTTGTGAGAAAAAGAGTGGATCGATTAAGGTTAGATCAATTTTAGGGTTTTTTTTTTTTCCTTCACATAGCTGTTTTTTTTTTTTTTTTTTTTTTTTTTTGGGAAGGGGGGGTTTAACTTTACCCAACTTAGCCGTATAAGTGCATATATGGTCCTATCGGGTCGAGACGGCCATATACGGCCATCTGGTATGCAGAAGATGGATTTTGATAGTTTCTATCCCCGATACGAGTGTATCAATGCGTCTCGCTGCCGACACGGGCTATACACCCGTACTCCACCGTATTTTCAAACAATGATCATACCTAATGCCAATAATGAATGTTATAATAGTGATTATCTTCGGTATGCTCTCTCACAATAAAAAGAGCTAGTACAACCAGATGTTCTCTGTTACACTTTAAGCATTGAAGCCAAAAGAACGATAAAACAAGTATTAGAGTTATAAGAAGAGGTGATAAAACACGTATTAGAGTTATGAGAAGAGGTGCGCTTGAATGCTTGTCATTTGAAAAAACAAGAGCATACATTAATACTATAAGGTTGATCACGTTCATGAAAACCATTATACAATTTGAAGTTCGAGCATCCTTTACGTTGATACTCCATCGCAAGAAGGCATAGTCTTGATAATGCCATTACTCGTATTCCCGGGAGTTACAAATTTCATCAAATTTGACCATATTAAAAATCCTATTTCTTTGCTCATTAAAAAATCTAGTCAGAACCGCACTGCTTAAAGCCAACCAAATCAACTCACAATCACTATTTTGCCTCTCAATAACAAAACTTTCACATATCCTGACTAAAAAAACTACACCCCACATAAATTTACTCACAAAACAAACACATAACCTGTACAAGCAAACAAAACGAGACAAAAAAAATGAAAAACAAAACAAGGGTATTTTGTTTTTAACCACAAACCATCACTTGGTTCTTTTCTCTTCCATATCAAACAGACCCACAAACCATCCCAAAACATTCATTTCGGCATTTGATCAAACACTTATCTAACAAATCAATCACACTTCAACGTTTCAATAAAAACACAATACAAAAACCAAAAAAAAATAATAAAAAATACACTAAATGAAGCCTAAGATTTCAATCTATAGACCTGTATTTTGATTTCTTGAAGATGATTCATAGATAGATGGATGGAAGTTGAGTGAAGAATAATGGGGTTGGTAGAAGAAACGATGAACGAGAAGAGAGACAAAAGTTAATGAGCTTGGAAAATTAATGGAGTCGCAAAACAGAAGCATACGAGGGGGGTTGCATTGTGATTCTGAATGAGGGTCTAGCATTAGAGACTTCATTAATTATGGTAATGTGTACATCTTTGTCTCTGTCTCCCTATGTCAGATGTTTGATAAGTAAATCCTTTAATATCAGAAAAACTAATAGGCTCTTGATTTGTGATAATCCTATTTTACACCGTGCAGTTTAATGTAATAACTAAAATCCACCACTAACTTTTTTTAAAAAAAAAAAAAAAAAACTAAAAGCCTTCTATTATTTGATTAATTAGATAAAATATCCCTTATAGTTTAAGGTAATATCCAGAAAACTCTTACCGTCAAATTTGACTTTAAAAATTAGTAGATTACTTAAATCAGCAATTTAACCAAATCATTTTGTATGTAGTTAAATATGCATACATGTATGTAAACATTAATAGATTAAATTAATGAGCATTCTCTACCACCATATCACATTAGCCGATGATATGTATGCATTCATGTATGTATGAAAAAATTATCATATTGATTGGGCATTCTACAACAAGTCACATTAAATGATAATTTACATAAATCTTATTAAAAATAAGTTAGAGGGGTTAAAAGTCTGACATTACTTAAAAAACCAAACACCAAAAGATCTCACCTCTATTTGAGAAAATCTTTAAATTTCGATGTACATACTACAAATGAATAAATAATGACATGTTAGACATGACACAAATTACCAATCAAATTTATTTTTAATAATAAATGATGATTTTGTTACAGATAATGCTAGATAACCCAAAAAATTTGTCCAAATATATGTTTAAGTAATGTGATATATGGATTATCAACACCATATAAAATATTAAATGATATGATGCATGATGCGTCAATGAAAAATCATATTCTACATCATTTGTGTGTGAATTTAGATAAATTATTTAAGCTCTCTAACATTAATCTTTTATTATTGTTGATCAAGGATTTCTTCCTCCTCTCTTGGTAGAGGTGTTAAAAGGGTCAGGCCTACCCATCCTCATTTTGTGCTTTACCTACTCCTATACAAGCCTGCCCGACCTGACCTGCATTATAGAGGGCTTGGGCCTAACTGAGCCCAACTAAAAAGGTGGGCTTAGACTTAAAAGTAGACCCATGGGCCTTGAGGACCAAGTTTGAGGACAAATTGGGCTCATGGTAGTAGGCTTGCTTAGGCCACTAATGAAAAAAAATTGAATAAAATAAAATAAAATTGTATAGTTCAAGGAATGACATAATAAATCAATCATAATATATTATCAAATTTTAATGGAATGTACCATGATTTTTGAGTTACAAGTAATGTCATTCTAGAAAATATTATTTAGATCCTCAACACTATCTTTGGTAATCATTGGAATATTTGGTTTTTAAGAAAATCTGAGACAAGTATTGGTACTTCATTATTTGACGTACTTAAGTTAGTAGCTTATAATACAATTAGTTTAAGAATCAAAGTTCTTCAAGTAGAGAGAAGAATACTAAATCCAATTAAGCTTTTAGTGGTTGTTGATAATAAATGGAAAAAATTTAGCAGTAGTCGAATTTATAGTTCTAACAGTTGCAAAATTTATGGTTCAATGATTTGTTAACAATAAATGAGCAACGGTCAATTTCAATGAATTGCACAATTGCTTTTTGACATAGAAATCTACACATTGCTTTCACAAAGGATGGCAAATAGATGGCATTAATAGCAAAATTATATAGTTTAACTGGCAAGCGTAAATAAATGGTATTAATTACAAGTTAAATGGGTTTTTCAAGCAAGCAGCATTATTCACACAAGAATAATATGTATTAAATGCACAACCATTTATTGTTCAACAACTTGTGTGCATTTGCTTGATTACACATTTCACCGGTCAATTGTGCAATTAATTAATTAATTATATATTTACCTTGTAGAAAGTTTAAATATGATATTAAACCGAAGTGGAATTCTACGTATCTTATTTTACAATCATGTTCTTTATGAAAGGGTTACAATTGAATTTTATAATTCGAAACATGAGATGACAATTCTTCGTGAGTATCATTGGGTCGATATGGCTTTCACTTTTATGCATATTTTATAATGCAACAAATGCATGTTTTTGCTCTCAAATGGGATGACGCAGTAGCACAACCTTCATTTGTTCAACTTTCTAGAAAGCGGTGGGACAAAGTTCACAAAGTGTAGGCAATTTTCTCACTTAATGTGGGTAGACCTCTCACTCTTCTTGGAAGCAGCATTTCGAGCCGTATGTTAAAGTTATGTCTTCATTAGATCCTATTAATTATTTGACCTAGTGTCAGAAGGTCAAAAAATAAAATGCATGTTTATGTACTAATTATCCTACTCCTTGCTCGGTTTTGATTATTTATGTAATATTAGTAGTATATTTCAAAATAAAATACGGATATGCATTTTAAAGATATTTGCAAGAATGTGGAAGAAAAGGAAAATTTTCTTAAATATTGGGAAGAAACTCCCCCAATATTTTTACTACCTTCAGTTTTGGACTCAAGATTAAAATTCGAAGGACTTGAAGCTTCAGTTTTTGAAATTTCTCAAAACATACCTGTTTCACTTCAAAACTATAATGTTTGAAAAATTTTGATAAAACTTTATAATAGATAGAAATCAAGGTATGGTACCAAATAAGTACTCAATCAAATGTGGATCCTATCACTGATGATTATTCTTGATCAGTAATGGCAAGGAAAGATAAGTTGAGAAATGGTTCTGGCTTTATGCGTTTTGAGTTATACGAATATTTGGAAACAAATTTACTTGATTTTTTAACAGATGAAGAATTGAAAATTTTAAAGAGCACAAAAAAACCACAACGACGATCTCATTGGAGATTTTACTAATTTAGACAATTAAATTATAATTGGTTGAGTAATACAAATAATTGATAGTTTGACGGTGCCAACCTAGTTGGGACGCATCAAAACTATAATGATGCATTTCTCACCCAACTTTTTGTTATATAATATTCATGTTATTTATTCAAGGATACTTGTATTATATCTGTCCATCATCATTATGGTTTGTGTATTTATATTTATTAATGTCAATGAAGCTAACAATTGTCAATACTAATTTATTATGCAATTTATAAAAATGTAAGTACTTAAAATTTTATTATCACTTTTATTTTTATGAACTGTAACTTGTTGCAGGCTGCTCGAAAAGCCCATATTAAGCCAAGTACGGGTTTGGGCCATGGACAATTATGGCTCAAATTTTAATTATGCCCGACCCACAAACCTACGTGCTACACTTTACATAGCCCTAAAGCTTTGATGGATAATTTTTTGGTGAGTCCCAAACCCAATCCATTTCACGTACATTAGGGTTAGGACTTAGGAATGACAGTGAATCGGATTCGGACAAGGTTGACAAAATCAGTATATGCACCCGTAAAGCTTTTGCGAGTGCAAGTGCGAACCCATGGGTGTGGGTGGACCGACACTATACTTGTAAACCCGTAACATAAATAAAATATATATATATATATATCAAAAATGAGATTATCGAACACCATTTTCAGATAATACAAATAGAAATAAGCAAAGCTCATACATCAATCGATATGTACAATTAGCAGCAACAAAAATATAACAACACATTTTCATTACACACCAAAAAAACTCAAATTTTTTGACAAATATAAAAGAAATACATTATCATGGTACAAGAGAGAAAATGAAAAATGAGAAACTCAATGTGGTTTGATCTCTTTAAATCATAAATAATCCACACACCAAAGCAATCTAGGAGAAGCGAAAATGATTACCTCAGGTCTTCAACAAGAACAACGAAAGTGAGTTTCAGACCTTCAGCTTTCATCGTGTATTAATAATTATATATATAAATCAACAAATTTCTTTCAGATCTGCAGGGCTTGTGGGTAAGGGTGCAGATTTTCCAAATCCGAATACGAACCTGAACACATTTCAAACTTAAAATTTAATATCCATATTCATTCACGAATCCATTTAATTAAATCCGTACTCATTTATTGTGGTGCATTTGTTATCCCTAATTGGGGCTATTTGATGACAGATACTCAGCATGATGACGTTGACTCGATTTCGACCCTTAAGAAGGCATTTTAGAAACCTGTCAAAGGGGTCCACACGTTAACACCACTTGCCCTTTCCGTTTCCTCCAAAATTCGGAGATCACCACTTATGTTTTAAGTAACTATTCTCCAAGCCGAAACTTCTAAAACTCAATCACGGCCGTCAAAAACTCAATCAACTTTTCCTCAAGAAACAAACCCATCAAACAAACAAACAAATAAACAAACAAACTACTCGGACTCTCAAAAGTCACAATAACTCCCGTGCACCTCTTGAGCACCTGATAATTTCCCTCAAATTATCACAAAAAAAAAAAAAAGGATTTTGTTTACATTGAAGTCCAGCTCTCTTCATGTCCCTCTCTCCCTCTCTTAGGATTTCTCAGTAGGCCGCCATTTCCGGTCCTCTCTCACCACAACTGCATTGCCCAGCTTCGTTCTCGCAATACCCAGGTTGGTGATTTTGCCGTCTCCCATTCATTTGGGGTTTTTCATTTCTCCGATTGAAAATTAGGGTTTTTCCGCATTTCGATTGATTCATTTTAATTCGTTCATTTGGACTTCAATTTCGTCGACCCAATTGGATTCGGATTACGAATTCGCGATTCGATCTGTGTTTCATGTACTAATTTTGACTGTATTAGGACTGTGTTGATTATAAAGTTTGGATTTTTATTATTTGATCGAGTTGTGTTTTGTATTGGATCGATTCGGATTTGATCTGTTTGTCGAGTTGAATTGTGTGTGGATCTGTTTTTGACTTGTTGTAGCTTAAATTGAACTGGATATTGATAGATTGCTGATTTGTTTAGTGTTCACTGCTGTTTAGTTTTTGGCGCCTGATTTTGAGTGAGCTTTTGTTCCATTTTTTTGCCTGTTAATCGATTAACAATGAAGACTGTTGGCTAATGTTTATTTTCGATGTTTCTGTTTTGAATGTTTTTCGTGATTGTGAATCTGTGATTACTTCAGTCTACTAGTAGTGTGCAGAGTGAAATTGTTGACAATGATTTTTGAAATTTTCTTTTTTGTTGTTTTGAGTTGATTCATTGTTACTTTGAGCTATCAGTTTCAGCTATTTTATACATGTTAGGAAGCTGAATTTACATTTGTTCTATGTTTGGAACAATGAATGGGATTAAAATGAAGGACGTAAACTGTGTTGTTTGGTTTTAAATAAGCGAATTTAAAAAGATTAAAAAAAGAACGAAGTTCACTCAGTTTAGTGGAACAGTTGTCTTTCATTGTGATAAGCAGTTTTCTTGGTTAGTATGTAGATTTACTTTATCTTGTTATCTTGTTTTATAAGATTGGGGACTGAGTTTGGGAAATATTGTTCTATTTTTTGCCCCTTAGGTTGTTAATGTGTATGTGTCTAAGTAACTAATTGATATTTTCAGATAGAAGATGGCAATGGAAGTTACCCAGGTGCTTTTAAATGCACAATCAATAGATGGAACCGTTCGGAAGCATGCAGAAGATAGTTTGAAACAATTTCAGGAGCAAAATCTTCCAAGTTTCTTCCTATCACTCTCTGGAGAGCTAGCAAATGACGAGAAGCCTGTTGATAGCCGTAAGTTAGCAGGTTTGATTCTTAAGAATGCGTTGGATGCTAAGGAACAACATAGAAAGTTTGAACTTGTTCAAAGATGGCTGTCATTGGATGTCAATGTGAAGACCCAGATCAAGGCGTGCTTATTGAAGACCCTAACTTCTCCTGCTCTTGATGCTCGGTCAACTGCGTCGCAAGTTATTGCCAAGATTGCAGGCATCGAGTTGCCACAGAAGCAGTGGCCTGAGCTGATAGTTTCTCTTTTATCAAATATTCATCAGCTACCACCTCATGTCAAGCAAGCCACTTTGGAGACTCTTGGGTATTTATGTGAGGAAGTCTCTCCTGATGTTGTAGAGCAAGATCATGTAAATAAAATACTTACAGCTGTGGTTCAAGGTATGAATGCTTCTGAAGGGAACAATGATGTTAGGCTTGCTGCTACACGGGCCTTGTACAATGCTTTGGGATTTGCTCAGGCAAACTTCAACAATGACATGGAACGTGATTATATCATGAGAGTTGTTTGTGAGGCAACTCAATCCCCAGAAGAGAAAATAAGGCAGGCTGCTTTTGAGTGCTTGGTCTCTATTTCGTCAACTTATTATGATAAATTAGCTCCTTATATGCAGGACATCTATAACATTACAGCGAAGGCTGTGAGGGAAGATGAGGAACCTGTTGCCCTTCAAGCCATTGAGTTCTGGAGTTCTATTTGTGATGAGGAGATAGATATCTTGGAAGAATATGTGGGTGATTTTACTGCAGACTCTGAGGTTCCTTGCTTTTACTTTATCAAGCAGGCGCTTCCTGCACTTGTCCCAATGTTGTTGGAAACTCTCCTTAAGCAAGAGGAGGATCAGGACCAGGATGAAGGAGCCTGGAATATTGCAATGGCCGGGGGCACCTGCCTTGGTTTGGTTGCACGAACAGTGGGAGATGACATTGTTCCACTTGTCATACCATTCATTGAAGAAAATATTGCAAAACCAGATTGGAGGCAAAGAGAGGCAGCCACTTATGCTTTTGGTTCGATCTTGGAGGGTCCATCGCCTGATAAGTTACTACATATTGTTAATGTTGCTTTATCCTTTATGCTCAGTGCTTTAACAAAAGATCCAAGTAACCATGTCAAAGACACTACTGCTTGGACTCTTGGACGAATTTTTGAATTTCTTCATGGTTCAACAATGGATACACCCATTATCACCCAGACAAACTGTCAACAGATCATCACAGTTCTCCTTCAGAGCATGAAGGACACTCCAAATGTCGCGGAGAAGGCGTGTGGTGCTCTCTATTTTCTTGCCCAGGGTTATGAGGATGTGGGCGCAGCATCTCCACTTACACCTTTCTTCCAAGAAATTGTTCAGTCCCTTCTCACTGTTACTCACAGGGAAGATGCTGGGGAATCAAGATTAAGGACTGCTGCATATGAAACATTGAATGAAGTGGTGAGGTGTTCAACTGATGAAACAGCACCCATGGTGTTACAACTGGTGCCCGTCATAATGATGGAGCTTCATAAGACGCTTGAGGGGCAGAAGCTCTCATCTGATGAGAGGGAAAAAGCAGAGTGAGTTGCAAGGTCTTCTCTGTGGGTGCTTGCAGGTCATTATTCAGAAGCTAGGGTCTTCAGAACCAACTAAGTATGTGTTCATGCAATATGCGGATCAGATAATGGGACTCTTCTTGAGGGTTTTTGCTTGCAGGAGTGCAACTGTTCATGAGGAGGCCATGCTTGCAATTGGAGCCCTTGCCTACGCAACAGGCCCTGATTTTGCAAAGTACATGCCAGAGTTCTATAAATACTTGGAGATGGGCCTTCAGAATTTTGAGGAGTACCAAGTCTGTGCTGTTACAGTGGGCGTGGTTGGGGATATATGCAGAGCATTGGAGGAAAAAATCCTGCCTTACTGTGATGGAATTATGACACAACTTCTCAAGGATTTATCAAGCAACCAGCTACACCGATCTGTGAAGCCGCCCATATTCTCTTGCTTTGGTGATATAGCCCTGGCAATAGGAGAGAATTTTGAGAAGTATTTGATGTATGCCATGCCCATGCTTCAGAGTGCAGCAGATCTGTCTGCCCACACATCAAGTGCAGATGATGATATGACTGAATACACCAATTCTCTAAGAAATGGAATTTTGGAAGCATATTCTGGTATTTTCCAAGGGTTTAAGAACTCTCCTAAAACCCAGCTCTTGATCCCATATGCGCCTCACATCCTACAGTTCTTGGATAGCATATATATGGAAAAAGACATGTGAGTCGTGCTGAAAGATCTTCTTTTAGTCTTTCACTTTCCATTAGGAGGATATATATCTTTTGATGTTATGGTTTCTAACTTTCTTTTATCGTTGTGCTTGCAGGGATGAAGTGGTGATGAAGACAGCTATTGGGCTCCTCGGAGATCTAGCTGATACACTAGGAAGTAATGCAAGTTCTTTGATTCAGCAGTCTCTTTCAAGCAAAGACTTTTTGAATGAATGCTTGTCTTCTGAAGATCATATGATTAAGGAATCGGCTGAATGGGCCAAGTTGGCCATTAGTAAGGCTATTTCTGTTTGAGACTTTTGCCACCGTGCATAGTCTTTTCCGTTTATAGTCTCTGCATGCATTTGGGTGTGTTGAGTTGGGGTCAAGGATTGCATGTGTCAGGTCATCACCACATTAGACAACAGGAGTTATCAGTCTTCAGGTTGTCACTAACTCTTGCATCAGCACTATGGGGTCGGGTTGTTGGGTCAAGGAAGAAGTGGGTAGTGGCAGTGTCTCTGAAGTGGGTGAAGACCTCCAGACCTACACAAAAATTCGTAGAGGAAAAGATTCCAAAATTATTGTTGGTCATTGAGGATTTTGAACTGTGGGAGCGAGGGAGATATAACTTCTGACGTGTTGATTAGACCGTCTAGTCCAGCGTCACTGGCGGTTTGTTGGCTTTTGGGGATGACTCAAACTTAGAGACAATCTAATACCTTTTTGGTGGTCTATAGGTGGTTGGAATGGATGAACGCAAGGAGTTGCTTTAATGTTGCAACAATTCAAGACCACCCAAGTGCGGCATTTCAGAATCTCCTTCCCTGTACCCAGCTCTCAGTTACTAATTTTGCCACCCCCACCCTTTCTCATTTCGCTAATTTGAGTCCGCATCACATCATCAGTATGTCCGTCATGGTCATGGTCGGGTTGTATTAAATCTCGTACACCTTCATTGTATACACTTGGTGGGATCATGGTTCTACTCACCATAAAATTTTTGCATTGCATATTTATCATTTTTAGCAATTCTCAGAAAGTCAAATGGTACATACATGCATTCATTCATATAGTTTTTGGTTTGTCTTGTTTCTTTCCTATGAAGTACAGGTTTCAAATCAAGGAAACTTTCATGCCAGTCCCTTCTTTTTGGTGAAATGTTACCAATTGAAATGTTTTCGACATGTTAGTAACTTTGGTCCATAAATTATAAAAGGAAAAAAATATAACGCTTCTGCAGTTTGTCTGCATTTAATTTCTGATATAATTGAAGAAACCACAAGTTGAAATTTGCAAGTTGGTAGGTTAGGGATTGCAGGATTTTTGGTTTGAAGTTCAGTTTGGGATAATAATTAGCATAAATTCCCAAGGTTTACAACCTTTAACTAAAACCATAGTACTGTAGTTGGACTACTGACTCCAGAAGTGTAAACATCAACTAATCAATTACAACAAAACCATATAAGTAAAATATAACAAAATAAATATAGATTGGTGATTACAAATTGAATTAAAGTGGACAACGGAAGTGAATGGAGAAAGAAAGTGTTGACTTTTAAGTCAATATTTTCTCCTCTAAACGTTACCAAGTTAAACTTCCATTGAATCCCCTCTTTTAACTCAATATTTTCTCTTCTTTCACCCAAGAAATCTTATCCTATACTTAGGGTTCATTTCCTCCACTCACGACGAAGATGATTTCATCTCCCCCAAGTAGGTTTCCTTCTACTATCTACTTGCTTATCTATTTATTAATATATATCATATACTAGTATTTGGTATTCATAATAATATATTTTATAGTATATGGAGAATTGTATTTGTAAAGTGAATAACGTAGAATATAAGATATAGTATACAATATTTCTGTGTTTTTATGTGGTTGTAGATTGTGTGTGTCATGGCAAATCGGAAAGATCCGATTAGGAAGTATATTTGTTGGTTATGTTAATTTGTTGGTTGTATTTTATTTTGTTGGATTATTACGTTTATGATTCTTTTTTTAAAAGGTTTGGATGATTTCCTATATTAACTCTTTTTTTTTTTTTTTTTTTTTCATTTTCGAATTGAAGTGGTTGCTTATCTCATCAGGGCTTCACCACCTTGCGCCCTTTTTCAAATTTTAACCATTGTATGATAGAGTTTCCTCTTTAGCTCAACCGAATTCTTCAAACTTTCGAGAGAATGAAACTCCAACCCATGTCGCTCCTAGAGACACAAAAGTGAGTATTCAAAAGTTGAAGGAAATCGTTAAGAGTAAGAGATCTCTAGAGAACAAAGATTAGGCTTTCTCGACAAGTGATGCCCAAGCTAGATCGCGCCTCATGATTTAGATATTCTACCAGAGCTCACTGTGGGATTTGGTTTTTTAACTAGATTATAGTGCATTTGTTACAAATAAATAGTTTAAAAATCAGTTCACTACAAATTGGGATTAGTGTTGATTTTGGTTTTTACTATTTTTAATTCATTTTTATTAAAAAAAAAAAAAAATCTCCACCATTGATTGAGATTTATCAACAATGGAGATAACAATTTTTTTTTCTTCTGTTTTTAAGTAATAACCTATAAAATCTTTTTCATTCAATTTTATTTTTTGTATTTTTAAATATTTATTTATTATTATGATTAAATTTTTATAATTATATATTTTAATCTTAATTGAAAATAAAATAATTATATATTTTTAATTTTTTTAATTTTTATGTGTTGACATGTGATGAATAGATGTCTAAAGACAAATTACCCTTAAAACATTAAGTTTGACTAACAATTGACTAATGTTGAGGACTGAATTGATGAATATTTTTGATAACATAGGGATTATTGGAAATATTGAAGCAAATAGATTTAAAAAGTGGGGATAATGCCAAAATTTAGGGATTAATGTAAAATTTTCTCTTAAATTATTGATTGAACGACAATTTAGTCATTTTATAATATTAATTAATAAAAATAAGTTACTAATCAAATCAACTTTTAAAATGATATGTTGAAGTTAATAGTCTTTTTGACCAAGCAAAAAATCATTAAAATCTAAAAAATATTCATGAACATAAAAATTTGTCAAAATTAAATTTAATTAAATAAAACTAATGAATGAGATTCGGGATTTCCAAGATCTCATTCTTTAAAAGCTAAAATACAAACCCAAGAGTCCAAATGGAGATTTGGATTTCGTCCTCCATGAAAATCTAGGTACTCCTTCATGGGAGATGGTTCATCTTTTATGAAAATAATAATAATAATAATAATAATAATAATAATAATATAAGAAATGATCAAAATAAGTAAAAAAACTAAAAAACAAAAAAAGATTACAAACCCTAAGATCCAAATGGAATGTGGGTTCTCCTCTTTCCTGGTTAATCTTTTATGAAAACTCTTTTTTTCTGAAAAAAGAAAATAGAATAAAAATAACTAAAGAAATAAATCAAAATACCTAAAATAAATAAATAAATAAATAAAACAAACCCAGTTCTACATCTCTAAATAAAGATCTAGGCTCTTATCTTACATGAGATATGAACCATGCTTTATCTTCCATGAAACTTCTCCATGGGTTCTTCTTTTTCATGTGCTAGTTACCATAAAACCCAAAAGTTTAAACTAATAGGAAAGAGTTTAACTATAATATTTAAAACTTGCGGTTGACACATGACACGCCTCCTCGCGTGTAACATGACTTGATAGGAAAGAGTTTAATTATAGTATTTAAGACTTACGGTTGACACGTGACATACCTTCTCACGTGTAACATGACTTGATAGAAAAGAGTTTAACTATAGTATTTAAGACTTATGGTTGACATGTGACACGTCCCCTTACGTGTAACATGATGGATGACAAATGACGGATACATGTTAAATGTTATCTATCATATAACATATGTAACAAGAAGATTTGTAGACAAAAGGGGAGAGAGAGGGTTTGAACTAGAGATTTTCAAGTTCTGATACTATGTTAGTTATCACTAGATCCAAAAATTTAAGTTGATAGAAAATAGTCCGACTATAATATTTAAGACTTGCAGTTAACACGTGACATCATGGAAACTTTAACCTACTCCTTAGAAACCAAGCCATTTTTCGATAGCTCTTCTTGCTTTTACTTAATCAAAATCATACAAAAATGAAATATTTCAAACATTTTTAACAAAAATCCAAATGAAAAAAAAAAAAAAAAAAACTTGGAAGATTTTGTCCTTAAGTATGCTTGTTAAGTAATGATGAGCATGCTTCCATTTGTTTTCAACAAAGTTGAGTATTGAAGAGAATTTAAAATATGAGCCGGAAATATTGAAGATTTGGAGACCAATTTTTATTTTAATTTTTTTTAAAGTAAAATTTAAAATTTAATTATTTTTATATATTTTTTAATTTTCAATATTGAAATAATGAATATTAATTTGTTTACATTCAATTCTTAAACTAAGGAGTATTTGATTTTTTTTTTTTTTTAACTTTTTTTGTTTTTGAGGATTGGAACTAACCTAGAGGACAACCAGGATCTACCGGAATAAAAACTCTGGTGGCGCGACTTGAAGAGTTGTTTCCAAATGGTAGGGATTTACCCACAAGGTGGGGGAAAGACCCACACCGAGGTTGGGAGGAAAGGGAGGGAGAGGATGGGCCGGATCCACATAACGTGGGCGAACAATTTAATTTTTGACATTACGGGGTGTCAACCCATACCTTTGGGGGCAATTGGTGCACTAACCAACGATGCTAGCTGCCATTGACTTTTCAATATATTTAACATGTTTGACCCTTGAATATAACAACTAAGACTAAAGACAATGGATGTCGCTATAATATTTATGAAACATCAAGTAATACTAGTGTAAAAAGGGTCAAACATCACACATTTTGTGATATAAAAAAAGTCAGGGGCATTTATGCTATTTGCCTTCTTTTACTCTTACATTAATTCGGAGTTCGAGAAGGAGAAGATAACTTGAACTTACAACCTCATGGGTGGAAATGTGAAAGAATACCACTAAATCATAAGCAAAAGTGTGAATAGAATACCACTAAATCAATTTTATGTTGTTTCCATCCAAGAATTATTATTCATAAACATAAGCGAAACAAGAACGAGATACCACCCATGAACTCAAAACCTCAAGGGTGAAAGTGCGAAAGAAATTCCACTAAATTAACATTATCTTGTTTTTATTCAAGAATTATTATTCATAAACAGAAGTGAAACTTATGAGTTTGTTTTTATCATTTTTTACTTAATGAGTTTGAATTACGTCTATTAATAATTTTTGTTTAATTTTTTAAGTGAATCAAAGCACTTAACATCATCAAAAAATTATTGGAAAAAAAAAACTATAATTTCTAACTTTTAACTTAATGTTAAATCACTTAATGGTTTTTTAAATATATTATTCCAAATCTATCATTCTCAAAATAATATATTTTTAAATTTGTCTTAATTTTATATTATACAAATTTCTTTTAAATATAATTAATGAAATATTGCAATGACTAAAATATATATCATTTTACAATTTCAACTTTTGTTGTAGTAGTAATTCAACTTAAAAACATTTTGTTTATTTTTATTTAAATATATAAATTTAATTTACTTTACAATAATAATTTTTTATGTATATATAATTATAAAAAATTATTTTATTATAATAATTAATCATATTTGAATTATGAATAAAAATATGATAAATATA
Source organism: Nephelium lappaceum (assembly GCA_021234005.1). Taxonomy (NCBI): domain Eukaryota; kingdom Viridiplantae; phylum Streptophyta; class Magnoliopsida; order Sapindales; family Sapindaceae; genus Nephelium; species Nephelium lappaceum. The sequence continues at coordinate 7,424,561 of CM037996.1, forward strand.
TACATACATTTTTAATATTTGTTAAATAATTTATTATAATTATTTATGTTATATTAAATGAAGTTACATAACAACTAATCGTAAAAAAATATAAATATCAAATTACTAGTTTTCAAATAATAATTAGTTAACCCACTCAAAAGGTGGAAGAATAATTTATTTTTTGACATCACAGGGTGTCGACCCATACCTTTAGATGCATGGGGACAGATGGCACACTAACAAGTGGTGCCAACTACCATTGACCTTTGAATATGTTTAACATGTTTGACCTTTGAATATAACAACTAAGACTAAAGACTCTGGATGTCACTATAACATTCATGAAACATCAAGTAATATTAGTGTAGAAAAGGTAAAATATGACACATTTGTAATATAAAAAAAGTCTGGGAATTTATGCTATTTGCCTTCTTTTACTATTACATTAATTCAGAGTTCGAGGAGGAGAAAATAACTTGAACTTACAATCTCATGGGTGGAAATGTGAAAGAAATACCACTAAATCATAAGTGGAAGTGTGAACGGAATACCACTAAATGAAATTTATCTTGTTTCCATTGAAGAATTATTATTTATAAACATAAGCAAAACAAGAACGAAATACCATCCATGAACTGAAAACCTCATGGGTGAAAGTGTGAAAGAAATACCACAAATCAACCTCATCTTGTTTTCATTCAAGAATTATTATTTATAAACACAAGTGAAACTTATGAGTCATTTGTTTTGATCATTTTTCATTTAATGAGTCCGAATTATACCTATTAAGTGATTTTTATTTAATTTTTTTAAGTGAGTCAAATCACTCAAAACCATCAAAAAATTATTGGAAAAAAAAACTATAATTTTTAACTTTTAACTGAATGTCAAATCATTTAACAATTTTTTAAAATATTATTCCAAATCTATCATTCTCAAAATAACATATTTTTAAATTTATTCTAATTTTATATTATATAAATTTCCTTTAAATATAATTAATGAAATATTGCAATGACTAAAATATATATCATTTTACAATTTCAACTTTTGTTGCAACAATAAATTTAAAAACATTTTATTTATTTTTATTTAAATATATAAAATTAATTTACTTTACAATAATAATTTATTTATGTATATATAATTTTAAAAAAATTACTTACTATAATAATTAATCATATTTGAATTATGAATAAAAATATTATTAATATATACATAAAAACATTTTAATATTTGTTAAATAATTCATTATAATTATTTGTATTATATTAAATAAAGTTGCATAACAACTAATAGTAAAAGAATGTAAATCTGAAATTACTAATTTTTAAATAATTATTAGTTTACCCACACAAAAGGTGAAAAAACAATTTATTTTTTGACATCACAAGGTGTCGACTCATGCCTTTAGAGGCATGGGGGCAGTTGGCACACTAACCAACAGTGCAAACTGCCAATGACCTTTGAATATATTTAACATGTTTGGCCTTTGAATATAACAACTAAGACTAAAGACAATGGATGTCACTATAACATTCATGAAACATCAAGTAATATTAATGTAGAAAAGGTAAAATATGACACATTTTGTAATATAAAAAAAGTTAGGGGCATTTATGCTATTTGCCTTCTTTTACTATTATATTAATTCAGAGTTCGAGGAGGAGAAGGTAACTTGAAGTTACAACCTCATTGGTGGAAATGTGAAAGAAATAATATTAAATCATAAGTGAAAGTGTGAATGGAATACCACTAAATCACTTTTATCTTGTTTCCATTCAAGAAGTATTATTCATAATCATAAGCGAAATAAGAACGAAATACCATCCATGAACTCAAAGCCTCATGGGTGAAAGTATGAAAGAAATACCACAAATCAAGTTTTCATTCAAGAATTATTATTCATAAATATAAGCGAAACTTATGAGTAGTTTATTTTTATCATTTTTCATTTAATGGTTCTGAATTATATATATTAAGTGATTTTTATTTAATTTTTTAGATGGGTCAAACCACTTAAAACCATCAAAAAATTACTGAAAAAAAAAATTATAATTTCTAACTTTTAACTGAATGTCAAATCACTTAATAATTTTTTAAATATATTATTCGAAATCTATCATTCCCAAAATAACATATTTTTAATTTTTTTTTAATTTTATATTATACAAAATTCTTTTAAATGTAATTAATGAAATATTGCAATGACTAAAATATTTATCATTTTACAATTTCAACTTTTGTTGCAATAATAATTCAACTTAAAAACATTTTGTTTAAATATATTAATTTAATTTTCTTACAATAATAATTTATTTATGTATATATAATTTTAAAAAAATTACTTTACTATAATAAATAATCATATTTGAATTATGAATAAAAGTATTATTAATATATGCATAAAAGTGTTTTAATATCTGTTAAATAATTTATTATAATTATTTGTATTATATTAAATAAAGTTACATAACAACTAATAGTAAAAGAATATAAATATCAAATTATTAGTTTACCCATATAAAAAGTGGGAAACCAATTTATTTTTTGACATCACTAGGTGTCGACCCATGCCTTTAGGGGCATGAGGGCAGTTGGCACACTAACCAACGGTGCCAACTGCCATTGACCTTTGAGTATATTTAACATGTTTGACATTTGAATATAACAACTAAGACTAAAGACAATGGATGTCACTATAACATTCATGAAACATCAAGTAATATTAATGTAGAAAATGTAAAATATAACACGTTTTGTCATATAAAAAAAGTCAAGGGCTTTTATGCTATTTGCTTTCTTTTACTGTTACATTAATTCGGAGTTTGAGGAGGAGAAGATAACTTGAACTTACAACCTCATGGGTGGAAATGTGAAAGAAATCCCACTAGAAGTGGAAGTGTGAACGGAATACCACTAAATCAATTTTATCTTGTTTCCATTCAAGAAGTATTATTTATAAACATAAGCGAAACAATAACGAAATACCACTCATGAACGCAAAACCTCATGGGTGAAAGTGTGAAAGAAATACCACAAATCAAGTTTTCATTCAAAAATTATTATTCATAACATAAGTAAAACGTATAAGTCGTTTGTTTTTATTATTTTTCACTTAATGAATTTTAATTACACTTATTAAGTGATTTTTATTTAATTTTTTAAGTAGGTCAAACCATTTAAAACCACCAAAAAATTACTGAAAAAAAAACTATAATTTCTAACTTTTAACTGAATGTCAAATCACTTAATGATTTTTTAAATATATTATTCCAAATCTATCATTCTCAAAATAATATATTTTTAAATTTGTTCTGATTTTATATTATACAATTTTTTTTTAAATGTAATTAATGAAATATTGTAATAACTAAAATATGTATCACTTTACAATTTCAACTTTTGTTGCAATAATAATTCTACTTAAAAACATTTTGTTTATTTTTATTTAAATATATAAATTTAATTTACTTTACAATAATAATGTATTTATGTATATATAATTTTAAAGAAAATTACTTTACTATAATAATTAATCATATTTGCATTATGAATAAAAATATTATTAATATATACATAAAAACGTTTTAATATTTATTATAATTATTTGTATTAGATTAAATAAAGTTATGTAATAATTAATAGTAAAAGAATATAAACATAAAATTACTAATTTTTAAATAATTACTAGTTAACCCACATAAAAGATGGGAAAACAATTTATTTTTTGACATCACAAGATGTCGACCCATGCCTTTAGGGGCATGGGGGCAGTTGACACATTAACCGGCGGTGCCAACTGCCATTGACCTTTGATTATATTTAACGTGTTTGACCTTTGAATATGACAACTAAGACTAAAGACAATGGATGTCATTATAACATTTATGAAACATCAAGTAATATTAGTGTAGAAAGGGTGAAATATCACACATTTTGTATTATAAAAAAAGTCAAGGGGATTTATGTTATTTGCCTTCTTTTACTATTACATCAATTGAAAGTTCGAGGAGAAGAAGACAACTTGAACTTACAATCTCATGATTGAAATTGTGAAAGAAATACCACTAAATCAAAAGTGAAAGTGTGGACGGAATATCACTAAATGAATTTTATCTTGTTTCCATTCAAGAATTACTATTCGTAAACATAAGCGAAACAAGAACAAAATACCACACATGAACTCAAAACCTCATGGGTGAAAGTGCGAAATAAATATTATTAAATCAACCTCATCTTGTTTTTATTCAAGAATTATTATTCATAAACATAAGTGAAACTAATGAGTTGTTTGTTTTTATCATTTTTCACTTAATGAGTCTGAATTACACCTTTTAAGTGATTTTTGTTTATTTTTTTAAGTGGGTCAAACTACTTAAAACCATCCAAAACTTACTTTTAAAAAAAAAAAAAACTACAATTTCTAACTTTTAACTGAAAATCAAATCACTAATGATTTTTCAAATATATTATTATAGATTTATCATTCTCAAAATAACATATTTTCAAATTTGTCCTGATTTTACATTATACAGATTTCTTTTAAATGTAATTAATGAAATATTGCAATGATTAAAATATATATTACTTTACAATTTTAATTTTTGTTGCCATAGTAATTCAACTTAAAAATACTTTGTTTATTTTTATTTAAATATATAAATTTAATTTACTTTACAATAATAATTTATTTATGTATATATACTTTTAAAAAAAAATACTTTACTATAACAATTAATCACATTTGAATTATAAATAAAAATATTATTAATATATACATAAAAGCACTTTTAATATTTGTTAAATAATTTATTATAATTATTTGTATTATATTAGACAAAGTTGCATAATAACTAATAGTAAAATGATATAAATATCAAATTACTAATTTTTAGAAAATTTTAACTTTAAAAAACAAATAAAATTACTATACATTCAGAGGTAAGAAAAAAGAAAAAATAAATATGTTATCTAGATTTCAAGTTTCAGTCATTATTTAGTCTTCAGTAATATTGTTCAGTCTTCAAATAAAAAAACAAACGACCCTTAATTATAAAATGATATAAATACCAAATTACTAGTTTTCAAATAATTTTAACTTTGAAAAACAAACAAGATTAGTATATATCCAAATGTAAGAAAAAAAAAAAAACAAACGTATTATTTAGATTTCATATTTTAGTCACTATTCAATCTTTAGTCATTCAGTAGCATTATTCAATCTGCAGACAAAAAAACAAACAACCCCTTCCAAAATTTTATTCAATGTTATTAAAAATAATTTAAGCCCGATATTACTAGAAAACCAACCGCTTAATGACCCCACCTCCATGGAAGAAAATCTTCAAATTGTCAATGCATGTTCTGCAAACAATTTCATGATAAATACAATAACAAAAAGCCTAACAAATATAATTGTTATACTATATGATATGATTTTATTTTAGGAAAAATTTCATTTTAATACTTAAAATTTTAAAAAATATCAAAATTTTAAATATATTTTAGAAATAGCTATTTTTATTCCAAACTTTTTCAATACTCTTTAAAATAGTTCAGACAGTGACAGAATGTATAAAAATGTATTTTTTCCTTTAATGGTTGTTAGTAGCACTAAAATTACTATATTATCCTCATAAAACAATGAATTTATAAGTAAAATTATCTAAAACACCCTTAACTTTGAGTTATTAAATTACAATTTAATGTAAACAACTTTATTTAATGTGAGAATATTTTTACCAAAATGCCCTCATTTGTAGTTGATTTTTTAGTGATATGAGTCTGAGTGCTTCTTATAAGAAAAAATCATTTTACCCTTCTCGCCCAAACTATCTATTACTATTGACTATTAGTTAACTGATGGTTTGAGTTATTTTGAAGAGTTTTGGAAAAGTTAGAAATGAAAAGAACTGTTTTGAAAAGATATTTAAAATTTGATATTTTCGAAAATTTTAAGGATAAAATGAAGTATTTTCCTTTATTTTATTACTTAGTCACGTGCATCGAACATTTTTGTTGGGCTTAAAACGAGTAGCGATATAGATGATTCTTATCCTACGCACGTCATAACAGTCTTTTGTTTCAACTTTCAACCCTTAAAATAGAATTTTAGAAAAACCTACCATATTCTAACCAATTTTTTTATAACAAAAAAACAAATTAAAGGAAAAAAAAACCTATATTCTAACTTATCACAGGGGTCCACACGTTAACATCCCTTTCCATTTCCCTTTCTTCCACCATTTGAAAATCACCATTCACACCCGTATGCTAAGTAATAAGTCTACAAGTCAAACCCGTCTAAAACTCAATCACAGCCGTCAACTTAGTTGACTTTTCTTCTAATACCCCTCCTTCCACTATTAAATCAATCGCGTGATAAAAAAAAAAAAATTTCTATAAAATTATCTCACAGCTGATATAATGAGACAGATCAATAAAAAAAGTAAAGAAAAAAAAAAGAAACAAAAGAAATGAAAAAGGTAAACAAACAAAGAAATGATATTATTTTATTGGTCAATCTAATCATATCAGTTGTAAAATAGTTTCATAAAAAGTTTCACGAAAGATCTAATCAAAACCTCAAGATGGGCCCACCCACCTTACAATAACTGTCATGCACCTGATAACTTCCCTCAAGCTATAAAAATGAAAAAAAAAAGAAAATCTACAGAATTTGTTTACATTCAAATTCAAGTCCAGTTCTCTTCACATCTTTCTCTCTCTCTCTCTTAGGGTTTGTGGGTACGACGCCATTTTTGCTCCTCTCTCTCCACAACTGCATTGCCCACCTTCGTTTTCGCAATACCCAGGTTGGTGATTTCGTTGTCTCCCATTCATTTGGGGGTTTTTCGTTTCTCCGATTGAAAATTAGGGTTTTTCCTCATTTCGATTGATTCGTTTCAATTGGTTCATTTGCTCTTCGATTTCGTTGACCCAATTGAGTTCGGATTACGAATTCAGGATTCGATCTGTGTTTCATGTACTGATTTGACCGTGTTAGGACTCTGTTGATTATAAAGTTTCGATTTTTATTATCGATATTTGATCGAGTTATGTTTTGTTATTGGATCGATTCGGATTTGATCTGTTTGTCGAATTGAGGTGTCGGTGGGTCTGTTTTTGACTTCTTGTAGCTTGAATTGAATTGGTATTGATAGATTGCTGATTTGTTCGCTGTTCACTGCTGTTTAGTTTTTGGCGCCTGATTTTGAGTGAGCTTTTGTTTTATTTTTTCGCTTGTTGATCGATTAACAGTAATAATTATGTGTACCCTTTATAATATTTTGTATGTTCTTTTCCTGATTGTGATTAATTCAGTCTCATAGTAGCGTGTAAAGTGAAATTAATGCTTTTTTGAGGTTTTTCAGGCGGTGACGTAAATTTATTTCTAGATTTTCGTCCGAGTTGATTCATTGTTACTTTGAGCTATTGATATTGGCTATTGAACTGTGTACCGGTAAAAAGGTGGATTTATGTTTGTTTTATATTAGAAAGGGCGGGTGCGAATACACTAAAAGAGACAAACTATTTTGTTTGTTTTGGAGATAAGCATATGTTTAGAAGATAAATGTGGCAATGAACATGAATCTGTTTAGTGAAACATTTGTCTTTCTATAGCGATGAGCAGTGCTATTAGATAGTATGTTGATTTATTTTATCTTGTCTTAGTTGTTACTAGATTGGGAATTGAGTTTGGATTTGGCAATAGTTTGTTTTGTTTTTTTCTTACTTAGCTTTTTAATTTGTGTGTGTCTAAGTAATTAATTGATATTTTCAGATAGAAGATGGCAATGGAAGTTACCCAGGTGCTTTTGAATGCACAATCGATAGATGGAACTGTTCGGAAGCATGCAGAAGATAGTTTGAAACAATTTCAGGAGCAAAACCTTCCTAGTTTTTTACTATCACTATCTGGGGAGCTAGCAAATGATGAGAAGCCTGTTGATAGCCGTAAGTTAGCAGGTTTGATACTTAAAAATGCGTTGGATGCTAAGGAACAACATAGAAAGTTTGAACTTGTCCAAAGATGGCTGTCATTGGATCCCAATGTGAAGACCCAGATCAAGGCGTGCTTATTAAAGACCTTAACATCTCCTGTATCTGATGCGCGGTCAACCGCATCACAAGTTATTGCTAAAATTGCAGGCATTGAGTTGCCACAGAAACAGTGGCCTGAGCTGATAGGTTCACTTTTGTCGAATATTCATCAGCTTCCAGCACATGTCAAGCAAGCCACTTTAGAGACTCTCGGGTATTTATGTGAGGAAGTCTCTCCTGATGCTGTAGAGCAAGATCATGTAAATAAAATACTTACAGCCGTGGTTCAGGGTATGAATGCTTCGGAAGGGAACAATGATGTTAGGCTTGCTGCTACACGGGCCTTGTACAATGCTCTGGGATTCGCTCAGGCAAACTTTAACAATGACATGGAGCGTGATTATATCATGAGAGTTGTTTGTGAGGCAACTCAATCCCCAGAAGAGAAGATAAGGCAGGCTGCTTTCGAGTGTCTGGTCTCTATTTCATCAACTTATTACGATAAATTAGCTCCTTATATGCAGGACATCTATAGCATTACAGCAAAGGCTGTGAGAGAAGAAGATGAGGAACCTGTTGCTCTTCAAGCCATTGAGTTTTGGAGTTCTATCTGTGATGAGGAAATAGATATCTTGGAAGAATATGCAGGAGATTTCACAGCAGACTCTGAAGTTCCTTGCTTTTACTTTATCAAGCAGGCGCTTCCTGCACTTGTCCCAATGTTGTTGGAGACTCTCCTTAAGCAAGAGGAGGATCAGGACCAGGATGAAGGAGCCTGGAATATTGCAATGGCTGGGGGCACTTGCCTTGGTTTGGTTGCACGAACAGTGGGAGATGATATTGTTCCACTTGTCATACCATTCATTGAAGAAAATATTGCAAAACCAGACTGGAGGCAAAGAGAGGCAGCCACTTATGCTTTTGGTTCGATCTTGGAGGGTCCATCACCTGATAAGTTACTACATATCGTTAATGTTGCTTTATCTTTTATGCTCAGTGCTTTAACAAAAGATCCAAATAACCATGTGAAAGACACTACTGCTTGGACTCTTGGACGAATTTTTGAATTTCTTCATGGTTCAACTATGGATACACCTATTATCACCCAGACAAACTGTCAACAGATCATCACAGTTCTCCTTCAGAGCATGAAGGACACTCCAAATGTCGCGGAGAAGGCGTGTGGTGCTCTCTATTTTCTTGCCCAGGGTTATGAGGATGTGGGCCCAGCATCTCCTCTGACTCCTTTCTTCCAAGAAATTGTTCAGTCCCTTCTCACTGTGACTCACAGGGAAGATGCTGGGGAATCACGATTAAGGACTGCTGCATATGAAACGTTGAATGAAGTGGTGAGGTGTTCAACTGATGAAACAGCACCCATGGTTTTACAACTGGTGCCCGTCATAATGATGGAGCTTCATAAGACTCTTGAGGGACAGAAACTCTCGTCTGATGAGAGGGAAAAACAGAGTGAGTTGCAAGGCCTTCTTTGTGGGTGCTTGCAGGTCATTATTCAGAAGCTAGGGTCTTCAGAACCAACTAAGTATGTGTTCATGCAGTATGCGGATCAGATAATGGGACTCTTCTTGAGGGTTTTCGCTTGCAGGAGTGCGACTGTTCATGAGGAGGCCATGCTTGCAATTGGAGCCCTTGCCTATGCAACCGGGCCTGATTTTGCAAAGTACATGCCAGAGTTCTATAAATACTTGGAAATGGGTCTGCAGAATTTTGAGGAGTACCAAGTCTGTGCTGTTACTGTGGGCGTGGTTGGGGATATATGCAGAGCATTGGAGGAAAAAATCCTGCCTTACTGTGATGGAATTATGACACAACTTCTCAAGGATTTATCAAGCAACCAGCTACACCGATCTGTGAAGCCGCCCATATTCTCTTGCTTTGGTGACATAGCCCTGGCAATCGGAGAGAATTTTGAGAAGTATTTGATGTATGCCATGCCCATGCTTCAAAGCGCAGCAGATCTGTCTGCGCATACATCAGGTGCTGATGATGATATGACTGAATACACCAATTCTCTGAGAAATGGAATTTTGGAAGCATATTCTGGGATTTTCCAAGGTTTTAAGAACTCTCCTAAAACCCAGCTCTTGATTCCATACGCTCCTCACATCCTGCAGTTCTTGGATAGCATATATATGGAAAAAGACATGTGAGTTGTGCTGAAAGATATTCTGTAGTCTTTTACTTTTCATTAGGGTATATATATATAGATATATGTCTCTTTTGATGTTGTTTTTATGATTTGTAATGTACTTTTATTGTTGTGCTTGCTTGCAGGGATGAAGTGGTGATGAAGACAGCTATTGGGCTCCTTGGAGATCTAGCAGATACATTGGGAAGTAATGCTAGTTCTTTGATTCAGCAGTCTCTTTCAAGCAAAGACTTTTTAAATGAATGCTTGTCTTCTGAAGATCACATGATTAAGGAATCTGCTGAATGGGCCAAGTTGGCCATTAGTAAGGCTATTTCTGTTTGAGGCTTTTGCCGCCGGTCATAGTCTTTTCCTTTTATAGTCCTTCCATGCATTTGGGTGTGTTGAGTTGGGGTCAAGGATTGCATGTGTCAGGTCGTCACCACATTAGACAACAGGAGTTATCGGTCTTTCAAGTTGTCACTAACTTTTGCATCAGTACTATGGGATTGGGTGGTTGGGTCATGGAGGAAGTGGGTAGTGGCAGCATCCCTGAAGTTGGTCAAGACCTCCAGACCTCCACAAAAAAAAAATCATTAAAAAAAAAATCCAAAATTGTTGGTCATGGAAGATTGCGAAGTGTGGGAGTAAGGGAGAAGGAATGGAGATATGACTTGGACATGCTGATTAAACTGACTTGTCCAGCATCACTGGTCATTTGTTGGCTCTCGGGCATGACTCAAGTTAGAGACGATCCAATACCTTTTTGGTGGTCTTCTCTTAAGTGGCTATAGGTGGTTGGAATGGATGAACCGGAGGAGTTGCTTAAAATGTTGCAACAATTCAAGACCACCCAGCTCGGCATTTCAGAAATCTCCTTCCTGTACCCAGCTCTCATTACTAATTTTTCCCCTTTTTCTCTTTTCGCAAGTTTGAGTCCGCATCAATTCGTCAGTCATGGTCATGGTCATGGTCGGGTTGTATTTAATATCGTACACCTTTTTTTATATACACTTGGTGGGATCATGGTTTTAGTCACCATAACATTTTTGCATTGCATAATTCATATTTCCTTTTTATCACTTTTAGCAAGTCTTAGAAAGTCAAATGTCACATACATGCATTCATTCATATAATTTTGTCATACATGCATTCATTCATATAGTTTTTGTTTCGTCTTGTTTCTTTTCTATGAAGTACAGGTTTTTAAATCAGAGCTTCAGATTGTGTAACAATATTTTGTTCATCACTGTTTGTAGAGAGTGCTATATATCAAAATGTTATGAATTGTGATGACATGTTTATAGGGATGAATGAGGATTTGTAGTCATTTGTTGGGGAGGGGCAGTTGTATTTGTTGTCTTGCCTCATTTGTTAATTTTCAAATGTTGTTATGAAGTTATGGATTTTTGTGAATCTAGGTTGTCTTATATTTTTATCCCATTTGGAGAATTGTTTTTTTATTTTTTTGGAATTTTTTTTATGGAATTGTCTTACAGTTGATGTGGTGAGACGGATTAATGAAATAATATCGTTTCTTTTTCTCATCTTTTCTATTGTGTCTTTTTTTTTTTTTTTTTTATACGTCTTTCCTATTAGTTTGTTTCATCATATCAGTTGTAAAACAGTATTATGAAAGATTTTTTATTTTTATGGAAGTTGAATTATTTGGGAATAATGTTTATACAAATATATGTTTTTTTTTTAATAAATTTGCATGATGATAATGTTTAATGGGATTAATGTTAGTAGTTTTTATGTTTTATTTTATAATCATTTTTGGCAAACAGGTGGTAAGAGTAGGCGAATTTGTTAAGCCTCAAAAGTTTTGATGGAATCCGGTGTATTAATGTTGTTATCATGGTGGGTTTGAATGTTTATTATTTAGAACCCCTTCCTGTTGATTATCATGGTTCTAAACAGATTGTCAACTGACAAAATGCTATTCCAAGTGTACCTCATCTTCATTCTGGCATATAAAAACATGCAGTGGGGTTTGATTGATTACTCATAAACTAGGAAAGTCGAAAAAGAAACTAAATTAAATATTTTCTATTTTTAAGGTGTAATATTGTGAATATTGTGTATTGAGTTATTAATATAAGGGTAAATTGCATTACTTTCCTGACTTTATCATTAATTGCATTCAACTCTAAAGTATTGATATAATTACGCCAACTTCCCATGTGTCAGTCACTAACTGTTGGTCACATTAGTTACCAACAGCAAATGATCAGTGGCAATTTTACCCTTAAATAAATAACTATTAATTATATGACATTTATTAATTAATTTAAAAATCTAAATTTTAATTAAAGAGAAATTTTTCTCCAAAAAACTAAAATGCAATTAAAAAAATGCAATACATATTGCAATTTGGAAGAATCTTCGATCTACTCTGGATGGGAGCATCGGAGCAACCCCATTACTACTCGATCTGGTTTTTCAAATCCATGAAGGATCAAGCTGTCGACCAACACAACATACGAACCAGATTTCTTTGTGATGAAAAGTGTGAGAAGGTTTTTTTTTATTATTTTGAAAGAGAACATACCAGAACGAAGATAGAAGATTGAGAAAGAATGATGAATTTTTATTTTCCTTTATAATTAATTACTTAAATATTAATTTTTAGGGTTGACATGTCAGAACATTATTGGTTAACTATTTTTTTTCATTGATATTTAATTGATGATAACAAGAAAGATCAAATTACCCCTTTACCGTTATTGACTAACTAATCAATGGTCGGAGGGGATGTTAGTGCTATTAAATCAAAACTTCAGGGTTGAGTGCAATTGTAGATAAAGTCAAGGGAATTTGTTAATTTGCCCTTAATATAACTGCCATATCATACACTACACTAAATTAAAATAGCATGAGGCCCTTTTTAATCGTGAATTTTGTTTACATCTAATTTCCAAAGCATTACACACATCTTCTTAGCCAAAGTAGTTGTGTATCTTTTTATTTTTCAAGAGGTTGAGGATTCAATTTCTATCAAACATATATTACAGTTTGTATAGATAATCATTTTTTCTTATTATGAAAGTAGTTATTTCTAATAGATTTTAATCTATTTAGTGTTAACTTGAAAAAAGAAAAAGAAAATGAAATTCCAACAACATTACCCCTTGACATTGACATTTAATTTGACATTTTCCAAGCACTATTGAGTAGAAGTTTTTAAGAGTGAATTTTCCATCAATGATCACCACCATACAAAAAATCCTGCGTGGATAACTCTTTCTCCTTATTATAGAAATGGTTATATCCTATTAATTGCTATTAACTTTCAAAAGAAAAATAATTTAATATTATCCCTTGACATTGACATTTAATTTGACATGTTCCAAGTACCAATAATCACCATCAAACAGAAAGTTCTTATGCGGTATGAGTAACTTTCTTTCTTTATTATGAGAGTATTTTTTATTTTTTTTTCTTATTTATGAAAGTAGATATCTGAATTGCATAAGTAATGTTGCTTGCAAGTTTAAGCAAACCCTTAACGCGGTTCGTGTCAGCTTTGAAAAAAATTCCAATAATTTTACTTTTGACATTGACATTTAATTTGACATTTTCGAAACACTATTAAGTAGAAGTTTTTGAGTAGATTGTGGAGGAGAATTTCCCACCCATGAACACCACCATACAAAAATCCCATATTGACTAAGGATTCAACTATTTAATTATCATTTAGTTTCAAACGATCAATGAAATCACCAATTATAATTATTCTCACTAACTCTATTTTTTTTAAAGAATTACAATGTTATAAGATTTATTAGCACCAATACCAAGAGGTTTATCAGAATTTATCAAGATTTGATATTACGCATAGTCAAAAATCTACTTGACATTAGAAGATATTCACTCGTATAATAAGGAGCTAAAATTCCCAACACATATTGGTGTACACACATGGTGGGATTTGAACCATTATTACGAATATAAAAAGAAAATGCACTAATTACTGAAACTATAAGTGAATGTGTTTTACTAATTTTATTTAAAACTAAAAATTTATTCCTCACAAATAGATCATATGTCAATAAAAGAATAACAATACAAGGTTGTTGCTTTAAAGGTACTTTATAAAAGGTGTTTTTAATGTTGTCTATTACCTTTCTTTTGACAAATACTTCAATGGAACCAGTGCATCATGCTGTCAGTTATAATGATAATTTTGAATGTAAATTCATACACATAAGTACATATATTTATAGAAAAAGTGTGTACATAGCATGGTATGTCCATCTCAGTAATGCATTTCTTTATATACAGATAAGATTCATCCATATATCTAGCAAAGCAGTGGATGGGTTGCTGAACTTTCCCAATTTGAGTTGGTGTTGCTGGGGTGTCCTTGTTTCTGTTTAGTATCTTTCAAAACCAAACTTTGCATTAATTTGAATTACTATAAATGAAAATGATTGGATATTGTGGAAAATCATTTTAGAAAAAAATTTGGACCCAATATATATCTGTATATATATATATATATATATATATATATTCTATTGTAAGCATCCAAAATGAATAGAATGTAGCACTTTGATGAGCAGTCGCTTTAGTGACTTAAATGCATTGCTGCCGTTGATGGTGTCTAAACCACCCATGTCAAATTCTAAATCAATCGACTCAATCGGCTTGGCTTCTCTTTTATACACCGCACCATGAGTCTCAAGGTTATTATTATTTTATTAAATATAATCTATAGTGCAACAATTCGAATCTAAAACATTATCAAACTAAATGATAATCATTATAACACATTGGATATTTACCATGTAACGATCTGAATTTGAAAATTTCCAAACTGAATGATAACCATCATAACACATTGGGTGGTGATGTTCAAAGTTATTATATTTCTTATTATCTTTTTATGTCTTGTGAGTTGTTATTATTTCTTGAATTATTACAATTAATGTGGGGTTTAGAGGATGACATAAACTTGAACTCACAACTTTAAAGGTGGAAGTTTGTACACGGAATGACATCACAAATTTCTATTTCTTAAAGATTGTAGGGTTCAATGAGAACTCTAATTTTATAACTGAGTTTATGAAACTTTTTTAGGAGATTTCTAGATAAAAAAATTCTGTGATTCTAACTTTAACTAATATGTTTATTAGGGATATTTGCAAAAAATTGCCTTAAGCTCTCTCTCTACATACATACGTGTACATACACATATACATACACATATATATATATATATAATCGTATTATTTTGAATTTTTATAAAACCCCCTTAGGGTGTTTTTGGCACACACATAAAAGTTTTTTTTTTTTTTTTTTTAACTAAATTTTAAAATTATACAGTGGCTTTGGTATAAAATATGAGGGTTTTTACCCAAATTTGAAATTATATAGTTTTTTTTTTTTTAATAATAGAAATAGTCAAATCTATATGAGGCTTTTGTAAATTTATGGTGTTTATTATTTCTTAAATGGAGATAAATTTAAATTAAGGTCAGCGTTTATTAATAAAACCTTTGATAAATTTAGTACTTTAATATCCAACCTGCAATTGAATAGATGCATGGATATTTAAGTCAAATCGAGTTGATAACCCGAACCCTTTAAATTAAATGTTTTATTATGTTTGATTTTTCAAACTGTAAGTAAACTTCTCTCTTGTTTTTTTTTTTTTTTTTTTTTTTTTTTTTTTTTTTTTTATAAAAAAAAAAAAAACCCTCACTTATATCTCTATCCAATCTTTGTGGGAATGAACAAGATTACTTACAGTCAAAACAAAGAGAAATAGCAAAAGCTGACATAACTTGATCTAACTTATTTTAAAACTCTTTCTCTAAAATCACATATTTATCTGTATTGCAAAGAATCAAAGTTGTTATATGGTCTTTAAGTTCTCTATATTGATGACGACTTGGGCAACACAAACGAACTTCTTCATTTTGTATAAGTGTTGGTTAACAAAGTTTAAGTTTAGATTTAACTTTTTTATTGGTTTTAAAACTGTAAAATGACCTGAATTATGTTAGAGAAGTTTAAATGTTGAAATCGTACATAAAATGAAGGGTGAAGAAGCCATGGAAGAGGAGGCTCTCTATTATTGTTTGAAATTGGAATTGTTTGTTTTGTATTTGTAGTTGTTTGGATCTACTTTTTTCGTTCGGATTCTATTTCTTCTGTTCGAGATCTTTTATTTTTTATTATTATTTTTTTAGGTTCTATTTTCATGATCCATTTTTCATTATTAATGTTAAACACTTCAAAAAATTTTTAAGGGACAAAAAATGTTAGATTTGGGTCTATAATATATCGTTGAAATCATCGTGACAAAAAAATGAACAAAATTCATTGTTGTCATAATTCATTGTTGTCATATCTCCAAATTCAAACTTTGTAGCCTCCAATTTTATAATTTTCTTTTTTTAAAATTTAAGCACTTTTTCTTCTATTAATGACTATTGTTCTTATCAAAATTGCTCGAAAACTTTTCTTTGTTCAAGTAATAATTTCCTTCATTATATATGTGTTTCTTAAACACAAAATACTGATTTAATAAGAAAACCAAACTCAGCTTTTGATAACTTACTGATTAAAAAAAGAACTCAAAACTAAAATAAATGTATATGTAAACATACGTATGGAAATACATATATAACACATACAAACATCTTCCATTGTGTTTACTATAGAATTGTTTAATAATCTAGATTCTATGAAATATGAACACAAACATCCAACTATTGAAAAATCACACATAAAACTGTTGTTAAAAGCAATGAAAACAACTCTTGTCAAAAATCTATCATTTTGTTTCCCGACAACCTAGAACCCATTAACCGGCAAAACCCTAAAGTTTTACTAAACCAATTTACTTAATCACCAATACCATCAACCCCCCTTAATTAATCACCATCATTACCAACACATATTATGTGGTCTCCTTAAAGATCATTAAACACAACCTTTTTGCGTCCTAATAAAATGATTAAATTAAAATTAATGTTGGGGGAGTTCAACAAAGCACACACTATTGTTTTGTTGTCTTGGCTTTTTGGTAGTGCTTTTCTCCCACTAAATAATTATGACTTCATCAAAAACACAACCCCAAAATTTTCAACCCTTCAAAAATGGCTTTTCTATTTGATTTCATCCGTAGGCCACTTACCGTGTTTGTCTCTTTTGAAAAGTGATGATGATGAAAGCCGAAATACAAGGATCAAAAAAATTAAATTGATTCATTTAAAAAGTGGTGTTTGGTACCACGGAAAAGAAAATCTTATCGAAGGATTTAGGATATCCACCATTATACATAATGGTCACACAGGAAGATAGATATGCATAGTGTTCACATTTTGGACAATGTGGCCACGTATCATCATCGCGGTCCATACAAGGAAAGTTCATTGTTAACTTATGTTTTTGACAGAAAAGTTCATTGTTAATTGATTGCGTAGTCACATAGAATGCATAGTTTACATCGTCTAAAAATAAAAAATTAGTTTAATTATGTGCAGTAGCATAGAGGGAGAGAGGGACTTTTCTCCTTAGCCCCCTTTCAAATATTTTCCTTTTAATATAATGGTCCTTCACAAAATTTCTGACTCCGTCCCTACTTGTACGTATAGTTATAAATACTAATAAGGGAAAACTTCATTTAGTCTATAAGATTTTGGAAAATATCAAATTTTTAAAGCTATTTAGAAAACAACTTTTTTTATCCTTAACGTTTCAAAAACTCTTTAAAAAAGTCCAAAACCGTCAGTTAACTGACGGTCAACATTAACAGAATACATAAAAAAATATTTTTACTATTGATGGTTATTAGTTTCACGTAAATTACCAGATTATTCTAATAAAATAATGAATTTATAAATTAAATTATTTAAAATACTTCTGAATATAAGTTGTTAAAAATGGCCTAAAGTCATCATTGACCATCAGTTGATTAACGATTTGGACCTTTTTGAAGAGTTTTGAAAAAGTTAAGGATGAAAAGAATTATTTCGAAAAGAGGTTTAAAAACTTGATATTTCTCAAAATTTTGAGAACTAAAATGAAGTTTTGCCTACTAATAATAAGGAGAAGATCGTATGGCTTTAATTACTTTAATTTAAGACAAAATTAGCAGATAATACGTGTAAGAATTATGATTAATTTATCTCCAATGTTTTGAAACATCTAGCTTTGAAGATTTCTTTGAGATCTTCTTTCTCTTGCAGAGAATATAATGGCACATCATGATTTTGTACAACCATTTTGCAGATGTAGTATCAACTGATACAAAAGGGAAAAAAGAATGCAATAGGGACTACAATACAATCCAAATGATGCAAGATGAATATGTACCATCATTACACAATGGGTTGGCTAAGCCATGGTCGAACACGTTGACATGACATGTTATAGCACGAGGGTTGTTGTGGACCAAACACCTAAGTAATATGGATAGCACGGTATAGTGACGCATGTTACAAACGTAGTATCAATTGATCCCTATAAAATTTAGACCTTACAATGTGATCCCCCAAGCGTCAATTGGAATGGAGTACTACAATCTTTGATCATTGTGTATAATTCTTTTAAGGAAAAGCTGGCTACAGACTGCTTATTGTTGTCTAAAGTAGATACAATTTCAATAATCTGTCCAAGATCTTTATTGAAACAATGGGTACAAAAAATTTATTAATATAACTGAATAATGATGTGCCTTTTGAAGTTTAAATATGCATAAAAGAGATGAGAAGATGAGAAACAAGCAATAATGGGTGTTAGTGGCGAATAGTTTTTAGTAGAGTCTAGTGATAAGAAAAGCAAATTGACTTATGGCAAAAAAGTTGATGAACACACAAGCCCAAATCAAGCCAACAGCTAAGATTAATATTTTTATGGAGTTGGAGCCATGCAAAGGACTGTTAAGTTTGTCCACATGCATATACAATACCAATGGCTTTGGCTCAATCGAGGGGTATTCTTTTTGATGTAACACAAAAATAGTGCAGTTGACTTTGAGGTGATGTTGCTAAAGAGAAAGCTACTAATGCATGTCATCATAATTCTGTTGCTATTGGGTGGAGTGCACTACCATCACAACACAGCTCACCCCTCTCATATTATGCCCACATTTCCTACCACTGATCAATTCAACCATAAAAGGAGACCCCCCTCCCTACCTCTCCCTATAAAAGCCACAGCTGATCATCACAACATTCTAAGTTCAATTGAGTTCATCAATGGCTTCAAGAATCAAGACCTTTCTTCTGGTTTCCCTCCTCCTCCTCATTCCCTTGTTATCTCCTGGTGAGCTTTAATTTTTCTCATATACACCACCTTGCAATGTCTTGTTTTCTAAGGTTGGATCTATACTGACAGCCAAATTTTTTCTCTTGTATAGGCATGGTTGAAGGCTTCAAGGATGACATGCACCCTAAATATTCACTTTACAAGGTAGTATATACATACATAAAATATAATATCAAGTTCAAGCACATTATACATTTGGTTATATGCACATAAAGTCCCACCATGTTTAAATAAATTCTTAATTCTGTCTATATCGTATCAGAATCAATCAAATCAAGGCGCCAACATTCACTTTGTAATATGCATTTGTATTTGTGTTTGTCATGACAATCTTGTACATAGGAGGTGTGCTAGTGTTTGATGTCATTTTCTAATATTTATCGATAAGTTTAATCTTTTGAATCTAACGGCGCACAATGTAATATATTGAAAATTGTGATAAATAATAATTTTTCTTACTTTTTTGTGAAGGGTGGCAATATCCACATGAACGCAAGGAAGCTTTTGATGCTTGATGCACTGCTGGATTATGATGATGCAGGTGCCAATTCAAAGCATGATCCCCCTAAGAAAAAACCTGGCGCCAGGTCTTGATTAAATTGGTTCTACACCTTAAACAATTAATAGAAACTCGTCTTTTTCACTCTCTCTCAACAGGTTTTGGTCATGTATGAGAAGACCTAAGATTATTACATTTAAAATGATTTATATTCAGTAGTAATAATAATTATGATATAATAATATAATGTTGTATCATACTCCACTTGTGTGGGGTTCGTTAAGGGATTAAACCATATGGTTTTGCATTGTATTTCAGCTGCTGATATCCATGTACTTTCCCTTTTTATAGTATGAATTAAGAATAAATGATGTTTTGTTACTTTTTAAGGACAAACAATATATAATGTTCTTTTAAATATGATCTCTCTCGATAGCTTTAATTTTCTCAACCTTATGAATTAAATAAAGATAAATTCAAATGGACATTGAAGTTCATCAAAAAACCTTTCTTAAAATAATTTGTAAACTTCTCTTAAAGTTTATCAACATTTATAAAAAATCTCAGCTATAACGAAATTTTTTATAATTATTAGAATCATTTAATTTTATTTGTATTTAATCTAAAAATTAGAAGGCATCGATATTTTCTCGAATTTTAACTGTGCTTTTGGATGACAATATAAATAAAGAAATCAAAGAGAATGATTAAAAACAAGAACTTTTAGCAAAAATTGTTCTCCTTATTATCCTCATGAGCAAGCCTTCAAAAAATTTCAACCAGATAAACCATGAACCTAAAGTGTTTAACAAATAGTCAATGATTGATTAGGTAAGTCAAAGTGCAAGACATGTGAGCTCACTGCAGACAACAGTCAAGTGATGATTTCTTTCTTCGCACCAAATAGCTTATTTTGGGTCAAGAGTTGCTTGCATTTACACAAAGACCAAAGGGTAGATGTGAAAACTAGTGCTGGTCATGCATTCGAAGTAGAAATTTTTCTATATTAGATATGCTATAATATGTTATCATTTCTACTACACTAAACTTTTTTCAGGTTCTTTCTTCTAATGATCACAAGTTTTGACTAAGAAACTGCTGAGAATTGGAGTTTCTTTTCATCAAGGCAAAAATATGTTTTTTGTGCTGCTTTTGAAACTTCTGTGTAATAGTACTCAAGATAAAAATGGGAGTTGAATTGTGGATTGTTTAGTACCTAAATGATAATGGAGGTGGGGGTCCAACCACTACAAAAGTAGTTTGACTATTTTTGCTCTCACAGGTCCATTATAGAGTACTCTCTTTCTCTCTCTCTCTCTTAACTCAGATGATGTGCAGTAGTTTAAATTTCATCATACGTATTTATCATCACGTACAGAAACATCTCTTCTAATATTATGAGAGTAAATATCATATTGCATATATAGTCTTTGATCCACAAATCTTAACCCATTTGGTGTTAGATTTCAAAATAGTAAAAATATATATAGATATATTCAATTATAGTAATAAATAATTGAATTTTGTTAATATGTACCTTAATAAATCAGCTTCACACACTCTCTGAAGATCACATTAAAGAGTATTGTAAGTATAAAAATATGATTGATTCATCATCCAATGTGGCTTGATGATAGAAAGTTATCATTCAATTTGATAATGACTCATGTTTAAGTGGCTATCGTATATTTCAAAAAATAAAAGGAAATATGATGGATTCTAATGAAATTTGATTATATCTAATATTTAAAAAGACAAAAGTATTTTATATCAAACTCTTACCTATAAGAGACTTTCTCGACTCACTTTAACTGGATTCATAGTTATATAAGTTCTAATATGTTCATCTCACATGCAATAGCTATACAAGTAGTCATACAAACAAATTTTACCTAGTTAGATCACACAATCAAATGAAGGTTTCATGCCAAAGTACCTATGTTTGACTGATCACTAGTGATAAGATTTAAGTGAAGTAACCTTCATACATGGATAATGACACCAGAAAACCAAAACCAATCATTAAGTAGTCCAAAAGATATGTTGTACCAGAATTTGGTTCCAAAGATCAGGATAACAATCAATCATCCCTGTCAACTACAATATCTATGCCTAACCCACATTTCTTGATTACAACATGAGCCATTCTGATGCCCTCCAAGTCCCAATTCCAAGCATAGAGGAAACACCACGTTCCAAAGTCCATAGGGAACAAGTTTTGCTACGTGTGAGTGGACTATTGCAGGATCAATATCCACTAACAATGGAAGGAACATTCCTAATAGTCAATTTCCTAGACATGATACTAACATTGGCAGACAACCGTCCCTTACACAATTGGAAGTGAAAGTAAATATCATCTATGTGTGTGTGCATGCACACTTGTAATCCTCATAATAATAAACATTTCATCGTGAACTATTAAATGAAATGAGATGGAATGTAAGTAACTACTTGTAATATTGTTCTTTTAAGATTGTTTTTTCTTAACTAAACCGCTATCATTAAGATGAAAGACTAGTTCTAAAATTACATTATATAGATGAAAGTATAGAATTCTATGTGATTATATACGAGTCTAGAAACCTTCAAATTTACAAAGATAGCAAAGATGACATCCATATTCCAAGCGTCACAATTCCAATGGTAGCAAAAGCTTGGCCTAATTCAAACGCGAAATTTTGTTCCTTAAGTGGCAAACTTTGCCAATCTGTCCGCCTGATCACAAGGAAAACCGAGAAAGAAGAAAATGATCAAGCATGATTTCACAAGAGAAATTACACAGTAACTCAATTAACTTTCGGTTTTTCTCATTGTTTGATAAATTGACAAACAATTTTTGTTTGAAATGTTCAAGAACATGCTATTACCACTTCCATTCCTTCATGTACAAAGAAAGCCAAAGTGAACATAAAAATTCAGTTTTTAAATAACATTTAACATTGAAAATGATTAAAAACTAAAGTTGGAAAACATTATGGAGAATAACATACCTTAATTCATGGAGCAAACGTAGACTACGTAGAAGAATATCGTCGCATTTTTTTGGTATAGTTACAATGAATGTGAGCATAAGTCA
The DNA here is from genome assembly GCA_021234005.1 of Nephelium lappaceum. Taxonomy (NCBI): domain Eukaryota; kingdom Viridiplantae; phylum Streptophyta; class Magnoliopsida; order Sapindales; family Sapindaceae; genus Nephelium; species Nephelium lappaceum. The sequence continues at coordinate 7,447,601 of CM037996.1, forward strand.
TAGTTCATCTAGGACTCGGAATCATAAAGGGAAATGCTAAAAAAACAAATAGTTGCATACCCTAAATCGGCAATGACAATGCTGATATTATCTTGTGAACGTCGATCCTGCAAAAAATTATGATCAAACTCTAAATAATTTGAACTGGTCTAATAACTTATTTGACTATTTGTATGGAATAACGATAAGGACAAATTCTTGACATAATTCTTTACCAGCGCTGCTCGTGCAAGTGCTTCACAAGCTACCTGAAATCAGAAAAAACAGAGATATGAGCATTTAGCAACATAGAGATATATAGCTACAACATTTACAAATACGATGCAGGACAATTACCTGGACATCCCCATGTTGTCGTAGTTGATCCCTGACGAAAGTAACTGCTTCTGAGCTGAAACACGAAAAGGCAAATGCATAAATGCTTTCACTTGCCCTATAATAGCAACAACCTGCTACTTCTTAGGCTCTTATAAGGAATATCTGAGGGTGTAGTGAAAAACCTGTTCATATAATCCCATAATCCATCAGATGCTAACAATAAAAACTCTGCATCAGACCCGAGAGATACTTGGAAAATATCTGGCAACGCGATAACCAAGTCCTTGTTGAATTGCACTCTGATACAACATAAATGTGTTCACCATCTAAACAATCTTATAAACCACTCCAAAGTGAAGTGAATATATTTGCTATAAGAATGTCACAAAATAATATTCATTTCACATATGAAGTACAAAGCTTAATTATAAGTTAAACCATAGAAGTTCTAAATTGCAATTGTATCCATTGATCTGATAAATGTAGCATTTGGTCAGTTTATAGCACAGAACAATTATGTCATATATGGAATATTAAATATAGTTAAGATATAAACATTGAAAAGATACATCAAAATCGCATTTTTTCCATTAGGTGTAAGCTACCTAAAACAAAATAGCTAACTTGACCTTATAATTGTAACGTGTATTTCAAGTTGACCATAGCAATCGTGTAGTCTGATCTATGTTATAATTGTAACGTGTAGTCTGATCTATATTATTTTTTGTGACGGGGGTGATCCATTTATCTGATGATAATAAAAAAGTGTAGTAAATACCTACCGAGAAACAAATTTCTCTGACCATTTTCCTTCTTCTACACCCTTCTTTAGCATCCTATTAATGTGTTAAAAATCCAAATACCATTAGAATACACATATAGATGTTAACAGTCCATCTGATGTTTAAAATGACAGTAAATAGCATAAAGGGAATGTACTCGTTCTTCTTTGTCTTGAATCGGATGTCACCAAAAGCACGCGATACTGCAATGTCTCCACAAATCCTCCCATTGACAATCTAAAGACATTGAAAATGACCATCATTATTGGCTATGTAAGACATTCAGATTTTGACCATCACAGAAGCAGTGAATTATTTGATAAAGATAGTCACAAAATAGTAGAACTAATAAGGTTATTCTTTCTAATAATTTTGAAGGCAACAAAGATTATAAAAATAAGCAATTTAACAAGACTAAAACCAAATGAGCAGCATCTATAGTGCATTTAAAATATCAGTACACATGAAAAGAGACTACTAGTCCTTGACGAGCTGAAATATGCAGAGTTCATACAAACATGAACCTCAAATTATCAAACTATAGTTACTGAATAGGGAAAAGATTAACAATAGCATATAAACTTTCTAACACACTCCCTCGCATACAAGACCAATTGGCCTGCCATGTGACTAAGTCCAAACACAACAAACAACAATCCGTATAACAAATAACAAAGTCATATTTTAACATATTTGGGGTTTGAACACAGGTTTCATGGGACAGATTAAGCTCTGCTACCATATTAATAACCATTAGATCCAAATGTTTAAGCTTGTAGAAAATGATCCAACGATAGTATATAAGCTTTCTGCCAACTCCTATTATGGGACAATATATAAAATGGAAGAGATTTTGTATTAATCCAGAAGACAGACATCAAAAAAGATCTGTTAATACAATGAATGGATAACGAAGAACAGAAAAACACACCCATCCACCTGCTTCTCTGATTCTTTTAATTTCTTGAAGAGAGATCGCATCGCTTCCATAAGGCCGATGAGGACTAGTAAGTACTTGTGCTTTTCCAGAACGAGATAGGACCTGTAATCAACATTTTATACAAAATTTAAATTTTTTGTTTCATATAGTAAGAGCTGCTCCTATCATATACATCTAAAATAGTCTGATCTCTTTAATCTCCTACGTTATATAGAACCATGAAAAAGAGAAACAGAGTGTGAGACATACCACAGATGAGTCACCAATATGTGAGATGAACAGCATATCATTTCCAATGAATATGACGGTGGCTGTAGCACCAGATTCGTCTTCCTTTGTGCTCATTTCAAGCCTTGACAAAATGAACAACATCAAAACCTTCAATGAATAATATAGAATATACAATTTATATTGAGACTAGCTAGAATTTTTGTCCCTGCAAGCACCTACTGCCTTACAATTTCAACAATTTTGTATCAGCATTTTCGAAAGCCTCCTCTAAGGCCTTTCTAATGGCGTTGAGATCTTTTCCATCTTTTCCATTCAATAGTGAGCCACCTTGTAAAGCTGCAACACACTCCTTGTATAGCTCATCCCTGCAGTTGGCAAATCAGACCAATAGCATCATGTAAAGAACATCACTAGAATTGAAGTAATTCCATACGTGAAAACAAATTTTTCGCTCCTGTTATGCTCGATTGCCACTGAATGTAATAACAAATATGAGATTCAGCATTTGAACAAATCTTTAATGTCCTAATATTATATATATGTGCAATTACTAATCAGTTTAGTTGGTAGAGTCTCTTGTTATTGCAGCAGATCTTGGATCGAATCTAAATCACAACTCACGAGGTTTACATTTGTTGTTATAAGAAATTAAAGATATATATATATATATCTATATGTGGAATTGCTAGTAACTTGGAATCATTAATACAAACAAGAACGAATTACAAGTTGTTATGATTATCATGCATGCATACACATAACAAGATTTATCATGTTTTTGGAAGTACTTTTGTTACATCTAAATTTATTACTATGTTTTTTTTTTAATAGCGTTCGATCAAAAATTCCATAAAAAGAAACTCTTTAAGATCAAAAGCATTAAGAGTACATTTTGGAAAAACAATTTTAGATGTCTTAAAAGGATGTTTGTTAATTTTCAGCTGAATGTTTTTCAAAAAGTGCTTCTAAGTATTTTTGTGAGAAAAGTATATTTTGAAAGTACTTTCTAATTAAGTGTTCTCAAACACACATTCAATCCCATAAATTGCCTTATAAATTACATGAATTGCATGGTTTTGAAACTAAAATACTATACAAATATATGCTCCCAATTAGCACCAATACAAACAATTTAAATACTATAATTGAGTTATTTCTTATCATGTTAAATTTTTAAATCTGGTGATAACTTACGTGGTATCAGAGTTTGAAAGTCTCTGATTTAAACTTTCTTTCCTCTCTTTATCTGTCGTCTTGTTGTACATGTTATATGGTAACGAACACGTTGCACGTGAAGTGGGTGTTAACGTATTATAATCTAAAGTCTTAAATATTATTGTTACCTTAAGCTTTAAATACTATGATTGGATCTTTTCGTATCAATTTAAGTTTTTGAGTCTTATTACTAATAAAACCGATTCAACACCACCACATATAATAAAAGATTCAGCAACACAAACACAAAGTTATTTTCAAATGTAAATGTCAACACTTTATATCCAATAAAGATATCAAACCTTATCCATCTGTATAAAATTCAATTTTCCTAACTAAAATCGAACCTTATCTATTTGTATGTTGTGTTACTAAATTATGCTATTTTATCAATTTTAGTTACAAACATCTACTCTTTATGTCCATACAAATATCAAACATGATCTATTTACATTCAATTCAACAAAATATGTTATTCTATCATTTTTCATCTCCCTATGCAATTCAATATTTGTCATGGTATCACAAAAATGAACACAAAAAATAATGTTAGAGCCAACCTAAGGAAGTTGACCGCAGAAACACCACCATGTCCATCGAAAACCGCGGCAAAAGAGAAGCCACCAAGGTCATCCGATTGTTGTACAACAACAACATCATCCTCCATCTCCTCACGAGCCCCCTGCAGGCTGGTGGACCCGAGGCGGATGCCCGCCAGGCCGCCTAGAGAGGAGGGCGCGTCTATGGCAATCGCCGAGCAGCACTGCTGTGTGGTTCTACCTCTTGGTGCAGTTGTAGTAGTTGTATTGGTAGTGGGGGTGAATTTGTTGGTGCGTTTGAAGTTGGTAGTGAGAGTGAGCTTGCTGAGGAGGAACCTCTGCAACTGGGGACTCAGCAAAGCCATTTTGGACTCACTGAGTTCAGCTGCCTCGAGTTGTGAGAGACAGAGAGAAGAGAAGAGACGAGGAAGAAGTGGTGGTGGTGAGTTGAAGTGAAGGATAAGAAGAGAGAGAGAGAGAGAGAAGTGGTTGGCGGGCCTTGTAACTGACTTTAACGGATTCGTTTGCTTGTGACTTTTGAAGGAATTGTAAGTGTAAATTGGGCCGGGCCGGTTCCGGGTTAGTATGAGTATGGTAATGACGGTTACCTATTGAGATTTTCATAGTGAAAATGAGATGATATAACATATAAGGTCAGTTGAGTAATAAACAACCGCACCCCCTCTCATGACAAGTCATGGGTTCGAGATTGCACACCCACCTTCAAATAAAATGGTGAGATTTTCTTCCATATATATATGAGTTATCTCCCACCTAGGTGTGGGTGGCTTTCAGTCGTATAAGAACCGTTTATCTGGGTCATACATCAGTGTCTTATTAGTATAGTCTCAATTGTTTCCTGGATTAGTTCTAATAACTCAAAAAAGAAAAAAAAGACATGTACATAGTACCATTTTTTTCTTGGGATGATCCTACTTTCCTATTTGTAATTTGATATAATCGCTAATTATCTCGTTATAATTTTATAGAATTTCATTTTATCTCCTACTATTACTGTCGTTATTGAAATAACCAAAATGAACAAAGTGCATTTGTAGTTTTGTTTTTTTACATTAACTGTTAAAATTTGATTTTTAATATCAACTTTAACGGCAAGAGATTTTTTGAATATTTATATACACCACTAGGATAGTTGATCTATTTCATAAATCAATAAGGAGAATATTAGCAACTTCAAAAATGTTGAGGGATTTTGACATTATGTCAAACTACAGATGAAAAAAATATAATTATCCATTTTTTCTTATGGCAAGGTACGAAATCATATAACATGTACCATAATTATGCACTACACTATATTTCAAAAAAAAAAAAATTATGCAATACACTAAATGATACGAAGAGTATGATACAAATATTACATGGTACCATTTTTTTATATAGCAGAGGATAATGGAGGTGAATTTGGTTTGTAGAAATAATTGCTAATCACAAAATGCAGTGCAAAGGTGTTTATGCAAATGTTAAATAACATAAATTAAAAATATAAATATATATGAATTACAGATATAGGAGTTAAGAGAAATTAAACACAATAATTTTTATGTGATTTGGTTGATCTGTTTATATCTATGTTTCCATAATAAGATGGTAACGGATTAGTTCCAGATTGGATTAGACCTCTTCAGACAAAAATTTTGTTTTGAGTTGAGTGCCTCATACGGGTCATACCCCACCCATACATGAACAAGTTTTCAATTTTTGCTCCAATCTTGAACTCGTTTGGACAGGGTGATCCATCCTCACTCCATTTTGATTTGATTAGCTCGAAAAGGAAAACATATTTAAACATGCAATAATACAAATTTTAACATACAATATATTATGATTACACTTAAAGTGCTTTCACTTAAATGTACATGTACATTTACATTCAAAACTGTTCTTCAATTTAAATATACATTTAGGTTCAAATATATATATATATATATATATATATACACACACACTTAACACATACTTAAATTCACACATAAAATTAAATAAATTGAACATCATATAAAACGAATAAATCTTAAATTTAAATAAAAAGCATATACATCAAAATAACTTAAACTACATAAAATTTATTAAACTCTATAAGTCGTGGCAATTTATTAAAAAAATCATTTAAAACTCCATTCAAGTATCTCAATATTCTACAAACCCATAATGACAAAATACAATGAACAAAACAGTAATGAACGACACTTGAAAATAGATGATAATAATAATGTTAGTAATAATATCATTAATGTATAATAAAAAGAAATAACAAATTGAGCTAGAGGAAATTAAAGATTTTTTATCCAAATCTAACCTGATTACAAATTAAGTTAAAATCCTTTATCCAAACCCGATCCGACACCTGATTTTAATACCTTAAACGCACGCTTGTCACAACAAGACCCCATGAGGTTGGGAGCGGTCGAGTATTTCTGTCATCCTTACTCCAAAACTGCCAATTTAAGGATTATATCCACTATTTAAGGTCCTTAAGAACCATTTCTATTATCAAATATTATCAGTGATGACCCATACCAATATCTACTATGTAATTCTGGCACTTGGATTTTCAACACGATTGCTCGTATAACAATATAGTACTCAAATACAAGAGAAATGATTAAGGATTATAAGAAAAAACTATTACCGCAGTAAATATAATATAACAATGATGCTCAAACTTAGATTAAAAGCTCTGAAAGTTTTGGTTCAAATAAAGTGTTTGGAAGAAAAACTCAAAAAATAATCTTAAAGAAAGTTTATAGTAATGAATATGAAAAATTTCAACGTCAAGACTAGGTTTGGATGGTTATATATAAAATTGGATTGGACATAAGGTAGGTTATATCTTCAACTTCTAGTGTTTTGGCAGCAGCTTGGATTGGATAGAGCATGGCTATTACATAATGTTTTTTCATACTACACACATTGGAGATATGTAACCCAAATAGGTCGAAAGGTTTGATTTTGTACATTATTTTTCTCTTTCATTTATTGACAAACAACCTCTCTCTTGTTTATTATTGTTTTCTACTCTTTTTGATTGACAGGTTTTGTTTACTTTGTTACTATTTTATTTATTCATATTTGCTTAAAATTTTAATGTATAAAGATAGCTTGAAAATTATAATAAACTAAAAAAGATTAATATTAATTCTATTTTTATTAGAAAGTATTTTCATTTCCTAAAAATAAAATAAAATAATTTTGTTTTAAAAATTCTTGTAATTTAATCAAATTTAATCCAATCCAAAATGCACCAAACAAAAACCCGTATTATATTTAATATAATCTAATCAAATCTAATTCAATTCAGTTTAATACAATCCAATTCGGTTCAGTCCAATTCGACATACCAAGAAGCCTAATTTTATGGTTTAAGGTTTGTATTTATAGTATGAATTTAAGGTAAATGACAATCCTTGGATTGAATGGAAATAGACGTATTAATGGTTTTTTGTGTTTTTTTTTAGGTAAAATAGATAAATATTGAATTCACAAATTTAAATCAAAATTTTAAATTGATATAACCTAATCCATTAGTAATTATTATGATAGATATACAAAATTAATAAAAAAAAATGGAGACATGATTATTATTGACATTTATATTAGAAAGCATTATCACATCATATATCTTAATTTGAAATCACAAATAAAATTCTCACGTTAAGGATTGGTGTGCACTAGTTATGTCTCCCATGGAAAAATTTTATATATTTCATGTTAGAATGATCCAATCAAATTTTAGTACATCTCCATTCAAAACCACCATTTTTATTTCTTCACACAATTTTCACAAACATTCTAAACTGATAACTCTTTTTATCCAATACTATAAACAATCCTTAAAACCCACATTTCTTTTTTTTTTAATGCCACATAAGTTAGTATGGATATTTTGAAAAATTCGAGTTAAATTAAATTTTATATATATATATATATATATATATATATATCAACATGGGAGTAAATGTACAACGTGTCTCTTGTCTCTAAAGGAGCACTTTTGCTACACATCGTTACATTGAAATATTGTGAGACTTGGAAAGAAAAAACAAAAAAGTTGAAAAATGGAGATGCGGGGTATCGATCCCCGTACCTCTCGCATGCTAAGCGAGCGCTCTACCATCTGAGCTACATCCCCAGATGACACACCCGATCATTTTTATTTTAAATGACACATTTGGTCTCCAATTTTCCTTCAAATTCACATTTTTGTATTATAATGTGGTGCCAGTTTCATTGTTCCTTAAAGCTCATATTCTTTCAGCTGCACCCACCATCTTCAGCTTCCTAACTAAGGGTGTGCACAGTTCGGTTCAATTCGATTTTCAATCGAAAAATATTTGGTTTTTCTTTATTTGGACCATATTAGTATGCTAAACCGAATTAAATTAGACATGATTGGTTCAGTTTTGATTTTCATGCCACCCTTATTTCTAACCCTTTGGCTTTGTTTGTGCAGCTTGCTCCTCATCCTTCCTTTTTCTCCCCAACATTATTACTTGTTATAACAAAAGTTGTCTAATAATAATTCTAACATACGCTAGTTGTTCAACCATGTTGCATTAGTTATCACCATCTTAGGTTATTTTGTAACAATGATGTTGACAAATTACACATTCTTCTCATTTCTTTTCTTTTGGGTTTTCGGTCGCAACACAAAAAATAATTACGTTGGATTCAGTAAGAATTTTTCCAATACAATTATTATCAAGTCGATTATTTTTAAAATTATTATAAATTTAGAAGCTAAAAGTGCCACATAATTTAAAGATATAACCTCATTAATATGAATACAGAAAGCTTACCACAAGACCATCACAACTTCCATCATCCTTAGGGTCAATATTGTGTACAAAGACGCTTTTTGTTTCTACTGAAAAGAGGTCCAAAATCAACAAATCGTGCACGCTTTGCTTCTCTTTCAAAGGTTTACATCAATTTCCCACTACTTTCACTTGTATAAACATTGGTGTAGTTTCGAAATCCATCATAAAAGATATCTAAAATCTAAAGATCACAAACAAATTTCAAAACCAACCAGATTCGTATGCAGTAAATCGAAACAAAAGGAAGGAGTGAACATGTCACTTCTTTTATAATGCATCAATTGGCTCAATTTTAACCAACCACAATTACAATATTATTCTCTTGTCGGAGCATGTAACAACACACGTGTACGCATATGTACAGGCAAAAAAACTAATACATATTTCAGCCTCTAGATTATCATTCAAGACTACACTAAAGATCTTCAAGACAATGAAAACTACATATTTCAGCCTCTAAATTATCATTTTAGCTGTAAATATCTTCTTCCTAAGCTTATGTGAATTCTTCCTTTAAAAAACCAGGTCCTGGCTTGAAAGGATCAGTCTCCATGTATGCATCAGGTCGGTAAAATCCTAAATCGTTAACACGGTTACTGAGCACATGAAGGATGGCTTTCTTCTTACCTCCATACTCATTTCGGTTACTTTCAACATATGCTATAGCCTCGGCAGCCACCTCATTCACAAAATCAAATCGATTATCCTCTGATAGCAAAAGTCTCTCAATGTCCATTGTCACGAGCTTTCCCCCTTCTTTTATCTTCCTCACTTGCTCCTCCAAGAAAGGAACTCGCTCCAGTTTGTACCTCAACATGTCATCCTTCTTAGTCTGAAACAACAAAATTTCTCCATAAGCATTTTGAATGATGTGAACAAACTTAACCAGATCAGGATAAAATAAAGCGTGAGAGGTGCATGTTGCAAGAAGGAAAGACATCATGCAATTTGGCTAGAAAAACTTCTCAAGTTGTTACCATACACGCAAAACTCAATGTTGTATCGAGGATGTGAAAGCCAAAATTTATCCAGTATGTTTACTGGTTGCAAATTCTCTCTAGAACAAAGGGTATTGTTTCACTCATTCCAAATACATAATCAATCATTCTATTCAATTCTACTTGGCATGACAGATAAACATAAATGGACTATAAAACTATATTCAGAATCCAGTGAGATTCAGCCAAGATATCAAACTTTTATTCAAAAACTTCATTAAGTTCCCACTATGGAAAATCAGATCCAGTTCCACTAGCTAGCAACAGAACCAAAAAAAAAGGGAACCTAAATTGTGGATTATAATACAAATAGTGACTTATCTCAACAATTCATAGTAAGCTAACACAAATCTTGTCAAGCGACTCAGCACCTTAAAACCATGTACACACCAAGTGCACTAATTAAATCTAGCAGCTCCAACCTCAACCAGCCTTCACCTCACCTCTCGCCTATACCACTACATACACATGCCGTATGCAACTTAAACCTCTTAATCGTCAATCTTGTCTCAACATTCAAGGCAAGTACGAGTCACGACTAATCATTTTCCCTCTTTTTCTATAAACACACCCCCTAACCCGCCACCCACCTTTATGCATCTACTAGCTCTAAACTCAGGATTATTGGCCTTCGAACCTGAGTTATTACCGGACTAAATGAACTCTCTCTGCCACCATATTAAATTAGACAATTAAACCCCTCTACCATGACATTCAAAATACCCACATAAACTATGACATCCTAGACAGGTAGCTCAAGACGACGAGTATGTACTTTTCGAATAGTAGTTTTTCCGAATGAACCGAAAAGCTAAACCCTACATTATTGAAGTCCCAATACTTACCTCAACTAATAGAAACATAAAAACATGCCCTTCACACCACATATGCATTAACATACAACATTGAAATACAGTACCAAACCAAAACAAAACATCCCATTATAGCCTTAAATTTGAAGGGTTGGTGTCCTCCTCTACATGGGGTGTCTAGTGTCTACACTACACCACCCAACAACTAAAAAGAATCCACAATTATATCAACAATTTTCAATAAGTAAAAGCGACATACAATTGGCATACATACCAGTTTTCTCCTGCGCCAAACTTGGCGTCCACGGCCCTCGTTTCGCAGCTGCGAAGTCACCTGAAAACAGCAGCTCTGACTTTGAGGCTGCGACAGTACTATCCTCTGCAAGAGAAAAACAGAGCACAGAAGAACAAATGTTAATTGAATTGAAAAAGAAAAGGTGGGTATTGAAAAAAAATAAAAAAGAATAATTTGGTTTTTATTACAGGTGAAGTTGACAGAGAAGTAAGAGATAAAGGTGCGATGGCCATGGCTTGGCTCTGGTCTTAGTTTTTGTCTTAAGAGACACGACCAGTGTGCAGGAAGAGCGTTCATCTAATCATATCATAACCCATATCTTTTATCTTTAGGGTGGGCATCTCCGGCCGGACCGACGGATCCAAGCTAACCCGAAAGCTCCAATCTAACCCGTCTATTTTAAAAAGTTGGAATGGATTGGATTGAATTAGATTAAAAATTAAATTGAGTTGAGTTGGGTTAAAAAGTATTGTGAGAAAAAAAGTGTTCATCTAATCATATGACACTTACGATATTGTTAGTGATTTATCTCGACATATCCTGATAATCGAAGAGAAAATAGGGATGGATGGATGATAAATCAAATAGGGATGGATGGATATGATTTGTGGATATCTATCATTATCTTTTAGTAATTTTAATATTTTATAAATCAGTAATTCTACCATCAGTATCTCTTTATTTAAAAAAAAAAAATTATGACAAAATAATTTCAACCGTAGATTAGATGTAATAGATGTATGGAAACAGAGAAAACGGAAATAGAGATAAATAATTATATTATATTAGAGTTATAAAATGCCAAATTCATCATCTATATCTCCTAACTATAAAGATAGATAAATTAGAAATTTTATTACTCTAATATAATATAATTATTTATTTTCATTTTTGTTTTTGTCTATTATATCTAATTTACAATTTAATCATAAACTTTGATGGTAGAATTATTGCTTTACAAATATTATTAATATAGTCTTTTATTACATAATTATTAAAAATAATTGAATTATGCTAGAATAAAGGGTTGTCTGTTTTTACCAATTTTAACTTAATGAGTCTGAATTATATCTATTAGGTGGTTTTTGTTTGTTTTTTTAAGTGGTCAAACCACTAAAAACTACTCAAAAATCAATGCAAGAAAAAAATAAAAAACCTAAAATTTTTTACTTTTAATTAGATATCAAATTACTTAATTTTTTTTTAAATATATTATCCCAAATCTATCCTATCTAAAATAACATATTTTCAAATTTTTATAATTTTATATTATATAGATTCATTTTAATGTTATTTTTATTTAAATATATAACAATAATAATTCAACTTAAGATCATTTTATTTATTTTTATTTAAATATATAAATTTAATTTACTTTACTATAATAATTTATTTATGCACATATAATTTTCAAAAAAAAAATAATAATATAATAATTAATCATATTTTAATTATGAATAAAAATATAATTAATACACACATAAAAGTATTTTAATATTTGCTAAATAATTTATTATAATTGTTTATATTATATTAAATGAAGTTACATAATAATTAATAGTAAAAGTATATAAATGTCAAAATTACTAGTTTTTAGACAATTTAACTTTAAAAAACAAATAAGATTACTATATATTCAAAGATAAGAGGAAAAAAAAAAAAACATGTCATTTAAATTTTAGATTTCAGTCACTATTAAATCGTTAGTTTTCAGCAGTACTTTTTAGTTTTTAAATAAAATAAATAAATGACCTCTAACACAAAGTATTGACTAAAAGGTGAGTTCAAAATCTATCAATTTATTTTCACTCAATTCAATGGTGAGAAATATGAATGAATTCAAAATTGTTTATAACCCTAGCATTGAGTGAAAATGATTAGATGAAGGTTGAAATCACTTTTTTAAAATCAAAATTTTAAGTTATTATAGCCTAATCCAAAATAATTATATATATTATTTTCTATTTTTTTCACTTAAAACCTCAAAGCTACTTAAAAAAGAAAAAAAGTGTCAATCATTGACAACAATTTAACATTTTTATTAAATACCTTGGATAATGTAGGAATAAATATAAATAATTCGGTTATATTTTCAGATTTTCTCTGTTTATAGTAATAGAGATAAATACAAGAATTATATATATATATATATGTACATATATACATGCCAAATTAGGCTGCTAGATCTACTTCAATTTCACTGGACCACTAACAACCTACAAACAAAGTCAGGAAAAAATGTCGTGGAATGCTTGATAAGGGGTGGTGGTGTGGTGCCAGCCAAATACATTCTGATGTTCAAGTTAGCTAATGAAATTAATAAATGAAAGGAAAAATAAATTAATACTCCTTGTAATGTCGCACGACCTGGAATGGATAGGTCGCATATCTTCTATAAATTAATATTTCATGCATATATGCTCTTCCAAGCATATCTCCTGTTTCCATCCAAGACAAATGCAATGTGTCTGGGAATTTCACCCACAGAGAGTACCCTAAACGTACATTCTCATAAAACTACCCAAATTCCTGAACAGATAATTTGCATCACCACCACCCATGTGTGTCTCCCCAGTGTGCATTTGCAATTTGGTATCTTCAAATATTATTAATAGTGACAAGGCAATGTTAAAGAGTCTAGTAGAAGTGGGAAAAAAACAAAATGTTTGTGGGTGCATGCAAAGTGAATGGACACAAGCAGGGGAGGGAACATGTAAAAATAATGAGCAAAATGGAAATTTACTTGGGGCATCAAAACACTAAATTTTTTATTCAGCTGGTATTCTTCAGGTGTACAAATGTGGCCCAAAAAACTTCATGGGAATTCGAACGTGGGCTCTATGGTGCCATCTACTGTTACTGTTGATGCCCAAATTTTGATACTTACTATCGATTTCACTATGGTAAGTGCTAACTACAGAAGAGTGACAATATTCCCACCCTTCAAAAATTGTATGTACACCCCTTAATTTATATATTTTTAATATCTTAATACTAGATTTAAATTAAATTATTAATACTTTAATTAAAAGATGATATTGTTATTATTATAATTAAATTTGAACATTCATTTCTCAAAAAAAAAAAAAAATCTTGAATACTCCAACTTCAAATCCCAATAAAAAAAAAAAACTTTGTTTATTTTGATAAAAAATAGTAAAAAAATAAGATTTTTTTTTTTTGTTTTTTTTATAGGTTTTATAAATTATGAAAATGGAGGTCTAAATTGGAAGGGTTTCATGTCTTGTGTTGTGTGTGTGTGTATTATTATTATTATTATTATTTTTTTTTTTGGGTTGGTTAAAGCTTAGTTTGAGTGAAAACAAAGGTTTTTAGTTTTGTTTAATAGTTTAACATGTAGTGTTTGGATTAAATACTAAAATTTTGAGTTAAAATAAAAGAGAATATAAGATAGAAAAGTCATGAACATGAAATAAAGTGTCAAAACAAGCTTAAAAAAGTTTGACTTTTTTTAAATGTTTTAATTTACCTTTAATATTTAAAAGATAAATAAATGAATGAATATAATTGATAATATATGGGGTATGCTTATAGAACATGAATTTTTAAAAATCTTAATGAGGTGTAAAAACAAAAAAGGGTGTATATACAGTTTTTAAGGAGTGGAAATATTGCCATTTACTACAAAATAATAAAAAAGATGAGGAAGCCCTATTGTCTCAGTGGAGGCAAACTGACTTTGGCATGCGCGAATGTTAAGGTTCTACTCACCAAGGCCATTAAATCTTAGTGGTAGTTTTTTCCCCACTATATGTGGGTTGCCACCTTTTGTGAGTTGGTCTTTTTCGTTTTTGGGAGTGGATTCTTGAATCGTACTACAATGTTTATCGCTGTTGATTCCGATTACACCCTAATTGGTTTCAGTTATATATATATATATATATAATATAATATAAAAGGGGAAAACCAGGAAGAATCAAGATGAAGTCCCATAGCAACTTCCATGACATTTTCAGGGGCATGCCTAATCCAAATTAAGGCACACAAGGATCCATCAGCGTTGACATTGTCTCCAAAAGATATATAATTTTCATGAGGATAGGGTATAACATTCATGAAGTTGGGCCACTCATATCTTTATTTGCCCACACACCCACTTGAAATCTCTCCTCTTTTTCCTGCCTTTCGAAGCAAACTAGTTGCTGCAACAGTGTATCATATCTTTTTTCACCTCACAATTGAAAATTGAAATTGATAACTACAAACCTATCTAATTTACAAAGATTGAGTTGCTATAACAACTAAGGTTATTCTAACTAAAATTATACATTTTACCTAACTTTATTCTCCCCCCAAACCATAATATAAACCCCCTCTCCCCTCTCTCCCATTTCATCAAACACTTCTTCAATTTCATCAAACACTTCTCCTATTTCATCAAACACCACTTATTTTTGAGTCCAAAGTCAACTTTTCAACTTGCAAGGACCACTCTTGCATTCATTTTTTTTTACTACAAAGATGGCCATGAAACATCATTGCTTCTTTTTTTCACTCTTCGTATTCTTCTTCCTCCACTCCACCACCACCATTCAAGCCCAACCCGCCGCAGCACCGGCTGCTCCCACTGTACCTTCTCCTCCTGCACCTTCTCCTCCTGCACCGGCTGCCCCCACTGTATCTTCTCCTCCTGCGCCTGCTCCACCTGCCCTTGTCCCGGCTCCTCCAGCACAAGGTCCGGCTCCTCCTGGCCCTACAAACGTCACCAAAATCCTCGAAAAAGCCCACGGGTTCTCGCTCTTCATCAGGCTATTGAAGGCCACCACAGCCAGTGATCAGATAGAGAAGCAGCTCAATGATACAAACAATGGCATAACCATCTTTGCACCATCCGATAACGCCTTTTCCAGCCTTAGTTCAGGCACACTCAACTCCCTAAACGACCAACAAAAGGTTTCTTTGATTCAGTTCCATGCAGTCCCTCGGTACATTCCCATAGCACAGTTCCAAACTGTGAGCAACCCGCTTACAACAAACGCAGGAGACAACAGCAGATACAAGTATCCACTCAATGTCACCTCTTACAGCACTAGCGCAGTCAACATCTCAACTGGCATCACAAACGCTAGTGTTACAGCTACCGTCTACACTGATGGTCAGCTTGCCATCTACCGAGTCGACCATGTGCTCCTCCCTTACGATCTTTTCGGCGTCAAGCCTCCTGCACCGGCTCCTGCTCCTTCCAAGCCTAAGAAGAGCAAGCCTGATGATTCAGTTGTTGATGACAATACTCCTGATGACACCAAAGTGAACACTTCTGGAGCAGTGAAAGTTAGTGCAATGGTGGCCATGCAAACTGTGGTGGTGTTCAATGTTGCAATCGCTATAGCTTCTGCTATATTTTTGTTTGTACCATCAATTTGGTGTGTTTAATAGATATAGTTGACAGACGGCGTGCCATACTCATCGAGAGGATGAGTAACAATATCAACATCTGATTTGGCGCGGCGCCCGCTATGGAAAGTCATCTATAGCGGGCATTGTCTGCTATAGATGACCTGTTTTCTTGTAATGGTCCCACAGCACCAATAATCATGGCCATTTATTGTATGTCGATATAAATGGAGGCTTGTTTACGTATAGACAACACCATACCAATCGATTGAAAGACATAAAAGCCTAATTAATCTGAGTTAACTTGAACATTACACAAGTCAAATAAGTTGATGCAAAACCAAATTGAATATCGAAACTTAACTTGCTCAACATGTATAAATATGCCGTGAGTGATCAATACTATATGATTGAATTCCCAATACTTACCTCAACTAATAGAAACATAAAAACATGCCCCTTTACAGCCCACACACACATATATATATCAATCTCCGATCGGCTAGCTCCATTCTTATTTCTAAGGACAAATATGATACCAAAATAATCTGATAGACTGATACCATTATGTTGTGATCCAAAATTTGAGTACTTTAATATCAATTCGAAAAGCAAGTAATTCTCCCATTTCTATAAAAGAAGTGAATTTAGTAGATCAAATTCTTATATGATTTATGAGGATGGTGGGTGGCCTAATAAAAAGACGCACCCCACTTGCTTCTCAATGACAAGGTTAAATCCTCATCCAGTATGATAATTTTCCCATTTATTTGTGGGTAGTTTTCTTTTGATTCTGAGAGTAGATTTTCGAGTCGCTCGTTATTTACACTTTATTATCAATAGATTTTGATAGATATCTAGCCTAATGTCAGGTGATATAATATAAATATATATATATATATGTTGATATGATTTATATAACGAAGTAATATATTGTATGGTAATAAATAAAACACGAACACAAAGCGACTTTAGTTTATTAATTATTTTTTTTTTAAATGATTTCAAGGGAATATTAATAAGTTTGTAAATAAGATATAAATACGAAGCAAATTTAGTGATTTGGAATTTGTTGCAAAGTGATTAAACCTAAAAAATTCAATAAATTAGAGTTAAGAGGATTTTTGTTTTTTTTTTTATGCTACAAATACATTTTTTATGTCTATTGGAATATTTTAAAAGTGACTCTAAGGTAAAACTCAAACCATAATATAATTTCTAACTCTATTCCCTAATAAGCGAGAGAGAGAGACTCATATTTAGTGAGAAAACTGTTATTCAACCAAAGAAACTTGTACATAATTTTACCCTTACACATATAAAAGGTTTAACTGAAATTATCCACATTCGTGGATATAGCTAATCGAAGCCTGGTCTCTTACTTTTGGGATAAAACTACTAGGTGTGCTTTGCCACATTGGCAAGCAGCTTGTAAGTTACTTAAGAGGACTTATTACTCATTAGAGCTATAATAAAAAGTACCCAAATGCTTATAATGTCCAAATCTCATTAGAGTTGATAAGCAATTTTGACTCGATCAGTGAACATAATGTATATATGTGAAGTGAATATAAAGACATGAGGTTATTAATTTTATTAGTGATTAACCAGTAGAAATGGTTGAGCAATTCCTTTGATCATAAGAGGTCAAGGATTCAAATGTCATCATTGTCGAAACTATGAGTATAATTCTCTTTGAATTTAATCCCCCTCCCCCACCTTAAAAAAATAATAATGAAAAAAATAAACAAATAATAAACGCACACAAAGCAAAGCAAACATGAATTCGAGTTACTATATTGGATTATTTAACTAGTGTAAATCCTATCAAATGACATTAAAGAACCAAGAACTTGTAAAAAAACAAATAATAAACACACACAAAGCAAAGCATACATGAATTCAAGTAACTAGATTGGATTATTTAACTAGTGTAAATCCCATCAAATGACACTTAAGAACCGAAAACTTGCTTCACTAGTACTAAAGAACTGACTTGTGTTTTATTAGAACCTCCTGAAATGAAAAGCTAATAATGTCATTCATTAAATGACTTATGAGTCTTCTACTCTCTTGCATCTCAACCACAGTCTCTTCTATCCTAACCACACTCCTTTGCATCTCAATTGTCTTGTACACTCTCTTGCACCTCACCAACATTTTTTTTCAGACATCATAAGTGATTTCATTCATCTTTGAAGTGACGAAGGTATTAGTCAATTTCGTTCATCTTTAAAGTAAAGGTTGTCGAAGTTTGTCACACTAAAGTTAATTTGAGGTAAAAATCTCTTTCAATATGATAGTTAGCTTAAATTTAATGAAGGTTTACACATTTAAACCTGTATATTGGTTAAGGAAATGAGTCTGTATTTTGGTTTATACTCACCCACAAAAATGATTAATTAACTGGGTAGATAAAATTTATTAAAACATATAATAAAAAAAAAAGTATGATAAATATGATAATAGCTGTTGTAAATAGTTTGCAATGAGTGTCTTTATTAATTATTATCTTTTAAGTTGATATAAAAAATTTACCAACAATTATGAGAGTAAACAACACTATTTCTATAGTTTGAAGTAATCAACTTATGTTTATATAGTAAACATAAGTTGATTCAAACTATAGTAAACACCTAATGTTTATAAATCAGATTTTATCATTTGGTGTACGTTCTTTTTATCACATAGTGATCATTAATCAACTAAAGGTGACTAATATTATCCCAATCTCAACTTCAAAATGAATTTAATATATATATTGACTACAAAATGTGTATGTAATTAAAAGAAAAGCACATCTACAAAATTCTTTTTAAAATGACAATACCTTTAAATGCTTAAAAAAAGAAACGAAACGGACAAACAAACAAACAAACAAAGACACTTTTTGATCACTAGTGTAAAAGTCTATCATATATTTCAGAAAAGCACTCCAAATTTGCAAGCGTTGAAGAAATTTGCCTGATGATCAACAATTTTGCAAAGGTTGGATGAGGAGTTAATTATAGCTCATTCATGACAAGATACATCAAAAGCAATACAAAATTTTATCAAAATATATTACTTTGGCCTCTAAAAAGAGCAATTAATTTACATACATGCCTTAATATTGAATTTTTTCCTTGAATTTATTCTTGAGAATGGACAATCTTTTTTGCAAGGGAAACTTGTCATCTTTTCTCCCCAGTTTGTCCAAATAAAACACTACTTTTTTTAGTGTTAACATAACCTCTTCACTCTCATTCCCAAATTCTTTCTCTTGAATACTCAACACCCTCTTCAGTAGCTCCAACAGCTCTGCGTCTTCCTTTCCTATTCTAGTCCGAATCGATACCAAACAATCGAGAGCCTCACCTGCCAGTTGAATCAAACAAAACATTATACAGGCAAGAAAAAGGGGCTTGGCCAAACTCATACCCCATATTCGCAACAACTACAAATGTTGATCAAGATACTTTGCAGCTTCATTAGCTTTTATTATGTGACAAATTATGATTGGCGAATTAAATGAACAAAAGCATGAGGAGAATAAGGAAAGCTTACCGACAGGGAGAGAATCTTTTCCGAATGCCTTCTCACGAATATGCACAACATCCTGTACAATCTGCTCAGCTTCTTCATCCCGATTCAGATGGTAGAGAGTGACCCCGAGATGCAGCATTGGGAAGGTAATCGATGGATCATCAGGGCTTACAGTCTTGTTCATAATCTCTAAACTTGTCCTCAGTATGCGTTCAGCCTCCACAAAATTCTTCAAGCGTGAATAAGAGGTTGCAAGATTTAGAAGATGTGTAACTGAGCTGGGATGGTCGCTTCCTTTAGACCTTTCAGTGATTAACAAGCACTCCTCTAAAAGTTCTCGCCCCTCTTTTCCTCTGAAAATAGGCAAATTGCCCGAAATCAATACAACACTTATTACAAGAACCTTGCTAGAATGCTCAAGTAAAAATATACAAACTGTAAAGTAATAAAAAAGAGATTGATTCCAATTACATGATAAATAAGGAGCCCATATACAGGCATATGAAATTAGCAAACTATGGCAACACAAGATATGAAAAGTTTAGATTGCAAGTTATGAAACATATAATATACTTTACAGTATTGAAATTAAGGTAGTTTGCCATTGCTGCTACCAAGCTTGATTTCACAGTTCCTGGAGGCCCATAGAGCAAGTTACCCAGATTCCATGTCACTCTACCTTCTTATAGTAGTCCTTCCGCCTCACAAACCAATTCAGATCTTCCATGACGATGTTCTTGAGATCAAGATCCATGGCTAATGTTTCAAATGTAGATGGATGCTCCGAGTTGATGAAGTTCCACCTACCTGATCCCCCTTCCATAGCATTGTGATGTTTTGAGCGTGAACATCCTCAGAATCCTCAGTTTATCTTTAGTAGCCTTTGCTTTCTCCAGAAGAAATGGCACTTCAAAGCGTATGTCCTCGTGCTTCTTGTGGAAGTTGAACTCAAACAATCATGCCACTGATCTTGAAGGACACATGTCATTGGGTGGTTTGTATCTGCCTCAGAATGGATAAACTAGTATATAAGTTGATTTATCATTAATCAACTCCTTTTGAAGAAATAGTCCTGTTGCATCATTTATAATTCAAAGACACTCTTTCTTTCTTCATATTGAGCATCTGCAACACTTCTTCCAACTCTGAATCATCTCTCTCTTTCATAGCTGAAAATTTTATCTGCAACCATCTTTTTAACCAAAGATATGCCTTCTGCTCATCACTCTTAGCTATGCCTCCATGACTGCCTCAATCAGGCTGGTTCAAGCCATAATTCACGGTTTGATAGCAAACCTGTATGAGTTTATTCGCTCTCTACCTTTCCACTTTTTCTAGCCTTTCTCACCACAGCTCACTCAGATTATAAATAAAAACAATAGTATCAGCCACAGCCAAATCTATGATGCAGTAGAGGTTTAATTGAGCACAAAGAGATATGTGCCAAACACTGAAAGCTCAGAATTCGCATTACCCCAAAAGAGAACAACATAACAAACCTGCTTGAAAAGGATGAAAAGTTCATTGATTCCTTTGAAGGGGTTGCGCTCAAGTGGGGATTTATTCATTCAAAGACACAGAAGAACCATCCCAATAATATGTATCCTTCAAGATCAGAGAGTTGATGGTTTGAGCTCGGCTTCCACAAGAAGCACAAAGATATGATTTTTATGAGTCATTTCTTGAAGAGAAAGCAAAAGCTATCAAAGATGAATAGAGGGTTCTAAGGATGTTCACGCTCGACACCTTAGAATGTGGTGGGGGAGGTACCAGATGCAACTCCATCAACTTGGAACGCCCATCTATGTTTTGAGACATTGGCCATAAAGCCTGATCAAAAACATTGTTATGGAGGATCTGAATAGGTTTATGAGCCAGCAAAACTTCAATAAGAAGCTCGGGCAATATGCAAACAGGTTACTTGCTTTGTGGACCGCCAAGAACTGGGAAATCAAGCTCGGTAGCTGCAATGGCAAGCTACCTTAAGTTCGATATCTGATTTCAAAAGATTATTGCTGAATAGACAGTACATTTAATAATATCAAAATTCTCAACACTATACTTGCCATTTTTCTTTTTGGACCTCATGCAGATTTTAATTAAATTACAATGCCGTGTCAGTTACCTTCCTACAATATGAAGTAACTCTGCCAAATCAATCCTCATATTCTCCATTATGCTGTCATCCAAAGCCATATAACCAGAATCCTTGATGACCTGAAGAGCATTCTTGTATAAATCAATGGCTTCATCTGCATTCCCTGTAAAAGTTGGCACACGAAACCACACTTCACCTCTAAATACATAAACTCTTGAGCCATAACAGATATAAGTGATTTATGAAACAGAAATAACAAAGTGAATCTAAAAGTACTAGATTAAAAAGCATCAGAGTTTCACATGATATCACAAATAAAACATTCATCAAACCGGAGTTTCTTTTGGAGACTACAGCATCGATCAGGGAGAGATAGAGACAGATTGATGAATAGACTGGGAGAGAGAGGGAGAATTTACCTTTTGCACACTTTGCATGGGCTAGAGAACACATAGCCATTCCAACTCTTCCATCATTCTCCCCATATATCTTTGTATATATCTCTAAAATTCTAAAAGGGGAAAGGTATAAATTGGTGAATAATCAAATTTATACTCTGTAAACACAAAGTACATATGGAAAAAGCAATGCAACCTTAAAAAAACACTTTCTGCATTTGTAGCTTTTCCTTCCTTAATCAAAAGATTTCCAAGAGCAAATAGAGGTAGCACCAAATCCTCACTTTCAGCACCTCTGTTTGTTTCCAAGATGGTTATGACACGATGGTAGTTTTCTACTGCTTTCGTTGCTCTTCCAATATAACCAAGAGCTTTTGCCAGTCCCAGCAATGGTGTGATAAGAAAAGTACTATTTGTCCCTAGAAGAAAACATCAATTTAAGAAAAACATTGACTTTGTGGTTTGCTTCTCTAACTGAATTACTGAACAATGAAGGAAATCTCAAGGACGTGACAGTATTGAAAGAACACAGTGGAAATGGTCCACTGAAGAGAATATACGTGATCAAGTCACACACTATGAAAAAGAAAAACATCTAAAGCAGAAGGATTGAAAAATTATTGCTCATGAAATTCAGGAATTTGTTCCAAAAGCAAGGAAAAGTTCATTTAGGTTTACAAATGTAGTTTTAAACAATTTGCGAACTAAGAGTTATATAAAGGATAAATAGGCAACAATATGGAATTCATATTTGGTCTAAGATAGTTCAACACAAATTACCTAGATTAAAGCAAGGCACTTCAGAGGTATACCATCAAAACTGTGAAGCAAGATTATGGAAAGTATTTAAACAGTGTTTTTATCAGTAAAAGGTTAATTCAATCTAGTTTCCACACATACTTTTACCTTTTAAATTACAAAAAGATAAACAATTAACAACATAACATTATAGCGGTCTATTCGTGTTAGAGTGCTTAAATATGATTGTTGAACCCTTTTCCATGAACTTAAAACTTTTGAGTCTATTCATTACTACATGGTAGTCCATAATGGTACTAGAGCTAAATTAGTTCCAAAATTCCTGGGTTCAATTCCCCACCCCCCACATGATTATGTTTGAATTTGTTATGTGTTTGTACTTGGGCTTGAGCCATAAGGCAAACCTGTTGGTCTTGCACATGATAGAGTGT
Source organism: Nephelium lappaceum (assembly GCA_021234005.1). Taxonomy (NCBI): domain Eukaryota; kingdom Viridiplantae; phylum Streptophyta; class Magnoliopsida; order Sapindales; family Sapindaceae; genus Nephelium; species Nephelium lappaceum. Next base: position 7,471,138 of record CM037996.1, read on the forward strand.
GCTTGAATGCTGAAATACTACTAGTGAGCTCCAACCTATGAGCTTAAACTTTTAGGTTTGTTAGATACTAATAATTAGGCGGACTAATGAAGTAGAGAACAAGTCTAGTATTAAGAAGCTGAAGTCTGACAGCCACCAAAAGCGAAGATTCAAGATTTTGCGACTCTACCAAGTAAAAGAATAGTGATACCAGACAATTTAGGTTTCAAGGATGCCCTTACCATAAATTTTCTCTAAAGTATTAGTAACTCTACGGTACATGAGCACTGATTCCTCAAACTTGCCCAAAGCAGAGTACATACTTCCCATATGCATTAGTATTGAATCTAGAACTGATTCATCATCCTTCAGACTATCAACAACCTCATTCATCTGGCAATGTAGAAGATGCATCAATTAAAAAAAAGAACAGCTAGTCAGAGACTCAGACAGAAACTTACTATGTTCCGTAATAAGGAATAAGTGACCTTTGAGGTTTAGGAATGGTACACAGACATGAAATGGATTCTGTTCTGAATATGAAGAATGAGATCATTATTCATAAAATTTTTACGTAGTTTTAGGCCAAAAATGAAAAAGTTTCTTAACACATAACCAACATTCCCCGATCCCCATTTCCATGGAGATACATTTGCTTCTCTTGAAAAAGAGTATCCAGAATGGACTAAAAGAAAATCTATGTATGTGCTTTTATCCATACATGTTGATCCTTAAGCATAATATAGTATTATTAGTGTACTAGTATATTAGCATGAAATGCAACAGTTTCAAAGCAATGAGTTCAGAGATATAATACATGTGGGGAAAAAGGAAGTTACCATATCCAGAAGAGACCCAACAAACTTCAAGTCTCCAATAGCCATGTACCCCAATGCTATGATGTCAAGAATTGCAGCTTCTTCCACGCCTTTATTGCCTGCATCCATCTGTTCTTTCACAGCTTCATAATTTGCTTGAAGCAGGTCTACGGCATCATTTATATTCCCCATCCTTATCATGGTTTTCACTTCATTAAATAACTCTTGCAACTGCCTCTCAAACTCACTCATGCCATCAACAGGATGACTTGAGTGGTCAAGCAACGTGTTATACCTGCTAATTCAAGATTTGTTGTAATAACTATTTTAAGGTCAACTATGCACATCCACAATGCGCATTATTATCATACCAAACCTTTTATCTAGAAATCACATTCAACTCCTAAAGGTATAGTTGAATAAGTATGTATCTCTGAACTTTATACATTTAGAAATTAAAACAGCACTTATGTGTCATCTAACCTCGAGAAGTCACTTGCTTCTGAAGCATCAGAACAAGCATGATTTTCTTTGCTTTTAACATCTGCATTTACCAAGCCAACTGAAGCAAACAGTTCAAACCTCCAATGTCGGCCAATAGCTTTACTTGGTACCATATAAAGCTTTCCATTACATTTCTGCCCATCGTCAGAACACAAACCGAAACACACTCGATCCTTCCTGTATTAACTCAACATCAACACAACCACAAGCCTATCATAAATAAATATATTAAAGAAAAAAAAAAAAGTATACAAAAACAGAAGCATCAAACAAAGTTAACACAGTATCCAATAAGAGCAACAACACCAACACACCTCCACAACATTTTTGTCTCACAACACCTTCACTACCAAGGAACACACACACTGGCAGGGCAACCACCTCAAACACATACCCTAAACAAGTGAGACCACACATCATCATCATCTCAGTTAACAAAATTCCAGTTGTCAAAACAGTTGATACAATACAAGTTTACATGAATGAAAAAAATGAAACTTTGTAAACTTGGAAGTTCAATCAAGCCTAACAAAAGTGTAAAAATTCCATCTTTCCCATCTGGGGTTTGTTGTTGCCCCAAGAACTGAACTGGGAATCACTTACATACTAGAAAAACTCAAAAATATTCAATTACTTTGAAGAAAACACACACACAAGCATCATGATATCCAAGTATAGCAAATATATTAACAAGCAAACAACCACCACATCAAAAATTGTAAATAAACAGAGAAAGAGAGAGAGGAGAAAGTTACCTGTGGTTGATGAAAGATGGAGAGGGAAGAAGAAAGGAAGCAGCCATTGAAGGACCTTTCAAGCTTAGAAGGACGATAATGCAAGCGAGCGTGTGGTGAGTGAGTAAGTGGGTGAGCGAGTGAGTGAGTTGACTCGAGTAGTCATCGATTTCATTTTCATTTTGGGCCTGGGCTATGATTTGGGCTCTTCGAATCAAGGAGCAGCCCAGAAACACACAATTATATAATAATTAAACGTACTGAACAAAAAAACGTGTGGATGTTTATATTTACTAATTACTATAAATTGTCATCGGTAATAATTGGCTATCCCGAGAAAAAAAAAATTATTATTATTATTATTATATTACACAAGAAATTTAGTTACGGTGTAAATTTTTATTATTATTTTTTTAAAATTGATAATAAATATGTTAGAAATCTATCGAAATCTACCGACATCAATTGTTATTCTAATTAATGAGAAACAACAATTATTTTGATAAAGAGATAAAACTAACCCCACGAGCTTTTAAAATATATTTGATGAGAATTGAACCATCAACATCCTAATAAATAAATGTGTACCAATTTATGTTAAGAAGTGATATGCAGGACAAATTATTCTTATAACCTACAAGCAATTGTAAGTCTACATACTTTTTGAAAAAGGTTTTTGTTAATTTTATCTTCATTAAATCATCGGATAAATTTCAATTTTATTATAGTTTCTTGTTTAAATCGGTTGATTAAGTCCAATTTATCTAATGCACATTAATAAGTCAATAACGTTGTTAAACCCATAATTAAAGAATATATGATGTAGCTGACACAAATACCAAAAACAAATAATAAAGAACAATCAAATCTTTTGTCCCTTAAGGTCTTAACCATTTAAAATGTTAGATTCTTTCTTGTTACTGTATTTTTTTTTTTTTTTAATATAAGTTCAGGAATTAATTAGAACCAAACGAAATTTTACTCTAGAATGCAGTTTGGGAAGTGGGTGGTGTGTCTCCCACACATTTAGTGGCAGGGGATGTTTATTTTGGATGTGCATCCTAATGGCAAGTCACTTAGCCAACAAAGCACGGCCCAACTATTTTTATTTTTTTACTTTTAATGACTTTTTATACATAATCCAACAACCTATTGCATAACTTAGTCCTTTTGACTCAACTAAATACAAGCATACAAAACTAAAATGAAGTGATAAAGAGACACTTTCTTCTTCTTTAACTAAGCGTATTCAATTTAAAATTTATTGAAATTTAATAGACTTTTTTTTTAATAATAAATTTTGATAAAATTCTAAGATTTTATAAATTCTATATTGATTTATCTTTATGAAATCCAATGAAATCTTTAAAAAAATAATAAAATTTGTTATAAGTTTTTACTTTATAAAAATCATTATAAAATTCATTCAAATGTTTCACTTAAATAAAATCTCAAAAAGTCAATAATATTTTTAATATATCTAGATTTCATTAAATTTCTTATAAATCCAAATTGGATACACTTAAACTTCGTTAGATTCCATACAAATTTAAATTAAATACATCTAAATTTTAATGAATTTTATACAAATCTAAACAAAATACACCTAAATTTCAGTAGAATCTATTTAAATCTAGATTGAATATTTCAGATGTTTGTGCTTTATCTTCATTCAAATATTAACTCACATTCAAATGTTAAATCTCAATTTTTAAATGCAATCCTTAAATACAATCTAACTTCTAGGAACAAATTAAACTTCTGACTTCTAACATTTTATAGATGACTACTAAAATGTTCACTGATGAACAATTATTCAAACCTAAGAGTTCACTACCTGCCAACCATAACCTTATTTTCTCCTACAACAAGATAAAAGTCTAATATACGATGCATCTTCCACTCAGTTTAAGCGATAGAATGCATCTTGCATTCAATTTAGGCTACACGACAGGATTAACCGTTCAAATTTAATCTCACATCATTTAGCATAAATTAAATCACAGATGCATGATGCATCAGATGTATTCTAAATTTTCACCAACAGAAATACTGGAAAGCTCCATTCTTTCACTATGAGGAAACTCCCCAGCCATTAATAGAATACGGACAAAATAAACCACCAAACAAGTAACAATAAAAAAGGGCAATGTGAAATAATAACTGCCATGTTGCATTTTGCTACAACAAAACTGAGAAGTCTAGGACGAGCTCACAAGGTTTACATTTACAAGGGAACTCTTTTTTACCTTTCTTTTATCTAGCATAACAGACAACAGTGCATATATAATCCCTTTTTTATCTTTTTATCTTCCTGAACGAAAGGACGAAATGCTTCTTGCACTCTGAGATAGTACATCCGGAATAATATGACAAATTATTGGTAAAATTTGAAGCCATTGTCCTTGCATGGCAAGCTCCAACATCTAATCCGCATGTTTCAGGGATTAGTTTACGGCCCATCTTCTTGTGCTGAATCAAATAAATTGTGCAAAGGATCATTCAAAGATTGTAAAAGGACCTCATAGAATCAAACGTATATCTTATATAATAACACAAGTGATTGAGCTGAACTGAGAAACTTACTGCTCAAAAGAAAGCCTTGAAGCAAGCTCTGGGCTCTCTCAGCCTGCTCCGGAGTACCTGATATTTGGATGATCTTTTGTGTTGAGTCCGGTCTATCTTCTACAAGGGTGACAGTAGCACCTGATAGCTGCTCCCGTAAAAAAGAGGTCAGGAATACGAACTACTCAATCAAGGTTTAACCCAACACGATTGAAAAGATCCGACTGACTGCAACTGCAAGAGTAGGCTCACCTCACTGAAAAGAGTAAGCTTATGCTTTGACTTTGCTACAAGCTTGGGAACTGCATGGTCCGGTATGACAACTTCAAGTGTACTCCTTGTGACAAGCGGGACAGATATTCTAACAAGGAATTGTTAAAAGCAGAAGGGACTCTTCAATATTTATGATTCATTAACAACAAAACTTATATATCAAGATTAGAAGAATGGAAATTAAATTAATATAAGACCTTATTAGAGTAGGGAAAGAAGCTCAAATTTGGTACCTATTAATTGTACTTGGGACATCTTCACGACGTTCATTTTCACTCTGCTTGACTATTTCATTGCCAGACCCTCCAGCTTCCTACAAAATGACAATTAAGACATCAAGAATCAAGAAAGAAAGGAACTGCAAATTTGAAACACCACTTATATACCATAAAAAGGCTGCCAACCCAGCAGCCGCAATGACAAATGTTGACACTTTAAAGGGAACCATTTTGATCCCAACTTAACAAGTATTATTTTATGAAATTTTCAAATTTGTAGTGGTATATGCCAATTATGAATGAACCGAAGAAATTTTAACTTAATTCTACGCTGAAACAATTGCATGCACACTAGCCACTGACAAGATAGCAATAAAGAAAAGAAAGAGGAAGCAGTGAAAGTGAAAGCGAAATTAAAAGACTGAGCCTCAAATTATCAACAACAACCTTTGATGGCTGAGTTGATGCAACAGTTTGCATCTGCTGATAGGTTGCAGTAGCAGGATCACCACCACTCTGACCTTCCAGTGCTGAATTCATAATATTTGGAGAAGCTACTTCCACTCCCACAGAACTTACAACAGGGCCTTGAGCAGAATTGGATGATGGTGGTGTCTCCTTTTGAAAGAAGTCCCTATACAAATAACTCCGCAATCTTGATGTCACCTCAACAAGAGCATCTCGAGCTGCTTTTATCTCCCCTACAATCTGATGACAAGAAAATGTCATTAGAAAACTGTACACAAAATAATTAAATTTGCACACTACATCTTTATTCCACAAGCTTAAAAAAAGACACCAATTTTCAAATCATTGCCTTCTCATTTGTCAAAAAAATTCAATTTTGATATATAAATCAAAGATCTTAAGTGATAAACGTTGCAGCAAACACACATCACAGGAAAGGCTGTTATAACATCATGGAGGGCACATTATAGAACAGAAATGAATAGGGAAAACTTCATTTTCATCCCTGAGGTATCGGAAAATATCAAGATTTTAAATGTCTTTTGGAAACAGCTCTTATCGTCCCTAACGTTTTGAAAACACTTCAAAAAAGCCCTTACCGTCAGTCAATTAACGGTCAAACTAAACAGAAAAATGAAAAAGACTCAATCGCCCTTCATTTCAACCAAAATATTAAAATAACTGTTTTGCCCCAAATGAATTCAAAATTAATTGTTATTATTAATTTAAGGAAGAAAAAAAAAATTTGAGTTGAAGAGATTGAAGATTTGGAACCCAGATCTTCAACTTGAAGATCTGGGTTCCAAATCTTCAATCCCAGATCTTGAAGTTGAAGATCTGGGTTCTTAGATCATCATTGGATCACTTGGCTTGTTGAACCCATCTGCCAAGACCACAAACCACCAGTGCAAAACACCTCCATCATCACAAACCACCACCACAAAACATCTCATAGTCTTCATCCAACCCAAACGCAACCTCCATCTTTCGTCTCCCAATCTCTGTTGCAACAACAACCATAAAAAACCACCAACAGACCAATATCAAAGACCAAGACTGGACCTAGCCACCCACCCCATCTCCATCAGACCAAGACTAGATCCAACCTCAATCAAATGTGGGTCTCCATCGTGCAAGCCTTTATCAACAACCCAGATCGAAGACCATGAACCACCACCATTAACTGGGTTCTAACCCAGATTGTTATTTGGATTGGAACAACTTCCATCTAGGTTCAAACACTTCGTGATGATCTAGTGTGAACCTTTTTGCAGGTGGTAGATGTTTTGCAGGTGGTGCAAACCTCCACCAACTTCGAACGCTTGCTTTGGTGGTGGTGAGTGATTGTGATCTAGCGTGGACCAAATCGTGATGAACCAGATCGCCATAATCTAGTGGCGATCTAGTGAGGACCAAAACGTCGCTGATCACTAGATCGGCAAGCATCTGGATAGTTTTTTTATTTTAATTAGTTAATTTTATAATTTTATTTTAATGAATTTATATTTTTTTTATTTTAATCTTGGTCATACACATGTTGTCATACTAGCACTCCTCGCGAAAAGACCTTAATACCCTTCCTATCCAAACTTACCTTTCCCTTTGACCATGAGTTGACTGTTAGTATGGACTTTTTTGAAGTGTTTTTAAACATTAGAGAGGAAAAAAACTGTTTCCAAAAGACATTTAAAATCCTAATAATTTCCGATGCCTTAGGGATGAAAATGAAGTTTCCCCAAATAAATACTCAGACAAAGCTTCGCAAATGTTCACATCTGTCATCCCACCACCATACAATAAATCAGATTTAGAATTACTTCACAAGAGAACAGAACCTCTGCACAAGTATTACTTGTGGTTTTCGATTATCAGAATGTTTCCAGAAATTATGGTCCTATGAACAAGTAATCATGGATTATTAGGTACGACAAACATCTAACAAGCGTCTCACAGGCAATTATATAGAACGATAAGGGACCAACCTGTACTAGCTCATCATTCACAGATACACATGATGGAACTTCTTCCCTAGGCAGGATCTGTATGCTTGCACCAGTTAATCTCCTCAATTCAGATAATGATCCATCTCTTCCATCTAAACACAAGATTTCACTGGCTGGGACAAGTAGTCTAGTAGTTATGACGTTATCTTTATCTGAAGCGAGATCCACAATTCGAGTCTGGATGTGCAACAAGGCTTCTTGAGCTGGAAACAGCTCGTCGTCAGGACCCTAATACAGACAAAACCAGAAATATATAATTTCAAAGGAAATAACTCCTCACACAGAAAAGGGCTATGTTAACACATATTACCACTGCCAATCACCAAACAAATGAAAGTTAAAGGAGTCCATTCACAAAACTGACCTTCCAATAAGACTGCTTAAAGATTGAAACATGACACATACCTCCTCAGAAGAAATTATGATCACTTGCTCATCTGACCCAGCCACAGGATCGACAACCTTAACATCAACACCAATTTCATTCTGAAGCAATTCGACTATGCCCTCCGACTCTCCAATTACTCTATCAAGCTTGTCAATCGGACACAGCATGCGAAACACAATGTCCTCACCATAATAAGGCTGTGCACTTTCAGGCATGGGAACAGCCCCAACATCATTTGAATAACTAGAGGAGCGTGAGGCATAGTTATTGTTTCTGTAATTGGAGCCAGAAAACCGTGGCCCCTCCATAGATGACCGACGGCCTGTGTGAGGAATATAATCATCATCAGGAAAAAATCGATCAGGTGAATGTAATCGTCCATGGAAATGACTGCGGTCACGATGCTGACTCTCTCTCAAGCGTGAAGAAATAATTGATATAGCATTCTTCACGTTATTTATATCACCTACAACCTGCGAGGAAAACAAAAATAGCATATGATGAATTCATAGATCTATGATACAGGGTTCGGGCAGGAAAACTGGGTCACTTTTTGAGAATATATGGTTGTAACACATGATCTTTTTCATGTACCAAGCAACACATAGCACTAAACAGCTTTAAAAGTAAAGATCTGGGCCATCTATTCTACGGCAATCACCGAGACTTTCTAGGTTATAGATATAAGTGACATTACAACCATCTATGTACATCAAGGTTAATAAACTCAAAAGAGACATCATATTGGACCAGAACCTATGACACAGTTATGGAAAAATATGCTACAGTCTACTAACTATAATAGACATTCAATCCAAGTCTACACATGGAAAAAAAATCCCAAACTACTAACTATATATAGATAGCACAATATGAGTTGTGCAATCAGTTCAACGTGTCAAGGACCAAATATACATCAAAAACATTATTGCCCAGCACAAAGATATCACCATAAAAACATTAATGTCTGCATATTCTATATCAGTTCCTTTATAACCAAATTCCAGATGCAAGCAAAGAAAACATTATCAGGACAAAATCATAAAAAAATTAAAGACAAACTTTTAGCACGAGAATGTTGGATAAAATGCATGAACAAAATTCCACCACTAAATCCTCACAGGGTCATACATTACTTTCCAGAGTAAGTCTCAAGTGATCATAAGTTCAATCATTAACAATCACTAGCATTTCCCAGGAATCATAATCTCCACAATGTGCAAGTTAATAGTCTCAGGTAATCACTACTCAAATGATTAACAAGAACCACCACTGGCGTTGTCAAGGAACCATAATTTTCAAAATTGTCCAAGCTATATGTAACTACCTCATCAAACCAAATAATCTAATAATCAGTAACCAATTCAAAATGTCCACAATCCGAACAAGAACTAGTACAGCATTGTCAAGGAACCATAATATTAATCTATAATCAGTACCAATTCAAAATGTCCATGATCCAACAAGAACCAGCATAGCATTGTCAAGTTACCATAACTGTCACAATGTCCAAGCTATAAGAACCACTGCATCAAACCAATAAATCTAACAATACGGTACCAATTCAAACAATATGTCCACAATCCAAAGTTTTGGGAAGTCATGACTCATCAATCACCCTCTTGAATTTCAATCCTTGGTATCAATTCATCACATCAAATTCATACTCATAAGTTGGCATTTCATTTCATTTCATTTCAGTCATTCATTCATCCGGTCTACCTGAACGATCTCCTCGGAAATGGAAACACAATGGGGAAGCGAATGGTCTCTAGGTAGAATCCTAATCTGAGTCTTGGTCTCCATCCTCATTTGCTCTATAATCTTCCCTCCTTTCCCCAACAAACACCCCACGTGCATTCGCGAAACCACCATCCTTGTCGCCACCCTATTCCCTCCCCTATTAAAGCCTCCACCGCCACCACCACCATACTCCTCCTCCTCCTCCCCATACCCCCCACCAAACCCCCCACCATCACTCTCCAGGATCCTCTCATGGATCAAAAACAACGCCTCCTGAGCAGGACTAAACGACGGCATTCGCCCCTCAGGATCCCGCCTCCTCGTGTCCGATATCTCGATGATCCGCTCCTCGTCCCCCGGTATCAGCTCGTGCACGTTGATCCACGCCCCCGTGTGCTGCCTTATCGACTTTATTATACTCCCTGACTTCCCGATCACGCCTCCTGCCTTCATGTCGTGACACAGAATCCGATACGTCGTCGTCACCATCAAAGACGGGTCCTTCTGGTTGTTGTTGTTGGACCCCACCACCCGATTGTTGTTGCTACTATTCAAGTTGCTGCTTCCTCCCCCATTGTTGTTGTTGTTGTTTCCACGGTGGTGCCTGTAGTTGTTACCACCCTGGTAGTGGTGATTGTTGTACCTCGGCTTTGTCCGACTGACGGCGGCAGGCGGTTCTCCGTCGTAGTCCTGGTGGTCATAGTAGTAGTTCCTCTTCGATCTAGATCTATCCATAAACGGTTCAATTTCCAGTTCAAAAATGTCTCTTCGGTGACTGGTTTTTTAGGGTTTTGGTCGGCAAATGTTCTCGCTTTTTCCAAACCAGTTCAAACCCAGTTAGGAAAACGGTTTTCAAGTAGTTGGTCGAGTTCAGTTTCGTCAATCTTCCATTCTTTTGATATTTTTCTCACCCACTCTGATTTCTGTTTGTTTCTCGGGAAAATGTTAGCGAGTCCTTCGAAACCCTAAAAAAAATGAACCAGAGAGAGAGAGAGAGAGAGAAAGAGAAGAAGAGAGTAGTAGAAACAGTGTCTGACAGTGAGTTGGGTTTTGTTGAAAATCCAACACAAAACCACTCTTGAAACCACACAACTCACTTTATGCCTCAGTGAGGAGAGTGTTTTTCCTCTCGGATACCTTTTTGCCCTTTTAAAGTTTGGTTGGATGCAATGAAATATTCGGATGGAATGAAGTGACGTCGTTTTAAAGTGTTTGGTTTTCATCCAGAACACGGCGGAGGAAATTTGTAGCATAGAGGACGCGTAAGCGTATCATATCATCTATACGTGTAATTAATGGGTGAAATAATGTTATGTAAGTGCTTACCTTTTGAAAACTTTGAGTTATGACCATTGTAATTTTGGATTTTGTATTTAAGAGAATACGAAGGTGGGGTTTGTGTGTTTCATTAAAATGGATCTCTTTTGGCGAATACGATCAATGTATTACGTCATTTAAAAAAAAAATGTTATATTTTGAAATTGAATTTGGAAAATCACAAGCTATGATGGTGGTAATTTTGAATTTTGTCTGTGAGGAAGAGTGAAGGTGAAAATTGTTTTTTAAAGTAGATGTATCAACGTATTATGTTGTTCGTTATTTATTTATTTTATTATAATTTTGGATTTTGTATATCAAAAAAAGTGTAGGTGTTATTCGCTTGTCTTATTAAAAAGAGTAATGTTAGACTTCTTAAAAATTTTATCTAAATCCATACTTAAATGATGTGATATGTGAGTTGTTAAAATCTTGTAAATTATAGGATAATGTAATAATTAATATAATGTTAACAATCACATATCACATTATTTGGACAATAATTTTAATAAAATTTTTTGGAAGCCTAGCATTACTCTATTAAAAATAGATATTTAGCTGAGATAGGATTAACTATCACACCTTCTATAATTTCTTTTAAAATTAGTGAAAGTTTTGAATTTGAATTCAGAGTTAAATAGACAACTTGGAAAAATCGTATTAATTTTATCATGTTATTTATTGCCAAAAAATTTGAATTCAAATCTAGAAAGGGGTATGCCGTATACGTGGTATGATATTTCTTCCTTGTTTAGATGGTTATTAAAAGTATATCTCTGGTAGCAATAAGATTAGTTTGTCAGAGTATCTCATCCCGCGTGATTCTGATAGTCTTCTGGGTCAGTCACAATGATATAAAAAATAAAAAATAAAAAGATTAGTTTGTCATATCATTTATATTCTTTCTTTAATTTATCAAAAATCTTGACTTTAAAAGAAAATATACGGAGCATGATTTTAGCTTATTTCCCTTCCGTTCATGGTATTTTCTTAAAAAAAAAAAAAAAAATGCATTCAAATCCTTGAGTTTTATCCAAACCAAATTTTATGGTGGAGTTTTACAAAAGGGATAAAAATATACCCTTAATTTGGGCCTCGATTGTTAAGAGTTAACAATAACTTTCACTTGTAAAGTACCAAACTATTCTTTTAATTATACTTTTAATCATATTTATATTATTTTTCAAATAAAATATTATAATTAATTAAAAATTAAACTAATAGTGAAAAACAAAAAACAAAAATTATAGTTAATAAAAAAAAATGCAAAACTAGATTTCCAATGGATACTTGGTGCCATGTTTGGTTCGCCAATCTCAAAGATGTCTTTCGTTCCATCTTAGTTCCATCAACACAAAGCCGCTTCTTCCCCCTCCATGAGGAGCTCTAAGTAACATTAATTAAAAAATAAATTTTATTTGAGAAAATTACGGAAATAACTTTTTTTTTAGATTGAAATTGAAAAGTAACCATTTTTTAAGATTCTCTATCTTTATCAAGTGTTTTTTTTTTTTCTAAAAACAATTATTCTTGTAAGATTATGAAAAAATAGTTAATGTTCAACTTAGACCTAAAAAAATGGTCACTTATAAAAAATAAAAATAAATAAAAAAAATTCCTATATTTTATTTTTAATATAATTAATTTTTCTAGTTTTATTTATTTTATTTTATATTTATATTAAAGTATTTAAAAATTATTTAATTATAAAAAAATCAATTTTATCTAATATTAAATTAATTTAATCAAATTCAATTGAATACAATTCCAACTACACCAAATACATTATAATATTAATTTAATCTCATCTATTTCAATCTAATCTTATTTAATCTTATCACATCCAATTTTGCATACCAAATGGGGTTAACAGTCAAAGTCTAAACGAATGGTATTTTCTTTGAGTAATGCTAGATTTTTCAAATATTTTCCCTAAATCCATACCAAAATGATATGATATATGAGTTGTCAATATCCTAATAATTATCACATCATTTCATTATTTATAAGATTTTGATAACTTGCATATTATATCATTTAAATATAGATAGGTAAAATATTTGAGAAGTTTAGCATTACTCATTTTCTTATATTTTTAACAAAACTTAGCTATGGATCTAGTTTGGGCAACTTAATGCTTTAATGTACTTTTCCTTATTTTTTTTTTTAAACTATAGATGAGTGTTTTAATAGGATAAATGATGACACATAGGAACTAATATAAGGCCAAATTGCTCCATGGGTACCCTAGACTATACCCATATAACTTAATATTTAACCTTTGGTGTTTACTATTCAAACATACCCATTAACTATCAACCAAATGTTTTAGGTGAGAAGTCAAAATTGTCCCCGTTGGAGAAGTTGAGAAAAGATGAATGGCCCATCCAATAAAGTTAGGAAAATCATTATGGTTTGGATTGTGACAAGTAGAAGCGCATTACATGGTCTTGGTGGTGCCCATTTAATAAATAATGTTGTGTATATATAGCAAATTGAATAGGTATGGATTTAGCAAATATATACAATCCGTACAGTTGGGAGGTATTAACAAAAAGACTGATTTTTCTTTTAATTTCTTTTTTCTTTTTAATTTTTAACCTTTACATTTCTATAGACTTTTTCTTATTGAAATTAAATACTAACTCGTTTGTGAGTAGTGCAATTGGCACTCCCTGTCTTTGTCTTAGAGAGATGGGATTTAAATATTTTCCACAATTGTGTTGTAGTAATTTTTTCACTTATGTGTGAGTCTCTCCTCCTTTCAGTTTCTCAGAGCTATGTTACAGAATGTGCTTAAAGTATATATCAGTAGATCCCGACTGCAGTATTTGTACTTATAATATGTGCTATGTAAAAAAAAAAAAAAAAAAAAACTAATAATCACTCATGGTAGTACATAACCCATTAAATATAGGTATGATGGGATGCATTCATCTCATTGAAATGGAATTTTCTAATTTAGATAACAAAATACATAACTTGGAGAAAGTAAGAAAAAGTAATATATATGATTAAGTGCATCCCGGGTTTATGATATCATAATATTAAATTTCGAGATAAATTGAAAAATAACGAAGCAAAACGGTTGTATTTTGCATTGATATTTTATTATGGGATTAGGATTAGGACCTCTCTTTTGACACAACAATTATATAAAATTTCAACCATTAGATTATAGAACTTTAATAATTGAGAAGGCATATATGATGTGTTATTTAAGTAATGATTATCTGTTAATGTTAACATGGTGCTAAGTTTTTTATAAAAAAAAAAAATAATAAGTTTGAATGACGTATGAAAAAAAAAAATGTAACAATCTTGACTATCCATTACTGTTTATGTTAATGTATCATTAGATTATCAAAAACTTAACAAAAAAACAATGATAGTAGAGAATTTTTACTCGTGTTATTTACTATAAAATAATTAAGCATTAATCATTCATATACAATGCAATCTCGCATATTAATAGAGCATCATCCAATAAGAGTAAAATTTGTTTAAAAATTCAGATTTTTCATCGCACTCTTTCAATATGATTGATAATGATATATTCAATTGATGTCCACCTCTAACCTAACTTCAAAGGTTTCTTGTCGTGTAATTCGTTTTACTTTTGCCTTTGGATTCAAAATGTTCCAAATTTCGTAATTCTTTTTTATCATGCATTTTTATATCGTGTTTATAACATGATATATGATGTTATAACAATAGAATCAGTTGAAAATGAAGCAAAATAGTTTTTTTTTTCTTTTTTTCTTTTTTAAATATGATTAGGTTGGTAAAACATTAATAATAGTATCAATGGTTATAATAATAATAAGAGTTGTGTTTTGCATGGGTATTGGGTGATGTGTGTGTATATATATAGAGAGAGAAAAGATTATTTATGCATCAATTATATTTACTTTTTAATATAAGGTTGTCGGTCAATTACATGTAATTTAATAATGCACCATCCAACCTCTGTAAAATTTGTGTATAAAACAAAAAAGAAGGAGTCGAGGATGTTGTCCATTTTAATATATAAAATGATGATGTGCGTGTTCAGATTAGTTTGTATCATTAAGCGAATGACATGATAAGTCGTGTAACAATATAATCAAATTAAAGTATTTGAGTCAATTGAATCATACTATAAGAAATATATTAATATAAAATTATTAAATCACATGATAAGTAAAGTACATAATAATGTAAAATCAATTATCATTTTTGTTAGTATACAAATCTTGACTGATTAGTTAAATTATTATTTTAAAAAAGAAAAAAAAAAGAAAATATTTGTTGTTAGGGATCTTGTAAAGTGTTTAAAGTGCATTTGTTTAATGAGCTTTTACCTTCATTTTATAATGTTTAATTGAAGTGTATAAAACTTATTTTTAGGTTTCTTTTATCTGAAATATTCTTTAAGAAGCATTTGTTTTTTTTTTTTTTTGTTTTTTTCTGGTGGAAAAATGTCTTTTAAACAAAAAAATAAAAAAATAAAAGTTTATTTTGAATAGCAATTAATTAAATGTTTTAATAAAGCAAATTTAGATTTTATAAATTGATATTTCAATTATATGAAACAATCATGAAATCATAAATGCTGATAAAGTGAGAAATATATGAATATTATTTTTTATTGGTGTGAGTTTGTCATTATAAATTAACATATAGATTTTTATAATTGTTAATCAAAATTATCATTATTATTATCTGGAAAATGGTTAGTCAAAATTATTTTGGGCATATCAATTGACCACTTCATTAAAGAAATGCAACAATGATACATTTGTTTTTTATAGAAAAAAAAAAGAATAAAATCTTATTAAATGAGCATATCTATTCATAACTCAAATACTTAATGCACTTTCTTATTACATTCATGATAGGATTCAGGTTTCAGCACGTATAAATCTTTAATCATATATATATATATATATATATATATATATTAAAGCATAACTTAAATATGTTTGATAAGAAATTTTGAATTCTTACATTGAATTAAAGTTCACAAAAACCTCTAAATCCTAAGATTGTTCTACTGAATTAGAAAGAAATCTCTAACAGGAACCCTTCCTCTGTTCACAAGGTAAAAATCTCTGCTTTTGATATTAGTGTTTAATGATTAATCATTATATTTCAATGATGATTCTTCATTCCAAAAAGTGAGGAGTTGTATCAATGTTTTCTAGAAAAATTAGTTAGACATACTACCATTATGCTTCCTACTCATTTATAATTCATATTACAAATTGGTAAGTGCTTAAGTAGTCATGTTGGTTAAACTAGGCTAATTAGTTGAATGGGTCAAAATTTGACCCAGTTGGATATTTAAGGCCCAATTGGCCTCGTTGATAAAGATAACCGAAAATACTGACACTATGTGTATTTATTAAGATTTTTCTCTTTATCGTGAAAGTAGATAATTCTTAAGTATTTCAAGCAATAATATTAATAAACTTCTATTTATCTTGTAATTATTAAAAAAGAGAGAAGTAAACTTATCAATAAATTTTGTTGTATTAAAGTTGCTTATGACATAAATAAACTAATGAGTGATAAATGTAATATTAGTAAATCTCAATTCCTTAATTTTGGGTTAACAAAATATCTTCTATGTCCTTCAAAAAAAAAAAAAAAAAATCTGCTATGTTCCATGGTCAATTCTTTACTATTTAAATAAGATGAGAAATGATTTAAAAACAAAAAGACAAAAACAAAACAGAAGATGGGAAATCATAAATTAATTGGCCTGACTCATATTAGGTATCTAAATTATATCGAGATTTAATTTAGACAATATTAAGTCAAGTCATACCAAAATTTAATTAATTTGGATGACACCCTATTCGATACTGTATAGTAAGCTTGTTGTATAACATAAAGAATGTTCTTTCAAGTCAAATAATTTGGCAATAGAATTAATTCATACCACATAAAGGAAATTAGTAATACACATATATCTATATGATTAGATTTTAATTACATTTATCACATTTGCAATCAAAGGAGAAATCCATTCCCCAAACTCAAAATTCGAGCTTCTTCCGATAAATGTATTTTAGCTTTTTTAATTGCTTAAAAGTTAGATTGAAATGACAACCAAATATCATAAAAAGTAAAATAAGAAAAAAATAATAATAAAGGTTTTAGGGATTATAAAAAATACTTTCAGTTAGTAGATAAGTTATAATCAACATTTTATAGTAAACCAGTTGTACAACGTAAAGAATGTGCTTCCAAGTCAAATATATTTGGCAATAAAATAAATATTCATCTCACATAAAGAAAATTAGTAATACACATCCGTCTATATGATTAGATTTTAATTACATTTATTGCATTCGCAATCAAAGGGAAATTCTCTCATTTTTCACACTTTTATGTACTTTTGCATTTGACGTATCTTTCAGGACAAATTAATGAGATAATTACCTCTCTTACTTTTCTACATTTTCTCATATTTTGTCTATTTGTTAGTTTGGCCCATCTTCTAGTACAAATTAACGTGATAATCATGATAATCATGTAATGACAATGGAATTGCATTGTTTAAGGAATATGCTTTGTATAAACTTTGTCTTCTAAAAATTGTTATGTAAATTATTAAAACTCGAAGTATAAAGCAAAATAAAAATAAAGTAGAACACAATAAATTGAAATGATTCAACATAACAACTATGTCCATGGAATGAAATTTAATATATAACAGGATCTGTCCCGACTCCTTCTCAAGTCTAGGAAAATCCCGTGAAAACTGAAGTATTTTTTATTGGAATTTGAAGTTTTCAAAGCCTTTTAGAAAAATCATCATAAATCTAATAGTCGCTTAATAAAATTTAATCTGAACCAATTAAAATTATGTACATTTCTCGTGTTAGACTCATTTACTAAATATATAAAATATTCATAAAATACTTTCGAAATGATATTTAATCTGTAAAACTATTTTGGAAACACATTTACTACTTGCACAATGATTATATTATACTATTTAACATGGCCACTACTCCTATCGATTTTCTAAAAAAATTTTCAGCCCATTATATGCTTTGGTCGGCCACCTAACTGATCTCTTTTCAATTCCATTTCTTTTTTGCCCTTTAAACGAAGCTTTTGCTTTGTTAATTGATATATGGGCCCATTTGAATTGGGCTTAGTTCCGTCACCCCATGACTCTTTCAATTCCAACATTTCTTTTGCTTCTGACTAATGTTTTGTTCTTGTGAATCGCTCATTTAAATTGGGCTTGATTGATTGATAAGAGCCCATTTGATTTGGGCCCAATAACTTTAAACTTTATTTTTTTTCTTTGGGCTCTCTTAAAATCCTGCCCATTTAAAATTTGGGCTCAATTAATCTTTTATATCTATTTAGATTCGGACCTTATAATTTATATAGATGAGAACATTCTATGACAATATTTCACGTGAAATGTTCAGTTATATGAAATCGACAAAAATAAATGGAATTTTGTTTGAAGTTAAGTGAATAACTTTAGTTTTTAGGCCAAAAACAAATTTGTACTATTCTAATGGGCCTTTCTTTTTTTTTTTTTCCTAATTTTCACTATATACATTTTTATTTACAACAAAGTGTTTTTACCTGATGGTTTGAAAATTTGTCAAAGCATGTGTTACAAAATAAGAGTGAGGGTTGATGACCCTAACCCACATATGATTCACACATTAAATTAGCTCTTAATTCAACCATCTCACTAAAGTAGTAACCTACCTTTTTTTTTAGTGATGGAGAGCATTTCTTACATTTTGCATCCTTTATAGCTTATGGAGTGTGAAAATGGTAGTAGAGCAACCTCACTAGCTATTAGTGCTAAATTATCCAAGTAAAATATGTTGCATTATCCAAATAATAATGTTTAAATAATATCATTATAGGTGCAAGATAGGCCCAATGAGAAGTAGACACATCAACATAACAAAAACAGGACATGTGGCATATGATATGGACTTCAAGCGAAGGTGAAGTTTAGATGATACGCTAAATTATACAATTAATATAACTAGTCATTGAAGGCAAGAAACTTGCCTTCGCAACCAAAGAAGGTTTCAAACTTCATGAATAAAGAAGTTAGCTGAAGGAATTCAAAGGTAGGGGATATAGACCTTCGAGAGAACTATTTTAGTATATATCAACGGCAAATATCTAACATGCAACGTGTATCTTTCAACACGAAACTGATTCAAGTGACAAGTGGCGAGCGCCATCGCATGCATCATGACACCTGGAAAGTAAGTTTTTATCTCCTTATAAAAGTTGATTTAACAATTTATTAGTGAATTAGTTAGTTCTTAGAGAATACACAATTATTAAAATAATCACAAACAAATCTTGACTTAAGTATCAGAGGGTACTCTCGGAGACAACCTTCGGGCTACATTAATATAGGTTTTAATTTGTTTTGTAGGTGGAGTTACAACAGATAATTGTCCTACCAAAGGAAAGGGTTGTCTGAAGGAGTTAAAAATCTTCACACGACAGTTTAGGCTACAACAATCATAAGTTGAATTATAGTATAAAAATAATTATATAATTAGGGACAGATTCAACACCAGTGTAGGCTACAATAATTTTTCTTAAGTAAATCTCATGAAAGTTAATCAATTAAGAAACAAAGCTATATTTAATAAGAAGGGACATAGCGAGTGCATTTTTTCTAAAATAAACACATCAACAACCAAAAGAGCATTATGCTTTTGCTAAAAGAAAATAAAAATTTACTTTGTCATATGTTTGAATAAATCTTTGAATGATGTAGCATTACTCATGAATTAATGTAATGTATTGGTAAGTAAAATATTATAAAATATTGTTTGAATGATGTAGTAAGTAATAAGATAGTTCATAACTATCCCAAAAGATGTGGAATGATTTGAAAGAAATTGGAATTTGAAAAAAAATAATGGAAAATTAGGCATTAACAAAATAGAAATATTTTTGTGGTCCAATAAATAAAGTTATTCATTGCTAGTATCAAACAATACTTTATTCGTTTTTGGTCATTTCACATAAGTGAATAGTTCACAAGTAATGTTATACATAAAATATTTCACCTATATAAAATGTCTCTTGATGAAAACATTTAACATATGTAAATATTTCACATGTAATGTTACGTTGTACATAAAATGTTTCAAGGGGTTAAAAATGATAATAAATAAATAAAGTTTCATTTTAGACTAAAAACGAATAACTTTTATTTTTAAGTGATGTATGAGAGAAAAATAATATGACAATTTTAATCATCCATTATTTTTTATGGTAGTGTGTCATGAGATTATAAAAAACTTTAAAAGAGGATCCCAACTCATTTTTTACGCATATTTTGCCTACACTTATCTTCTATAGATAATTATTAGTTTTTATTAGTTTTTAACTTGAAGTAAGATTATAATCTTAGTAAATTCAGAAATATGAGTTTTTGGCATATAGTATATAGATCACTAATAAATTTTGTTTTCTTTTGTTAATTTCCTTATGAGCACCAAAAGTAGCTATTACGTGTTATACGACCGATTAAGTGCATATAAATTTATTTTACTTCTATCTTCATTTTTATATTTGTCTATTAAATATCGATCTAGATATTATGTCTAACTAATAATTTTCTTTTTTCTTCGATATAAATATGTGAGTCCATGTAGTTTTCTCAAAATGATATATAGTCTATTTTAAAAATTTTTCATGATTATTTTAGTTTGATAGTCATCAACTTGAATAAAAAAATAATTTTCAATGAATATTTGTTTTTGAATAAATTACAATTTAGCTATCTGATTGGAAAATATGTTCAAACGGAGCAAACTCTTGACTTCTATTACAAATAAACCACCCTTCTTTAGTCTATATCTGTTAGAATTAAATGACTGAGGGGCAAAGTTGTCGTTTGACAGTATTTATCTTATTTTTTTTTTCATTTTTCTTTTAAAATAAATTTTAAAAATTTTAAAATAAATTAAATAATTTTTTTAATCAGATTTTCATCATTCATCTTAAGATGGATGATATAGATTAATTGAAAAAAAATTAAAAAATTAATTTTTTTTAGTCATATTTTCACTGTCCATCTGTCCATCATAAGATAAATAGTAGAGATTAATTAAAAAAGAATTAAAAAATTAAATAAAAAATTTTTCATTAAATAATTTTTTTTTTCATCATATCTTCATCTTAAGATGGATGATGAAGATTAATTTGAAAAAGAATTAAAAAAAAAAAATCCCTTAACCCTAAGTTAAAATCAATCTTCATCCCTCAGTCTCCTCTCATCTCTCCGCCGTCGCCGTCACTCTACTCGCTCTGCCGCCACCATAATTCTTTTCCTTCTCTCTCACATTAACATATAGGTTCATCTTTGTTGCCGTCGCCCTTTATCCCTCAGTTTATCCCTCAATTCTTTTCCTTTATCTTCGCTGCCCTATATGAAATCCATAGAATTTATTAATTCTACTTAAATTTATCTTTAAAAAAGAAAAAATTCATCAAACTCTAATAAATTCTAGATAGAATTCCCTCTAGACTTCAAGGTTATAATATCAACAACCATACACATTTATATGACTTTTGTTACACATATCACGACAAATTTACGGTGAAAGAGAATGCTAAGCCAAATAATTTACTAATTCGAGCACATGCTCTAAATTTTAATAGCTGAAAATCAAAATTTAACTTTAAATTCTCTATTGATATATAATGGATTAATGGTTTTACGAATACTAATATGAACCAAATTTTTAGTCTTATTAAATCAAAGAAGATGTTTCTTTTAACCTTTTAAATTTTAATTGGATAAAATAGAAAAAGCTACATATTACCCCATTATATATTTCAAAAGATCTTTAAATACTAAGATGAATGGAGAAATTTCGTAGTGCATCCACTTAATAGTGTAACTTAATTTGAATGATAATTAACCAAAAGTAATCAATTAAATATTATACATGAATCAAGTTGATAATAGTTAATTCTAGTACGCTTTATCTTGACTTTTAAATTAATTAACCATATCGTACAGCTAGCACTTATAGATGTTTTTGTTTTTCTAGTGATGAATGGATCGAAAGTAGCAGCTGCCAGTAGCCTTGAATAATATGCGTGTGAGAGTGTCTTGGATGACTAAAATTATGTAAACAATGGAGCGCATGCCATGCTCTTGTGTTCTTTTGACTAGACAGTCACTACATCACATGCAAAGATTCCTCATTATCAAGTTATTATAATTTTTTAGCAATCACTGATTCAGCTATTATTTTAATTAAATTAATGCAATTTGAGAGAAAGCACTTAGCTTTGATTATCAAACTTCGGTTGGAAATTCAGTCTTTTCACACAACCAAAAAACCCAGTCTCCCTCCGATCTCTTTGTTTGCTTTGTTAGTTTGCTCTTATCGTTTGCTTTGCATGTGTTGTGCCACTCCAATAATTCCACTAGAAGACTAAACCAGTTTCTCTTGCTTTAATTTCTCACACAGTTTTCCTTTTGTTTCTCTGTTTCGACAAACTAAAGGGATCAAAAACCGTCCCAATGGTAGAGCTTGTCCTTTCTGCTGTGCTTCTTGTGTTGTTCAAAAAATTGATGTCTCGTGAACTACTTTAATAGACTTTGAAATCATTCTTCTAGATGTAATTTTTTAACTTTTGTCATAAAATGATAGAATATGCATTCAACGTTAAATTTGTAATGTTCTAAAAACAAACAATTTAATTAAACATTTAATTAGTACTAGTTTATTTTATTATTATCATTATTATTTTTTTTTTATGTTTGAGAGTTTGTTTAGTAGTTTAATTCATAAAAACAATGTGCGAAAGCATAGTATTTTTAAAGTACAAATTGTTAGGAAATTACAACCCAAAATTCCAACCCTATTAAACCAACTAGTAATGTTAGGTTGCGTAGAAGTTTTGTCTAAATTCCGATATGTCTTGTGAATTATCCACGTTATCTAACTTACAATCTTGTTATCTTATTATTTATATTATGTTGATAATTCATATATTATATCATTTATATATTAGTTATAGTGTTTGAATAACCTAATATTACCTACCATAAAGCCACTCAGTTTAATTAAAATAATTATGATAATAATAATAACGCCTGCTTTATTGATGCTGATTTCTTGCTGCTGTTTTTATAATGTAATCCACACATTTTACAAACATCAACCATCTTTCTACAATTCCAATTCACCATTCGGCTTTTTTTTTTTTTTTTTTCTCAAGTCCACAGAATCAGGCCAATGGTTGTTAAGAGCAAAATTGTTCACGGTTCCATTTAGTGGTAGGATCCACACCAATAAAATATAGATATATTTAAAAAGTTATTAATTTTTCATTTTTATTTAACTGATAGATTTAGATAGATTTTATAATGATTTTTATAAAGAAAAAAAAATTATAATAAATCTTACGATAATCTTAAAGATTTAATTGGATTTCATAAAGAATTCTAACAAAATCAATATGAAATCTATAGAATCTCTGAATTCTACTTAAATCTATCTTTAAAAAGGAAAAAATTGATCAAACTCTAATAAATTCTAGATTAAATTCTCTCTAGACTTCAAGGTTATAATATCAGCAACCATATAAATAACTTTTGTTACACATATCATGACAAATTTACGGTGAAAGAGAATGCTAAGCCAAATAATTTACTAATTCGAGCACATGCTCTAAAGCTTAATAGCTGAAAATCCAAATTTAACTTTAAATTCTCTATTGATATATAATGGATTAATGGTTTTACGAATACTAATATGAACCAAATTTTTAGTCTTTTAAATCAAAGAAGATTTTTCTTTTAACCTTTTTAATTTTAATTGGATAAAATAGAAGAACCTACATACTAAGATGAATGGAGAAATTTCGTAGTGAATCCACTTAATAGTGTAACTTAATTTGAATGATAATTAACCAAAAGTAATCAAGTAAATGTTATATATGAATCAAGTTGATAATATTTAATTCTAGTACGCTTTATCTTGACTTTTATATTAATTAACCATATCGTACAGCTAGCACTTATGGATGTTTTTGTTTTTCTAGTGATGAATGGATCGAAAGTAGCAGCTGCCAGTAGCCTTGAATAATGAGCATGTGAGAGTGCCTAGGATGACTAAAAATTATGTAAACAGTGGAGCGCATGCCATGCTCTTGTGTTCTTTTGACTAGACTGTCACTACGTCACATGCAAAGATTCCTTATTATCAAGTTACTATAATGTTTTAGTAATCACTGATTAAGCTATTACTTTAATTAAATTAAAGCAATTTGAGAGAAAGCACTTTGCTTTGATTATCAAACTTCGGTTGGAAATTCAGAGTCTTTTCACACAAAAGCAAAAAAACCAGTCTCTCTCCGATAGTCCGATCTCTTTGTTTGCTTTGTTAATTTGCTCTTGTTGTTTGCTTTGCTTGTGTTGTGCCACTCCAATAATTCCACTAGAAGACCAAACCAGTTTCTCTCGCTTTAATTTCTCACACAGTTTTCCTTTTGTTTCCCTGTTTCGACAAACTTAAAAGATCAAAAACCATCCCAATGGCAGAGCTTGTCCTTTCGGCTGTCCTTCCTGTGTTGCTCAAAAAATTGATGTCTCGTGAACTGCTTAAGTTTGCAACTCAAGAGGGTGTACGTTCAAAGCTCAAAAAATGGGAAAAAACGTTGAAGATGATTAATGCACTGCTCATTGATGCGGAGGAGAAGCAGCTGACGGATGAAGCTGTGAAGATGTGGTTGGAGGAGCTCCAAGACCTGGCTTATGATGCGGAGGACATCTTGGATGAGTATGCGACTGAGGTTTTGAGAAGAGAGCTCAAGATAGAAGAGCATCAGGCTAGCACTAGCAGGGCTCGGAAGCTGATTCCTGCTTGTTGCATTAGTTACACTCCAACTGCTTTATGGACTGATTTCCAAATGCGCTCCAAGATAGATGGTATTACTAGCAGGTTACAAGATCTCTGCAAGCAAAGAACTGAACTTGGCCTGATTGAGATTGCTGGAAGGAGACTGACTAGGCCACCCACTAGGCCACCCACTACAAGTTCAGAAATTGAACCTGTTGTCTATGGAAGAGATGAAGACAAATCCAAAATACTTGAAATGGTGTTGTCTGATGATGCCAACTATGGTGTGATATCCATTGTGGGCATGGGAGGACTCGGTAAAACTACGTTGGCTCAACGTGTCTATAATGATCATGAGGCAATGAAAGATTTTTACCCAAAGGGATGGGTCTGTGTCTCTGATGATTTCGATGTTAAGAAAATCTGGATAGACATTCTTGAGTCCATCACTGGTAGTGCTACTGATTCTAATTTGAATAATTTAGATGCTGTGCAAAATCGACTTAAAAAGGAAGTAGCTGGAAGAAAATTCTTGCTTGTCCTTGATGATGTTTGGAATGAAGACTATAGCGAGTGGCAGAAAATGAGGTCACCCTTTATGGTTGGAGCTCCTGGGAGCAAGATCATTGTGACCACTCGTCATGAACGTGTTGCCTTAACAATGGGACATCCCAATGGATGTCATAGATTACTTAAGCTTTCGGATGATGATTGTTGGTCATTGTTCAAGAAGCATATAATTGATAACGAAGTTTTGAGTTCACAGCCTGTTGAATTAATTCGTCAAAAGGTTGTTGAGAAGTGCAAGGGATTGCCCCTGGCTGCGAGGACTCTTGGTGGCCTTCTACGCTCTGAGAAAACAGATGAGTGGTTAAATATATTGAATAGCAAAACATGGGATTTGTTGAACAAAAGTGAGATCCCTACAGCCTTGCAAATCAGCTACTACCACCTTCCGTCCCATTTGAAGAGATGTTTCGCGTACTGTGGAATTCTTCCGAAAGATTATCAATTTGAAGAGAAGGAACTTGTCTTTTTGTGGATGGCGGAAGGCTTAATTCAACAATCAAACGACAACAAACAATTGGAAGAATTGGGCGGTGAGTATTTTCATAATCTATTATCAAGGTCAATTTTTCAAATATCAAGTCGCAGTAGTTATAAATTTGTAATGCATGACCTTGTTAATGACTTGGCTCAAATGGTTTCGGGAAAACTAAATTTTAGGTTGGAAGATGAATTAGAGTCCAATAATCAATTAAGAATATTTGAAAAGACTCGTTATGTTTCTTATCTGTCTCATGAGTATAATCTCAAAAAAAGATTTGAAGTCTTCAATGATGTTGCGTGCTTAAGGACTCACTTGTCAGTGCCACAAATAAATGATCGGGTTAGAATATGTTATATTAGTAACATAGTCATTTCTGATATGTTTGGGAGATTTAAAAAGTTGAGGGTTTTATCTTTAAAAAAATATAGCATCATTGAATTACCGGATTCAATCGAAGGCTTGAGACTTTTAAGGTATCTCAATTTATCAGATACTGAAATCGAATGTTTACCTGAGTCGTTAAAATCAATGTGCAACTTGCAGACATTGATGCTAAGAAATTGTCGTAAATTCTTGAAGTGGCCATCTAGTATGGGGAATTTGATTAATCTACGTCATATCAATATCTTAGGTGCAACTTCAATAAAACATATGCCAATGGGGGTGGAAAAATGGGAAAATCTCCGACTTTTAACTAACTTTATCGTGAGTAGAGATTTTGGCTCTAGTCTAAAAGATTTGAAGCACCTAAAGTTCCTTGGTGGAGAACTTCACATTTCCAATTTAGAAAACATGATTGTTCTTGAAAACACAATATTGGATGATAAGAAAGACCTAAAAGTACTTTTACTAGAATGGGGATCTAAGTTTAAAGAATCACAAGATGAGGCAATAGAATCAGGGGATGAGGAAATGGATAAAAAATTACTTGATATGCTTCGACCTCATCAAAATCTAGAAAAACTCATAATAAAATGTTATGGTGGTAAAACACTTTCTTCTTGGGTCGGAAATAGTTCGTTCTCTAAGATGATAGTCCTAATTTTGGAAGATTGTAAAAGATGCACATCCTTACCTTCACTTGGACTGTTAGGCTCACTTAAAAGCCTCACTATCAAAGGTATAAAAGAATTAGAAAGCATCAATTCTACATTTTATGGCCATTGTCAAAATCCTTTTAAATCTTTGGAGACTCTTTGTTTTGAAAATTTAGAACAATGTGAGTCTTGGGACCCTATCAAAGAAAATGAGAGTTTCCCAAAGCTTCAAAAGTTATCTATTGTAAACTGTCCAAAACTCTCTGAAAGATTACCCAACAAACTCTCTTCATTGAAAAAGCTTGTCATTCGCGGATGTGAGCAGTTAGTGGTTTCATTATCAAACATCCCAAAGTTATGTGAACTAGAGCTTGACAATTGCAAGAAGATCGTGTGCACTAGTTCAGCTTTCTTAGAGTCGTTAGAATATATGACTCTTTCAAATATTTCAGATTTTGGTGATTTGTCAAGGCAAGAACTTAAGAAAGTTCAAGAACTGAAAATCGATGGTTGCAAAGAACTCATAGAATTGTGGCAGCATGAGATTTTCCTCGAGAAGCCACATCAAGGGTTGCATAGTCTCAATTCCCTCAAACAGCTGGATATAAGGAATTGCAATACCCTCACAACTTTACTTGAGGGGATTAAACAGAAAAATGTGCATGTGGAAGAATTGGGAATTAAGAGTTGTGATTCTTTGAATTTCATTTTTAGAGGACAATTACCTCAATCTCTAAAGAAGCTTTATGTAGGAGAATGTGAGGAATTGCAATGTTTGATGGGTGATAATGAGGATACTTGTACTTCAACATCTTCGGCAACGTTTTCACTCCCGTCCAAGGAAGTCGATGCTAGCACATCTCATCTCGAAGACTTGTACAAAAGGGAATGTTCATCTCTCACTTGTTTGCCATCAATAGACCAGCTCTCTGCCACACTCACTAGTCTCTATATTTTTAAGTGTCATAAGCTCACAACTTTGTCGATGACAGATCATTTACCTGTTGCACTCAAATATCTTCAAATTGAGAAATGTTCAGAGCTCATTACCCTATTACCAAAAGGCCAATTTCCTGAAACTCTTGAAACCCTAGGTATATTCGTTTGTGATAAACTAAAGTCAATAGTTGAGAAATTTCATAATAATAAAGCTCTTTGTATGATCTATATAAAAGATTGTGGGAGTCTCGAATCCCTTCCGGACGGCTTGGAAACTCTTAGCAATCTCAAATCCCTTAGGATATACGATTGTCGAAGTTTAGCTTCCTTTCCCAAAGGAGGGTTTCCCGACAGTGATTTAAGAGTTGACCTCTTTGATTGTGAGATGTTAGAAGCTCTACCCAGTGGAATACACACTCTCTCCTCTTTAGACATAAGATTGTGTCCAAATATGTCCTTGTCCGAAGAAGGTGTGCCCACCAAGCTCACAGGGCTTGTAACTTGGGGTCCTAAACAATATAAAGTGCTCACGGGAAGGGGGTTCCACAATTTCACCTCTGTAAGATACCTCAGCATTTATGGAGGCCAAGGTATAGAGTCTTTCCAAGACACGGACATGGAAATTACTTTGCCCCCCAATGTAACTGAACTGAGAATTCAAGATTTCCTGAAATTGAAATGTCTGCCTTTCAAGGATTTCGAAGGTCTCTCCTATCTTGAGTCTCTGTTAGTCGTAGGTTGCCCAAAGCTCACATCCCTTCCAACCATTCTGCCATCCTCACTTCTACATTTACGTATATGGAGTTGCCCAAAGCTCACATCCCTTTCAAGCACTCTGCCATCCTCACTTCTGCATTTGGCCATACGGAGTTGCCCATCCCTAGAAAAAGCATGCAAAAGAGATCAAGGAAAAATGTGGCCCAAGATAGCCCACATCCCTTGCGTTGAGATACATGAAATTTTCATCCGGAATCCAGAGGAGTCTTCATCAGAAGATTAGCTCATCGATCCTCATCTTCTATTTCAGGTATAACAGCAAAACACTTGGTCATCATAAACAATTTCTCATTTCTGATGGGCTCTTCTAATCCTCTCTTGACTATTTTGGAATTACTGTTTTGCCTTTCAATTCAAACACTCATTAACTCATGTGCCTTATTACTTGCCAGATGGTATCTTAATTCTATTTGACTTATCACTCCATTTATATTCAACTCTGTAGATGTTGAGATTGACCTGCAAAATTCTCAGTCCAGGTAATTACTGCTTTCAGTTCCTTATTTCATTTTTGGTTGAGCAAGTTGAATTTAGTGCTTGTCACTGAAAATTAATTTGTTTGTCCACTGTTTAGATGTTTAGATGGTGGATCAAGTTGATAAGTTTCGATTTTTCTGTACTCTGAGAAGTTGCATTCTACATAGAATAATTTGTTCTAAGTTTCGATTTAATATTCAACAGAGTTAGGAACTCATCCAGCTATTAACGTAAGAATACTAGTTGACTTAAGTAATTGTTTGCTTTCACTATTAATTGAATGGTCAGTTTTCAATTAGAGAAAATAGCTAAGAACTTGCCCTTATGCTTTGTCGTTAATAGTTCTTTGGTCTTATTTCAGGGGAATGCATATTAAATCCCTTTTCCACATTCGGCTTCTGTCAGTTGATGCAAATCCTCCTAAATGACTTCCTGGCTCTGGTGCACATCCTTCTAGCAGAGCTTTTTCATTTCATCTGTATGCTGCCACAATGAAGGACCATTGGAATGAATAACTGAGCATTCTTGCTTAGCATTTGCTTTTGAAGATACCTACTTATTTCAACTGTCCATGGAAAGCTTTTTGAGGTTATATATTGATATGATTCCCCATATTAGAAGGCTACTTAAAGGGATAGGCAATTTCTTACTATCAAAGTTTACAAGTTGAACTATGGATCTATTGATTTGGGTTAAGTTTTTATGCGGTGGTCTTGACAAACCGATGTTGAGGCTTTCAAATTTGTACAAGTTTCTAATGATGTCAAGGTGGGAAGAAAATATGGTGTAGAATCAGTTCATTGAGACAAGTCCAGGTTTCTAATATGAGTTTAAGTCCTTGAGTAGTTTGCTTCTTCTAGACAAGTCCTTTTTGTTCCGTGTTTTAATTGGTGAAATGCTGCTGAGAGACATTCTGCTATTGTTGGACCACTTGAGGTGTAGTTTATTTGTTGGAATTTTAGTTTTGTACTTTTTTGATGGATGCAATATCTGCTTATAATCAAGACTAAAATTCTGCAGTTTGAAGGTACTTTGCTGTGAAGTTATGATGATGTCGCAAGCTTGGGCTGTATTTCCACATTTTGTCACTTGGAATGCTACAAAAAGAGCTGCTGCAGCTGCATAAGTTGGCATGGAAGCGAGGATCAACAGAGATCAAACAGCATCCCTCATTTGTATTGTAAATTGGACTGTGCAAGCCCACCAGAGATCTCCAAATATAGTCAATATTAAGCAGCTTCTCTTGCTGCAACATCATCAATTGACCACAAAGCTGCCATTGCCACCATGACTTTCCTTGATAATGATAACAGTTGATCCATCCTCACCTTCTATTTCAGGGATTCCTAGTTATAACAGCAAAACACTTGGTCAGACATTCATGATAAACAATTGCTTATTTTTTATTGCTTTAATGGGCTATTCTAATTCTCTGTTTAGTATTTCGAAATTACTGCTCTGCCTTTCAATTCAAACACTCATTAACTCATATGCATTATTACTTGCCAGGTGGTTTTTCATACTTTAATGCCTTGGTCAACTGTTTAGATGTTTAGATGATGGATCAAGTTGACAAGTTTCAATATTTCTGTACTCTGAAGAGATTGCATTCTACATAGAATATTTGTTGTTAAGGACTGTACGTCGGCTGCAACTGAATCAGGAACTCATCCAGATATAAATGTAAGAATACTAGTTGGTTTAAGTAATTGTTTGCTTTCACTATTAATTGAATGGCCATTTTTCAATTAGAGAAAATAGCTAAGATGGTAACTTGCCCTTATCCTTTGTCATTAAAGACATTTGCATGGTTGTGATCAGGAGTAGATAAAGGGTAACTTTGGTTTAATAAGACATGACTGATTTTGAGTGTGTGCTATGACTAATACTGGAAAGTGTTGATGGCATCTACAGATTATAATGTTTAACTACCTTTTCTTGAATATTTGAATAGCTAAAAATGTTGACCATTACGAATTCCATTTTGAAGGAAAATTAAGCTGAACTGATGGAAGAAATTAAGTTCCCTAATAAAGAAAATTAATATCTATGCTAATTGCTTTGAATATTGGTAAAACTACTTTATTATGGTGATTCCACAACTTTTGATAGATTTATCTTCATAATTTGTACTTTTATCAATGAACTTATGTTTGATAGTTTATTACAGTTGATCTTCTTGTCAATGGTAATAGAGCAGTGGTAAAAAAAAGAGAAGAAAATCACTTGAACAGTATGGTGAAAATACAAAGCTTTTATTTGAGATAGGATCTATTAACTTGTAAAAGTTCTTTTTGGCCTAACAAAACTAAACTTCTAGTGGGCGATTGGCCACTAGTTATCAATGGAAAATAGTTTGTAAGATTTTTTCCTTTTAATTTCTGGTTTAGCTATCTTGAAAGTTGAACATCTCATAGTAATAGTCTTGTATTCATAAAAGTGACTAGAAAAATATTAGTTCCTTTGCTCTTATTTCAGGGGAATGCAAATAAAATGTCTTTTCCACATTCAGCTGCTGTCAATTGATGCAAATCCTCTTATATGACTTCTTGGCTCTGGTGCACATCCTCCCAGCAAGCCTTTTCAATTTCATTTGTATGCTGCCAAAATGAAGGACCACTAGAATGAATAGCTGAGCATTCTTGCTCAGTATCTGGTTTTGAAGATACCACACTATTTCAACTATTCATTGAAGGTCTTTAGAGGTCAAATATTGATGTGATTTCCCATATTAGAAGGCTACTTTAAGAGACAGACAATTTCTTACAATCAAAGTTTGCAAGTTGAACAATGAATATATTGATTTGGGTCAACGTTTGATGTGATGGTCTTGAGGAACCGATGTTCAGACTTTCAGATTTGTACATCTTTCTAATTATGTTAACGAGGGAACAAAATATGGTGCAGAATCAATTCTTAGAGAGAAGTCCTGTTTTCTACTCGGAGTTCAAGTCCTTGAGTAGTTTGCTTCTTCTGGATAAGTTGTTGTTCTGTGTTTTAATTGGTGAAGTACTGCTGAGAGACATTCTGCTATGGTTAGACGACATGAGGTTCAGTTTATACGTTTGAATTTTAGTTTTGTAGTTTTTTATGGATGAAATATCTGATTATAATCGAGATCAAAATTCTACAGTTTGAAGGTACTTTGCCGCCAAGTTATGGTGAGGCTGCAAGCTTGGGTTATAGTTCTATATTTTGTCACTTGGAATGCTACAAAAAGAGCTGCTGCAGCTGCATATGTTGACATGGAAGCGAGGATCAACAAAGATCAAATAGCATCTCTCATTTATTTTGTAAGTTGGACTGTGCAAGCCCACTGGAGATCTCCAAATATAGTCAGCATTTAGCAGCTTCTCCTGCTGCAGCATCATCAGCGAACCACAAAGATGCCATTGCCACCTTGACTTTCCTTGATCATGATAGGTAGTCCAAGATACCTGACATCCTTTCTTTTAAGATGGATGGAAATTAATCTTAAGTTATTCATTCTTATCATCTATTTTAGGTAAGTCAATTTATAATAGTACAAAATTTACGTTTTCTTAATAAACAAGTTCAGATTTTTGTCACTTTTAATTTTAATGAATTGCTTTACATTGTAATCTTGCAATCTCTAATCTACTAATAGTTACTTCTCTGTCGTATATAGAGTATTGTTAACTTATTTTCTTTTGTACTTTTGAGATGTTCTTTCAAGTTTATTTGACATTCTAATCTTGATTAATTGAAATGTGAAGGAAAATCTCATATTGATTTGCAAGTAACATATTGAAAGAATTCCCGATATAAGGAGGCAATTTCATGAGATGAAGACAAATTCTTGATATTAAAAATTGCAAGTTGGATGATAAATTTGAATCAACTTTGACCTTAATGTCAGAAGAATAAGGTACAAATCCAAACTGCATCTTTTAATTGATGTTATACAGTATTGTGAGTTCTGGATTATGGTAAATAACATGGGTTTTTTTGCGTTTTGGTTTGTTTCAATTTGTTGCTATTCTAATTGAAGTTGCAATCATCTTTAAATGTGTAAATTGCTATCTTTTGCGTGAGACTAAATTTTTCATTTGTTTTTTATTCTGAGTCGGAGGTTTCTGTAGTATTCTTCAAAATAGTTCTAATGTTTATGTGTTAATGGTTGGTCATGTTATTTGTAGGTGCTTTCCTTTATGGCTGGCTGACCTAAAGTGGAATGTATATGCTGAACTCTTTTTGTTGCATTTTTGTAAAGAAAATCTTATAAGATGCTAATGTCATCATAACAATAGTGCTGCAGAATTATGAGAAAGCATCAAGGTCCGGTTGTAGATTCACCTTTTGTCCTGCTGGTGAAAGAGTTATGCCAACTGCATAATTTGGCATGTCAGCAAGGAGATAAAGGAACTCAAACATCATCCCTTTTTTCAAGTAATACTTTTGTGCAAGCCCATCAGAGATCCCAAAATTAGTTGATGTTAAGCAAATTTCAACCCCAAGATCATCAGCTGATGATTAAGCTGTTGTTATTGCTTCTAGTGTACCTGGTCACAATAAGTATTCCGAGTTTGATATCCTTTCATTTTTAGTTTGTTAATCACTCTTTGAATAACTTAAAGAAATCTTTATGTTGTTTGATATTAAGGTTTTCTTATTTCCAGTTTGCAGCTATGAATTTCATGAGAAGTACTTTGTCTCGAACTCTAACTCAGTTATGGATTTGAGACTTTTCAAAATTTAAATACTTGTCTTTTAAGGATTTTGAAGACCTCCTTACTCTTGAATGCTTGACTATCCTTGTTGCTCAAAGCTCTTGACTAATCTGTTGTTATCGCCTTTTTTTTTTTTTCCTTCTCTTTAGTGGAAAGCAAGGGACTATCTAAATCCCAAAGTGAAGTGATCCTAGTGTTGAATGCTTTTTTACCTCATTGTTAGTTAAACTGTTGCAGGTGAAATGTCGAGCATTCTCTAAGGTGAAGATATGAGAAAGTAAATCCATGAAAGTCAAGTTACAAGTAGCATGTTGATCAAATTCCCCATATTACACGACAACTTCAAAAGAAAGGACAATTTATTGATATCAACATTGCAAGTTTTACCATTGATTTACATCAACTTTGATCTTATCGTCACAAAGGTTGAGGTACCAACTTCCAAACTACATGTTTTAATCGATGTTATTATACAATATTGTCTTTCCGTCTTTCAATAGAAAGCAGGATTTTCTTCAAATCTAGTTCAATTTGCTGCTTATCACCATGAAATTTTGGTCATCTCTAAAGCATTGTATTGTTATCTCCTGCTAGAGTCTGGATTTTGCTTCTATTTTTAGTTGCTGAGTTTTTATCGTTTCTTTGGTGTTGGACATGCTGATTAGAGGAGTTTTCAGCTACGCTGGCAGACCTGAGGTGGAATATATATGCTGGAATTTTGGTTTTACATATTTATACAAAGAATCTTAGAAGATGCTGCTACTATCTGATTTTAATGGAGAGAAAGTCGCTACCATTTTGGTCATAGTTTTGCTGTAGAATTATGAGAAGGCTACAAGGTCCGGTCCTAGTTCCGCAATTTGTCTGTCCTGCTAAGATAAGAGTTGCTACAACTGGACCCTTTGGCATGTAAGCAATGAGCAACTGAGATCGAATACCAGCCCTTCTTTCAAGTAAAAGTGGAAGATTTGGTTTTATTATTGGGATACAACAACCAGAAGAGATTCATTAAAATCTATGTTCAACACTCATTGTTCGTGTCTCTCATATTATCATGATGAAAATGCGATGGTTGATTGGTTGACGTCTTATAGTCTTCGTTGGTCTCAAGAAATGTGAAGTTTACTTTTTCAGTGTTCACAATTTTGTATTGTCTTGTTAACTAAGATTGTTTAGGCTTGATATTGTCTTGGTTGATTGTTGGGATTTGGTTTTAGATCCCCCATGAATGTTTGTTATTCATTTTCTTTAATTTAATATAAAGAGTTAGTTTGAGAGGGTGCGTGCACATGATAGGCAAACTTGTTGGGTGCCAACATAGTTGGGATGCTTCGAGTTTTGTTTGATGCAACTCCTCTCTTGCTTGAATTTTCATAGACTACCGCATGTCCAAATTTTCATATTTGTATTAAATTTACAAAATGGCATTGTTGATATAGTACAAAATGTATAAATGTTGTTCGTTTTTGTGTACAAGTTTTGAGCAAATGACAAGATTTTCTCCGGTTAATATTTTATCCACTAATGAAGTCAAAAAGTTGATTGCTATCAACTATAGGAGTCCATACCATGCATTAGTTTTATGTTGTTGAGTTTAAGTCTTTTGCTATAAATTTCTTACTTTTTCAAACTTGTATAGTTATAAAATTTAGGGAAAATTTTCATTTTAATATATGAGGTTTTAAAAAATATCAAGTTTTTAAATCTTTTTTGAAAATAACTCTTTTTATCCCTAATTTTTTTTCAATTTCTTCAAAAAAATCCAATTCATTAATTAACTAACGGTAAACATTAACATAACATATATAAATATATATATTCTTGATAGTTGTTAGTGGTACATAAATTATCGAATTGTTTTCATAAAATAATGAATTTATAAATTAAATTTTTTAAAATATCACTAAATTTAAGTTGTTAAATTATAATTTAAATTATCTAAAATCATCGTTGACTGTTAGTTGACTAACGATTTGGACTTTTTTAAAGAGTTTTGGAAATGTTATGGATGAAAAGAGTTGTTTCTAAAAAAACTTTAAAAACTTAATATTTTTCAAAATTTCGGAGACCAAAATAAAGTTTCTCCCAAAATTTATTAAATTGTGTTCGATGTAGTAAGTTTATAAAAAAAATGGAATTAAAAAAAAAAAAAAGGACTATTAGGCATTAACAAAGTAGAAATATTTTTGTGGCCCAATAAATTCTAGTATCAAACAAAATTTTATTCGCTTTTATCTATTTCACATAAGTGAATAATTGACATGTAATGTTGTATATAAAATATTTCACCTATATAAAATGTTTTTTAATGAAGACATTTCACATAAGTAAATATGACAGACCCCATTTCCTAGGCGATCTGCTGGCACCCTACGGTGACCCTCCAGTTAGCCCTTACGCTCAACTAAAGAATCCCCCGCAGAGCTAAGCCATATTATTTCTCAACATTTACGAAAACAGCGGAAACGAGGGGAAATTTTCATTTTTATTTTAAAACCTTTTCAAAATATTTTATAAAAATTTGGGCAGCATCCCGTCTGTTTTTCGGACTTTGCCACCCTGTAAATAATAAAATTTAACACTTCTAAAATCATAAAAACAATTTCCCCCAAACTACGGAGCCTCAGGCTCTCATTTTCCAACACAATCACAACCACAATTTCATGTTTCAATTTATGAACTAATTATCAATAAAATCCCATGTCATGCATCCATTTACTTCAAAACATAATCTAAATCCACAAAAGAATATTTACAAAACATGTGGATATAACAAAATATATACATCACTTAGTATTTAACCAAAGATATAATTGGGAAATCACATTAGCACTGACGCCGCGGTTGCCTAGTATCGTCCGGGGAATTCCGCAGCTATGGTACCTGTGCCTGGGAGGTTTGTTTAAAAATACAGAAAATATTGGGTGAGCTTTAAAAGCCCAGTGAGTGTCATAATGTATCATTTAAACCATACTTTATAAAAACCTCCCTAAAACATTTTCAAATTCATTTATTTTCAATCAAGTTTCATGCATTAATAATATAAAACATATATTGCACGGTTTTCAATTTCATAAAGGGATCTCCTATGGTTGCGGGGTTTTTATTCTAAAACTCTTTTTCTTTTTAATGAAACGAACTGGTCCGACTCCGCTCGAAGGTGTCCTGCCAACCAGTCGTTTTCATTATCATAAACCGGATATGGTCCGACTCCGCTCGAAGGTGTCCTGCCAACCAATCCGGCTCCCGTCAACCTATAGTGACCCGTGCCTCATGGTACCCTAGTATAGAGCGGGATCCTGAAACGCTCTCTATCCGGTTCATGTAGCGGAATCCTGCATCGCTATAGAGCGGAACTCTGTCTCGCTCGGGTAAGCTAGCAAATAATATACCTTTCACGCGCATTGGGCTAATCTCTCAGACATCTGACTGACACGACATCTTGCGGGTATCTCCCGCGGTTAGTTTAGTTAGTGACATACTGACAGTACTAACTCTACCAATGCGCGCTTCGGGTACTCAACCCAGACCGGCACTAATATGATACTATCATGGGTAAGCCATCGGTTTTATTTTCATATTTTCAATCCATTTCACATATAAGCAATTCAAACATGAAACCATTATTTCATGAAATCACAAAATCATAACATCAGTTACCGTGCTATTTATCATTTAAATCATATTTCATTTTCATCAAAAATATCAAAACATGCATGAAACATCCATTCATTTATCAAATCAACAAAAGCGTATAAAATCAGTTTGACACTCACCTTCCGCTATTAATTCCAAGCGGATTTCCGGAAGCCTCTAAAACTGCGCTCTAGCGCTCTTCCCTGGCTCCACCGGATCGCTCGTCACCTACACAACATATATATACGTAAATTTACGCTTGCGTCAACCTCCGTAAACTCAAAATAATTAAAAACTACGTCGTCGTCTCTAATTGACCATTTTTAGGCGTAATTTCTCCATTTTGATTCTTTAATCAAATTTCCAACTTTTATCAACTTGAATACGCCTAATTAAACTCATTAGGGTCGTCCGAACTCTCAACGGACGCCGTATGGGTCAATTTACCAAATTGCCCATAAAACTAGTTTACGCGCGTTTTTGATTTCTCTTTGAATCTTTGATATTTTCTTAGCTTTCTAACCTCCCTATCAACCTCAAATACTTGTTTTTCAACTTGTTTTCACTCAAAAATAACCAACCAACAATTCATAACAAAATCCATCTCAAATCAACTCATATACCAACAAAAATCAACATTTTCGAACTCAAATAACTCACCCCTTTTTCTATCGCGTTAGCTTCGCTTTTGGGATGGTTTTGGACTGATTTTGGGATGGATTTGAGCTGGGTTTAGGCTGGTTTCCTTCCTCTTTTCTTCCCCTCTCTTCCTCTCTCTCTTTCCCTCTCGGCTCTGCCGCAAAGTGCAGCTGTCTTCGCCGTTGACTGGTGCTGTCCCTGTCGCCGATCTGCTGTCTAATCGCGCGGGTGGAGGGCTGTCTTCCACTTCGTTTCAGCTCGTTTCTGGTTCGGGTCGGTGCAAGGGCTGCTGGAGCACCTCGTCGGCGTGGTTGCAGCGGCGGTCAAGTCCGATTCGCGCG
This sequence comes from Nephelium lappaceum, assembly GCA_021234005.1. NCBI lineage: Eukaryota > Viridiplantae > Streptophyta > Magnoliopsida > Sapindales > Sapindaceae > Nephelium > Nephelium lappaceum. Next base: position 7,509,601 of record CM037996.1, read on the forward strand.
GCAGTGCAGATCTGTTTCAGCATCGCGCGTCATCAACTTCATCTATTCTTTTCGCTGCTGTTCGGCGGTGATTAGCTCGGCTTCAGTTGGGTCTTGCGGCTGTGGCCGGCGATCTTCTTCTTCTTCTCTCCTTCTTCTTTCTTCTCTCTTCTTCTTTCTTTTCTTTCTTCTCTCTTTCTTTCTTTCTTCTTCGCGAGAGAGACTGGTTTGTGGTTGATAAAAGTCAACACACCTTTCTTTGGCTTCTGTTTTCCTCCACAATAATCTCTTTAATTCCATTTACGCCCTAAGACAAATCCATTCTCCTCCCTTAAGTTCTAGTTTAATCTCACAACGACCACAATTTTTAAAAATTATTTTCACTTTAATCCCTTATCACATTAAACTTTATTCAATTTCAATTACCATTTTAACTTCCCGTTTGATCTCCAATTGAGTTTAAATCAATTCCAATGGGTTCTCTATGACCTTAAGCGTCTCCAAAATTAATTTAGAATCTCTAATCACCACTTAGGGACGATTCCTAGGTATCCGTACAATAATAAAAATAGAGGGTTTACAATTCTCCCCTCCTTATAAAAATTTCGTCCTCGAAATTAAATTACATACCTTACTCAAACAGGTGCGGATATTGAGCACGCATCTGCTCCTCATGCTCCCATGTAGCTTCCTCAGATCCGTGATTCCTCCACAAGACTTTAATCAATGGTATTGCTCTACGGCGCAACACCTGTTCCCTACGATCCAAGATCTCAACAGGTTGCTCTTCGTAGGATAAATTCTCTCTAAGTTGCACCGGCTGCTCTCTAAGGATATGCGAAGGATCCGCTACATATTTCCGTAACATGGAGACATGGAATACATCGTGGATATTCGCTAACTCTGGTGGCAATTCCAATCTATAAGCCACCTCTCCAATCCTTTCCACGATCTCATACGGCCCTATATACCGCGGACTCAGCTTGCCTCGCTTTCCAAATCTTAACACACCTTTCCAAGGCGAAATCCGTAGAAATACTCTATCACCCACCTGAAATTCCAAATCTCTTCTTCGATTGTCCGCATAGCTTTTCTGCCTATCACTGGCTATCTTCAGCTTTTCTCTGATCACATTTACCTTTTCTGTAGTGATCTGGACAATCTCTGGGCCAATCAATTTCCTCTCACCTACCTCATCCCAACAAACTGGGGTTCTACATTTCCTGCCATACAACGCTTCATAAGGTGCCATCTCTATACTAGACTGATAGCTGTTGTTGTAGGCAAACTCTATCAATGGTAGGTGAATATCCCAGCTTCCCCTGAATTCCATAACACAAGCTCTCAACATATCTTCAAGGGTCTGGATAGTCCTCTCGGATTGGCCATCCGTCTGTGGGTGAAATGCCGTACTGAAATGCAATCTGGTGCCTAAAGCTTCCTGCAACTTAGGCCAAAATCTCGATGTAAACCGAGGATCTCTATCAGAAACAATGGACACTGGGGCGCCATGTAGCCTAATGATCTCATTCACATATAACCGCGCCAACCTATCCAGAGAGTAGGTAGTCTTGATTGCTAAAAAGTGAGCAGACTTCGTCAATCGATCAACAATAACCCATATCGCATCATGCCCACTCTGTGTCCTCGGTAGCCCTACCACAAAATCCATGGTAATTCTCTCCCATTTCCACTCAGGGATCGGTAAGGGCTGCAGTAAACCTGCCGGTTTCTGATGTTCTGCCTTAATTTGTTGACAAGTCAAACATCTAGAAACGAACTCTGCTATCTCTTTCTTCATTCCTTTCCACCAATAGTGATCTCTCAGAGTCCGATACATCTTTGTACTCCCTGGGTGCATGGCATAAGCTGATGAATGTGCCTCTTCCATAATTTCTTTCCTCAAATCTCCCATATCTGGCACACACAATCTCTGATCCAACACCAGTGCCCCGTCTTCTCTCATTGCAAAATTACCTCCTTGCCCAGTTTCAATTCTACCCTTGAGTTTCATCAATTCTGGATCCTGCAATTGTAGCTCTCTGATACGATCTACTAGAACTGGACGGACATGAAATGCTGCTACTAAAGCTCCTGAGTCCGTCGTCTCCAATCTGACACCCATGGATCTCAACTCTACTAGTAAGGGTAGATACTCCACCTTCAACTGAGCTAATGAATGAGTATACTTGCGACTCAAGGCGTCTGCAACTACATTCGCCTTGCCTGGATGATACTCTATGGTGCAGTCATAATCTTTAATAAGTTCTATCCACCTCCTTTGTCTCATGTTCAGTTCCTTTTGGGTGAATAAATACTGCAGACTCTTGTGATCAGTAAAGATCCTGCATGATACACCATATAGATAATGTCTCCATATCCTCAAAGCAAACACTACTGCTGCGAGTTCAAGGTCGTGTGTCGGGTAGTTCTTCTCATGATTTTTCAACTGTCGCGATGCATAAGCCACTACCCTATCATTCTGCATCAACACACACCCTAAACCTTGCCTGGAGGCGTCGCAATACACAGTAAAGCCATCCTCCCCTGATGGAAGGGTAAGAACTGGTGCCGAGGTCAACCTATACTTCAGCTCATCAAAGCTATACTGGCACTCATCTGACCATACAAACTTTTCCTCTTTCCTTGTCAGTCTAGTAAGCGGAGCTGCTATTTTTGAAAATCCCTCAACAAACTTCCTATAATAGCCTGCCAGTCCCAAAAAGCTCCTAACCTCGGTCACATTCGTAGGTGCTTTCCAATCTAAGATTGCTTCTATCTTCTGGGGATCCACACTCAACCCATCAGCTGATATCACATGTCCTAAGAAAGCAATCTGATCCAGCCAAAACTGACACTTACTAAACTTCGCATATAACTGGTGCTCTCTTAGGGTCTGTAAAACTATCCAAAGATGTTCCGCATGCTCCTCTGGACTACCTGAATACACCAAGATATCATCAATGAATACAATCACAAATCTATCCAGATATGGCCGAAACACCCTATTCATCAAATCCATAAATGCGGCCGGAGCATTCGTCAATCCGAATGGCATCACTAGAAACTCATAATGTCCATATCGGGTCCTGAATGCAGTCTTAGGAACATCTTCTGCACGAACTTTCAACTGATGATAACCTGATCTCAAATCTATCTTAGAATACACTCTGGATCCCTGCAGCTGATCAAACAAGTCATCAATCCTCGGGAGTGGATATTGATTCCGTATCGTCACCTTATTCAATTGACGATAATCAATACATAATCTCAAACTGCCATCTTTCTTCTTTACAAAAAGTACTGGAGCACCCCACGGAGAAGTACTCGGCTTTACAAATCCTTTATCCAGTAACTCTTCCATCTGAACTTTCAACTCTTTTAACTCTGCTGGAGCCATCCTGTAAGGGGTAATAGAAATCGGTCCAGTTCCCGGAATCAGATCTATCTCAAACTCTATCTCCCTATCTGGAGGCAATCCTGGGAGATCATCTGGGAACACATCTAAGAACTCTCTGACCACTGGAATCTCTTCAGGGTAAACTTCACCTTTTTCCGTCTCAACCATATAAGCTAAATACCCCTGACAACCCTTACGAAGCATCCTACTGGCTGTCATTGCAGTGATCAAACTAGTAGCAATCGCCTTCCGTACCCCACGGAATACTACCTCTGGCTCCCCTAATCGTGCCAACTTAACCTCTTTTCTGTAACAATCCATTGTAGCTCTATACTTGGATAACCAATCCATTCCTAGTATAACATCAAAATCTTGTATATCTAACACAATCAGATCTGCCGGAAACTCTCTCTCCTCAATCACAATCTTTCCGTCTCTAATCACTCTATCTGCTATCAATAAGTTTCCGGTCGGAATGGATACTAGCATACTATCCAATGGTAGAACTAGTGCATTCACTTTCATCGCAAAAGGCACGGATACAAAAGAATGTGTAGCCCCTGGGTCAATCAAAACATAAGCAGAATAGTCAAAAATCGAGATCATACCGGTAACAACCTCCGGAGCTACATCGGCCTCCTGCTGAGTGACTGCAAAAACACGAGCCTGGGTGCTAGGTCTACCAGCCTGAGCTGCTGAAGTAGACGGTCCTCTGCCCATCACACCCCTGGTAGAGACTGAGGTACCCCGTCCTCTCATCTGGAAACTCCTACCTCCTCGTCTCTGACCTGTGCTCGCCTGAGAGGCAGCTGTAGCTGAAGATCCAGCCTCTGAACTGGGAGTAATCAACTGTGGGCAATCTCGTATAAAATGTCCCTCCTGCCCACACTGATAACATGTAGGGCCTCTGGTCTTATATCTGCACTCTCCCTCATGTCTCCTCCCGCAGATACTGCACTGTGGGAAACTACCCCTGGTATCGCGGGATCCTCCTGAAGCTGCTGGTGATCTGAATGATCCCTGTCTAGAGGATGTCCCCCTGCTCATCCTCCTCCAACCTGTCCATTTGGGCTTCTGATCCTTCTTTGTTGTCTTACTTGACCCTTCCTGTGGCTGACTGGAGCTACTGCGCTTACTTCCTGATTGTCTACTCTGTTCATTTCTCTCTACCTCCAGTGCCGCTTCAACTAATCTGCCATATCTATCCTTTGGGGCCCATGAAAGATGAACTTTCAAATCTGCATGCAAACCTGCAAAGAATCTCTTGCTCTTCTGCTCTTCATTCTCTTAAATCAGAGGAACTACCCGGATCAACTCAGAAAATCTCTTTTCGTAATCCGCCACGGACATAGATCCCTGCTGTAAACTGAAAAACTCATCCGTCCGTGCATCCTGGTCCGTCTGAGGGTAAAAATGCACTTTGAACTCCCTCTCAAATACCGCCCAGGAAATCCCCTCCGGGTATCGTCTCTCTAGGGCCTCCCACCAGTCCTGAGCCCTGTTCTCCAGCAAAAATGAAGAGAACTCTACCCTCTGCTCCTCTGAGCAATCCATCACCCTGTAGATTTTCTTCATGCGATCCAGCCACTCTAGGGCATTCTCTGGATCTCCCTTGCCATCAAACGGCGTTCCACCCAGCTTCTTTACTCTCTCTATATCATTTCTCCTATCAACAGGAGCCTCCCGCGGCTGCTGAGGCTGCTGATGCTGCTGCATCGCCGCTGCTAGCATCTGAGCAAACTGCTGCGGATCAAAACCTCCCACAGCCTGGCCACTCGGTCCAGCCTGCTCAAACGTAGGTGGCTCAGCTGGGGCATTTACCGACTCGGTACCATGCTCGGACCCCTCAAAAAGTGGAGTCTCAGTAACTGGAGCTCCTGCGAGAGCTCTACCGGAACCCCGTCGACCACGTCCGCGACTACGTCCGCGTCGATCCATAGTGCTGTGATTTCCAAACATCAAACTTATGAAAAATTTGAAAATCATTTCCAAATACGATGCATGACATTAAAATACATGTGGTTGCGTATTTCATTATCAAAACATAACATACTATACTTTTATTTTTAAAATTGCGCTTAAACCGCGCTCTGATACCACTCTGACAGACCCCATTTCCTAGGCGATCTGCTGGCACCCTACGGTGACCCTCCAGTTAGCCCTTACGCTCAACTAAAGAATCCCCCGCAGAGCTAAGCCATATTATTTCTCAACATTTACGAAAACAGCGGAAACGAGGGGAAATTTTCATTTTTATTTTAAAACCTTTTCAAAATATTTTATAAAAATTTGGGCAGCATCCCGTCTGTTTTTCGGACTTTGCCACCCTGTAAATAATAAAATTTAACACTTCTAAAATCATAAAAACAATTTCCCCCAAACTACGGAGCCTCAGGCTCTCATTTTCCAACACAATCACAACCACAATTTCATGTTTCAATTTATGAACTAATTATCAATAAAATCCCATGTCATGCATCCATTTACTTCAAAACATAATCTAAATCCACAAAAGAATATTTACAAAACATGTGGATATAACAAAATATATACATCACTTAGTATTTAACCAAAGATATAATTGGGAAATCACATTAGCACTGACGCCGCGGTTGCCTAGTATCGTCCGGGGAATTCCGCAGCTATGGTACCTGTGCCTGGGAGGTTTGTTTAAAAATACAGAAAATATTGGGTGAGCTTTAAAAGCCCAGTGAGTGTCATAATGTATCATTTAAACCATACTTTATAAAAACCTCCCTAAAACATTTTCAAATTCATTTATTTTCAATCAAGTTTCATGCATTAATAATATAAAACATATATTGCACGGTTTTCAATTTCATAAAGGGATCTCCTATGGTTGCGGGGTTTTTATTCTAAAACTCTTTTTCTTTTTAATGAAACGAACTGGTCCGACTCCGCTCGAAGGTGTCCTGCCAACCAGTCGTTTTCATTATCATAAACCGGATATGGTCCGACTCCGCTCGAAGGTGTCCTGCCAACCAATCCGGCTCCCGTCAACCTATAGTGACCCGTGCCTCATGGTACCCTAGTATAGAGCGGGATCCTGAAACGCTCTCTATCCGGTTCATGTAGCGGAATCCTGCATCGCTATAGAGCGGAACTCTGTCTCGCTCGGGTAAGCTAGCAAATAATATACCTTTCACGCGCATTGGGCTAATCTCTCAGACATCTGACTGACACGACATCTTGCGGGTATCTCCCGCGGTTAGTTTAGTTAGTGACATACTGACAGTACTAACTCTACCAATGCGCGCTTCGGGTACTCAACCCAGACCGGCACTAATATGATACTATCATGGGTAAGCCATCGGTTTTATTTTCATATTTTCAATCCATTTCACATATAAGCAATTCAAACATGAAACCATTATTTCATGAAATCACAAAATCATAACATCAGTTACCGTGCTATTTATCATTTAAATCATATTTCATTTTCATCAAAAATATCAAAACATGCATGAAACATCCATTCATTTATCAAATCAACAAAAGCGTATAAAATCAGTTTGACACTCACCTTCCGCTATTAATTCCAAGCGGATTTCCGGAAGCCTCTAAAACTGCGCTCTAGCGCTCTTCCCTGGCTCCACCGGATCGCTCGTCACCTACACAACATATATATACGTAAATTTACGCTTGCGTCAACCTCCGTAAACTCAAAATAATTAAAAACTACGTCGTCGTCTCTAATTGACCATTTTTAGGCGTAATTTCTCCATTTTGATTCTTTAATCAAATTTCCAACTTTTATCAACTTGAATACGCCTAATTAAACTCATTAGGGTCGTCCGAACTCTCAACGGACGCCGTATGGGTCAATTTACCAAATTGCCCATAAAACTAGTTTACGCGCGTTTTTGATTTCTCTTTGAATCTTTGATATTTTCTTAGCTTTCTAACCTCCCTATCAACCTCAAATACTTGTTTTTCAACTTGTTTTCACTCAAAAATAACCAACCAACAATTCATAACAAAATCCATCTCAAATCAACTCATATACCAACAAAAATCAACATTTTCGAACTCAAATAACTCACCCCTTTTTCTATCGCGTTAGCTTCGCTTTTGGGATGGTTTTGGACTGATTTTGGGATGGATTTGAGCTGGGTTTAGGCTGGTTTCCTTCCTCTTTTCTTCCCCTCTCTTCCTCTCTCTCTTTCCCTCTCGGCTCTGCCGCAAAGTGCAGCTGTCTTCGCCGTTGACTGGTGCTGTCCCTGTCGCCGATCTGCTGTCTAATCGCGCGGGTGGAGGGCTGTCTTCCACTTCGTTTCAGCTCGTTTCTGGTTCGGGTCGGTGCAAGGGCTGCTGGAGCACCTCGTCGGCGTGGTTGCAGCGGCGGTCAAGTCCGATTCGCGCGGCAGTGCAGATCTGTTTCAGCATCGCGCGTCATCAACTTCATCTATTCTTTTCGCTGCTGTTCGGCGGTGATTAGCTCGGCTTCAGTTGGGTCTTGCGGCTGTGGCCGGCGATCTTCTTCTTCTTCTCTCCTTCTTCTTTCTTCTCTCTTCTTCTTTCTTTTCTTTCTTCTCTCTTTCTTTCTTTCTTCTTCGCGAGAGAGACTGGTTTGTGGTTGATAAAAGTCAACACACCTTTCTTTGGCTTCTGTTTTCCTCCACAATAATCTCTTTAATTCCATTTACGCCCTAAGACAAATCCATTCTCCTCCCTTAAGTTCTAGTTTAATCTCACAACGACCACAATTTTTAAAAATTATTTTCACTTTAATCCCTTATCACATTAAACTTTATTCAATTTCAATTACCATTTTAACTTCCCGTTTGATCTCCAATTGAGTTTAAATCAATTCCAATGGGTTCTCTATGACCTTAAGCGTCTCCAAAATTAATTTAGAATCTCTAATCACCACTTAGGGACGATTCCTAGGTATCCGTACAATAATAAAAATAGAGGGTTTACAAAATATTTCATATCTTATGTTGTATATGAAATGTTTTCAAAGGGTTATCAATGATAAAATAAACCGTTAAAATTTCATTTTAGACTAAAAATGAATAATTTTTATTTCTATGCTAAAAACGATTTTATTATTATTATTGATTGGACTTAAAGTGAATTTATCTCTTTTAGTGTAATTCCAATGGCATCAGATTTTCACTTCTTTTGTCAAAACTCAAAACCATGCAGCAGTCTTCTTGTGTTTTATCTCTGTTATGTTCACCAAGTTCTACTACTAGTTATAATGCTTCTTACAAGGACTACTTTAAATTCACTTACATAAATTTCACATTCTTTGTCAATGTAATATGCAACTGTGAGATGGAAGAAATAAATGACTTAATTCTCCGGGTATAAACACAAGACAATCATGATTCCAAAGTTCTAAAGAACACAAAAAAAATGGAGAATAGCGATAACTAGGGCGAGACAATTTTCATTTTCGAAAGATTCTAAGGGACAATTTAGGGGCATCTTTGTACACAAGCTGCTCCAGTTGAACATAACGTAAACAACTATTCAAAATAGTAATGTCCTAACTACGACACATCAAACTAGTTAGACTAAGCATCTCAAACGTGCCATCTAAATTCTCAGATATATACCCAACTGAATATCATTCTATAAAAGAAGGTACTCATCATTTTCATGTCACTAACAGTAACATTTAATTTTGAGTCAAACAACTTCTCCAGAGATTATTACTTAGACTGCAAGAAAAGGAAACTCTTTCACAACTGATGTAATAATTATGCCTATCCAATTGTATTTGGAACTATAGAGTTATAATGCTTACCGAAACTAAATGCATGCCGATAGTATGACAGCATGATACTTGCATTAGATAAACCAGACCTGCTATCAGATTTGTACTCCTTTCCAATTTCCACATCAGGGAATGAACCTGAATATATCATTATATGCTTTCTCAGGCAGTGAGTCAAAGCTCAGAGCCCTTGCTCCCCTCCCCATGCTGCAGTTGATTCGACTTCTTTACAGTAATTCTCGAATCTCTCTGCTTGTGAACTTTCGGAATCATCATTTATCATATTTTCAGACAGGTAAAAGGGTAGGAAATCAGATGCATGCTCCCTTGTATATGCAGCCACCATTTCTTGAAGCTTTTGGTATGTATAAGGAGAAAAACCTCCTGAAAGATGAGCAAGCTGATCCTCAACAGCTCGATAGAGACAGTGCCCATCTGGCTTTATTTCGTTAACAGTCAATCCAAGAGGTTCAAGCTTCTTTTCTAATTTCTCATCTTCAACCATTCTATCACTTACAAGATTGCTCTGCTCTTCTTGAATTCTTTGCTCTCTTGCTGCTTCTTGCTGATTCTTTTCTCTCGCCTCTTCGCACCCTTGCTAGGCTTAGAACGATCGTGTTGGTTGGTGACAGAAACCCCAGCAATGGCTTTCACCAAACTGTCAAGATTGCCTTTCTCATTTCCATTAGTAGTGCTATAGCCTAATGAAGCAAGTTCTCCAGCTTGTTTTTCTTTAAGCTTGGCAGAAAGTTTAGATATCTCCTCCTCCACCTGCTTCATCTTAACCTTCTGTTCAGCCTTGCTACCTTTGGCTACTGCCTTTTTCAGTTCAACTTCCTTGTTCTGCAGCTATGCTATTTCTCTCCTACATGCACAAGGAAACGATGATGTCAAGATGGAGAAGGAAAGTTCAATAATATAAAATATATATTGTCAAGGAAACAAAACCACCATCATCATTGATAGCAAGAAAAAAGCACCCCAGGTTCATGTATGTGAGCATAAACCAATTGACACTTCTTTTGTAATCATATGACAACTCAAATGCAAATCAGTTTTCGCAAATCCTAGAGCGAGTGTAAAACAATTCTAAGGCCTCTACAAGAAATCTCACCGGCTAAGGTAGGAGGTATTGAGAAAAAAGCTACTACCAATTTACAAATTTGGGGTGTGGTATGGGAAGAGAAAATTTATTAATAAAAAATATCGCTTAAATATCCCACAAAAATAAAATGACAGTAACATTATACTCCACCTTTCCAAAAGAGGCCAATTTAAGGATTCACACAACACTCAACTTCATTTTCATACGACATTTATGACTCTGCCTCTGTATTAAGCTACGAAGCATCTTAGAAAGCTCTGTAGGATTAGACTGATTTCATCAAATGGAAACTATCTCAAAAATGAAAACCCAAATTGATATTCATGTTAATGCAACATAAAGCAAAAGAATTGCTGTGAATTTATCCAAAGTTAAAGAAAGAATCTAATTTTCATTGATCAGACTGTTCAATTTCTTAGTCTAATAGATCATTATTTTTGAAAAATTAGACAAGAAAAAAGATAGTCTTATAATACAATGAGCATCTTGTATTTCATAAAAATTGGGGGCAATATAATCCTTACCTAAGAGCTGTCCTATCCAACTTTCAAGCATTAAGATACGTTTCAGCTGTGGACGATTATCATAAAGGACTCTCAACTTATCATAAGATTCACATTCTGGAATTTTAGGATTATTCCTTGGAGGAAATACTTTTATGCATACTTCTTCCAATTGATCCACACCAAACTAAACTCTATTATTGTATATACATGCTGGCTACAAGTGTGCACGGAGTACCATCATAGGCATAAACTGATCTATATTTCATGGAATGGCCAGAAACCCATCATCATTGTTGGAACACAGTGAGAGAGAGAGAGAGAGAGAACTTATTGTGTAGCTTGAAAAATGACGTGTTACCTATGCCTAGACAGCATTTCATCATGAGTTTCCTGCTTCTTCGAAGATGCATCACTAGAATCTGGTTCAGATTGTTCGTCCTCTATTTCTTGAGGATTTTCCATTTGAGCCCCTAAAATTGAAGTTGATAATACAGAAAAGATCACAACAACCTTCCAAAACAATTGATGACAAAGATATCCATCCTAGAAGTCAATGAGTAACTTCGATTGAAGATAAGAAAATTGAATTTGTAAAGAAATCAACATCAAGTCAAAGTTGCATAAAAACTTTTTAATTTTTTTGATAATTTAAAGAATCTCTGAAACCGCTTAGCGAATTCGATTTCAAAACTGAAGCTCCTGCTGATCCCTACAATCTTTAAGAAGCAATAAACTATAGTCTTTGGCCATACAGGTGCCCCATAAGGGTCAGAACCTTAGACCTAAAGGGAGCAAACCCCAAAGCCAAACCATTCTTACTAATCACTCATGGTTAGCATAAAAACTTGTAAACAAGTGAATCATCAAGTTTCAAATTCCTAAAATTTCCATAATTAATCAAGGTCTAATGCGAGAACCAAAAACCTAAAATTTCTATAAGCATCAATTATAGAACAAAAAATGGCTAACAATTCCTCAATCTAAATACAACGAAACCAAATGTTTATTATCAAGTTTCAATTTTGTTGATATTTTATCTATGAGTTGTAGGGAACCTCAATCAGACCTTACATAAGGACTACATTGCCCACAATGTTATGACATACAAGAAGCTCAATGAATAATAACACTATCATCTTTATTCTGGTCTAATCAACCGGTTCCTCAAAAGCAACAATCTATTATAGACTATAGATTAAAGAAGAGAAGATATAGCTTGAAGAGGCAAGTCTGGAGATGGGTTCAAGACCGTCACTGAAGCTCTGCTCTGCTCTGCGACGCACTGCAATGCCACCTCCGTTAGGGGTTGCTTTATATGTTTTTTATTTATTTCTTTTTTAATTAATCGGTTGTCAAGTCAAGACGGACCCAATCTTATGCAATGCACCCTTAGACCATTGCCAATTTATAATAACAAATTTTATATTATTTTGGTGTCAATATCAAATTTTATTTTACTCCGATGTATTTTATACCAAATTGGTATAAAGAATATCTTTAAAGAATATTTTATGCATAATTCTTTAATCAATATTAATTTATTTATTTGGTATAAAATCTTATTTTCAAATAATTACTTACAATATATAAAAAATTATTAAATACTCACATAATTTTTTTAATTTATTATAAAATATTATTATCATTAATTTTCCAACTAATTTTTTAATCATTTAATTTTTTTGACTAATTTTTATCCAGCTAATTTTTTATCCACCTAATTCTTTATCCATCCCATTTTTCGAACTAATTTTTTTATCAAACCAATTGTTTGTCCACCAATTTTTTATTTTTTCATTCAATATTTTAACTAATTTTTTCACTTTGTTTTATCCACATAATTTTATTTTTTATACTTAACGGTTTACTCTAATTTTTTTCACAACTAAATTTTATTATGTTGTTGTTGTTGTTTTTATTTTTTTTTATCATGTATTTTTAATTTAAGGTAATGATCATGTTAATGTTATTGCTTTTGATTACATTATTGAGTTTTTGCATTTAAAATGTTACCATTTCTATCAAGTAAATATTAAAATAATAAATTTTTATATACATTAAACAATTTAATTCATTTTACATTAATATATTATTTATAACATATATTAAAAACTTAAAAATATATTAAAACGTATTCAATATTATACTCATTTTTCGACCGTATATATTTTTTATAACAATTTAATTTTTATTTCTAATTATTACTTAAATTATGAAAATATAGAAATATGATAAATGACATAAATGGAACATTTATTGTTGTTGTTATTATAAGGAGGACATCATTGGAATTTTGAAAAAGAAAAGGAAGAGCACGTGGCTCAATAACCCATTCGATTTTAGCTACAGATTGACACCAAATTTGGTATGTTTCTATAGCTAGTGCATCAAATGTGTCAAACTTGGTGTGTTACTGTAGCTTATGCACCAAATTTTGTCTCGAAAATTATAAAATGGTGCTACGTTGGAGTGTGTTTGCACACCAAATTAGTGTTTTCTCTTAAAATGGTGCTATATTGGAGTTGCTCTTAGAATATTTCATTGGATAGATATATAAATTATAAGACATCGTTAGAAAGCCACTCAAGCCAAATCAATCCAATTTTAAAATTTGTCTAAACCCCAAGTTTCAAGTTTAAACTTAACAAAAACCAATGTAATTTCCATTTCAAGCGTATTAAAATCTAAACCAATGTGATACAATTTCAAGTGGATTGAATTACTAACAAAATCAAGTACATTACTTGATGAAAGATGCCACAACAAAGAAGCCCACATGTTCCTAAGCAAGCCCAAAAAAGAAGTGTAAATTTGGTGAGTGGCGACGTCGGGCACACCTAAAATATTGTATGTTCACCCCTTTTTGTATGTTCATCCCACTAACCTTTTTTTTCTTTTTTTCTTTTTGAGTTATTGAGATAAATCCAAAAGACAATTGAAAATAAACTAGTAGGACCTTAGCGACACAACCCGGATAAGTAGCTCCCGTACGATTGGAAGCTACTTATATTAGGGTGAGAGACAACTCATATATATGAAAGAAAATCTTATATTTATTGAGTTAGGTAGAGGCATGGGGTGTCGAACCTTAACTATTTGGCTTAAAGCCGAGACTGGCCTATGCAGTACCACTGCACTACAAGGCCAATGACCCATTAACTTTTTTGAAGATATTATAAGTTTGTAATCACACCCCACAAATAATTTATATACCATTTTCTTCTTCCTAATCTCCAGAATCACCATCATTATGTTTTTCATCAAAATTCCCATTTAGAATAAAAAAATGGATCTCTTTTCAAAACTTCATCATCAACAACACAAACTCACAGCAAAATGAAACTATGATCTTTCATTGGAATTGGATTCTTGTTTTCAGTCCAATTTTTTTCCCCAAAAGAACAATCCCTTCTATTTTAAAAACTCAATTTACTGACCAACTCGTTCCCCTTTTAGCTTGCACTTCATATTCTCTAGGCATTTTGGACAATGCATTCAAGACGCAAAAGCTAAATCTGTAGACTTTTGTTTCTTTTTTGTGCACTCCTGTGCTGCTCTGGTGAACCACCATCCTTGTTTTGACATCGTTCTGGCCTTTTCGATGATTCTGTTTGTTCTCTTTCTTTAATTTGTTTCAAAGATACAATTTGTTTTGTTTATCTTGATTCATGGTTTTTTTTTCTTTTTCCACGAGGAAACAACCACAGTAGCAGGAGTAAAAGCCATGGGTTGAGAAGGCAGTACAACTGTCAGAGATATTGAAATAGAGTCAAGCGAACATTCTCCTTACCAGAGAGTTTTGAACTCAACAATGTTATAAGGGTAACATTGGGATTTTGAAAATCATTGTGTTTTTGGGTGCATATATAGTTTTAAAGGGGTGGAAATATCAGCATTCAAATTGGGCTGATTAGTACTTGCGTTGCAACAACCCGGTCCAACATGCAAACAACCGAAAGCCCAACAGTTTATGGGCCATATTGGGCTGAATGATAAGGCCCATTGTTCGAAAGCCTACTACAATATGATAGGTAACAATCATGTTAGGCTTAGCACTAATGTAGCTCCAATGGGGAAGAAAAAACGAACTTACTGAAGAAATAGATAAAAGTTACCTTCAATTTGATTGTTAACACCTTTGTTGGTTGTTAGATTTTAATTGTTTTGTATTTTTAAAAAATAAATAAAAATTATTGAAAACAAATTAAGGCTAATTTGCCCGAGCTGAGGAAGCCCAATTTATATGCCTTCAAGTCCAAGCAAGCTTGATATAGCATAGGCTAGTCAGAAGAAAATTTAGGGTACATTCGATTCAATATGGCATGACATTAGTAAACTATGGAAAATCTTAAATCATAATTATACTAGATGACATAGTAGTATTATATCACATTAAATTTTAGGAGTATTATATCACATAATCACTTTTAATTATGTCCAAATAAAATAAAAAAGGAAATAGAATGCTACGAAATCATTTAATGATTGTGACAGTTTTTCAATTATATGAATATGTGTCAATATTTGGTTTGGTTACCTTACTGGTTGGGTAAAATTACTCATCAATAACGATACTTAGATATTTTTTAATAATTCTTCTTATAACCAATCCAATTATTGTTATTGATAAATAACTTTACTCAATTAGTAAGGTAGCTAAATTCGTCGATTATAGTTTCAAAATGATTTAGTCGAAGGTTGGTGTCACATATCGAAATCTGATTAGATCGATTGTATCACATAGAATACTAACATGTAGATATACAATACATACACCTTATTAATTGGCACGAGGGAGAGAATGAACAATCATTCTAGTTTTCCAGAGTGGGACCCACCCACTTCCCGCTAGTCACGGCACCAATCAGATTCCCAAAAATCAAGCCAACCCTATGTTGTTAAAATAATATTATCACTATAAAGCATGTTGTCAAGATTAAGGAAAAAAAAACTCAAAAATCTAAAAATCTAATCCCCACCAAATGAAACAAGGAAACCTTCATTTTTTTTTTTTTTTTAATGTTGTTTTGCACAAAAGTGGTGATATGATTGATCGTTAATTAATTTATTTATTTTTTTAAAGAACTTCATCATGGTCCTTAAAATTTTCTACAAGAGTTTTAAAAAATATTTTTTAAAACTCTTTTAGAAATAACTCTTTTCATCAATAACTTTTTCAAAATTCTTTCAAAAAACGTTCAAATCGTCAATTAACTGACGGTCAATGATAACTTAAAATCATTTAAATTGTAATTTAACCACTTAAATTTAAAGATATTTTGAATAATTTAACTTATAAATTCATTATTTTATTAGACTAATCTGGTAGTTTACGTGAAAGTAACAACCGTCAAAGGTAAAAATATTTTTTTACGCATTCTGTTAATGTTGATCATAGTTGACTAATGGTTTGAATCTTTTTGAAGAGTTTTGAAAAAGTTAGGATGAAAAGAGTTGCTTTCCAAATAACTTTAAAAACCTGATATAAATTCATTGTTTTATTAGACTAATCTGGTAATTTACGTGAAAGTAACAACCGCCATGGGTAAAAATATTTTTTTTACACATTCTGTTAATGTTGGTCGTAGTTGACTGATGGTTTGAATTTTTTTGAAAAGTTTTGAAAAAGTTAGGATGAAAAGAGTTGCTTTTCAAATAGCTTTAAAAACCTGATATCTTTCGAAACCTCAGAGATTAAAATAAAGTTTTTCTTTATGTTTTTTATTAGTATTACCAAGATCAGTTAAGATAGGACTCTAAAGCACGGTTCAAATCTTCACTCTCAGAAGTGTGAGAGGACAATCCATATAGCATAGAAAAACTACTCACATATCAAGTGAGAAAGATACGCTTTGAACCCGATACTTGCCATATATGAGTGGTGGTCTTAAACCACTGAGTCATCACCAGTGCTTTGCGCATTAATTTATGGATCTTATATTCCTATCTAGAGAGAAAATAAAGTAATTGGCATGGTTGAAGTCGTCTCTTTTGGACACAGCCTCGTTGAATTTGTATATTTAGTTTTCTTCTCAATTAGTATGGAAGAGGATATATCATCTTGAATTTGATAAAATTCATATTGATTCATATTTTTTTCAGTGTTGGATTTTTTTTTTAAAAAGATCATGTCTCATCTTCACAACTTGTAAATCTACAATACTTTGATTCACATCAAGATGGGAGTTGTATGACTTTCAAAAAAGTACAAAAATAAAGGAAGTTGTATAGGGTTTTTTTTTTTTTTTTTAATTGAAGTATATTGAAGTATTCATGTGTCAATACAATATTACAAGTACTCGATATTATAGTAAAATATTATAGAACTGAACATCCATTTATGGAGAAGACTTTGCTTACAACAAAACGCGTGTGTATTTTTCGTTGTAATCTTATCATGCAGTAAATTTCGTTACATATTGAAATCAAAACAAAAGATGTGTGGTCCATTTTTTTACATACATTTAAATTTTTTTAAAATTTTTTCCTCCATTAAAGATGGTGAATGTGCGAAAGATAAGAAAGGCAGGTAAGGATTGATTGAAGACATGGAAGTTAAATGATAACGATTTTTTCCTGCTCTCACGAATGAGAACACCACCACACCAAACCATGAGTGCCTCTAAGGTCACGTTTTATAAAATGTGGTTTCCCACTCTCTATGCCTAGATTGTGAAACTCACTGTCCAACATTTTGATGTGCCTCCCACTCATATGTCACAACTGCCCACAATCACAAATGATCTAATGATATTAGTGATAAATTAGTTAGTTAATTTCAACTAAATTAATAAACTTTGGAGGTCTATCCTTGACTGAGACTTGTCTGAATCGAATATTATTAAATATATTAATATTATATTAAATATAATCACAATGGGGTCAAATGTTTATACCTAATGATTTGAAAATTTGTCAAAGTGTTGAAAAATAAGAGTGGGGATGATGACCCTCTCCCAAGTCCCAAATCATTCAAACACTTTTATTTTATTTTATTCTTTTATTGTTTTGCGACAAGGAGGGATTAAATTGAATTGAAAAAAATCATTCGCACATTAATTCAACATTAAATTCAACCATCCAACTAAAGCAGTACCCTACATTTTTTTTAAGAGAGAGAGACAGAGAGCATGTCTTCATTTTGCATCCTCCATTGGCTTTAATTTTTGGATATAGATTTATGGAGTATGATTGTGGCAGTAAAGCAACCTCACTTGCAAATAATGATACATTATTTAAATAAAATTATTAAAATAACGTATATCTTATTTTTTTAGCAAAGTTTTGGATAATATAACAATGCCCGTGAATTTGTATATACATATATAAAATAATTCTATTATCAATGCCACTTAATTTTAAAAAATTAGGATGAATCAATCAAATTCATCCATTACATTTGAAATAAATAAGAGAGAATTTATTTTTGGAGAGAGAATATAATGAATGAATTTTTTTGGTTCGTTATAACATTTGACCAACGAAAAAATGACACGCATACTATGATTATTTATTTTTTTAAAAAAAATATTATTATTTTTTTGTTTAAATTAAAATCCACCATGAATGGACGGTGGAGATCCAATCTGGTGGATCTCTACTTTTGATTTATATTTTTTTTTCATTTGTTTTATAAAATTAATTTTATGTATATAATAAATTATTTAAATTAATTTACCCTCTCTATAAAAAGACCATTTTGGCCTTTTCATCTAAACAATCTGTCACCGTTAATTATTTTTTAAAATTAGGGACTAAAAGAACTGTTTCCAAATAATGTTTAAAAATTTGATATTTTTTAAAACCTCAGGGATTCAAATGAAGTTTCCCCTCAGAAATATTCATCCACGAATGAAATTCATATTCAAATAATTATTACAAACTTCAATTATTGATGTAAAATGGCAATGGTCTCCACACAGATTTTTCTTTTGAAAGAAGTGTCACACGGTTCTTGACGAATTTCGGACAAACGACAACTTGCTATGAAAGTCATTGGCAATGATCCCCACACGGTTTTTTCTTTTGAAAGAAGTTTTGCTAGGATGCTGTCAAACAACTCTTGTTTCAGAGAAATCCAATTTAATTATATTTTTGTATACTCACACTACAACAACATTGATCTTGCTCTACAATTTCTCTGTGACAAATGAACTTTCATCACAGTTGCTGCCAACCACCTCAAGCTGGAATCTTGCTCGATGACAAAGAATATGAGACAAAACTTTTAATATTTCCAACCTACCTCAACTTTGTTGTTGACTTAATAAAATACTTGAATGCAAAGCACAGGTGTGCAAAAAATAATCGAAACACAAAAAAATAATCTTGCTTTTTTACCAATAATCAGCATTTTGTATGTATTTGTGTTGTATCAACTTCAACGTTCATATATCTTATAATTATACATCTTTTCATTCTTTGTATTGTATGTATTTGTATTGCATCAACTTCAAAAGTTACAAAATCTAGTTTTAAATTCTACTTAGTAGCTTAAAATTTATACGTTAAAGGTCACAAAATGTGAATTCAACTTTACGCAATTATTGTTAGTACTAATTCTTATAAGAGAGTGTATAGAAATATAATAGATATATGCTCTTAATTAAACTGGTGTTATAAACAATAGAAGTTTCAGAAATATTCATCCACAAAAGAAATTCAAATCCAAATAATTATTACAAACTTCAATTATTGATGTCAAATGGTAATGGTGGCCACACGGTTTCTTTTTGAAAGAAGTGCTCACACGTTTCTTGATGCATATGAATTTCTTTTTTGAAATATCGGTCTTTGCAAATTTCAACCCTATTAAACCAACTAGTTATGTTAAGTTGCCTAAAAATTGTCCAAATTTCAATGTGACTTATGAATTATTTATGATATATAACTTATAAAGTTATCTTATTATTTATATTATATTAATAACTCATATATCATATTATTTACTATTTTAAATAATCTATTATTACCTACCATAAAATAACTCGGTTTAATTAAAATAGTTATGATTATAATAATGTGTGCAAGTTCAAAAAACAATAATAATTATTACTATGTGTGCTTTGCTGATGCTGATTTCTTACTGCGGTTTTTATAATGTAATCCACATATCTTACAAACATCAAACATCTTTCTACAGTTATAATTCACATTTTCTTGAGATAATCATCTTTAAGAATAGGTATCTCCTGCAAATCAAGGACATCATAATTGTAATGTGAACTGATGACTAATATGAACCAAAAACCTTCCACAAAGATATTTGACCACATAATTCATAGAAGTCCACAGAACCGGGCCAATAGTTGTCAGAGCAAAATTGTTAATGATGGTTCCATTTAGTGGTAGGGTCGACACCAATAATTGTGGAAATTTAATTAGGTTTAACCATGGAAATTGACCAAACCAGTTTCTCTTGCTTTAATTTCTCTCATAGTTTTCCCTTTATTTCTCTGTTTCGGCAAACTAGAAATAATCAAAAACCATTCCAATGGCAGAGTTTGTTCTTTCTGCAGTGCTTCCTGTGTTGTTCGACAAATTGACAAACTGATATTGTTCTTATCAGGAAATATTTTATGTACAACATCGCACATGAAATATTTTCATCATAAAAATTTTCATTTGCAACATTTTCTTAAGGAAACATTTAATCTAGGTAGAATTCTATTACATATATAAAAAGTTTTCACCAGAAAATATATAATATATAACGACATTTCACGTACTATATCATATATTAAATGTTAACTTATATGACATCGACAAAAATAAATGAAATTTTGTTTGAAGTTAAGTGAATAACCGTAGTTTTAGGCAAAAAACAAATTTGTACTATTCTAGTAGGCCATTTTTTCTAATAATCAAGTTAATGTATTTGATTAATTGAATCACACAATAAAAGATATATTAATATAAAATTATTAAATCACATGATAAGTAATGCATATAATATTTCTACTTTAATTTTTCTAGGATAATCATCACCTTTTAAAATAGAGCAAAATATTTTCTAGAAATCAATCGCATCATCATTATAATGTGAACAGATGAATAATATGAACCAAAAACTTACCACAAAGGTATTGACTTCATGATTCATTCAAGTCCACAAAAGCAGGCCGGTAGTTGTCATAGCAAAAATGATAATGATGGTTCATTTCGGCGGTGGAGTCCGTTTTAACCATGGCAATAGAGCAACACGGTTTTACTTTTTGTGATAGTAAATTCCACTAGAAAACCAAACCAGTTTCTCTTGCTTTAATTTCTCTCATAGTTTTCCTTTTGTTTCCCTGTTTCGACAAACTAAAAAGAATCAAAAGCCATTCCAATGGCAAAGCTTGTTCTGTCTGTTGTGCTTCCCGTGTTCTTTGACATATTGGTAATTGAACAAAATTAAAGAAATAAAAAATTCTAACAATCAAACTCTCATTTTAAGGTGATTGACTTTTTTTTTTTTTTTAAAAAAAAAGAATAATTTAAAAAAATTTATTATAATTTATAAAAATATCTATTTTATTGTTATAGTTTCATTTTTACTGAAAATTCTCTTTAATATTAAAAAATTAATAAAAAATAATCATTTTATTTTTTCGTGATTTCATCGTTAATTTGTGATCATCATAAATATTTTTGTTCTTTCACACACCTTTAGAAAGTATTTTGAGTGTTTTAATTAATATTAAAAAAAATTTAAATAAAAATAAAATTATATATAATAAAATAAATATTTTTATAAATTATAATAAGTGTTTTTACATCATAAAAATAAAAATTAAGATGATTTGGAGACCGTTCAAATATTTTAATTCTTTGAATATTTTTAGGTGTTGCCGGTGGCACAAATGTCTAAAATGTTGATTGTGACGAGACAGTGGGCATTTGAGGGCGTCTAGGTCGACTTAAAGTTATGTGAGCGCATGCACATGCCATGTTCTTGCGTTGTTTTGACTAGACAGCCACTACATCACGTGCAAAGATTCCTTATTATCAAGTTATTATAATTTTCTTGTAATCACTGATTAAGCTATTATTTTAATTAAATTAATGCAATTTGAGGGAAAGCACTTTGCTTTGATTATCAAACTTCGGTTGGAAAGTCAGAGTCTTTTCACACAAAAGCTAAAAACCAGTCTCTCTCCGATCTCTTTGTTTGCTTTGTTAATTTGCTCTTATTTTTTGCTTTGCTTGTGTTGTGCCACGCCAATAATTCCACTAGAAGACCAAACCAGTTTCTCTTGCTTTAATTTCTCACACAGTTTTCCTTTTGTTTCTCTGTTTCGACGAACTAAAAAGATAAAAAACCTTATTTCAAAAAAAAAAAAAAAGATAAAAAACCATCCCAATGGCAGAACTTGTCCTTTCGGCTGTCCTTCCTGTGTTGCTCAAAAAATTGATGTCTCGTGAACTGCTTAAGTTTGCAACTCAAGAGGGTGTACGTTCAAAGCTCAAAAAATGGGAAAAAACGTTGAAGATGATTAATGCACTGCTCATTGATGCGGAGGAGAAGCAGCTGACGAATGAAGCTGTTAAGATGTGGTTGGAGGAGCTCCAAGACTTGGCTTATGATGCGGAGGACATCTTGGATGAGTACGCTACTGAGGCTTTGAGTAGAAAGTTGAAGATTGAAGAGCATCAGGCTAGCGCTAGCAGGGCTCGCAAGCTCATTCCTGCTTGTTGCATTGGTTGTACTCCACATGCTTTATGGTCTGATTTCAGCATGCGCTCCAAGATAAATGGTATTACTAGCCGGTTACAAGATCTCTGCAACCAGAAAACTGAACTTGGGTTGATTGAAATTGCTGGAAGGAGACTGACTAGGCCACCCACTACAAGTTCACAAATTGAACCTGTTGTTTATGGAAGATGACAGACCCCATTTCCTAGGCGATCTGCTGGCACCCTACGGTGACCCTCCAGTTAGCCCTTACGCTCAACTAAAGAATCCCCCGCAGAGCTAAGCCATATTCTTTCTCAACATTTACAAAAAACAGCGGAAACGAGGGGAAATTTTTCATTTTTATTTTAAAACCTTTACAAAATATTTTATAAAAATTTGGGCAGCATCTCGTCTGTTTTTCGGACTTTGCCACCCTGTAAATAATAAAATTTAACACTTCTAAATCATTAAAAACAATTTCCCCCAACTACGGAGCCTCAGGCTCTCAATTTCCAACACAAACACAACCACAATATCATGTTTAAATTTTTGAACTAATTATCAATAAAATCTCATGTCATGCATCAATTTACTTCAAAAACATTAAACTTATATCCACAAAATAATATTTACAAAACCATGTGGATCTACAAAATATTTACATCACTTCACATTAAACCAAAATATAATTTGGAAATCACATTAGCACTGACGCCGCGGCTATCTAATGTCGTCCGGGGAAATCCGCAGCTATGGTACCTGTGCCTGGGAGGTTGTTTAAAAATACAGAAAACGTTGGGTGAGCTTTAAAAGCCCAGTGAGTGTTATATAATCTCATTTAAACCATACTTTATAAAAACCTCCCTAAAACATTTTCAAATTCATTTATTTACAATCAAGTTTCATGCATTAATAATATAAAACATATATTGCACGGTTTTTAATTTCATAAAGGGATCTCCTACGGTTGCGGGGTTTTTATTCTAAAATCATTTTTCTTTTTAATGAAACGAAATGGTCCGACTCCGCTCGAAGGTGTCCTGCCAACCAATCGTTTTCATTATCATAAACCGGATATGGTCCGACTCCGCTCGAAGGTGTCCTGCCAACCAATCCGGCTCCCGCCAACCTATAGTGACCCGTGCCTCATGGCACCCTAGTATGGAGCGGAATCCTGCATCGCTCTTTCCTGGTCATGCAGCGGAATCCTGCATCGCTACAGAGCGGAACGTGTCTCGCTCGGGTAAGCTAGCAAATAATATACCTTTCACGCGCATTGGGCTAATCTCACAGACATTTGACTGACACGACATCTTGCGGGTATTTCCCGCGGTTAGTTTGGTTAGTGACATACTGACAGTACTAACTATACCAATGCGCGCTTCGGGTACTCAACCCAGACCTGTACTAATATGATACTAACATGGGTAAGCCATAGGTTTTATTTTCATATTTTTAATCCATTTCACATATAAGCAATTTAAACATGAAACCATTATTTCATGAAATCATAAAATCATAACATCAGTTACCGTGCTATTTATTATTCAAATCATATTTCATTTCCATCAAAAATATCAAAACATGCATGAAACATCAATTCATTTATCAAATCAACAAAAGCGTCTAAAAATCAGTTTGACACTCACCTTCCGCTATCAATCCAAACGGATTTCCGGAAGCCTCTAAAACTGCGCTCTAGCGCTCTTCCCTGACTCCACCGGATCGCTCGTCACCTACACAACATATATATACGTAAATTTACGCTCGCGTCAACTTCCATAAACTTAAAATAATTAAAAACTACACCAACGTCTCTAATTAACCATTTTTTAGGCGTAATTTCTCCATTTTGATTCCTTAATCAAATTTCCAACTTTTATCAACTTAAATACGCCTAATTAAACTCATTAGGGTCATCCGAATTCTCAACGGACGCCGTATGGGTCAATTTACCAAATTGCCCATAAAACTAGTTTACGCGCGTTTTTGATTTCTCTTTGAATCTTTGATATTTTCTTAGCTTTCTAACCTCCCTATCAACCTCAAATACTTGTTTTTCAACTTGTTTTCACTCAAAAATAACCAACCAACAATTCATAACAAAATCCATCTCAAATCAACTCATATACCAACAAAAATCAACATTTTCGAACTCAAATAACTCACCCCTTTTTCTATCGCGTTAGCTTCGCTTTTGGGATGGTTTTGGACTGATTTTGGGATGGATTTGAGCTGGGTTTAGGCTGGTTTCCTTCCTCTTTTCTTCCCCTCTCTTCCTCTCTCTCTTTCCCTCTCGGCTCTGCCGCAAAGTGCAGCTGTCTTCGCCGTTGACTGGTGCTGTCCCTGTCGCCGATCTGCTGTCTAATCGCGCGGGTGGAGGGCTGTCTTCCACTTCGTTTCAGCTCGTTTCTGGTTCGGGTCGGTGCAAGGGCTGCTGGAGCACCTCGTCGGCGTGGTTGCAGCGGCGGTCAAGTCCGATTCGCGCGGCAGTGCAGATCTGTTTCAGCATCGCGCGTCATCAACTTCATCTATTCTTTTCGCTGCTGTTCGGCGGTGATTAGCTCGGCTTCAGTTGGGTCTTGCGGCTGTGGCCGGCGATCTTCTTCTTCTTCTCTCCTTCTTCTTTCTTCTCTCTTCTTCTTTCTTTTCTTTCTTCTCTCTTTCTTTCTTTCTTCTTCGCGAGAGAGACTGGTTTGTGGTTGATAAAAGTCAACACACCTTTCTTTGGCTTCTGTTTTCCTCCACAATAATCTCTTTAATTCCATTTACGCCCTAAGACAAATCCATTCTCCTCCCTTAGGTTCTAGTTTAATCTCACAACGACCACAATTTTTAAAAATTATTTTCACTTTAATCCATTTCTACCTTAAAATTTATTCAATTTCATTTACTCTTTTAACTTCCCAATTAATCTCCAATTGAGTTTAAATCAATTCCAATGGGTTCTCTATGACCTTAAGCGTCTCCAAAATTAATTTAGAATCTCTAATCACCATTTAGGGACTATTCCTGGGTATCCGTACAATAATAAAAATAGAGGGTTTACAATTCTCCCCTCCTTATAAAAATTTCGTCCTCGAAATTAAATTACATACCTTACTCAAACAGGTGCGGATATTGAGCACGCATCTGCTCCTCATGCTCCCATGTAGCTTCCTCAGATCCGTGATTCCTCCACAAGACTTTAATCAATGGTATTGCTCTACGGCGCAACACCTGTTCCCTACGATCCAAGATCTCAACAGGTTGCTCTTCGTAGGATAAATTCTCTCTAAGTTGCACCGGCTGCTCTCTAAGGATATGCGAAGGATCCGCTACATATTTCCGTAACATGGAGACATGGAATACATCGTGGATATTCGCTAACTCTGGTGGCAGTTCCAATCTATAAGCCACCTCTCCAATCCTTTCCACGATCTCATACGGCCCTATATACCGCGGACTCAGCTTGCCTCGCTTTCCAAATCTAAGCACTCCTTTCCAAGGCGAAATCCGCAGAAATACTCTATCACCCACCTGAAATTCCAAATCTCTTCTTCGATTGTCCGCATAGCTTTTCTGCCTATCACTGGCTATCTTCAGCCTTTCTCTGATCACATTTACCTTTTCTGTAGTGATCTGGACAATCTCTGGGCCAATCAATTTCCTCTCACCTACCTCATCCCAACAAACTGGGGTTCTACATTTCCTGCCATACAACGCTTCATAAGGTGCCATCTCTATACTAGACTGATAGCTGTTGTTGTAGGCAAACTCTATCAATGGTAGGTGAATATCCCAGCTTCCCCTGAATTCCATAACACAAGCTCTCAACATATCTTCAAGGGTCTGGATAGTCCTCTCGGATTGGCCATCCGTCTGTGGGTGAAATGTTGTGCTGAAATGCAATCTGGTGCCTAAAGCTTCCTGCAACTTAGGCCAAAATCTCGATGTAAACCGAGGATCTCTATCAGAAACAATGGACACTGGGGCGCCATGTAGCCTAATGATCTCATTCACATATAACCGCGCCAACCTATCCAGAGAGTAGGTAGTCTTGATTGCTAAAAAGTGAGCAGACTTCGTCAATCGATCAACAATAACCCATATCGCATCATGCCCACTCTGTGTCCTCGGTAGCCCTACCACAAAATCCATGGTAATTCTCTCCCATTTCCACTCAGGGATCGGTAAGGGCTGCAGTAAACCTGCCGGTTTCTGATGTTCTGCCTTAATTTGTTGACAAGTCAAGCATCTAGAAACGAACTCTGCTATCTCTTTCTTCATTCCTTTCCACCAATAGTGATCTCTCAGAGTCCGATACATCTTTGTACTCCCTGGGTGCATGGCATAAGCTGATGAATGTGCCTCTTCCATAATTTCTTTCCTCAAATCTCCCATATCTGGCACACACAATCTCTGATCCAACACCAGTGCCCCGTCTTCTCTCATTGCAAAATTACCTCCTTGCCCAGTTTCAATTCTACCCTTGAGTTTCATCAATTCTGGATCCTGCAATTGTAGCTCTCTGATACGATCTACTAGAACTGGACGGACATGAAATGCTGCTACTAAAGCTCCTGAGTCCGTCGTCTCCAATCTGACACCCATGGATCTCAACTCTACTAGTAAGGGTAGATACTCCACCTTCAACTGAGCTAATGAATGAGTATACTTGCGACTCAAGGCGTCTGCAACTACATTCGCCTTGCCTGGATGATACTCTATGGTGCAGTCATAATCTTTAATAAGTTCTATCCACCTCCTTTGTCTCATGTTCAGTTCCTTTTGGGTGAATAAATACTGCAGACTCTTGTGATCAGTAAAGATCCTGCATGATACACCATATAGATAATGTCTCCATATCCTCAAAGCAAACACTACTGCTGCGAGTTCAAGGTCGTGTGTCGGGTAGTTCTTCTCATGATTTTTCAACTGTCGCGATGCATAAGCTACTACCCTATCATTCTGCATCAACACACACCCTAAACCCTGCCCGGAGGCATCACAATACACAGTAAAGCCATCCTCCCCTGACGGAAGGGTAAGAACTGGTGCCGAGGTCAACCTATACTTCAGCTCATCAAAGCTATACTGGCACTCATCTGACCATACAAATTTTTCCTCTTTTCTTGTCAATCTGGTAAGCGGAGCTGCTATTTTTGAAAATCCCTCAACAAACTTCCTGTAATAGCCTGCCAGTCCCAAAAAGCTCCTAACCTCGGTCACATTCGTAGGTGCTTTCCAATCTAAGATTGCTTCTATCTTCTGGGGATCCACACTCAACCCATTAGCTGATATCACATGTCCTAAGAAAGCAATCTGATCCAGCCAAAACTGACACTTACTAAACTTCGCATATAACTGGTGCTCTCTTAGGGTCTGTAAAACTATCCAAAGATGTTCCGCATGCTCCTCTGGACTACCTGAATACACCAAGATATCATCAATGAATACAATCACAAATCTATCCAGATATGGCCGAAACACTCTATTCATCAAATCCATAAATGCGGCCGGAGCATTCGTCAATCCGAATGGCATCACCAGAAACTCATAATGTCCATATCGGGTCCTGAATGCAGTCTTAGGAACATCTTCTGCACGAACTTTCAACTGATGATAACCTGATCTCAAATCTATCTTAGAATACACTCTGGATCCCTGCAGCTGATCAAACAAGTCATCAATCCTCGGGAGTGGATATTGATTCCGTATCGTCACCTTATTCAATTGACGATAATCAATACATAATCTCAAACTCCCATCTTTCTTCTTTACAAAGAGTACTGGAGCACCCCACGGAGAAGTACTCGGCTTTATAAATCCTTTATCCAGTAACTCTTCCATCTGAACTTTTAACTCTTTTAACTCTGCTGGAGCCATCTTGTATGGGGTAATAGAAATCGGTCCAGTTCCCGGAATCAGGTCTATCTCAAACTCTATCTCCCTATCTGGTGGCAATCCTGGGAGATCATCTGGGAACACATCTAAGAACTCTCTGACCACTGGAATCTCTTCAGGGCAAACCTCACTCTTTTCCATCTCAACCATATAAGCTAAATACCCCTGACAACCCTTACGGAGCATCCTACTGGCTGTCATTGCAGTGATCAAACTAGTAGCAATCGCCTTCCGTACCCCACGGAATACTACTTCTGGCTCCCCTAATCGTGCCAACCTAACTTCCTTTCTGTAACAATCCATCGTAGCTCTGTACCTGGATAACCAATCCATTCCCAGTATAACATCAAAATCCTGAATATCTAATACAATCAAATCTGCCGGAAACTCTCTCTCCTCAATCACAATCTTTCCATCTCTAATAACTCTATCCGCTATCAACAAGTTTCCGGTCGGAATGGATACCAACATACTATCCAATGGTAGAACTGGTGCATTCACTTTCATCGCAAAAGGCACGGATACAAAAGAATGTGTAGCCCCTGGGTCAATCAAAACATAAGCAGAATAGTCAAAAATCGAGATCATACCGGTAACAACCTCCGGAGCTACATCAGCCTCCTGCTGAGTGACTGCAAAAACACGAGCCTGGGTGCTAGGTCTACCAGCCTGAGCTGCTGAAGTAGACGGTCCTCTGCCCATCGCACCCCTGGTAGAGACTGAGGTACCCCGTCCTCTCATCTGGAAACTCCTACCTCCTCGTCTCTGACCTGTGCTCGCCTGAGAGGCAGCTGTAGCTGAAGATCCAGCCTCTGAACTAGGAGTGATCAACTGTGGGCAATCTCGTATAAAATGTCCCTCCTGCCCACACTGATAGCATGTAAGGCCTCTGGGCTTATATCTGCACTCTCCCTCATGTCTCCTCCCGCAGATACTGCACTGTGGGAAACTACCCCTGGTATCGCGGGATCCTCCTGAAGCTGCTGGTGATCTGAATGATCCCTGTCTAGAGGATGTCCCCCTGCTCATCCTCCTTCCACCTGTCCATTTGGGCTTCTGGTCTTTCTTCGTCGTCTTACTTGACCCCTCCTGTGGCTGACTGGAGCTACTGCGCTTACTTCCTGACTGTCTACTCTGTTCATTTCTCTCCACCTCCAGTGCCGCCTCAACTAATCTGCCATATCTATCCTTCGGGGCCCATGAAAGATGAACTTTCAAATCTGCATGCAAACCTGCAAAGAATCTCTTGCTCTTCTGCTCTTCATTCTCTGAAATCAGAGGAACTACCCGGATCAACTCAGAAAATCTCTTTTCGTAATCCGCCACGGACATAGATCCCTGCTGTAAACTGAAAAACTCATCCGTCCGTGCATCCTGGTACGTCTAAGGGTAAAAATGCACTTTGAACTCCCTCTCAAATACCGCCCAGGAAATCCCCTCCGGGTATCGTCTCTCTAGGGCCTCCCACCAGTCCTGAGCCCTGTTCTCCAGCAAAAATGAAGAGAACTCTACCCTCTGCTCCTCTGAGCAATCCATCACCCTGTAGATTTTCTTCATGCGATCCAGCCACTCTAGGGCATTCTCTGGATCTCCCTTTCCATCAAACGGTGTTCCACCCAGCTTCTTTACTCTCTCTATATCATTTCTCCTATCTACAGGAGCCTCCCGCGGTTGCTGCTGCTGCTGCTGCTGCTGTTGTTGCATCACCGCCGCTAGCATCTGAGCAAACAGCTGCGGATCAAAACCTCCCGCAGCCTGGCCACTCGGTCCAGCCTGCTCAAACGTCGGTGGCTCAGCTGGGGCATTTACCGATTCGGTACCAGGTTCAGATCCCTCATAAAGTGGAGTCTCAGTAACTGGAGCTCCTGCGAGAGCTCTACCGGAACCCCGTCGACCACGTCCGCGACTACGTCTGCGTCGGTCCATAGTGCTGTGATTTCAAAACATTAAACTTATGAAAAACATTTCAAAATAAGATGCATGACATTAAAAACACATGTGGTTGTGTATTTCATTATCAAAACATAAAATATTATGCTTTTATTTTCGAAATTGCGCTTAAACCGCGCTCTGATACCAAACTGACAGACCCCATTTCCTAGGCGATCTGCTGGCACCCTACGGTGACCCTCCAGTTAGCCCTTACGCTCAACTAAAGAATCCCCCGCAGAGCTAAGCCATATTCTTTCTCAACATTTACAAAAAACAGCGGAAACGAGGGGAAATTTTTCATTTTTATTTTAAAACCTTTACAAAATATTTTATAAAAATTTGGGCAGCATCTCGTCTGTTTTTCGGACTTTGCCACCCTGTAAATAATAAAATTTAACACTTCTAAATCATTAAAAACAATTTCCCCCAACTACGGAGCCTCAGGCTCTCAATTTCCAACACAAACACAACCACAATATCATGTTTAAATTTTTGAACTAATTATCAATAAAATCTCATGTCATGCATCAATTTACTTCAAAAACATTAAACTTATATCCACAAAATAATATTTACAAAACCATGTGGATCTACAAAATATTTACATCACTTCACATTAAACCAAAATATAATTTGGAAATCACATTAGCACTGACGCCGCGGCTATCTAATGTCGTCTGGGGAAATCCGCAGCTATGGTACCTGTGCCTGGGAGGTTGTTTAAAAATACAGAAAACGTTGGGTGAGCTTTAAAAGCCCAGTGAGTGTTATATAATCTCATTTAAACCATACTTTATAAAAACCTCCCTAAAACATTTTCAAATTCATTTATTTACAATCAAGTTTCATGCATTAATAATATAAAACATATATTGCACGGTTTTTAATTTCATAAAGGGATCTCCTACGGTTGCGGGGTTTTATTCTAAAATCATTTTTCTTTTTAATGAAACGAAATGGTCCGACTCCGCTCGAAGGTGTCCTGCCAACCAATCGTTTTCATTATCATAAACCGGATATGGTCCGACTCCGCTCGAAGGTGTCCTGCCAACCAATCCGGCTCCCGCCAACCTATAGTGACCCGTGCCTCATGGCACCCTAGTATGGAGCGGAATCCTGCATCGCTCTTTCCTGGTCATGCAGCGGAATCCTGCATCGCTACAGAGCGGAACGTGTCTCGCTCGGGTAAGCTAGCAAATAATATACCTTTCACGCGCATTGGGCTAATCTCACAGACATTTGACTGACACGACATCTTGCGGGTATTTCCCGCGGTTAGTTTGGTTAGTGACATACTGACAGTACTAACTATACCAATGCGCGCTTCGGGTACTCAACCCAGACCTGTACTAATATGATACTAACATGGGTAAGCCATAGGTTTTATTTTCATATTTTTAATCCATTTCACATATAAGCAATTTAAACATGAAACCATTATTTCATGAAATCATAAAATCATAACATCAGTTACCGTGCTATTTATTATTCAAATCATATTTCATTTCCATCAAAAATATCAAAACATGCATGAAACATCAATTCATTTATCAAATCAACAAAAGCGTCTAAAAATCAGTTTGACACTCACCTTCCGCTATCAATCCAAACGGATTTCCGGAAGCCTCTAAAACTGCGCTCTAGCGCTCTTCCCTGACTCCACCGGATCGCTCGTCACCTACACAACATATATATACGTAAATTTACGCTCGCGTCAACTTCCATAAACTTAAAATAATTAAAAACTACACCAACGTCTCTAATTAACCATTTTTTAGGCGTAATTTCTCCATTTTGATTCCTTAATCAAATTTCCAACTTTTATCAACTTAAATACGCCTAATTAAACTCATTAGGGTCATCCGAATTCTCAACGGACGCCGTATGGGTCAATTTACCAAATTGCCCATAAAACTAGTTTACGCGCGTTTTTGATTTCTCTTTGAATCTTTGATATTTTCTTAGCTTTCTAACCTCCCTATCAACCTCAAATACTTGTTTTTCAACTTGTTTTCACTCAAAAATAACCAACCAACAATTCATAACAAAATCCATCTCAAATCAACTCATATACCAACAAAAATCAACATTTTCGAACTCAAATAACTCACCCCTTTTTCTATCGCGTTAGCTTCGCTTTTGGGATGGTTTTGGACTGATTTTGGGATGGATTTGAGCTGGGTTTAGGCTGGTTTCCTTCCTCTTTTCTTCCCCTCTCTTCCTCTCTCTCTTTCCCTCTCGGCTCTGCCGCAAAGTGCAGCTGTCTTCGCCGTTGACTGGTGCTGTCCCTGTCGCCGATCTGCTGTCTAATCGCGCGGGTGGAGGGCTGTCTTCCACTTCGTTTCAGCTCGTTTCTGGTTCGGGTCGGTGCAAGGGCTGCTGGAGCACCTCGTCGGCGTGGTTGCAGCGGCGGTCAAGTCCGATTCGCGCGGCAGTGCAGATCTGTTTCAGCATCGCGCGTCATCAACTTCATCTATTCTTTTCGCTGCTGTTCGGCGGTGATTAGCTCGGCTTCAGTTGGGTCTTGCGGCTGTGGCCGGCGATCTTCTTCTTCTTCTCTCCTTCTTCTTTCTTCTCTCTTCTTCTTTCTTTTCTTTCTTCTCTCTTTCTTTCTTTCTTCTTCGCGAGAGAGACTGGTTTGTGGTTGATAAAAGTCAACACACCTTTCTTTGGCTTCTGTTTTCCTCCACAATAATCTCTTTAATTCCATTTACGCCCTAAGACAAATCCATTCTCCTCCCTTAGGTTCTAGTTTAATCTCACAACGACCACAATTTTTAAAAATTATTTTCACTTTAATCCATTTCTACCTTAAAATTTATTCAATTTCATTTACTCTTTTAACTTCCCAATTAATCTCCAATTGAGTTTAAATCAATTCCAATGGGTTCTCTATGACCTTAAGCGTCTCCAAAATTAATTTAGAATCTCTAATCACCATTTAGGGACTATTCCTGGGTATCCGTACAATAATAAAAATAGAGGGTTTACAGAAGAGATGAAGATAAATCCAAAATACTTGAAATGGTGTTGTCTAATGATGCCAACTATGGTGTGATATCCATTGTGGGCATGGGAGGACTCGGTAAAACAACGTTGGCTCAACATGTCTATAATGATCATGAGGCAATGAAAGATTTTGACCCAAAAGGATGGGTCTGTGTCTCTGATGATTTCGATGTTAAGAAAATCTGCATAGACATTCTTGAGTCTATCACTGGTAGTGCTACTGATTCTAATTTGAATAATTTAGATGCTGTGCAAAATCAACTCAAAGAGAAAGTAGCTGGAAGAAAATTCTTGCTTGTCCTTGATGATGTTTGGAATGAAGACTATAGCAAGTGGCAGAAACTGAGGTGCCCCCTTATGGTTGGAGCTCATGGGAGCAAGATCATTGTGACCACTCGTCATGAACGTGTTGCCTTAAAAATGGGACATCCCAGTGGATGTCATAAATTACTTGGGCTTTCGGATGATGATTGTTGGTTATTGTTCAAGAAGCATATCATTGACAACGAAGTTTTGAGTTCACAGCCTGTTGAATTAATTCGTCAAAAGGTTGTTGAGAAGTGCAAGGGATTGCCCTTGGCTACGAGGACTCTTGGTGGCCTTCTACGCTCCGAGAAAACAGATGAGTGGTTAAATATATTGAATAGCAAAACATGGGATTTGTTGAACGAAAGCGAGATCCCTACAGCCTTGCAAATAAGCTACTACCACCTTCCTTCCCATTTGAAGAGATGTTTCGCGTACTGTGGAATTCTTCCGAAAGATTATCAATTTGAAGAGAATGAACTTGTTTTTTTGTGGATGGCGGAAGGCTTAATTCAACAATCAAACGACAGCAAACAATTGGAAGAATTGGGCGGTGAGTATTTTCATGATCTATTATCAAGGTCAATTTTTCAAATATCAAGTCGTAGTAGTTCTAAATTTGTAATGCATGACCTTGTTAATGACTTGGCTCAAATGGTTTCGGGAAAACTAAATTTTAGGTTGGAAGATGAATTAGAGTCCAATAATCAATTAAGAATATTTGAAAAGACTCGTTATGCTTCTTATCTATCTCATGAGTATAATCTCAAAAAAAGATTTGAAGTCTTCAATGATGTTGCGTGCTTAAGGACTCACTTATCAGTGCCACAAATAAATGATTGGGTTAGAACATGTTGTATTAGTAACATAGTCATTTCTGATATGTTTGGGAGGTTTAAAAAGTTGAGGGTTTTATCTTTACAAAAATATAGCATTATTGAATTACCGGATTCAATCGAAGGCTTGAGACTTTTAAGGTATCTCAATTTATCAGATACTAAAATCGAATGTTTACCTGAGTCGGTAAAATCAATGTGCAACTTGCAGACATTAATACTAAGAAATTGTCGTAAATTCTTGAAGTGGCCATCTAGTATGGGGAATTTGATTAATTTACGTCATATCGACATCTTAGGTGCAACTTCAATAAAACATATGCCAATAGGAGTTAAAAAATGGGACAATCTCCGAACTTTATCTAACTTTATCGTGAGTAGAGATTTTGGCTCTAGTTTAAAAGATTTGAAGCACCTAAAGTTCCTTTGTGGAGAACTTCACATTTCCAATTTAGAAAACATGATTGTTCTTGAAAACACAATATTGGATGATAAGAAAGACCTAAAAGTACTTTTACTAGAATGGGGATCTAGGTTTAAAGAATCACAAGATGAGGCAACAGAATCAGGGGATGAGGAAATGGATAAAAAATTACTTGATATGCTTCGACCTTATCAAAATCTAGAAAAACTCACGATAAAGTGTTATGGTGGTAAAACATTTTCTTCTTGGGTTGGAGATAGTTCGTTCTCTAAGATGACAACCCTAAAATTGGAAGATTGTAAAAGATGCACATCCTTACCTTCACTTGGACTGTTAGGCTCACTTAAAAGCCTCACTATCAAAGGTATAAAAGAATTAGAAAGCATCAATTCTACATTTTACGGCCATTGTCAAAATCCTTTTAAATCTTTGGAGACTCTTTGTTTTAAAAATTTAGAAAAATGTGAGTCTTGGGACCCTATCAAAGAAAATGAGAGTTTCCCTAGGCTTCAAGAGTTATCTATTGTAAACTGTCCCGAACTTTCCAAAAGATTACCCAACAAACTCTCTTCATTGGAAAAACTTGTCATTTGCGGATGTGAGCAGTTAGTGGTTTCATTATCGAACATCCCAAAACTGTGCAAACTAGAGATTGACAAATGCAAGAAGATAATATGCCCTAGTTCAACTTTCTTAAAGTCATTAGAATATATGACTCTTTCAAATATTTCAGATTTTGGTGATTTGTCAAGGCAAGAACTTAAGAAAGTTCAAAACCTGAAAATCGAGGGTTGTAATGAACTCATAGAATTGTGGCAGCATGAGATTTTCCTCGAGAAGCCACATCAAGGGTTGCATAGTCTCAATTCCCTCAAAAAGCTGGATATAACGAATTGCATTACCCTCTCAACTTTACTTGAGGGGATTAAACAGAAAAATGTGCATGTGGAAGAATTGGGAATTGAGAGTTGTGATTCTTTGAATTTCATTTTTAGAGGGCAATTACCTCAATCTCTAAAGAAGCTTTATGTACGAAATTGTGGGATATTGCAATGTTTGATGGTTGATAATGAGGATACTTGTACTTCAACATCTTCGGCAACGTTTTCACTTTCGTCCAAGGAAGTCGATGCTAGCACATCTCATCTCGAAGACTTGTACAAAAGGGAATGTTCATCTCTCACTTGTTTGCCATCAATAGACCGACTTTCTGCCACACTCATTAGTCTCCATATTTTTAGGTGTCATAACCTCACAACTTTGTCAAAGACAGGACATTTACCTGTTGCACTCAAACATCTTAGAATTAATGGATGCAGGGAGCTCATTACCCTATTACCAAAAGGCCAATTTCCTGAAACTCTTGAAACCCTAAATATATCATCTTGTGATAAACTAAAGTCAATAGTTGAGAAATTTCATAATAATAAAGCTCTTTGTGAGATCGATATACAATTGTGGGAGTCTCGAATCCCTTCCGGAGGGCCTGAAAACTCTTAGCAATCTCAAATCCCTTAGTATATACGACTGTCGAAGTTTAGCTTCCTTTCCCAAAGGAGGGTTTCCCGACAATGATTTAAGAGTTAGCCTCTTTAATTGTGAGATGTTAGAAGCCCTACCCAGTGGAATACACACTCTCTCCTCTTTAGAAATAAGATTTTGTCCAAATATGTCCTTGTCCGAAGAAGGTGTGCCCACCAACCTCACAAAGCTTGTAACTCAGGGTTCCAAACAATGTAAAGTGCTCACGAGAAGGGGATTCCACAATTTCACCTCTCTAAGAAACCTCAGCATTTATGGAGGCCAAGATGGACAGTCTTTCCAAGACACGGACATGGAAATTACTTTGCCCCCCAATGTAACTCACCTGACAATTGGAGGTTTCCTGAAATCTAAATGTCTGCCTTTCAAGGATTTCAAAGACCTCTCCTCTCTTGAGTCTCTATCAGTCTCATACTGCCCAAAGCTCACATCCCTTCCAACCATTCTGCCATCCTCACTTCGGCATTTAGATATATGGGATTGCCCAAAGCTCACATCCCTTCCAAGCACTCTGCCATCCTCACTTCTGTATTTGAAAATACGGCGTTGCCCATCCCTAGAAAAAGCATGCAAAAGAGATAAAGGAAAAATGTGGCTGAAGATAGCCCACATCCCTCGCATTGAGATAGATAATCCAGAGGAGTGAAGCATCTTCTATTTCAGGTACAACAGCAAAACACTTAGTCATCATAAACAATTTCGCATTTTTGATGGGCTCTTCTAATCCTCTCTTGACTATTTTGGAATTACTACTCTGTCTTTCAATTCAAACACTCATTACTTGCCAGATGGTATCTTAATTCTATTTGACTTATCACTCCATTTATATTCAACTCTGTAGATGTTGAGATTGACCTGCAAAATTCTCAGTCCAGGTAATTACTACTTTCAGTTCCTTATTTCATTTTTGGTTGAGCAAGTTGAATTTAGTGCTTGTCACTGAAAATTAATGTGTTTGTCCACTGTTTAGATGTTTAGATGGTGGATCAAGTTGATAAGTTTCGATTTTTCTGTACTCTTGAGGAGTTGCATTCTACATAGAATAATTTGTTCTCGAGGACTCTATGTCAGCTGCAACAGAGTTAGGAACTCATCCAGCTATTAAAGTAAGAATACTAGTTGACTTAAGTAATTGTTTGCTTTCACTATTAATTGAATGGCCAGTTTTCAATTAGAGAAAATAGCTAAGATGGTAACTTGCCTTTATGCTTTGTCGTTAATAGTTCTTTGGTCTTATTTCAGGGGAATGCATATTAAATCCCTTTTCCACATTCAGCTACTGTCAGTTGATGCAAATCCTCCTATATGACTTCCTCGCTCTGGTGCACATCCTCCTAGCAGGGCTTTTTCATTTCATCTGTATGCTGCCACAATGAAGGACCACTGCAATGAATAACTGAGCATTCTTGCTTAGTATTTGCTTTTGAAGATACCTGCTTATTTCAACTGTCCATGGAAAGCTTTTTGAGGTTATATATTGATATGATTCCCCATATTAGAAGGCTACTTAAAGGGACAGGCAATTTCTTACTATCAAAGTTTACAAGTTGAACTATGGATCTATTTATTTGGGTTAAGTTTTTATGTGGTGGTCTTGACAAACCGATGTTGAGGCTTTCAAATTTGTACAAGTTTCTAATGATGTCAAGGAGGGAAGAAAATATGGTGTAGAATAAGTTCATTGAGACAAGTCCAGGTTTCTAATATGAGTTTAAGTCCTTGAGTAGTTTGCTTCTTCTAGACGAGTCCTTTTTGTTCCGTGTTTTAATTGGTGAAATGCTGCTGAGAGACATTCTGCTATTGTTGGACCACTTGAGGTGTAGTTATTTGTTGGAATTTTAGTTTTGTACTTTTTTGATGGATGCAATATCTGCTTATAATCAAGACTAAAATTCTGCAGTTTGAAGGTACTTTGCTATAAAGTTATGATGAGGTTGCAAGCTTGGGCTGTAGTTCCACATTTAGTCACTTGGAATGCTACAAAAAGAGCTGCTGCAGCTGCATAAGTTGGCGTGGAAGCGAGGATCAACAGAGATCAAACAGCATCCCTCATTTGTTTTGTAAATTGGACTGTGCAAGCCCACCGGAGATCTCCAAATATAGTCAATATTAAGCAGCTTCTCTTGCTGCAGCATCATCAATTGACCACAGAGCTGCCATTGCCACCATGACTTTCCTTGATCATGATAATAGCTGATCCATCCTCACCTTCTATTTCAGGGATTCCCAGTTATAACAGCAAAACACTTGGTCAGACATTCATGATAAACAATTGCTTATTTTTATATGCTTTAATGGGCTATTCTAATTCTCTGTTTAGTATTTCGAAATTACTGCTCTGCCTTTCAATTCAAACACTCATTAACTCATATGCATTATTACTTGCCAGGTGGTTTTTCATACTTTAATGCCTTCGTCAACTGTTTAGATGTTTAGATGATGGATCAAGTTGACAAGTTTCAATATTTCTGTACTCTGAAGAGATTGCATTCTACGTAGAATATTTGTTGTTAAGGACTGAACATCGGCTGCAACTGAATCAGGAACTCATCCAGATATAAATGTAAGAATACTAGTTGGTTTAAGTAATTGTTTGCTTTCACTATTAATTGAATGACCAGTTTTCAATTAGAGAAAATAGCTAAGATGGTAACTTGCCCTTATGCTTTGTCGTTAAAGACATTTGCATAGTTGTGATCAGGAGTAGATAAAGGGTAACTTTGGTTTAATAAGACATGGTTGATTTTGAGTGTTTGCTATGACTAATACTGGAAAGTGTTGATGGCATCTACAGATTATAATGTTTAACTACCTTTTCTCGAATATTTGAATAGCTAAAAACGTTGACCATTACGAATTCCATTTTGAAGGAAAATTAAGCTGAACTGATGGAAGAAATTAAGTCCCCTAATAAAGAAAATTAATATTTATGCTAATTGCTTTGAATATTGGTAAAACTACTTTATTATGGTGATTCCACAGCTTTTGATAGATTTATCTTCATAATTGTACTTTTATCAGTGGACTTATATTTGATAGTTTATTACAGTTGATCTTCTTGTCAATTGCAATAGAGCAGTAGGTAAAAAAAGGAGAAGAAAATCACTTGAACAGTATGGCGAAAATACAAAGCTTTTATTTGAGATAGGATCTATTAGCTTGTAAAAGTTCTTTTTGGCCTAACAAAACGAAGCTTCTAGTGGGTGATTGGTCACTAGTTATCAATGGAAAATAGTTTGTAAGATTTTTTCCTTTTAATTTCTGGTTTAGCTATCTTGAAAGTTGAATAAACTAATGAACTGGTTAACTATACGTTAACATCTAGTTAAATTTTTGTAAGCTTCAATTTGGTAAAATGGTAAATCAGTTACCATGTCTAAAACATCTCATAGTAATAGTCTTGTATTCATAAAAGTGACTAGAAAAATATTAGTTCCTTTGCTCTTATTTCAGGGGAATGCAAATAAAATGTCTTTTCCACATTCAGCTACTGTCAATTGATGCAAATCCTTCTATATGACTTCTTGGCTCTAGTGCACATCCTCTTAGCAAGCCTTTTAATTTCATCTGTATACTGCCAAAATGAAGGACCACTAGAATAAAAGCTGAGCATTCTTGCTCGGTATTTGTTGTTGAAGATACCAGACTATTTCAACTGTTCATTGAAGGTCTTTAGAGGTCAAATATTGATGTGATTTCCCATGTTAGAAGGCTACTTTAAGAGACAGACAATTTCTTACACTTAAAGTTTGTAAATTGAACAATGAATCTATTGATTTGGGTCAAGTTTTGATGTGATGGTCTTGAGGAACCAATGTTCAGACTTTCAAATTCGTACATCTTTCTAATTATGTTAACAAGGGAACAAAATATGGTGCAGAATCAATTCTTAGAGAGAAGTCTTGTTTTCTACTCGGAGTTCAAGTCCTTGAGTAGTTTGCTTCTTCTGGATAAGTTGTTCTGTGTTTTAATTGGTGAAGTACTGCTGAGAGACGTTCTGCTATGGTTAGACCACATGAGGTGCAGTTTATACGTTTGAATTTTAGTTTTGTAGTTTTTAATGGATGAAATATCTGATTATAATCGAGATCAAAATTCTACAGTTTGAAGGTACTTTGCTGCCAAGTTATGGTGAGGCCGCAAGCTTGGGTTGTAGTTCTATATTTTGTCACTTGGAATGCTACAAAAAGAGCTGCCGCAGCTGCATATGTTGGCATGGAAGCGAGGATCAACAAAGATCAAATAGCATCTCTCATTTATTTTGTAAGTTGGACTGTGCAAGCCCACTGGAGATCTCCAAATATAGTCAGCATTTAGCAGCTTCTCTTGCTGCAGCATCATCAACGAACCACAAAGCTGCCATTGCCACTTTGACTTTCCTTGATCATGATAGGTAGTCCAAGATACCTGACATCCTTTCTTTTAAGATGGATGGAAATTAATCTTAAGTTATTCATTCTTATCATCCATTTTAGGTAAGTCAATTTATAATAGTACAAAATTTACGTTTTCTTAATAAACAAGTGTAGATTTTTGTCGCTTTTAATTTTAATGAATTGCTTTACATTGTAATCTTGCAATCTCTAATCTACTAATAGTTACTTTTCTGTTGTATATAGAGTATTGTTAACTTATTTTCGTTTGTACTTTTGAGATGTTCTTTCAAGTTTATTTGACATTCTAATCTTGATTAATTGAAATGTGAAGGAAAATCTCATATTGATTTGCAGATAACATATTGAAAGAATTCCCGATATAAGGAGGCAACTTCATGAGATGAAGACAAGTTCTTGATATTAAAAATTGCAAGTTGGATGATAAATTTGAATCAACTTTGACCTTAATGTAAGAAGAATAAGGTACAAATCCAAACTACATCTTTTAATTGATATTATACAGTATTGTCAGTTCTGGATTACGGTAAATAACATGGGTTTTTTTTGTTTTGGTTTGTTTCAATTTGTTGCTATTCTAATTGAAGTTGCAATCATCTTTAAATGCGTAAATTGCTATCTTTTGCTTGAGACTAAATTTTGCATTTGTTTTTTGTTCTGAGTCGGAGGTTTCTGTAGTATTCTTCAAATAGTTCTCGTGTTTATGTGTTGAATGGTTGGTCATGTTATTTGTAGGTGCTTTCCTTTATGGCTGGCTGACCTAAAGTGGAATGTATATGCTGAACTCTTTTGTTGCATTTTTGTAAAGAAAATCTTAGAAGATGCTAATGTGATCATAACAATATTTCTGCAGAATTATGAGAAAGCATCAAGGTCTGGTTGTAGATTCACCTTTTGTCCTGCTGGTGAAAGAGTTATGCCAACTACATAATTTGGCATGTCAGCAAAGAGATAAAGGAACTCAAACATCATCCTTTTTTTCAAGTAATACTTTTGTGCAAGCCCATCAGAGATCCCAAAATTAGTTGATGTTAAGCAAATTCCAACCCCAAGATCATCAGCTGATGATTAAGCTTTTGTTACTGCTTCTAGTGTACCTGGTCACAATGAGTATTCCGAGTTTGATATCCTTTCATTTTTAGTTTGTTAATCACTCTTTGAATAACTTAAAGAAATCTTTATGTTGTATGATATTAAGGTTTTCTGATTTCCAATTTGCAGCTATGAATTTCATGAGAAGTACTTTGTCTCGGACTCTAACTCAGTTATGGATTTGAGACTTTTCAAAATTGAAATACTTGTCATTTAAGGATTTCGAAGACCTCCCGTCTCTTGAATGCTTGACTATCCTCGTTGCTCAAAGCTGTTGACTAAGCTGTTGTTATCACCTTTTGTTTTTTTTCTTTCTCTTTAGTGGAAAGCAAGGGACTATCTAAATCCCAAAGTGAAGTGATCCTAGTGTTGAATGTTTTTTTATCTCATTGTTAGTTAAACTGTTGCAGGTGAAATGTAGAGCATTCTCTAAGGTGAAGATATGAGAAAGTAAATCCATGAAAGTCGGGTTGCAAGGAGCATGTTGATCAAATTCCCCATATTACACGGCAACTTCAAAAGAAAGGGACAATTTATTGATATCAACATTGCAAGTTTTACCATTGATTTGCGTCAACTTTGATCTTATCGTCACAAAGGTTGAGGTACCAACATCCAAACTACATGTTTTAATCGATGTTATTCTACAATATTGTCATCCGTCTTTCAATAGAAAGCAGGATTTTCTTCGAATCTAGTTCAATTTGCTGCTTATCACTATGAAATTTTGGTCATCTCTAAAGCAGTGTATTGTTATCTTCTGCTAAAGTCTGGATTTTGCTTCTATTTTATTTTTAGTTGCCGAGTTGTTGTTTCTTTGGTGTTGAACATGCTGGTTAGAGGAGTTTTCAGCTACGTTGGCAGACCTAAGGTGGAATAGATATGCTGAATTTTGGTTTTACATATTTATACAAAGAATCTTAGAAGATGTTGCTACTATCAGATTTTCATGGAGAGAAAGTCACTGCCATTTTGGTCATAGTTTTGCTGTAGAATTATGAGAAGGACTATAAGGTCTGGTCCTAGTTCCACAATTTGTCTGTCCTGCTAGGATAAGAGTTGCTACAACTGGACCCTTTGGCATGTAAGCAACGAGCAACTAAGATCGAACACCAGCCCTTCTTTCAAGTAAAAGTGGAAGATTTGGTTTTATTATTCGGATACAGCAACCGGAAGAGATTCATTAAAATCTATGTTCAACACTCATTGTTCGTGTCTCTCATATTATCATGATGGAAATGTGATGGTTGATTGGTTGGCGTCTTATAGTCTTCGTTTGTCTCAAGATATATGAAGTTTACTTTTTCAGTTTTCATAATTTTGTACTGTCTTGTTAACCAAGATTGTTTAGACTCGATATTGTCTTGGTTGATTGTTGGGATTTGGTTTTAGATCCCCCATTAATGTTTGTTGTTCATTTTCTTTAATTTAATAGAAAGAGTCAGTTTGAGAGGGTGAGTGCACATGATAGGCAGACTTGTTGGGTGCCAACATAGTTGGGATGCTTCAAGTTTTGTTTGATGCAACTCCTCTCTTGCTTGAATTTTTATAGACTATCGTGTGTTCAAATTTTCATATTTGTATTAAATTTGCAAAATGATATTGTTGATATAGTACAAACTGTATAAATGTTGTTCGTTTTTGTGTACAAGTTTTGAGTAAGTAGTAAGATTTTCTCCAATTTATTAAATTGTGTTAGTTAATATTTTATCTGCTAATGAAGTCAAAAAGTTGATTGCTATAAACTATAGGAGTCTATACCATGCATTAGTTTTATGTTGTTGAGTTGAAGTCTTTTGTTATAAATTTCTTACTTTTAAAAAGTTGCATAGTTCTAAAATTTAAGAAAAAACTTCATTTTAATCCCTGAGATTTTAAAAAATATTAAGTTTTTAAATCTCTTTTGAAAACAGTTCTTTTTATCCATAATTTTTTTCAAGCTCTCCAAAAAAAATCCAAACCATTAGTTAACTGACAATTAACATTAACATAATATATATATATATATATATATAATATTCTTGATAATTATTAGTGGCATGTAAATTATCAGATTATCCTTATAAAATAATATATTTATAAGTTAAATTTTCTAAAATATCACAGAATTTAAGTTATTAAATTATCATTTAAATTATCTAATCATCGTTGACTGTTAGTTGACTAACGGTTTGGACTTTTTTAAAGAGTTTTGAAAAGATTATAGATGAAAAGAATTGTTTCTAAAAAAACTTTAAAAACTTGATAAGTTGATATTTTTCGAAACCTCGGAGACCAAAATAAAGTTGCTCCCAAAATTTATTAAATTGTGTTCGAATGATGTAATAAGTTTATAAAAAATATGGAATTAAAAAAAAAAATGGACCATTAGGCATTAACAAAGTAAAAATATTTTTGTGGCCTAATAAATTCTAGTATCAAATAAAATTTCATTCGCTTTTATCTATTTCACATAAGTGAATAATTAACATGTAACGTTGTACATAAAATATTTCACCTATATAAAATGTTTTTTAATGAAGACATTTCACGTATGTAAATATTTCACATGTTATGTTGTATATGAAATGTTTCATAGGGTTATAAATGATAAAATAAATTGTTAAAGTTTCATTTTAGACTAAAAATGAATAATTTTTATTTCTACGCTAAAAACGATTTTATTATTATTATTGATTGGACTTAAAGTGAATTTATATGTTTTAGTGTAATTCCAATGGTATCAGATTTCCACTTCTTTTGTCAAAACTTAAAACCATGCAGCAGTCTTCTTGTGTTTTATCTTTGTTATGTTCACCAAGTTCTACTGCTATTTATAATGCTTCTCATAAGTTCTACTTTAAATTCACTTACATAAATTTCACATTCTTTGTCACTGTAACATGCAACTGTGAGATGGAAGAAA
This sequence comes from Nephelium lappaceum, assembly GCA_021234005.1. Taxonomy (NCBI): domain Eukaryota; kingdom Viridiplantae; phylum Streptophyta; class Magnoliopsida; order Sapindales; family Sapindaceae; genus Nephelium; species Nephelium lappaceum. The sequence goes on from CM037996.1 coordinate 7,554,325, forward strand.
TAAATGAATGAATTCTTTGGGTATAAATACAAGACAATCATGATTCCAAAGTTCTAAAGAACACAAAAAAAAGGGGAGGATAGCGATTAGTAGGGCAAGACAAATTTCATTTTCGAAAGATTCTAAGGGACGATTTAGGGGCATCTTTGTACACAAGCTGTTCCGGTTGATCATAACGTAAACAACTATTCAAAATAGTAATTAGTAGCTATGTACAATCACCATTATCCACTAATGTACTAACTACGACACATCAAACTAGTTAGATGAAGCATCTCAAACGTGCCATCAAAATTCTCATATATATACCCAACTGAATATCATTCTATAAAAGAACATACTCATCATTTTCATGTCACTAACAGTAACATTTAATTTTGAGTCAAACAACTTCTCCAGAGATTATTACTTAAACTGCAAGAAAAGGAAACTCTTTCACAACTGATATAATAATTATACCTATCCAATTGTGTTTGGAACTATGGAGTTATAATGCTTACCGAGACCAAATGCATGCCGATGGTATGACAGCATGATACTCGTATTAGATAAACCAGACCCGCCATCAGATTTGTACTCCTTTCCAATTTCCACATCAGGGAATGAACCTGAATATATCATTATATGCTTTCTCAGACAGTGAGTCAAAGCTTTGAGCTCTAGCTCCCCTCCCCATGCTGCAGTTGATTCAACTTCTTTACAGTAATTCTCGAATCTTTCTGCTTGTGAACTTTCAGAATCATCGTTTATCATATTTTCAGACAGGTAAAAGGGTAGGAAATCAGATGCATGCTCCCTTGTATATGTAGCCATCATTTCTCAAAGCTTTTGGTATGTATAAGGAGAAGAACCTCCTAAAAGATGAGCAAGCTAATCCTCAACAGCTCGATAAAGACAGTGCCCATCCGGCTTTATTTCGTTAACAGTCAATCCAAGAGGTTCAAGCTTCTTTTCCAATTTCTCATCTTCAAACATTCTATCACTTGCAATATTGCTCTGCTCTTCTTGAATTCTTTGCTCTTTTGCTGCTTCTTGCTGAGCTCTTTTCTCTCGCCTCTTCGCACCCTTGCTAGGCTTAGAACGATCGTGTTGGTTGGTAACAGAAACCCTAGCAATGGCTTTCACCAAACTGTCAAGATTGCTTTTCTCATTTCCATTAGTAGTGCTATAGCCTAATGAAGCAAGTTCTCCAGCTTGTTTTTCTTTAAGCTTGGCAGAAAGTTTAGATATCTCCCCCTTGACCTGCTTCTTTTTTCAGTTCAACTTCCTTGTTCTGCAGCTGTGCTATTTCTCTCCTGCATACACAATGAAACAGTGATGTCAAGATGGAGTAGGAAAGTTCAATAATATAAAATAAATATTGTCAAGGAAACAAACCACTATCATCATTGATAGCAGGAAAAAAGCACCCCAGGTTCATGTATATGAGCAGAAACCTATTGACACTTCTTTTGTAATCATATGACAACTCAAATGCAAATCAGTTTTCGCAAATCCTAGAGCTAGTGTAAAACAATTCTAAGGCCTCTACAAGAAATCTCACCAACTAAGGTAGGAGGTATCGAGAAAAAAGCTACTACCAAGTTACAAATTTGGGGCGTGGTGTGGGGAAGAGAAAATTTATTATTAAAAAATATCACTTAAATATCCCACAAAAATAAAATAACGATAACTTTATACTCCACCTTTCCAAAAGAGGCCAGTTTAAGGATTTACTCAACACTTGACTTCATTTTCACACGACATTTATGACTCTGCCTTTGTATTAGGCTACCAAGCATCTTAGGAAGATTAGACTAATTTCATGGAATGGAAACTATCTCAAAAATGAAAACCCAAATTGATATTCATGTTAATGCAACATAAAGCAAAAGAATTGTTGTGAATTTATCCAAAGTTAAAGAAAGAATCTAATTTTCATTGATCAAAACGAATCTAATTTTCATTGATCAAATCGTTCAATTTCATAGTCTAATAGATCATAATTTTTGAAAAATTAGACAAGAAAAAAGACAGTCTTATAATACAATGAGCATCTTGTATTTCATAAAAATTGGTGGCAATGTAATCCTTACCAAAGAGCTGTCCTATCCAACTTTCAAGCATTAAGATACATTTCAGTTGTGAACGATTATCATAAAAGATTCTCAACTTATCATAAGATTCACATTATGGAATTTTGGGATTATTCCTTGGAGGAAATACTTTTATGCATACTTCTTCCAGTTGATCCACAGCAAACTAAACTCTATTATTGTACATACATGCTGGCTAAGAGCGTGCACGGAGTAACATCATAGGCACAAACTGATCTATATTTCATGGAACGGCCAGAAACCCATCATCATTGTAGGAAAACACAAAGAGGGAGAGAGAGAAAGAGAGAGAGAACTTATTGTGTAGCTTGGAAAAGGACGTGTTACCTGTGCCTAGTCAGCATTTCATCACGAGTTTCCTGCTTCTTCGAAGATGCATCACTAGAATCCGGTTCAGATTGTTTGTCCTCTATTTCTTTAGGATTTTCCATTTGAGCCCCTAAAATTACAGTTGATAATACAGAAAAGATCACAACCTTCCAAAACAATTGATGACAATGATATCCATCCTAGAAGTCAGTGAGTAACTTCAATTGAAGATAAGAAAACTGAATTTGTAAAGAAATCAACATCAAGTCAAAGTTGCATAAAAACTTTTTTATTTTTTTGGATAATCCAAAGATCCTCCGAAACTGCTTAGCGAATTCGAGTTCCAAACTAGAGCTCCCGCTGATCCTTACAATCTTTGAGAAACAGTAAACTATAGTCTTCGGCCATATAGGTGCCCATGATGGTCAGAACCTTAGACCTAAAGGAGCAAACCCCAAAGCCAAACCATTCTTACTAGCCACTCATAGCTAGCATAAAAACTTGTAAACAAGTGAATCATCAAATTTCAAATTCCTAGAATTTCCATAATTAATCAAGGTCTAATGAGAGAACCAAAAACCTAAAATTTCTATAAGCATCAATTATAGAACAAAAAATGGCTAACAATTCCTCAATCTAAATACAACGAAACCAAATGTTTAATATCAAGTTTCAATTTTGTTGATATTTTATCAATGAGTTGTAGGGAACCTCAATCAGACCTTACATAAGGACTACATTGCCCACAATGTTATGACTTGCAAGAAGCTCAATGAATAATAACACTATCATCTTTATTCTGGTCTTATCAACCGGTTCCTCAAAAGCAAGGATCTATTATAGACTATAGATTGAAGAAGAGAAGATATACCTTGAAGAGGCAAGTCTGGAGATTGGTTAAAGACCGTCACCGAAGCTAAGCTCTGCTCTGCTCTGCTCTGCGATGCACTGCAGTGCCACCTCTGTTAGGGGTTGCTTTATATGTTTTTTATGCTTTTTTTAATTAGTTGGTTGTCGGGTCAAGATGGACCCAGTCTTGCCCGATGCGCCTCTTTGAAAGCCACTTAAGCCAAATCAATCCAATTTTAAAATGAGTGGCGGTGTTTACACCCCTTAAACATTGTATATACACCCATTTTTATACACAACTAATTAATGGTTATACACACACCTAATTAATGATTATTTTAAATGATTATTAATTATAGGGTTAATTGCACCAATATTCTTCAAATATTTCCAAATTAAACTAAATTGCAACTTTAACATTTATTGGACTAACATACCTTAAAAAATGTTGACCACAATTAAAATCAACTATTGACTAACCATTTATTATGAAAAGTCAAAACTACCCCTAGTATATATATTTATATAATAAAAAATTAAGAAAAAAATCATATCATAATTATAATTATAATAAAATATATATTAAGGGCATTTTTGACTTTCTAAATAAATGGTTAGTCAATAATTAGTTTTAATGATATTCAATATTTTTTAGGGTATGTTTGTGCAATAAATGTTAAAGTTGTCATTGAATGCAATTTTGAGATACTTGGAGAACATTAGTGTAATTAATCGTATAATTAATAATCTTTTAAAACCACTAATTGAATGTGTGTATAACCATTAATTGATCACTAAGATAAGAGACATGAAAATATTTTTATTCTCGAATCATTTGCATTATTTTACAGGTCTCAAATATTTTTGTTTAGGTGAGATGCAAGTGAACAATATTGGAGCTTCAATGTCACTATAATTCTGAATTTTAATTCGTCTAAAAAAAATCTGAATTTTAAGCTTGTAGTGTAGGCACTATAGTGTGATGCTAGTTGAAAATGAACTGATTTTTTAACTGTTGTGGATGAACTTTTTCTAATTCTGCTACTTTGCAATTTATTAAAATTCCTTCATTTTATTGTTGCCAAATATGTTTGGTTTCTTTCAAATAGTTAGTTCATTTTATTGATGACTGGACTAAAAGGAAGCTACTGCAGCATAGGTTTAAATATTTTCATTCAATTGCCAAAATCTTATTTCTAAGATGTCCTTATTTTTTGTTCAAAGTCATAGACTAGTTGGTATCTTTTTTAGACTTATGAGAAGGAAAGTAATTCAATATTTCAGCTTCTACAATTAATCGGTCTATTCAGAGGGAAGATGGGCAATCTCATGATAGGTATGTGAATACTTTTACAGCCTCTGTTAATAGGATATCTGATCAATATCCTCCTAGCAAGAGTGCCATTTATAACAATAATAGGGACACAAACTTTTCAATACATAAATATTTAAGGTTCAATAGAATAAGATTTAAGTCACATTACCAATATTATAATATTTATGAATTTATCTTCAGAGTTTTATCAAATAGCTAAATGAATACAAATTTTTCTTGTTTTGATGCTCAAAGAAGTTCATATTGTTTAGACGGAAGATATGTTGTAACATAGGGTGCATACACAAAATAACAGAGGAGCCCATGTTACCATCCTTTGATTGATTATTTTTCAGCAATTTTAGATCCAATCTATTTAAATTCTATATTCATGAAATATAATGGGTCAAAACTAATCCTGTGGAAGAAAAAAATATATATAATGCTACAATGGGCATAACATATAAGTCATGTAGAAAAGGCCCGCAAAGGAATTTTGAGTTCCTTTCCAATTGTTTTTATATTGCATCTTGTAGGACAGAGCATTGTTACATTTATTTTAATTGTACAATTTGCAGAAATATTTTATATATATAAATCAAAGTCATTATGACTATGCTATCAAATACTAATCAAAGTCGCTTATTATTTCTATGTATGGGTGAAGTCGGCACGGCTTTGAGAAGTTTTAATGTACACTGATTAATTTTTTAATGATTGCATCGGTCTGATCACTTATGTTCATGAATCGGAATCTCATACAATCAATGGTTTTGTTTTTATCCTTGTGTTTTCAAGGTGTTAGAACGAGTCTAAATCGTTGTATTATCACCAATAAAAAACATAATAAACCATTAATATAGACGGATTCCATCTACGTACAATTGTTCAATGTTTTATATATACAAGCAAGACATCATTAATTTTATTTTATTTTTTCATTGGTCTTTAGTTTTAGATGCCTTTGAACTTTAGTCAAACGAAAAAATGTATATCTTTTATTATTTCTTTTTTAGAGCTAGCATAAAAATATAAGAATAATGGGCTTCATTAGAATCTATTTATACTTAACACTTACACAACTACTCCAGAAACTACTCTACAACACGAGGTAGTTCTTTGTATTTTTATTTAATTATGAAAGAACTCAAACTCCTTTCACAAAGAATATTATTGAAGAATGATTTCACTGGCAATGTTATACATATTTTCATATAATGTGTAAATTATTTAATAATGTATTTTATGACTATAATCAACTTTCCTACATTACCAGCAAAACGAAAAAAATCCACTACAATTTCTTTTCTTTCTTATTTATACGGATTTGTTTAATGATTCGTGTAACAATTTCCTCAATTACTCCAACAAAAGTCGATGGCATACCCACATTTTGGTTTTCAAAGTTCAAGTTTCAATAAAAAGCAAACCAGTCTCTGTTGCTTGCTCTAGGTGTCCAACAATTCTTTCCTTTCAGTCTTCTATTTTAGTGTCTCTTTGTTTGATTCTATTTACAAATAAATTTAAAAAATCACTTGGAATGCTTTTAGAGAAGTGCTCGGCTTGACAGATACTTATTTAAAAATCATATTTGAAAACATTTCAATAGTTTTTTTTCCCGGTTTCTCCCTTGATTATTTGTTTAAGATATGTTTATAGTTTATATTAATTATTTTCTGTTACATTTTTGAAAACATCTAACGAAATTGCAATAATTCTAATTTATGGAAGAATATTTGCACTTGGAACTCAATTCCTCTTAGTAATAATCAGTTTTTACAATCAACCTTGGACAATTTTTAATGATTGCTGCAAGTTGATATTTAATTTAATTTTTATATATTCTTGACACTCTTGTAGGACAGAGTATTGACAACCTAGTTTCCATCGTCTCCCAATCAATCTAGAACATATTTATATTTGTTTAAATTAATATCAATCAAGAACTATTATACCAAACAGAATGTTTATTATATGATAATATTGGCCGTCGTTGGAGTGCAGTTGCAGTTTTCAATCGGATTTGTTTATTGATTCATGATTAAAAAAAGAAAAAAAGAAAGGAAAATCCCTCAACTAGCCAACAAAAGTTAGCGGCACATTCTATGTATATTCACACCATTCAAATTTTGATAATATTGCAAGTCGCTGTCCCACCAAAAAGTATGTTTACTATATGCTAATATTGGTTGTTGTTGGAGTCCACTTGCAATCTTCAATCAGATTTGTTTATTGATTCATGATAAATATATATATATATATATATCATCAACTAGCCCAACAAAAGTTAGTGGCACATTCTTTATGTTTTCATTGTTTTCTTGTGCCTCTTTGTTTGCTTTTTAGTTTTGACACAAATTTTAAAAATAAAATAGAATGCTTTTAGAGAAGCACTAGGTACATACTTATCTAAAACTTGCATTTGAAAGCATTTTCAGAGTTTAATAAACTTCAAGAATTTTCTTCTCAATTTCTCCCGTTCATTTTTATTTGAAAATTGTAAATTATTTTTTAATATATTATTAAAAATATAGATTAATCGAAATGATTTCTCATTTATGGAAACGATATGTGGAATTTATTCTAAAACAAATAATATCATAATTATAGACCTAAGTTCAGATTTTAAACCTAAGTTCATCATCTAATTAACAATGAAAACAAGTATATTTATATTGAATGATGTCATGATTCATGGCAACAATATGTTTTAATTGGTAATTTTGATTAAATTCAACTTAGCAATTGCTAGTACAAACTTGAAAGTCCTGTTTTCTTATCACTTTAAGACATTTTAGAACTGGCTAGGCAGGCTAGTATCTATGAACTTGGAACTTAGTTTCTCTAAGTTCCTCAGCTTTTACCATCTACAAACAACATAGACATTTCTTAATAATAATTGTACATTAATAACTAATTAAACTTCAATTGGAGTCTTGACAGCATCATCCTTCTCTTCGTTCTCACAAATGGTCAGGTTTGTATGAGACATTCATACTAATAAGACCGACTATGTTTCAATTTGTTAATTAACGTAAAAATAAATAAATAAATAAATAAAGCATTCATTAGAAGTATCAATTAAATAAGCTTATGCACTATTTCGAATATCTCGTATATTGCTTGAAATTTGAATAAAAGAGTCAATTGTCTCTATATTTTGATCAGATCAAAAAGGGTTTATAATTAAAGTTTTGTAGCACAGATTTAACAAGTTCATTGGTCGTAATAAAAATATTAAATATCTATACTTTCACATATATTTTTGACGACTGAAAATCGTCTCGTAACTTTATTTTTAACCTTGATTTTTTGTAAAAGGAGTTCAGATTCTAGTGACGCATGAGAGAAAAATAGTATAATAATCTTAGTCATCCATTAATTTTTGTGATGGTGTGTCATGAGATTATATATAAAAAAACTTTAAGAGAGAAGCCTAGCTCATTTTTGACATATTTTGCCTACAATCATCTTCTATAGGTAATTATTAGTTTTTATTAGTTTTTAACTTGAAGTAAGATAATGTATAATCTTAGTAAATTCAGAAATGAGTTTCTAGCATATGGTGTGCAGATTACTAACAAATTTTGTTTTCTCTTGTTATTTCCTTATGACCACCCAAAACAGTTATTGCGCGTTATATGGCCGATCAAGTATATATAAATTTATTTTATTCATCAATACAGAAAATTTATCTATCTTCATATTTATATTTGTCTCGTAAATATCAATCAACATAGTTGATAAGAGATTATTTTAGTAAATATCTATCAATGTTGTAAATATCGATCCATATAAATTTTAAAAATTTCTCATGATTATATTAGTTTGATAATCATCAATTTGAATCAAAAATTAATTTTCAATGAATATTTGTTTTATTCACACAACATATTGGACTGAGTCACCTGTTGTATATTTTCTCTCGAGGGATTTGATAAGAGGTCTACAAGTAAAGGATCATCAAACAACTCTTGTTTCAGAGAAATCCAATTTAATTATATTTTTCTATAATCACACTACTACAACATCGATCTTGCTCTTCAATTTCTCTCTGACAAATGAACTTTCATCACAATTGCTGCCAACCACCTCAATCCGGAATCTTGCTCGATGGCAAAGAATATGAGACAAAACTTTTAATATTTCCAACCTACCTCAACTTTGTGGTTGACTTAATAAAATACCTGAATGCAAAGCACAGGTGTGCAAAGAGCCATAACATTAGATTGTCCTACTTTAAGAGTAATATTATAATAGGTGCTGTCCACATGGTTTTTAAATAACCGAAACACAAAAAATAATCTTGCTTTTTTAACAATAATCAGCATTTTGTATGTATTTGTGTTATATCAACTTCAACGTTCATATATCTTATAATTATACATCTTTTCATTCTTTGTATTGTATGCAGTTGTATTGCATCAACTTCAAAATTTACAAAATCTAGTTTTTAAATTATACTTAGTAGTTTAAAATTTATACATTAAAGGTCACAAAATGTGAATTCAACTTTACGCAATTATTGTTAGTACTAATTCTTATAGGAGAGTGTATAGAAATATAATAGATATATGCCCTTAATTAAAGTGATATTATAAACAATAGAAGTCTCAGAAATTTTCATCCACAAAAGAAATTCAGATCCAAATAATTATTACAAACTTCAATTATTGATGTCAAATGGTAATGGTGGCCACACGGTTTTTTTTTTGAAAGAAATGCTCACACGGTTCTTGATGTATATGAATTTCTTTTTTGAAATATCGGTCTTTGCAAATTTCAACCCTATTAAACCAACTAGTTATGTTAGGTTGCCTAAAATTGTCCAAATTTCAATGTGACTTATGAATTATTCATGATATATAACTTATAAAGTTATCTTATTATTTATATTATATTAATAACTCATATATCATATTATTTATATAATAAATATAGTTTTTAAATAATCTATTATTACCTACCATAAAATAACTCGGTTTAATTAAAATAGTTATGATAATAATAATGTGTGCAGGTTCAAAAAACAATAATAATTATTACCATGTGTGCTTTGCTGATGCTGATTTCTTATTGCGGTTTTTATAATGTAATCCACATATCTTACAAACATCAAACATCTTTCTACAGTTACAATTCACATTTCTTGAGATAATCATCTTTAAGAACAGGTATCTCCTGCAAATCAAGGACATCATCATTGTAATGTGAACTGATGACTAATATGAACCAAAAACCTTCCACAAAGATATTTGACCACATAATTCATAGAAGTCCACAGAATCGGGCCAATAGTTGTCAGAGCAAAATTATTAATGATGGTTCCATTTAGTGGTAGGGTCCACGCCAATAATTGTGGAAATTTAATTAGTTTTAACCATGGAAATTGACCAAACCAGTTTCTCTTGCTTTAATTTCTCTCATAGTTTTTCCTTTATTTCTCTGTTTCGACAAACTAGAAATAATCAAAAACCATTCCAATGGCAGAGTTTGTTCCTTCTGCAGTGCTTCCTGTGTTGTTCGACAAATTGACAAACTGATATTGTTCTTATCAGGAAATATTTTATGTACAACATCGCACATGAAATATTTTCATCATAAAAATTTTCATTTGCAACACTTTCTTAAGGAAACATTTAATCTAGGTAGAATTCTATTATATATATAAAAAGTTTTCACCAGAAAATATATAATATATAAGGACATTTCACGTACTATATTATATATGAATGTTAACTTATATGAAATCGACAAAAATAAATGAAATTTTGTTTGAAGTTAAGTGAATAACTGTAGTTTTAGGCGAAAAACAAATTTGTACTATTCTAGTAGGCCATTTTTTCTAATAATCAAGTTAATGTATTTGATCAATTGAATCACACAATAAAAGATATATTAATATACAATTATTAAATCACATGATAAGTAATGCGTATAATATTTCTACTTTAATTTTTCTAGGATAATCATCACCTTTTAAAATAGAGCAAAATATTTTCTAGAAATCAATAGCATCATCATTATAATGTGAACTGATGAATAATATGAACCAAAAACTTACCACAAAGGTATTGACTTCATGATTCATTCAAGTCCACAAAAGCAGGCCGGTAGTTGTCATAGCAAAAATGATAATGATGGTTCATTTCGGAGGTGGAGTCCGTTTTAACCATGGCAATAGAGCAACACGGTTTTTACTTTTTGTGATAGTAAATTCCACTAGAAAACCAAACCAGTTTCTCTTGCTTTAATGTCTCTCATAGTTTTCCTTTTGTTTCCCTGTTTCGACAAACTAAAAAGAAAAAAAAAACCATTCCAATGGCAAAGCTTGTTCTGTCTGTTGTGCTTCCCGTGTTGTTTGACATATTGGTAATTGAACAAAATTAAAGAAATAAAAAATCCTAACAATCAAACTCTCATTTTAAGGTGATTGACTTTTTTTTTTTTTTTTTTAAAAAAAAGAATAATTCAAAAAATTTTATTATAATTTATAAAAATATCTATTTTATCGCTATAGTTTCATTTTTATGGAAAATCCTCTTTGATATTAAAAAATTAACAAAAAATATCATTTTATTTTCTCATGATTTCATTATCAATTTGTGATCATCATAAGTATTTTCGTTTTTTTATACACCTTTAAAGAGTATTTTGGGTGTTTTTATTAATATTAAGAAAAATTTTGAATAAAAATAAAATCATATATGATAAAATAAATATGTTTATAAATTATAATAAGTGTTTTTAATCATAAAAATAAAAATTAAGATGATTTGGAGGACCGTTCAAATATTTTATTTCTTTGAATATTTTTTAGGTGTTGCCGGTGGCACAAATGTCTAAAATGTTGATTGTGACGAGACAGTGGGCATCTGAGGGCGTCTGGGACGAGTTAAAAGTTATGTGAGCGCATGCACATGCCATGTTCTTGCGTTCTTTTGACGAGACAGTCACTACATCACGTGCAAAGATTCCTTATTATCAAGTTATTATAATTTTCTTGTAATCACTGATTAAGATATTATTTTAATTAAATTAATGCAATTTGAGGGAAAGCACTTTGCATTGATTATCAAACTTCGGTTGGAAAGTCAGAGTCTTTTCACACAAAAGTTAAAAACCAGTCTCGCTCCGATCTCTTTGTTTGCTTTGTTAATTTGCTCTTATTGTTTGCTTTGCTTGTGTTGTGCCACACCAATAATTCCACTAGAAGACCAAACCAGTTTCTCTTGCTTTAATTTCTCACACAGGTTTTCCTTTTGTTTCTCTGTTTCGACAAACTAAAAAGATCAAAAACCATCCCAATGGCAGAACTTATCCTTTCGTCTGTCCTTCCTGTGTTGCTCCAAAAATTGATGTCTCGTGAACTGCTTGAGTTTGCAACTCAAGAGGGTGTACGTTCAAAGCTCAAAAAATGGGAAAAAAACGTTGAAGATGATTAATGCACTGCTCATTGATGCGGAGGAGAAGCAGCTGACAAATGAAGCTGTGAAGATGTGGTTGGAGGAGCTCCAAGACTTGGCTTATGATGCGGAGGACATCTTGGATGAGTACGCTACTGAGGCTTTGAGTAGAAAGTTGAAGATTGAAGAGCATCAGGCTAGCACTAGCAGGGCTCGCAAGCTCATTCCTGCTTGTTGCGTTGGTTGTACTCCACATGCTTTATGGTCTGATTTCAGCATGCGCTCCAAGATAGATGGTATTACTAGCCGGTTACAAGATCTCTGCAAACCAGAAAACTGAACTTGGGTTGATTGAGATTGCTGGAAGGAGACTGACTAGGCCACCCACTACAAGTTCACAAATTGAACCTGTTGTCTATGGAAGAGATGAAGATAAATCCAAAATACTTGAAATGGTGTTGTCTGATGATGCCAACTATGGTGTGATATCCATTGTGGGCATGGGAGGACTCGGTAAAACAACGTTGGCTCAACATGTCTATAATGATCATGAGGCAATGAAAGATTTTGACCCAAAAGGATGGGTCTGTGTCTCTGATGATTTCGATGTTAAGAAAATCTGGATAGACATTCTTGAGTCCATCACTGGCAGTGCTACTGATTCTAATTTGCATAATTTAGATGCTGTGCAAAATCGACTCAAAGAGAAAGTAACTGGAAGAAAATTCTTGCTTGTCCTTGATGAATGTTTGGAATGAAGACTATAGCGAGTGGCAGAAACTGAGGTCCCCCCTTATGGTTGGAGCTCATGGGAGCAAGATTATTGTGACCACTCGTCATGAACGTGTTGCCTTAAAAATGGGACATCCCAGTGGATGTCATAGATTACTTGGCTTTCGGGATGATGATTGTTGGTTATTGTTCAAGAAGCATATCATTGACAACGAAGTTTTGAGTTCACAGCCTGTTGAATTAATTCGTCAAAAGGTTGTTGAGAAGTGCAAGGGATTGCCCCTGGCTGCGAGGACTCTTGGTGGCCTTCTACGCTCCGAGAAAACAGATGAGTGGTTAAATATATTGAATAGCAAAACATGGGATTTGTTGAACGAAAGCGAGATCCCTATAGCCTTGCAAATAAGCTATTACCACCTTCCTTCCCATTTGAAGAGATGTTTCGCGTACTGTGGAATTCTTCCGAAAGATTATCAATTTGAAGAGAATGAACTTGTCTTTTTGTGGATGGCGGAAGGCTTAATTCAACAATCAAACGACAACAAACAATTGGAAGAATTGGGCGATGAGTATTTTCATGATCTATTATCAAGGTCCAATTTTTCAAATATCAAGTCGTAGTAGTTCTAAATTATAATGCATGACCTTGTTAATGACTTGGCTCAAATGGTTTCGGGAAAACTAAATTTTAGGTTGGAAGATGAATTAAAGTCCAATAATCAATTAAGAATATCTGAAAAGACTCGTTATGCTTCTTATCTGTCTCATGAATATAATCTTAAAAAAAGAGTTGAAGTCTTCAATGATATTGCGTGCTTAAGGACTCACTTGTCAGTGCCACAAGTAAATGATTGGGTTAGAACATGTTATGTTAGTAACATAGTCATTTCTGATTTGTTTGGGAGGTTTAAAAAGTTGAGGGTTTTATCTGTACAAAAATATTGCATCATTGAATTACCGAATTCAATCGGAGGCTTAAGACTTTTAAGGTATCTCAATTTATCAGATACTAAAATCAAATGTTTACCTGAGTCGGTAAAATCAATGTGGCAACTTGCAGACATTGATGCTAAGAAATTGTCGTAAATTCTTGAAGTGGCCATCTAGTATGGGGAATTTGATTAATTTACGTCATATCGACATCTTAGGTGCAACTTCAATAAAACATATGCCTATGGGGCTGAAAAAATGGGAAAATCTCCGAACTTTATCTAACTTTATCGTGAGTAGAGATTTTGGCTCTAGTTTAAAAGATTTGAAGCACCTAAAGTTCCTTTGTGGAGAACTTCACATTTCCAATTTGGAAAACACGATTGTTCTTGAAAACACAATATTGGATGATAAGAAAGACCTAAAAGTACTTTTACTAGAATGGGAATCTAGGTTTAAAGAAGCACAAGATGAGACAATAGAATTAGGGGATGAGGAACTGGATAAAAAAATTATTGATATGCTTCGACCTCATCAAAATCTAGAAAAAACTCACGATTAAATGTTATGGTGGTAAAACATTTTCTTCTTGGGTTGGAGATAGTTCGTTCTCTAAGATGACAACCCTAAAATTGGAAGATTGTAGAAGGTGCACATCCATACCTTCATTTGGACTGTTAGACTCACTTAAAAGTCTCACTATTAAAGGTATAAAAGAATTAGAAAGCATCAATTTTCAATTTTATGGCCATTGTCAAAATCCTTTTAAATCTTGGAGACTCTTTGTTTTGAAAATTTAAAAAAATGTGAGTCTTGGGATCCAGTCAAAGAAAATGAGAGTTTTCTTTAGGCTTCAAGAGCTTTCTATTGTAAACTGCCCAAAACTCTCTGAAAGATTACCCAACAAACTCTCTTCATTGAAAAAGCTTGTCATTCGTGGATGTGAGCAGTTAGTGGTTTCATTATCAAAGATGCCAAAGCTGTGTGAACTAGAGCTTGACAAATGTAAGAAGATCGTGTGCACTAGTTCAGCTTTCTTAGAGTCATTAGAATATATGACTCTTTCAAATATTTCAGATTTTGATGATTTGTCATGGCAAGAACTTAAGAAAGTTCAAAATCTGAAAATTAAGAGTTGCAAGGAACGCATAGAATTGTGGCAAAATGAGATTTTCCTCGAGAAGCCACATCAAGGGTTGCATAGTCTTGACTCCCTCGAAAAGTTTAATTAAGGAATTGTAATAACCTCATAACTTTACTTGAGGGGATTAAACAGAACTAATGTACATGTGGAAGAATTGAGAATTGAGAGTTGTGATTCTCTAAATTTCATTTTTAGAGGACAATTACCTCAATATCTTAAGAAGCTTCATATAGAAAATTGTGAGAAATTGCAATGTTTGTTGGGTGATAATGAGGATACTAGTACTTCAACATCTTCGGCAATGTTTTCACTTCCATCAAAGGAAGTCAATGCCAGCACATCTCATCTCGAAGCTTGTACATAGGGCGATGTTCATCTCTCACTTCCTGCCATCAATAGACCAACGCTCTGTCACACTTACAAGTCTCTTTATTTTAGATTGTTCGAAGCTCACAACTTTGTCAATGACGGTTCATTTACCTGTTGCACTCAAGCATCTTACAATTATGAACTGCCCACAGCTCACTACCCTATTACCAAAAGGTCAACTTCCTGAGACTCTTGAAAACCCTATTTATAAGTTTTTGTGAAAAACTAGAGTCTATAGTTGAGAAATTTCATAATAATCGAGCTCTTTATGATATTCAAATAAGTAGTTGTGAAAATCTCAAATTCCTTCCTGAGGGTCTAGAAACTCTTAGCAATCTCAAATCCCTTAGTATAATCGGTGAGATATAGCTTCCTTTCCAAAAGGTGGGTTCCCCGACAGTAATTTAAGAGTGTAAACTCTTTGGGTGTAAGTAGAAGCGCTACCCAGCGGAATACACACTCTCTCCTCTTTATCAATAGGCTCTTGTCGGAATATGTCCTTTTCTGAAGAAGATTTGCCCGCCAACTTACAGAGCTTCAAACTAAGGGTCTCAAACATATAAACTGCTCATGGAAAGGGGTTTACACAATTTCACCTCTCTAAGATTCCTCACCATTTATCGTTTGCGAGACACAGACATGCAATTTCTTTGCCCCCCAATCTAACTAACCTGTCGATTGAACGTTCCTTGAGATTGAAATGCCTATCTTTCAAGGATTTTGAAGACCTCTCCTCTCTTAGTTGCTGTCGATCAAATTTTGCCAAGAGCTCACATCCCTTCCGAGCGTTCTGCCATCCTCACTTCTACATTTATGGATATGGGATTGCCCAAAGCTCACATCCCTTCCAAGCATTCTACCATCCTCACTTCTGGAATTAGATATAAAGAGTTGCTCATCCCTAAAAGAAGCATGCAAAAGAGATAAAGGAAAAGAGTGCCCAAGATAGTCGACATCCCTTGCGTTAAGATAGTTGACACATTCAATCTATGATCCAGAGGAGTGAAGCATCAGAAGATTAGCTCTCATCCATCCTCATCTTCTATTTCAGGTATAACAGCAAAACACTTGTCATCATAAACAATTTCTCCTTTTTAATGGGCTCTTCTAATCCTCTGATAGTATTTTGGAATTACTGCTCTGCCTTTCAATTCAAACACTCATTAACTCATATGCATTATTACTTGCCAGATGGTATCTGATTCTATTTGACTTATCACTCCATATATGTTCAACTCTGTGGATGCTGAGATTGACCTGCAAAATTCTCACTCCGGTAATTACTACTTTCAATTCCGTATTTCATTTTTGGTTGAGCAAGTTGGAGTTCAATGCTTCTCACTGAAAATTAATGTGTTTGTCTACTGTTTAGATGTTTAGATGGTGGATCAAATTATGATGTTAAGGAGGGAAGAAAATATGTGCAGAATCAGATCATTGAGACAAGTCAGTTATCTAATATGAGTTCAAGTCCTTGAGCAGGTTGCTTCATCTAGACAGTCCTTGTTGTTCTGTGTTTAATTGGTGAAATGCTGCTAAGAAACATTATGCTATTGTTGGACCACATGAAGTGCAGTTTTATTGTTGGATTTTAGTTTTGTAGTTTTTTTATGGATGAAATTTCTGCTTATAATCAGGACTAAAATTCTGCAGTTTCAAGGTACTTTTGCTGAAAATTTATGATGAGGCCATAAGCTTGGGCTGTAGTTCCACATTTTGTCACTTGGAATGCTATGAAAAGAGCTGCCGCAGCTGCATAGTGTGGCGTGGAAGTGAGATCAACCAAGATCAATGGCATCCCTCATTTATATGTAAATTGGACTGTGCTAGCCCTCAGAGATCTCCAAATATAGTCAATATTAAGTAGCTTCTCTTGCTGCAGCATCATCAATTGATCACAAAGCTGCCATTGCCAACCTTGACTTTCCTTGATCATGATAATAGCTGATCCATCCTCATCTTCTATTTCAGGTATTCCTAGTTATAATAGCAAAACACTTGGTCAGACATTTATGATAAACAATTTCTCATTTTGATTGCTTTAATGGGCTGTTCTAATCCTCTGTTTAGTATTTTGGAATTACTGCTCTGCCTTTCAATTCAAACACTCATTAACTCATATATATTATTATTTGCCAAGTGGTATTTCATATTTAATACCTTTGTCAACTGTTTAGATGTTTAGATGGTCGATCAAAGTTGACAAGTTTCAATATTTCTCTACTTTGAGAAGATTGCATTCTACATAGAATATTTGTTGTCAGGGACTGTATGTCGGCTACAATAGAGTCAAGAACTCGTCCAGGTATAAATGTAAGATACTCGTTGATTTAAGTAATTGTTTGCTTTAACTATTAATTGAATGGCCTGTTTTCAGTTAGAGAAAATAGCTAAGATGGTAACTTGCCCTTATGCTTTATTGTTAAAGACACTTGCATGGTTGTGGATGAGGAGTAGATATAGGGTAAACTTTGGTTTAATAAGACATGGCTGATTTTGAGTGTGTGCTATGACTAATACTGGAAAGTGTTGATGGCATCTGCAGATTATATGCTTAACTACCTTTTCTCGAATATTTGAATAGCTGAAAATGTTGACCATTATGAATTTCATTTGAAGGAAAACTAAGCTGAACTGATGGAAGAAATTAAGTCCCCTAATAAAGAAAACCAATATCTATGCTAATTGCCTTGAATATTGGGTAAAACTATTGTATTATTGTGATTCTACAACTTTTGGTTGATTTATTTCATAATTTTTATTTTTATAAATGGACTTATGTTTGATAATTTACTACAGTTGATATTCTTGTCAATAGTAATAGAGCAGTGGTAAAAAAAGAGAAGAAAATCACTTGAACTATATGGTGAAATACAAAGCTTTTATTTGACATAGGATCTATTAACTTGTAAAAAGTTGTTTTGGCCTAACAAACAAAGCTTCCAGTGGGTGACTGGTCACTAGTTATCAATGGAAAATAGTTTGTAGGATTTTTTCTTTTTAATTTCTGGTTTAGCTATCTCAAAAGTTGAATCAACTAATGAACTGGTTAACTATACGTTAACATCTAGTAAAATTTTCATTAGTGTCAATTAAGTTAAAATGGTAAATCAGTTACCGTGTCTAAAACATATCATAGTAATTGTCTTTTATTCATAAAGTAACTAGAAAAATATTAGTTCATTTGCTCTTATTTCAAGGGAATGCAAATTAATCTCTTTTCCACATTCAGCTGCTGTCAATTGATGCAAATCCTCCTATATGACTTCTTGGCTTTGGCGCACATCCTCCTAGCAGGGCTTTTCAATTTCATCTGTATGCTGCCACAATGAAGGACCACTAGAACGAATAGCTAAGTATTCTTGCTCAGTATCTATTTTGAAGATACCAGACTATTTTAACCATTCATGGAAGGTCTTTGAGATTAAATATTGATATGATTTCCCATATCAGAAGGCTACTTTAAGAGACGGACAATTTCTTACTATCAAAGTTTGCATGTTGAACAATGAATCTATTGATTTGAGTTAACTTTTGATGTGATGGTCTTGAGGACCCGATGTTCAGACTTTCAAATTTGTACATCTTTCTAATGATGTTGGCAAGGGAATAAAATATGGTGCAGAATCAGTTCTTTGAGAGAAGTCCTGTTTTCTACTCTGAGTTCAGTCCTTGAGTAGTTTGCTTCTTCTAGATAAGTTGTTGTTCTGTGTTTTAATTGGTGAAATGCTGCTGAGAGACGTTCTTCTATGGTTGGACCACATGAGGTGCAGTTTATACGTTGGAATTTTAGTTTTGTAGTTTTATGGATGAAAATATCTGCTTATAGTTGAGATTAAAATTTTATAATTTGAAGGTACTTTGCTGCAAAGTTATGATGAGGCCGCAAGCTTGGCTGTATTTCCATGTTTTGTCACTTGGAATGCTACAAAAAGAGCTGTTGCAGGCGGCATATGTTGGCATGGAAGCGAGGATCAATAGAGATCAAACAGCATCCCTCATTACTTTGTAAGTTGGACTGTGCAGCCGCTGGAGATCTCCAAATATAGTCAACATTTAGCAGCTTCTCTTAGTTGCAGCATCATCAACGGACCACAAAGCTGCCATTGCCACCTTGACTTTCCTTGATCATGATAGGTAGTCCAAGATAGCTGACATCCCTTCTTTAAGATGGATGGAAATTAATCTCAAGTTAGTATTCTCTATCTTAGGTAAGTCAATTTATGATAGTACAAATTTATGTTTTCTTAATGAAGAAATTCAGATTTTTGTAGCATTAAATTTAATGAATTGTTTTACGTTATAATCTTGCAATCTCTAATCTATTAATAGTTACTTCTCAGTCGTATGTAGAGTATTGTTAACTTATTTTCATTTGTAGTTTTGAGATGTTCTTTCAAGCTTATTTGACATTCTAATTTTGATTAATTGGAATGCGAAGGAAAATCTCATATTGATTTGCAAAAAACATATTGAATGAATTCCGGATATAAGGAGGCAACTTCATGAGATGAAGACAAGTTCTTGATATTAAAAATTGCAAGTTGGATAATTTGAATCAACTTTGCCCTTAATGTTAGAAGAATTAAGGTACAAATCCAAACTACATCTTTTAATTAATGTTGTACAGTATTGTCAGTTCTGGATTACAGTAAATAACATGGTTTTCTTTCATTTTGGTTTGTTCTCAATTTGTTGCTATTCTAATTAAAGTTGCAATCATCTTTAAGGTGTAAATTGCTATCTTTGCTTGAGAGTAAATTTTTCATTTGTTTTTGTTCTGAGTTGGAGGTTTCCGTAGTGTTCTTCTTCAGAGTCGTTCTCATGCTTATGGTGCAATGGTTGGTCATGTTATTGCAGGTGCTTTCCTCTGTGGCTGGCTGACCACCTAAAGTAAATGTAAAGAAAATCTTAGAAAATGCTGATATGAATCTAATTTTAAATTAGCAGAGACTAAAAATGACAACAATAATTGTTGCAGAATTATGAGAAGGCAGCAAGGCGTGGTTGTAGCTATGAATTTTCATGAGAAATACTTTGCCTCGGACTCTAACTCATTCATGGATTGGAGACTTTTGAAAAATTGAAATACTTGCCTTTCAAGGATTTCGAAGACCTCCCTCTCTTGAGTGCTTGACAATCCTTCGTTGCTCAAAGCTCCTGATTAAGCTGTTGTTATTGCTTTTTTTTTTTTTAATTTTATTTTTAATCTTTGTTTCTCTTTACTGGAAAGCAAGGGATTATCTAAAATCCCAAAGTGAAGTGATCCTAGTATTGAATGCTTCTTACCTCATTGATTAGTTAAATTGTTGGCAGGTGAAATTGTAGAGCATTCTCTAGGTGAAGATATTAGAAAGTAAATCCATGAAAGCCGGGTTGCAAGTACATGCATGTTGATCAAATTCCCCATATTACAAGGCGACTTCAAAAGACAGGGACAAGTTATTGATATCAACATTGCAAGTTTTACCATTGATTTGCGTCAACTTTGATCTTATTGTCACAAAGGTCGAGGTACCAACATCCAAACTACATGTGTTAATTGATGTTATTGTACAATATTGTCTAGCTGTCTTCAATAGAAAGCAGGATTTTCTTTGAATCTAGTTCAATTTGCTGCTTATCACTATGAAATTTTGGTCAGCTCTAAAGCAATGTATTGTTATCTTCTGCTAAAGACAGGATTTGGCTTCTATTTTCAGTTGCTGAGTTGTTATCGTTTCTTGTGGTGTTGAACATGCTGGTTAGAGGAGTTTTCAGCTATGTTGGCAAACTTGAGGTGGAATATATATGCTGGAATTTAGGTTTTACATATTATACAAAGAATCTTAGAAGATGCTGCTACTATCTGATTTTAAAGAAGAGTAAGTCACTGTCATTTTGGTCATAGTTTTGCTGTAGAATTATGAGGAGGGCTGCAAGGTCCGGTTCGAGTTCCATAACTTGTCTGTGCTGCTAGAAAAAGAGTTGCTACAACTGGACCCTTTGGCACGTAAGCAACGAGCAACTAAGATCGAACACCAGCCCTTCTATCAAGCAAAAGTGAAAGATTTGGTTTATTATTTGGGATACAGCAACCGGAAGAGATTTATTAAAATCTATGGTTCAACACTCATTGTTTGTGTCTATCATATTATCATGATGGAAATGCGATGGTTGATTGGTTGGCGTCTTATAATCTTTGTTGTCTCAGATATGCGGAGCTTACTTTTCAGTATCCACAATTTTATACTGCCTTGTTAACTGAGATTTGGTTAGGTTTGGTATTGTTTTGGTTGATTGTTGGATTTGGTTTTATATTCCCCACGAATGTTTGTTGTTCATTTTCTTTAATTTAATATAGAGAGTCGTTTGAGAGGGTGCATGCACATGATAGGCAGACTTGTTGGGTGCCAACATAGTTGGGATGCTTCAAGTTTTGTTTGATGCAACTCCTCTCTTGCTTGGCTTTTCATAGACTACCGTGTATCCAACATTCATATTTGTATTAAACTTTCAAAATGACATTGTTGATATAGTACAAAATGTATAAATGTTGTTTGTTTTTGTCTACAAATTTTAAGTAAATAGCAAGATTTTCTCCATTTTATTAAATTTTGTTAGTTAATATTGTTTATCCACTAATGAAGTCAAAAAGTTGATTGCTATCAACTGTAGGAGTCTGTATCATGCGTTAGTTTTATATTGTTGAGTTCAAGTCTTTGGTTGTAAATTTGTTACTCTGTCAAATAAGTTGTATAGCTCCAAAATTTTCTATATATAGGAGCTGCCTATTCGAAGGCGTTTTTTACTGTTGCTATGGCTGAGCATAGATAGTTCATACTTTTAAATATTTTTATACATATTAAAGAATTTAATTCTTTAGTACAACTATAAAAAATTCTTTTTTGGCCAAGCAAAATATAGGTTTAATAAGTAGATCGGTTTCCAATTTGTGTTTGGCTATTGAGAAATGTTATCGAAAATTTTCTTCTTTCTCCTCATATATATGTGTTTGGGTGTTTAATATTGAAAAATCCTATTGCATAAGTGAACATATTATGATATTTTAGAGAGATTAAAATATATGTCATTTTCTTGTTAATGATAGAGTTATGACCTGGATTTTATCTAAGACATGTAATAGTAGATTTGATAAATTTTGTGCAAAGGAAGATAATGAGTCAAAGATTATAACAGTTTTTGCTCTTATTATAAGGGAATGCAAATCGTTTTTCCGCATTCAGCGGCCAATCAATTGATGCATTCGATTGCAAAATATGGTTTCTCTTGATAAGCTAATTATTTGAATCCTTGTGTCCGGCACATCTTCCTAGCAGAGCTCTTCCATTTTATTTGATATGCTGCCACAATGAAGGATTACTGTAATGAAGAGCTAATCATTCTTTCTCAGTATCAATTTCTCCAGATAATAGTATTTCAACTGTCCATGGATGGAAGGTTGTTTGAGATTTCATATCCATATTGAAAGGCAACTTTAAGAGACAGATAATTTTTTATTATTAAAAATTATGAGTTCAACGCTGAATCTATCGATTTTGGTAAAGTTCTAATATTGTAGTGTTGAGTTGCCAATGGTGAAACTTTCATGTTGTGAAACACTTTCTAAAAGATGTTTGCTGAGGGACAAACTATTGTGCTGAATTGTTGCGAATAGACTATATTCTACTCTAGTTTTCTATTCTGAGTTGGAGTCTTTAATTTATGGTTTTTTGGGTCTTGACAAGTACTCATGGTTTTATTTCAATTGGTGATAATGCTGAGTGATGTACTCAGAGGTATCTTTCCATTGTTAGAGACGAAGACAGTGGGTTCATATTCTTGAACTATGAACATCCCACCATTGTCAATTGGTGCCAAAGCTGTTGTTATTCACCACCATAGACCACAAAAGTACTTAGATTTTATTTTCTTATAATTTGCTACTAGTTTTTCCTTTCCTTGAAAAAGATGTACAGCTTCCAAAAATGTTAATTAAGAAAATAAAAAACTGGAAAAAAAAAAAAAAAAAAGAAAATCATCATCTTCGACCTCCTTGGAAATTATCTTCAACCTCTCATCCCTCTCATCTTCAACCAAAATCATCATCAATTTAGCAAAATCATCAATATCAATCATCAACTCAAAATTATCCTTATCAATCATAAAATATCAGTCTTCCTTCCTAACTCTTTTTGCAAAAAGCTCTCTAGAGAGCGCTAGAAAGAGAAAATCAGTGGAAGAATCTTTCTGCGTAGATCTGGTCCAATGAAGTGATTTCTTGACGATTTCTCCCATTTTCTTCCTCTTCACGTCTTCTTGTAGATCTGGATTTTTAAGGGTTGGATCTAGAGGTTTTCTAGATCTATCCCTTAAAAACATATTTTAATGTACAGATTAGGTATTCTATAGAGTTTCAGTCGAGTTCATCCGTTTAAGCCTCTCTTTTGTTTCTTGTAGGTGTTTGGGGTTTTAAGGGCTGAATCTAGATGGAAAAATTGTTTCCTTTTCAAGGTTCGTAAGGTTCCAATCCAAAGGAATCCAAAAAATAAATTGAGCTCAAAATGAAATCTATAGATTGACTTAATTTAAGTACAAGCCCAAGAAATATTTTATTGGATTTATTAAAAAGCCCAATTGAAGTGATAAAAATAGTTCAATCATTATTTATGGAACTCAAAATTTAAGTGTGCCCAAATTGAAAATTAGTGTAGGTCATTTTTCTACTAACACTCATTTACTTTCAAGCATAAAATATATATATATATATATACAAGAGACGTAAAAGGAAAAAGGCTATAGAAAAAGGTAGGTGCAAATGAAAATTTACAAGACAAAAGAGACAAAATGGAGTGTTAGCCGAGAATGACAGAGAAGCATGAGATTGTGCCATTTTTTTTTTATTTAAAAAATGGACATGTGTCAATCAAATATGCATTACAAAGAGATAAATGTGATGGTAGTTAATTTTTTAAATAAGAAATAACAGTGTCAAATGGAGAAGCATGGTATGCAAGTTAACATGAAAGATGGAAATAAGACATCGAGAGGCATGAAATTACCTAGAAGCCAAAAAGGAAAGAACCGGGCAACAAAAAGGAAAAAAAAAAAAAAAGGCTAGAGAAAAGAAGAAAAGAAGAGAAAAAGAAGAAGAAGAGAGAGAAGAAAATAGAAGAAAATTTTCATATAGGTTATCCGAATATTTTGGCATCTAATTTATTTAGATAAGTAATTTTTATTTATTGAGATTTGGAATCCAAAAATTAGTTAAATTTTTTTGTTATTTTTTCATAAAGTTCTAAATTGAATTTAATGTGATTATAAGGTGAATATAGGATTATGAGAAATTTGATGGGAACCCATTTTAGACCAAAAGTAAGCAAAAGAGTTAGTGGGTGGATAATTTTATTTTAATTAAATTGATTGAATTATTTTATTTATATTTAGTTTTAATTATTTATTGGAATAAAATATTTGTTAATTAATTGATTTTTAGATTATAAATTATGTTTTACGATTGGGACAAAATTTATTACGAATTCATATATATGTTGCTCATAAGAAATTTCAATAGGAGCTTTATGTTTTAGCTTAAGTTGTTATTAGAAAACTTTTAGAATGCTTCAAATAATATGATTATGTTTTAAGAAGAATATTGATTTTTACTTTGATAAAAGTAGTTATTCATAATTATATAAATATTCAGAAAGGATTTGAGCAAGAAAAATAAAAATTTTCAGAACATCAGGTTGTACCCTCCCCTCTAACGGTCAACAAGCTACACATGTTGATTCTAGATTTGTCCAGCACGTGTATGACAAATGTTATCCCCCCTCTATATGTATGTTAAATTCCACCATGTATGACAGATTTCTCTAGGTAGTAGTTGATGTAGATTTTCAGATTACCAATATTATACATTGTGTGTTTGATTATAAAGAAAGAGATTTACAGAACACTAGATTTACAGAAAAGTTTTTTCCAAAAAAGTTTTCAGATTATAGATTAGATTTTATATTATTAAAGTTATAAAATAATTTAATAAAGTTTATAGTTTTCCTATAATATCATTTAATTCATTTATTGTTTTCATATATGAATTTATATGAATCACTGAAAAATATTTATTGTTATCAGAATATGTTATGTTTTATTTAGAAAATTTTTATAAAAGTCATGTCCATTCACTAGCATTAATGATCACTTTTTTTTAAAACTTTTTTTTTTTTTTTTTAAGGATCCGCTGCAGGTTCATACATATTATTGCAAATAAGGAAGGGCCATATGATGGTAAACGATTGTATTTGTGTATATTATTTCTTTTATTTACAGATTTCCTAATGTGTTTCCAGAATAGCTTTACAGATAAAATAAATTTCCAAATTATTTTATGAATATTTTTATATTCAGTAAATGGGTTCCAACACGAGAAATGTATATAATTTTAATTAGTTCATTAAATTTTATAAAACGACCATCGAAATTATGATGATTTTTCTAAATTTTTTTGAAAACTTCATATTTCAATTAGAAAGACTTCAGTTTTTACGAGATCCTCAGACTCGAGAGAGGAGTCGAAATAGGTCCTATCAAGTTTGAAGGCCAATGACTCCGTGTTTGGGTGAAGAGCAACCACCTTAAGCTTCCTTGATGGCCAAAAGTTTCGGTGATTCCTATAGTGGTCTTTTAAGGATATGGCGAAGCAATCAGTTTTCTACAAGAATATGATTTCGATGGCTTTCCCCCCAAATCTTTGAAAGGTAGCTTTCATCAGATTTGATTGCTTTTGGGAAGATTTTCTTTGGTTTGCCATTTTATCAGGTTCCAGGAGAAGTTAATGAGATAGAATCTCTTTGGTGCAATGAGGCAGATTTATATAGCTAATTTTGTGTGAAGGCTACTTTTCTTTTATGCTTTATTGTTCTGTGAATTAATTTATTTAGATGCTATGTGGATTGACTACTTTTCTTTCTTTTTTCTTTTTTATTTTTCATTTTAAAAGAGTTTTTTAATTGATAACCACAACCAACAACTTTCTTGTAAAAGATCTACTTCCAAAAGATTACTTAGAGAAACTGTACTAAAAGAGCTAGCTAGAGTTCATATGTATTTGATGTGTCTATGCTTTGTACATACATTCCAAATCCTTCGTATATGATTGGTTATGAACTGTTTTAGTTGAGGGATGATCTCACTTGATGGAGGTACCTATTGGATCACAAAGTTCAAAAATTGCGCACTAAGACTATGCTTTAGTAAAGGTTTTATGGAGAAACAATTCTATTGAAGAAGTAACATGGGAGCGTGAGGAGGATTTCGAGTCAAGTATCCCAAGTTTTTGATTGACTAGGTATGAGCGTTCATATTCCTGAACTATCAGCGTCTCACCATTGTCAATTGATGCCAAAGTGCTGTTGTTATTAGTACCATGCCAGACCACTAAAAAAGTATTAGATTATATTTTTTTATAATTGGCTACTATGTTTTCCTTTTCTTGAGGAAGATGTACAACTTCCAAAAATGTTATTGTTGAGAAAATCATTTGATTCCTCTTATTTGTAATTGATCATAAGTACAATACTTTCAATGAATGCAAATTAAAGTCTTGATACTCAACTCATTAATTGTAGACTGTTTAATATGATTTGATGCAAAGACATTTATTTGATATGATAATTTTTAAGTCCCATTATACATTTGAGAATTACACCTATTTGGTTTTGAAAGAAAAAACTAAATTATATAAATCCTGGAACCATCACAAAAATGTTTTTACATGATTGTTCAATCTTATTAAATAACTACAAAAGCAAATAAGAACCTCGAACTAGTATCTGTTTTCAAGGACTCAAAGAAAACGATACAATCGAAAATGATTACATACAACTGTTAATCAGATAAATCTCAAAAAAAAAAAAAAAAAAAAAAAAAGAACCAACAATTAGAGATATTGAGTAACAAAAAATCAAGCAATTCTAAACCAATTGGCTACTGGGGATAGGCCTTTTTCGATGGGGCAGACTAGAAGGGCCATTTTATTGGGTCCAAATATACCAGCAAGTATGTATAATTGATGTCTGTATATGTCCACATATTTTACATTTATGTAAGTTTTTTTCTTCTTCTTTAAAGTTCGCAAACTTAAAGAAATATAAAGTTTTCAAAAGCTAAACATTAATATTGTATACATATATTTCTAGAAATGGCAAAAACAATGTATATGAACAATGGGCCCAGATATTTACATCAACAGCTTTTGCTGCTATAACACTTGAAATTTGAAATTTGTAATTGAAAAAAATTAAAAAAAAAAAAATCTAAAACCAAACTCTAATTTTGAGATGATTGAACTGACTTTTCAAATAGTATAATTCCTTTGAATATTTTAGGTGTTTCTAGTTGGCGCAAAATGTCTTAAATGTTGATTGTTATGAGAAGTGAACTGATTTGAAAAACCTGAAATTAAGTGTTTGAAGTAATTTGAAATTAGAAATTGGAAGTATTTGAAGTAATGACTTGTTTATTTACAACACTAATTATTTTTATCAAATGATCTATAATATTTGAATGTCTTGAGGTTTCCACTTATGTTAGAGCTTTCAAATATATAATTGATCACTAAGATATGAGACATGAAAATATTTTCATTCTCGAATCATTTGTATTGTTTTACAGTTCTCAAATATTTTTGTTTAGGTGAGATGCAAGTGAACGATATTGGAGCTTCAATGTCACTATATCCTGAATTTTAATTCGTCTTAAAAAAAAAAAATCTGAATTTTAAGCTTATGTAGGCACTATAGTGTAATGCTAGTTGAAAATGACTGATTTTTGAACTGTTGTGGATGAACTTTATCTAATTCTGCTACTTTGCAATTTATTAAAATTCCTTCATTTATTGTTGCCAATATGTTTGGTTTCTTTCAAATAATTAGTTCATTTTATTGATGACTGGACTAAAAGGAAGCTACTGCAGCATAGGTTTAAATATTTTCATTCAATTGCCAAAATCTTATTTCTAAGATGTCCTTATTTTTATTCAAAGTCATAGACTAGTTGGTATCTTTTTTAGACTTATGAGAAGGAAAGTAACTCAATATTTCAGCTTCTACAATTAATCGGTCTATTCAGAGGGAAGACGGCAATCTCATGATAGGTATGTGAATACTTTACAGCCTCTGTTAATAGTATCGACCCAATATCCTCCTAGCAAGAGTGCCATTTATAACAATGATAGGGACACAAACTTTTCAATACATAAATATTTAAGGTTCAATAGAATAAGATTTAAGTCACATTACCATATTATAATTTATGAATTTATCTTCAGAGTTTTATCAAATAGCTAAATGAATACAATTTTTTTGTTTTGATGCTCAAAGAAGTTCATATTGTTTAGATGGAAGATATGTTGTAACATAGGGTGCATACACAAAATAACAGAGGAGTCCATGTTACCATTCTTTGATTGATTATTTTTCAGCAATTTAGATCCAATCTATTTAATTCTATATTCATGAAATATAATGGGTCAAAACTAATCCTGTGCAAGAAAAAAATATAATAATGCTACAATGGGCATAACATATAAGTCGTGTAGAAAGGCCCACAAAGTAATTTGAGTTCCTTTCCAATTGTTTTCTTTTGCATCTTGCGGGCAGAGCATTGTTACATTTATTTTAATTGTACAATTTGCAGAAATATTATATATATATAAATCAAAGTCATTATGACTATGCATCAAATACCAATCAAGTTGCTTATTATTTCTATGTATGGGTGAAGTCCGCACGGCTTTGAGAATTTTTAATGTACACTGACTAAATTTTTTAATGATTGCATCGGTCTGATCATTTGTGTTCATGAACCGAATCTCGTACAATCAATGTTTTTGTTTTTATCCTTATGTTTTCAAGGTGTTAGAATGAGTCTAAATTATTGTATCATCACCAATAAATAACTTAATAAACCATTAATATTGACAGATTCCATCTATGTACAATTGTTTGCATGTTTTATATACAAGCAAGACATCATTAATTTTTTTTTTTTATTGGTCTTTAGTTTTAAATGCCCTTGAACTTTAATCAAACAAAAAAATGTATATCTTTTATTATTTCTTTTTAGAGCTAACATAAAAATATAAGAATAATGGGCTTCATTAGAATCTATTTATACTTAACACTTACATAACTACTCCACAAACTACTTTACAACATGAGGTAGTTCTTTGTATTTTTATTTAATTATGAAAGTGGAACTCAAACTCCTTTCACAAGAATATTATTAAAGAATGATTTCATTCGCATGTTATACATATTTTTATATAATGTGCAAATTATTTAATAATCTATTTTATGACTATAATCAACTTTCCTACATTACCCAAAAAAAAAATCCACTACAATTTCTTTTCTTTTTTATTTATACGGATTTGTTTAATGATTCGTGTAACAATTTCCTCAATTACTCCAACAAAAGTCGAGGCAACCCACATTTTGGTTTTCAAAGTTCAAGTTTCAATAAAAAGCAAACCAGTCTCTGTTGCTTGCTCTCGGTATACAACAATTCTTTCCTTTCAGTCTTCTATTTAGTGTCTCTTTGTTTGATTCTATTTACAAATAAATTAAAAAAATCACTTGGAATGCTTTTAGAGAAGTGCTCGGCTTGACAGATACTTATTTAAAAATCATATTTGAAAACATTTCAATAGTTTTTTTTCCCGGTTTCTCCCTGATTATTTGTTTAAGATATGTTTATATTTATATTAATTATTTTCTGTTATATTTTTGAAAACATCTAACGAAATTGCAATAATTCTAATTTATGGAAGAATATTTGCACTTGGAACTCAATTCCTCTTAGTAATAATCAGTTTTTACAATCAACCTTGGACAATTTTTAATGATTGCTGCAAGTTGATATTAATTTAATTTTATATATTCTTGACACTCTTGTAGGACAGAGTATTGACAACCTAATTTCCATCGTCTCCCAATCAATCTAGAACATATTTATATTTGTTTAAATAATATCAATCAAGACTATTATACCAAACAGATGCTTATTATGATAATATGGCCGTCGTTGGAGTGCACTTGCAGTTTTCAATCGGATTTGTTTATTGATTCATGATTAAAAAAGAAAAAAGAAAGGAAAATCCCTCAACTAGCCAACAAAAGTTAGCGGCACATTCTATGTATATTCACACCATTCAAATTTTGATAATATTGCAAGTCGCTGTCCCACCAAAAAGTATGTTTACTATATGCTAATATTGGTTGTTGTTGGAGTCCACTTGCAATCTTCAATCAGATTTGTTTATTGATCATGATAAAATATATATATATATATATCATCAACTAGCCCAACAAAAGTTAGTGGCACATTCTTTATGTTCATTGTTTTCTTGTGCCTCTTTGTTTGCTTTTTAGTTTTGACACAAATTTTAAAAATAAAATAGAATGCTTTTAGAGAAGCACTAGGTACATACTTATCTAAAACTTGCATTTGAAAGCATTTTCAGAGTTTAATAAACTTCAAGAATTTTCTTCTCAATTTCTCCCGTTTTTTTTATTTGAAAATTGTAAATTATTTTTTAATATATTATTAAAAATATAGATTAATCGAAATGATTTCTCATTTATGGAAACGATATGTGGAATTTATTCTAAAACAAATAATATCATAATTATAGACCTAAGTTCAGATTTTAAACCTAAGTTCATCATCTAATTAACAATGAAAACAAGTATATTTAATTGAATGATGTCATGATTCATGGCAACAATATGTTTAATTGGTAATTTTGATTAAATTCAACTTAGCAATTGCTAGTACAAACTTGAAAGTCCTGTTTTCTTATCACTTTAAGACATTTTAGAACTGGCTAGGCAGGCTAGTATCTATGAACTTGGAACTTAGTTTCTCTAAGTTCCTCAGCTTTTACCATCTACAAACAACATAGACATTTCTTAATAATAATTGTACATTAATAACTAATTAAACTTCAATTGGAGTCTTGACAGCATCATCCTTCTCTTCGTTCTCACAAATGGTCAGGTTTGTATGAGACATTCATACTAATAAGACCGACTATGTTTCAATTTGTTAATTAACGTAAAAATAAATAAATAAATAAATAAAGCATTCATTAGAAGTATCAATTAAATAAGCTTATGCACTATTTCGAATATCTCGTATATTGCTTGAAATTTGAATAAAAGAGTCAATTGTCTCTATATTTTGATCAGATCAAAAAGGGTTATAATTAAAGTTTTGTAGCACAGATTTAACAAGTTCATTGGTCGTAATAAAAATATTAAATATCTATACTTTCACATATATTTTTGACGACTGAAAATCGTCTCGTAACTTTATTTTTAACCTTGATTTTTTGTAAAAGGAGTTCAGATTCTAGTGACGCATGAGAGAAAAATAGTATAATCTTAGTCATCCATTAATTTTTGTGATGGTGTGTCATGAGATTATATATAAAAAAACTTTAAGAGAGAAGCCTAGCTCATTTTTGACATATTTTGCCTACAATCATCTTCTATAGGTAATTATTAGTTTTTATTAGTTTTTAACTTGAAGTAAGATAATGTATAATCTTAGTAAATTCAGAAATGAGTTTCTAGCATATGGTGTGCAGATTACTAACAAATTTTGTTTTCTCTTGTTATTTCCTTATGACCACCCAAAACAGTTATTGCGCGTTATATGGCCGATCAAGTATATATAAATTTATTTTATTCATCAATACAGAAAATTTATCTATCTTCATATTTATATTTGTCTCGTAAATATCAATCAACATAGTTGATAAGAGATTATTTTAGTAAATATCTATCAATGTTGTAAATATCGATCCATATAAATTTTAAAAATTTCTCATGATTATATTAGTTTGATAATCATCAATTTGAATCAAAAATTAATTTTCAATGAATATTTGTTTTATTCACACAACATATTGGACTGAGTCACCTGTTGTATATTTTCTCTCGAGGGATTTGATAAGAGGTCTACAAGTAAAGGATCATCAAACAACTCTTGTTTCAGAGAAATCCAATTTAATTATATTTTTCTATAATCACACTACTACAACATCGATCTTGCTCTTCAATTTCTCTCTGACAAATGAACTTTCATCACAATTGCTGCCAACCACCTCAATCCGGAATCTTGCTCGATGGCAAATGAGACAAAACTTTTAATATTTCCAACCTACCTCAACTTTGTGGTTGACTTAATAAAATACCTGAATGCAAAGCACAGGTGTGCAAAGAGCCATAACATTAGATTGTCCTACTTTAAGAGTAATATTATAATAGGTGCTGTCCACATGGTTTTTAAATAACCGAAACACAAAAAATAATCTTGCTTTTTTCAATAATCAGCATTTTGTATGTATTTGTGTTATATCAACTTCAACGTTCATATATCTTATAATTATACATCTTTTCATTCTTTGTATTGTATGCAGTTGTATTGCATCAACTTCAAAATTTACAAAATCTAGTTTTTAAATTATACTTAGTAGTTTAAAATTTATACATTAAAGGTCACAAAATGTGAATTCAACTTTACGCAATTATTGTTAGTACTAATTCTTATAGGAGAGTGTATAGAAATATAATATATATGCCCTTAATTAAAGTGATATTATAAACAATAGAAGTCTCAGAAATTTTCATCCACAAAAGAAATTCAGATCCAAATAATTATTACAAACTTCAATTATTGATGTCAAATGGTAATGGTGGCCACACGGTTTTTTTTTGAAAGAAATGCTCACACGGTTCTTGATGTATATGAATTTCTTTTTTGAAATATCGGTCTTTGCAAATTTCAACCCTATTAAACCAACTAGTTATGTTAGGTTGCCTAAAAATTGTCCAAATTTCAATGTGACTTTGAATTATTCATGATATATAACTTATAAAGTTATCTTATTATTTATATTATATTAATAACTCATATATCATATTATTCTATAATAAATATAGTTTTTAAATAATCTATTATTACCTCCATAAAATAACCTCGGTTTAATTAAAATAGTTATGATAATAATAATGTGTGCAGGTTCAAAAAACAATAATAATTTTACATGTGTGCTTTGCTGATGCTGATTCTTATTGCGGTTTTTATATGTAATCCACATATCTTACAAACATCAAACATCTGTCTACAGTTACAATTCACATTTCTTGAGATAATCATCTTTAAGAACAGGTATCTCCTGCAAATCAAGGACATCATCATTGTAATGTGAACTGATGACTAATATGAACCAAAAACCTTCCACAAAGATATTTGACCACATAATTCATAGAAGTCCACAGAATCGGGCCAATAGTTGTCAGAGCAAAATTATTAATGATGGTTCCATTTAGTGGTAGGGTCCACGCCAATAATTGTGGAAATTTAATTAGTTTTAACCATGGAAATTGACCAAACCAGTTTCTCTTGCTTTAATTTTCTCTCATAGTTTTCCTTTATTTCTCTGTTTCGACAAACTAGAAATAATCAAAAACCATTCCAATGGCAGAGTTTGTTCCTTCTGCAGTGCTTCCTGTGTTGTTCGACAAATTGACAAACTGATATTGTTCTTATCAGGAAATATTTTATGTACAACATCGCACATGAAATATTTTCATCATAAAAATTTTCATTTGCAACACTTTCTTAAGGAAACATTTAATCTAGGTAGAATTCTATTATATATATAAAAAGTTTTCACCAGAAAATATATAATATATAAGGACATTTCACGTACTATATTATATATGAAATGTTAACTTATATGAAATCGACAAAAATAAATGAAATTTTGTTTGAAGTTAAGTGAATAACTGTAGTTTAGGCGAAAAACAAATTTGTACTATTCTAGTAGGCCATTTTTTCTAATAATCAAGTTAATGTATTGATCAATTGAATCACACAATAAAAGATATATTAATATACAATTATTAAATCACATGATAAGTAATGCGTATAATATTTCTACTTTAATTTTTCTAGGATAATCATCACCTTTTAAAATAGAGCAAAATATTTTCTAGAAATCAATAGCATCATCATTATAATGTGAACTGATGAATAATATGAACCAAAAACTTACCACAAAGGTATTGACTTCATGATTCATTCAAGTCCACAAAAGCAGGCCGGTAGTTGTCATAGCAAAAATGATAATGATGGTTCATTTCGGAGGTGGAGTCCGTTTTAACCATGGCAATAGAGCAACACGGTTTTACTTTTTGTGATAGTAAAATTCCACTAGAAAACCAAACCAGTTTCTCTTGCTTTAATGTCTCTCATAGTTTTCCTTTTGTTTCCCTGTTTCGACAAACTAAAAAGAAAAAAAAAACCATTCCAATGGCAAAGCTTGTTCTGTCTGTTGTGCTTCCCGTGTTGTTTGACATATTGGTAATTGAACAAAATTAAAGAAATAAAAAATCCTAACAATCAAACTCTCATTTTAAGGTGATTGACTTTTTTTTTTTTTTTTAAAAAAAGAATAATTCAAAAAAATTTATTATAATTTATAAAAATATCTATTTATCACTATAGTTTCATTTTTATGGAAAATCCTCTTTGATATTAAAAAATTAACAAAAAATAATCATTTTATTTTCTCATGATTTCATTATCAATTTGTGATCATCATAAGTATTTTCGTTTTTTCATACACCTTTAAAGAGTATTTTGGGTGTTTTTATTAATATTAAGAAAAATTTTGAATAAAAATAAAATCATATATGATAAAATAAATATGTTTATAAATTATAATAAGTGGTTTTTAATCATAAAAATAAAAATTAAGATGATTTGGAGACCGTTCAAATATTTTATTTCTTTGAATATTTTTTAGGTGTTGCCGGTGGCACAAATGTCTAAATGTTGATTGTGACGAGACAGTGGGCATCTGAGGGCGTCTGGGACGAGTTAAAAGTTATGTGAGCGCATGCACATGCCATGTTCTTGCGTTCTTTTGACGAGACAGTCACTACATCACGTGCAAAGATTCCTTATTATCAAGTTATTATAATTTTCTTGTAATCACTGATTAAGATATTATTTAATTAAATTAATGCAATTTGAGGGAAAGCACTTTGCATTGATTATCAACTTCGGTTGGAAAGTCAGAGTCCTTTTCACACAAAAGTTAAAAACCAGTCTCGCTCCGATCTCTTTGTTTGCTTTGTTAATTTGCTCTTATTGTTTGCTTTGCTTGTGTTGTGCCACACCAATAATTCCACTAGAAGACCAAACCAGTTTCTCTTGCTTTAATTTCTCACACAGTTTTCCTTTTGTTTCTCTGTTTCGACAAACTAAAAAGATCAAAAACCATCCCAATGGCAGAACTTATCCTTTCGTCTGTCCTTCCTGTGTTGCTCCAAAAATTGATGTCTCGTGAACCTGCTTGAGTTTGCAACTCAAGAGGGTGTACGTTCAAAGCTCAAAAAATGGGAAAAAACGTTGAAGATGATTAATGCACTGCTCATTGATGCGGAGGAGAAGCAGCTGACAAATGAAGCTGTGAAGATGTGGTTGGAGGAGCTCCAAGACTTGGCTTATGATGCGGAGGACATCTTGGATGAGTACGCTACTGAGGCTTTGAGTAGAAAGTTGAAGATTGAAGAGCATCAGGCTAGCACTAGCAGGGCTCGCAAGCTCATTCCTGCTTGTTGCGTTGGTTGTACTCCACATGCTTTATGGTCTGATTTCAGCATGCGCTCCAAGATAGATGGTATTACTAGCCGGTTACAAGATCTCTGCAACAGAAAACTGAACTTGGGTTGATTGAGATTGCTGGAAGGAGACTGACTAGGCCACCCACTACAAGTTCACAAATTGAACCTGTTGTCTATGGAAGAGATGAAGATAAATCCAAAATACTTGAAATGGTGTTGTCTGATGATGCCAACTATGGTGTGATATCCATTGTGGGCATGGGAGGACTCGGTAAAACAACGTTGGCTCAACATGTCTATAATGATCATGAGGCAATGAAAGATTTTGACCCAAAAGGATGGGTCTGTGTCTCTGATGATTTCGATGTTAAGAAAATCTGGATAGACATTCTTGAGTCCATCACTGGCCGTGCTACTGATTCTAATTTGCATAATTTAGATGCTGTGCAAAATCGACTCAAAGAGAAAGTAACTGGAAGAAAATTCTTGCTTGTCCTTGATGATGTTTGGAATGAAGACTATAGCGAGTGGCAGAAACTGAGGTCCCCCCTTATGGTTGGAGCTCATGGGAGCAAGATTATTGTGACCACTCGTCATGAACGTGTTGCCTTAAAAATGGGACATCCCAGTGGATGTCATAGATACTTGGGCTTTCGGATGATGATTGTTGGTTATTGTTCAAGAAGCATATCATTGACAACGAAGTTTTGAGTTCACAGCCTGTTGAATTAATTCGTCAAAAGGTTGTTGAGAAGTGCAAGGGATTGCCCCTGGCTGCGAGGACTCTTGGTGGCCTTCTACGCTCCGAGAAAACAGATGAGTGGTTAATATATTGAATAGCAAAACATGGGATTTGTTGAACGAAAGCGAGATCCCTATAGCCTTGCAAATAAGCTATTACCACCTTCCTTCCCATTTGAAGAGATGTTTCGCGTACTGTGGAATTCTTCCGAAAGATTATCAATTTGAAGAGAATGAACTTGTCTTTTTGTGGATGGCGGAAGGCTTAATTCAACAATCAAACGACAACAAACAATTGGAAGAATTGGGCGATGAGTATTTTCATGATCTATTATCAAGGTCAATTTTTCAAATATCAAGTCGTAGTAGTTCTAAATTTATAATGCATGACCTTGTTAATGACTTGCTCAAATGGTTTCGGGAAAACTAAATTTTAGGTTGGAAGATGAATTAAAAGTCCAATAATCAATTAAGAATATCTGAAAAGACTCGTTATGCTTCTTATCTGTCTCATGAATATAATCTTAAAAAAAGAGTTGAGTCTTCAATGATATTGCGTGCTTAAGGACTCACTTGTCAGTGCCACAAGTAAATGATTGGGTTAGAACATGTTATGTTAGTAACATAGTCATTTCTGATTTGTTTGGGAGGTTTAAAAAGTTGAGGGTTTTATCTGTACAAAATATTGCATCATTGAATTACCGAATTCAATCGGAGGCTTAAGACTTTTAAGGTATCTCAATTTATCAGATACTAAAATCAAATGTTTACCTGAGTCGGTAAAATCAATGTGCAACTTGCAGACATTGATGCTAAGAAATTGTCGTAAATTCTTGAAGTGGCCATCTAGTATGGGGAATTTGATTAATTTACGTCATATCGACATCTTAGGTGCAACTTCAATAAAACATATGCCTATGGGGCTGAAAAAATGGGAAAATCTCCGAACTTTATCTAACTTTATCGTGAGTAGAGATTTTGGCTCTAGTTTAAAAGATTTGAAGCACCTAAAGTTCCTTTGTGGAGAACTTCACATTTCCAATTTGGAAAACACGATTGTTCTTGAAAACACAATATTGGATGATAAGAAAGACCTAAAAGTACTTTTACTAGAATGGGAATCTAGGTTTAAAGAAGCACAAGATGAGACAATAGAATTAGGGGATGAGGAACTGAGATAAAAAATTACTTGATATGCTTCGACCTCATCAAAATCTAGAAAAACTCACGATAAAATGTTATGGTGGTAAAACATTTTCTTCTTGGGTTGGAGATAGTTCGTTCTCTAAGATGACAACCCTAAAATTGGAAGATTGTAGAAGGTGCACATCCATACCTTCATTTGGACTGTTAGACTCACTTAAAAGTCTCACTATTAAAGGTATAAAAGAATTAGAAAGCATCAATTTTCAATTTTATGGCCATTGTCAAAATCCTTTTAAATCTTTGGAGACTCTTTGTTTTGAAAATTTAAAAAAATGTGAGTCTTGGGATCCAGTCAAAGAAAATGAGAGTTTTCTTAGGCTCAAGAGCTTTCTATTGTAAACTGCCCAAAACTCTCTGAAAGATTACCCAACAAACTCTCTTCATTGAAAAAGCTTGTCATTCGTGGATGTGAGCAGTTAGTGGTTTCATTATCAAAGATGCCAAAGCTGTGTGAACTAGAGCTTGACAAATGTAAGAAGATCGTGTGCACTAGTTCAGCTTTCTTAGAGTCATTAGAATATATGACTCTTTCAAATATTTCAGATTTTGATGATTTGTCATGGCAAGAACTTAAGAAAGTTCAAAATCTGAAAATTAAGAGTTGCAAGGAACGCATAGAATTGTGGCAAAATGAGATTTTCCTCGAGAAGCCACATCAAGGGTTGCATAGTCTTGACTCCCTCGAAAAGTTTAATTTAAGGAATTGTAATAACCTCATAACTTTACTTGAGGGGATTAAACAGAATAATGTACATGTGGAAGAATTGAGAATTGAGAGTTGTGATTCTCTAAATTTCATTTTTAGAGGACAATTACCTCAATATCTTAAGAAGCTTCATATAGAAAATTGTGAGAAATTGCAATGTTTGTTGGGTGATAATGAGGATACTAGTACTTCAACATCTTCGGCAATGTTTTCACTTCCATCAAAGGAAGTCAATGCCAGCACATCTCATCTCGAAAGCTTGTACATAGGGCGATGTTCATCTCTCACTTGCCTGCCATCAATAGACCAACTCTCTGTCACACTTACAAGTCTCTTTATTTTAGATTGTTCGAAGCTCACAACTTTGTCAATGACGGGTCATTTACCTGTTGCACTCAAGCATCTTACAATTATGAACTGCCCACAGCTCACTACCCTATTACCAAAAGGTCAACTTCCTGAGACTCTTGAAACCCTATTTATAAGTTTTTGTGAAAAACTAGAGTCTATAGTTGAGAAATTTCATAATAATCGAGCTCTTTATGATATTCAATAAGTAGTTGTGAAAATCTCAAATTCCTTCCTGAGGGTCTAGAAACTCTTAGCAATCTCAAATCCCTTAGTATAATCGGTGGAGATATAGCTTCCTTTCCAAAAGGTGGGTTCCCCGACAGTAATTTAAGAGTTAAACTCTTTGGGTGTAAGTTAGAAGCGCTACCCAGCGGAATACACACTCTCTCCTCTTTATCAATAGGCTCTTGTCGGAATATGTCCTTTTCTGAAGAAGATTTGCCCGCCAAACTTACAGAGCTTCAAACTAAGGGTCTCAAACAATATAAACTGCTCATGGAAAGGGGTTTACACAATTTCACCTCTCTAAGATTCCTCACCATTTATCGTTTGCGAGACACAGACATGCAAATTCCTTTGCCCCCAATCTAACTAACCTGTCGATTGAACGTTCCTTGAGATTGAAATGCCTAGTCTTTCAAGGATTTTGAAGACCTCTCCTCTCTTAAGTTGCTGTCGATCAAATTTTGCCAAGAGCTCACATCCCTTCCGAGCGTTCTGCCATCCTCACTTCTACATTTATGGATATGGGATTGCCCAAAGCTCACATCCCTTCCAAGCATTCTACCATCCTCACTTCTGGAATTAGATATAAAGAGTTGCTCATCCCTAAAAGAAGCATGCAAAAGAGATAAAGGAAAAGAGTGGCCCAAGATAGCCGACATCCCTTGCGTTAAGATAGTTGACACATTCATCTATGATCCAGAGGAGTGAAGCATCAGAAGATTAGCTCTATCCATCCTCATCTTCTATTTCAGGTATAACAGCAAAACACTTGGTCATCATAAACAATTTCTCCTTTTTAATGGGCTCTTCTAATCCTCTGTATAGTATTTTGGAATTACTGCTCTGCCTTTCAATTCAAACACTCATTAACTCATATGCATTATTACTTGCCAGATGGTATCTTGATTCTATTTGACTTATCACTCCATATATGTTCAACTCTGTGGATGCTGAGATTGACCTGCAAAATTCTCACTCCGGGTAATTACTACTTTCAATTCCGTATTTCATTTTTGGTTGAGCAAGTTGAGTTCAATGCTTCTCACTGAAAATTAATGTGTTTGTCTACTGTTTAGATGTTTAGATGGTGGATCAAATTAATGATGTTAAGGAGGGAAGAAAATATGGTGCAGAATCAGATCATTGAGACAAGTCCAGTTATCTAATATGAGTTCAAGTCCTTGAGCAGGTTGCTTCATCTAGACAAGTCCTTGTTGTTCTGTGTTTTAATGGTGAAATGCTGCTAAGAAACATTATGCTATTGTTGGACCACATGAAGTGCAGTTTATATGTTGGAATTTTAGTTTTGTAGTTTTTTTATGGATGAAATTCTGCTTATAATCAGGACTAAAATTCTGCAGTTTCAAGGTACTTTGCTGAAAATTTATGATGAGGCCCTAAGCTTGGGCTGTAGTTCCACATTTTGTCACTTGGAATGCTATGAAAAGAGCTGCCGCAGCTGCATATGTTGGCATGGAAGCGAGGATCAACCAAGATCAAATGGCATCTCTCATTTATATTGTAAATTGGACTGTGCTAGCCCTCAGAGATCTCCAAATATAGTCAATATTAAGTAGCTTCTCTTGCTGCAGCATCATCAATTGATCCACAAAGCTGCCATTGCCACCTTGACTTTCCTTGATCATGATAATAGCTGATCCATCCTCATCTTCTATTTCAGGTATTCCTAGTTATAATAGCAAAACACTTGGTCAGACATTTATGATAAACAATTTCTCATTTTTGATTGCTTTAATGGGCTGTTCTAATCCTCTGTTTAGTATTTTGGAATTACTGCTCTGCCTTTCAATTCAAACACTCATTAACTCATATATATTATTATTTGCCAAGTGGTATTTCATATTTTAATACCTTTGTCAACTGTTTAGATGTTTAGATGGTCGATCAAGTTGACAAGTTTCAATATTTCTCTACTTTGAGAAGATTGCATTCTACATAGAATATTTGTTGTCAGGACTGTATGTCGGCTACAATAGAGTCAAGAACTCGTCCAGGTATAAATGTAAGAATACTCGTTGATTTAAGTA
Source organism: Nephelium lappaceum (assembly GCA_021234005.1). Taxonomy (NCBI): domain Eukaryota; kingdom Viridiplantae; phylum Streptophyta; class Magnoliopsida; order Sapindales; family Sapindaceae; genus Nephelium; species Nephelium lappaceum. The sequence continues at coordinate 7,595,436 of CM037996.1, forward strand.
ATTGTTTGCTTTAACTATTAATTGAATGGCCTGTTTTCAGTTAGAGAAAATAGCTAAGATGGTAACTTGCCCTTATGCTTTATTGTTAAAGACACTTGCATGGTTGTGATGAGGAGTAGATATAGGGTAACTTTGGTTTAATAAGACATGGCTGATTTTGAGTGTGTGCTATGACTAATACTGGAAAGTGTTGATGGCATCTGCAGATTATAATGCTTAACTACCTTTTCTCGAATATTTGAATAGCTGAAAATGTTGACCATTATGAATTTCATTTTGAAGGAAAACTAAGCTGAACTGATGGAAGAAATTAAGTCCCCTAATAAAGAAAACCAATATCTATGCTAATTGCCTTGAATATTGGTAAAACTATTGTATTATTGTGATTCTATAACTTTTGGTTGATTTATTTTCATAATTTTTATTTTTATAAATGGACTTATGTTTGATAATTTACTACAGTTGATATTCTTGTCAATAGTAATAGAGCAGTGGTAAAAAAGAGAAGAAAATCACTTGAACTATATGGTGAAATACAAAGCTTTTATTTGAGATAGGATCTATTAACTTGTAAAAGTTGTTTTTGGCCTAACAAACAAAGCTTCTAGTGGGTGATTGGTCACTAGTTATCAATGGAAAATAGTTTGTAGGATTTTTTTCTTTTTAATTTCTGGTTTAGCTATCTCAAAAGTTGAATCAACTAATGAACTGGTTAACTATACGTTAACATCTAGTAAAATTTTCATTAGTGTCAATTCAAGTTAAAATGGTAAATCAGTTACCGTGTCTAAAACATATCATAGTAATTGTCTTTTATTCATAAAAGTAACTAGAAAAATATTAGTTCATTTGCTCTTATTTCAAGGGAATGCAAATTAAATCTCTTTTCCACATTCAGCTGCTGTCAATTGATGCAAATCCTCCTATATGACTTCTTGGCTTTGGCGCACATCCTCCTAGCAGGGCTTTTCAATTTCATCTGTATGCTGCCACAATGAAGGACCACTAGAACGAATAGCTAAGTATTCTTGCTCAGTATCTATTTTTGAAGATACCAGACTATTTTAACCATTCATGGAAGGTCTTTTGAGATTAAATATTGATATGATTTCCCATATCAGAAGGCTACTTTAAGAGACGGACAATTTCTTACTATCAAAGTTTGCATGTTGAACAATGAATCTATTGATTTGAGTTAACTTTTGATGTGATGGTCTTGAGGACCCGATGTTCAGACTTTCAAATTTGTACATCTTTCTAATGATGTTGGCAAGGGAATAAAATATGGTGCAGAATCAGTTCTTTGAGAGAAGTCCTGTTTTCTACTCTGAGTTCAAGTCCTTGAGTAGTTTGCTTCTTCTAGATAAGTTGTTGTTCTGTGTTTTAATTGGTGAAATGCTGCTGAGAGACGTTCTTCTATGGTTGGACCACATGAGGTGCAGTTTATACGTTGGAATTTTAGTTTTGTAGTTTTTATGGATGAAATATCTGCTTATAGTTGAGATTAAAATTTTATAATTTGAAGGTACTTTGCTGCAAAGTTATGATGAGGCCGCAAGCTTGGGCTGTATTTCCATGTTTTGTCACTTGGAATGCTACAAAAAGAGCTGTTGCAGCGGCATATGTTGGCATGGAAGCGAGGATCAATAGAGATCAAACAGCATCCCTCATTTACTTTGTAAGTTGGACTGTGCAAGCCCGCTGGAGATCTCCAAATATAGTCAACATTTAGCAGCTTCTCTTAGTTGCAGCATCATCAACGGACCACAAAGCTGCCATTGCCACCTTGACTTTCCTTGATCATGATAGGTAGTCCAAGATAGCTGACATCCCTTCTTTTAAGATGGATGGAAATTAATCTCAAGTTATTATTCTCTATCTTAGGTAAGTCAATTTATGATAGTACAAAATTTATGTTTTCTTAATGAAGAAATTCAGATTTTTGTAGCATTAAATTTTAATGAATTGTTTTACAGTTATAATCTTGCAATCTCTAATCTATTAATAGTTACTTCTCAGTCGTATGTAGAGTATTGTTAACTTATTTTCATTTGTAGTTTTGAGATGTTCTTTCAAGCTTATTTGACATTCTAATTTTGATTAATTGGAATGCGAAGGAAAATCTCATATTGATTTGCAAAAAACATATTGAATGAATTCCGGATATAAGGAGGCAACTTCATGAGATGAAGACAAGTTCTTGATATTAAAAATTGCAAGTTGGATAATTTGAATCAACTTTGCCCTTAATGTTAGAAGAATTAAGGTACAAATCCAAACTACATCTTTTAATTAATGTTGTACAGTATTGTCAGTTCTGGATTACAGTAAATAACATGGTTTTCTTTCATTTTGGTTTGTTTCAATTTGTTGCTATTCTAATTAAAGTTGCAATCATCTTTAAAGGTGTAAATTGCTATCTTTTGCTTGAGAGTAAATTTTTCATTTGTTTTTTGTTCTGAGTTGGAGGTTTCCGTAGTGTTCTTCTTCAGAGTCGTTCTCATGCTTATGGTGCAATGGTTGGTCATGTTATTTGCAGGTGCTTTCCTCTGTGGCTGGCTGACCAACCTAAAGTGAAATGTAAAGAAAATCTTAGAAAATGCTGATATGATCTAATTTTAATTAGCAGAGACTAAAATGACAACAATATTGTTGCAGAATTATGAGAAGGCAGCAAGGCGTGGTTGTAGCTATGAATTTTCATGAGAAATACTTTGCCTCGGACTCTAACTCATTCATGGATTGGAGACTTTTGAAAATTGAAATACTTGCCTTTCAAGGATTTCGAAGACCTCCCCTCTCTTGAGTGCTTGACAATCCTTCGTTGCTCAAAGCTCCTGATTAAGCTGTTGTTATTGCTTTTTTTTTTTTTTTAATTTTTATTTTTAATCTTTGTTTTCTCTTTACTGGAAAGCAAGGGATTATCTAAATCCCAAAGTGAAGTGATCCTAGTATTGAATGCTTCTTACCTCATTGATTAGTTAAATTGTTGCAGGTGAAATTGTAGAGCATTCTCTAGGTGAAGATATTAGAAAGTAAATCCATGAAAGCCGGGTTGCAAGTAACATGCATGTTGATCAAATTCCCCATATTACAAGGCGACTTCAAAAGACAGGGACAATTTATTGATATCAACATTGCAAGTTTTACCATTGATTTGCGTCAACTTTGATCTTATTGTCACAAGGTCGAGGTACCAACATCCAAACTACATGTTTTAATTGATGTTATTGTACAATATTGTCTATCTGTCTTTCAATAGAAAGCAGGATTTCTTTGAATCTAGTTCAATTTGCTGCTTATCACTATGAAATTTTGGTCATCTCTAAAGCAATGTATTGTTATCTTCTGCTAAGACAGGATTTTGCTTCTATTTTCAGTTGCTGAGTTGTTATCGTTTCTTTGGTGTTGAACATGCTGGTTAGAGGAGTTTTCAGCTATGTTGGCAAACTTGAGGTGGAATATATATGCTGGAATTTAGGTTTTACATATTTATACAAAGAATCTTAGAAGATGCTGCTACTATCTGATTTTAAAGAAGAGTAAGTCACTGTCATTTTGGTCATAGTTTTGCTGTAGAATTATGAGGAGGCTGCAAGGTCCGGTTCTAGTTCCATAACTTGTCTGTGCTGCTAGAAAAAGAGTTGCTACAACTGGACCCTTTGGCACGTAAGCAACGAGCAACTAAGATCGAACACCAGCCCTTCTATCAAGCAAAAGTGAAAGATTTGGTTTATTATTTGGATACAGCAACCGGAAGAGATTTATTAAAATCTATGTTCAACACTCATTGTTTGTGTCTATCATATTATCATGATGGAAATGCGATGGTTGATTGGTTGGCGTCTTATAATCTTTGTTTGTCTCAAGATATGCGGAGCTTACTTTTTCAGTATCCACAATTTTATACTGCCTTGTTAACTGAGATTTGGTTAGGTTTGGTATTGTTTTGGTTGATTGTTGGGATTTGGTTTTATATTCCCCACGAATGTTTGTTGTTCATTTTCTTTAATTTAATATAGAGAGTCGGTTTGAGAGGGTGCATGCACATGATAGGCAGACTTGTTGGGTGCCAACATAGTTGGGATGCTTCAAGTTTTGTTTGATGCAACTCCTCTCTTGCTTGGCTTTTCATAGACTACCGTGTATCCAACATTCATATTTGTATTAAACTTTCAAAATGACATTGTTGATATAGTACAAAATGTATAAATGTTGTTTGTTTTTGTCTACAAATTTTAAGTAAATAGCAAGATTTTCTCCATTTTATTAAATTTTGTTAGTTAATATTGTTTTATCCACTAATGAAGTCAAAAAGTTGATTGCTATCAACTGTAGGAGTCTGTATCATGCGTTAGTTTTATATTGTTGAGTTCAAGTCTTTTGTTGTAAATTTGTTACTCTGTCAAATAAGTTGTATAGCTCCAAAATTTTCTATATATAGGAGCTGCCTATTCGAAGGCGTTTTTTTACTGTTGCTATGGCTGAGCATAGATAGTTCATACTTTTAAATATTTTTATACATATTAAAGAATTTAATTCTTTAGTACAACTATAAAAAATTCTTTTTTGGCCAAGCAAAATATAGGTTTTAATAAGTAGATCGGTTTCCAATTTGTGTTTGGCTATTGAGAAATGTTATCGAAAATTTTCTTCTTTCTCCTCATATATATGTGTTTGGGTGTTTAATATTGAAAAATCCTATTGCATAAGTGAACATGTTATGATATTTTAGAGAGATTAAAATATATGTCATTTTCTTGTTAATGATAGAGTTATGACCTGGATTTTATCTAAGACATGTAATAGTAGATTTGATAAATTTTGTGCAAAGGAAGATAATGAGTCAAAGACTATAACAGTTTTTGCTCTTATTATAAGGGAATGCAAATCGTTTTTCCGCATTCAGCGGCCAATCAATTGATGCATTCGATTGCAAAATATGGTTTCTCTTGATAAGCTAATTATTTGAATCCTTGTGTCCGGCACATCTTCCTAGCAGAGCTCTTCCATTTTATTTGATATGCTGCCACAATGAAGGATTACTGTAATGAAGAGCTAATCATTCTTTCTCAGTATCAATTTCTCCAGATATATAGTATTTCAACTGTCCATGGATGGAAGGTTGTTTGAGATTTATCATATCCATATTGAAAGGCAACTTTAAGACACAGATAATTTTTATTATTAAAAATTATGAGTTCAACGCTGAATCTATCGATTTTGGTAAAGTTCTAATATTGTAGCGTTGAGTTGCCAATGGTGAAACTTTCATGTTGTGAAACACCTTTCTAAAAGATGTTTGCTGAGGGACAAACTATTGTGCTGAATTGTTGCGAATAGACTATATTCTACTCTAGTTTTCTATTCTGAGTTGGAGTCTTTAATTTATGGTTTTTTGGGTCTTGACAAGTACTCATGGTTTTATTTCAATTGGTGATAATGCTGAGTGATGTACTCAGAGGTATCTTTCCATTGTTAGAGACGAAGACAGTGGGTTCATATTCTTGAACTATGAACATCCCACCATTGTCAATTGGTGCCAAAGCTGTTGTTGTATTCACCACCATTTGAGACCACAAAAAGTACTTAGATTTTATTTTCTTATAATTTGCTACTAGTTTTTCCTTTCCTTGAAAAAAGATGTACAGCTTCCAAAAATGTTAACATTAAGAAAATAAAAAAAACTGGAAAAAAAAAAGAAAAAAAGAAAATCATCATCTTCGACCTCCTTTGGAAATTATCTTCAACCTCTCATCCCTCTCATCTTCAACCAAAATCATCATCAATTTAGCAAAATCATCAATATCAATCATCAACTCAAAATTATCCTTATCAATCATAAAATATCAGTCTTCCTTCCTAACTCTTTTTGCAAAAAGCTCTCTAGAGAGCGCTAGAAAGAGAAAATCAGTGGAAGAATCTTTCTACGTAGATCTGGTCCAATGAAGTGATTTCTTGACGATTTCTCCCATTTTCTTCCTCTTCACGTCTTCTTGTAGATCTGGATTTTTAAGGGTTGGATCTAGAGGTTTTCTAGATCCATCCCTTAAAAACATATTTTAATGTACAGATTAGGTATTCTATAGAGTTTCAGTCGGAGTTCAAATCCGTTTAAGCCTCTCTTTTGTTTCTTGTAGGTGTTTTGGGGTTTTAAGGGCTGAATCTAGATGGAAAAATTGTTTCTTTTTGCAAGGTTCGTAAGGTTCCAATCCAAAGGAATCCAAAAAATAAATTGAGCTCAAAATGAAATCTATAGATTGACTTAATTTAAGTACAAGCCCAAGAAATAATTTTATTGGATTTATTAAAAAGCCCAATTGAAGTGATAAAAATAGTTCAATCAATTATTTATGGAACTCAAAATTTAAGTGTGCCCAAATTGAAAATTAGTGTAGGTCATTTTTCTACTAAACACACTCATTTACTTTCAAGCATAAAATATATATATATATATATATACAAAGAGACGTAAAAGGAAAAAGGCTATAGAAAAAGGTAGGTTGTACAATGAAAATTCACAAGACAAAAGAGACAAAATGGAGTGTTAGCCGAGAATGACAGAGAAAGCATGAGATTGTGCCAAATTTTTTTTTTTATTTAAAAAAATGGACATGTGTCAATCAAATATGCATTACAAAGAGATAAATGTGATGGTAGTTAATTTTTTTAAATAAGAAATAACAAGTGTCAAATGGAGAAGCATGGTATGTAAGTTAACATGAAAGATGGAAATAAGACATCGAGAGGCATGAAATTACCTAGAAGCCAAAAAAGGAAAGAACCGGGCAACAAAAAGGAAAAAAAAAAAAAAAGGCTAGAGAAAAGAAGAAAAGAAGAAGAAAAAGAAGAAGAAGAGAGAGAAGAAAAATAGAAGAAAATTTTCATATAGGTTATCCGAATATTTTGGCATCTAATTTATTTAGATAAGTAATTTTTATTTAATTGAGATTTGGAATCCAAAAAATTAGTTAAATTTTTTCATAAGTTCTAAATTGAATTTAATGTGATTATAAGGTGAATATAGGATTATGAGAAATTTGATGGGAACCCATTTTAGAACCAAAAGTAAGCAAAAGAGTTATGTGGGTGGATAATTTTATTTTAATTAAATTGATTGAATTATGTTTATTTATATTTTAGTTTTAATTATTTATTGGAAATAAAATATTTGTTTAATTAATTGATTTTATAGATTATAAATTATGTTTTACGATTGGGACAAAAATTTATTACGAATTCATATATATGTTGCTCATAAGAAATTTCAATAGGAGCTTTATGTTTTCAGCTTAAGTTGTTATTAGAAAACTTTTAGAATGCTTCAAATAATATGATTTTATGTTTTAAGAAAGAATATTGATTTTTACTTTGATAAAAGTAGTTATTCATAATTATATAAATATTCAGAAAGGATTTGAGCAAGAAAAAATAAAAATATTTTCAGAACATCAAGGTTGTACCCTCCCCTCTAACGGTCAAACAAGCTACACATGTATGAGTTCTAGATTTGTCCAGCACGTGTATGACAAATGTTATCCCCCGCTCTATATGTATGTTAAGTATTTCCACCATGTATGACAGATTTCTCTAGGTAGTAGTTGATGTAGATTTTCAGATTACCAATATTATACATTGTGTTTGATTAGTAAAGAAAGAGATTTACAGAACACTAGATTTACAGAAAAGTTTTTTCCAAAAAAGTTTTCAGATTATAGATTATAGATTTTATATTATTAAAGTTATAAAAATAATTTATATAAAAGTTTATAGTTTTCCTATAAGATCAGATTTAAATTCAGTTTATTGTTTTCATATATGAATTTATATGAATCACTGAAAAATATTTATTGTTATCAGAAATATGTTATGTTTTATTTAGAAATATTTTTATAAAAGTCATGTCCATTCACTAGGCATTAATGATCACTTTTTTTTAAAACTTTTTTTTTTTTTTTTTTAAGGATCCGCTGCAGGTTCATACATATTATTGCAAATAAGAGAAGGGCCATATGATGGTAAACTATTGTATTTGTGTATATTATTTCTTTTATTTACCAGATTTCCTAAATGTGTTTCCAGAATAGCTTACAGATAAAATATAATTTCCAAATTATTTTATGAATATTTTATATATTCAGTAAATGGGTCCAACACGAGAAATGTATATAATTTTAATTAGTTCATATTAAATTTTATAAAACGACCATCGAAATTATGATGATTTTTCTAAAATTTTTTTGAAAACTTCATATTTCAATTAGAAAGACTTCAGTTTTTACGAGATCCTCTCAGACTCGAGAGAGGAGTCGAAATAGGTCCTATCAAGTTTGAAGGCCAATGACTCTCGTGTTTGGGTGAAGAGCAGCAACCACCTTAAGCTTCCTTGATGGCCAAAAGTTTCGGTGATTCCTATAGTGGTCTTTTAAGGATATGGCGAAGCAATCAGTTTCTACAAGAATATGATTTCGATGGCTTTCCCCAAATCTTTGAAAGGTAGCTTTCATCAGATTTGATTGCTTTTGGGAAGATTTTCTTTGGTTTGCCATTTTATCAGGTTCCAGGATGAAGTTAATGATGATAGAATCATCTTTGGTGCAATGAGGCAGATTTATATAGACTAATTTTGTGTGAAGGCTACTTTTCTTTTATGCTTTATTGTTCTGTGAATTAATTTGTATTTAAGATGCTATGTGGATTGACTACTTTTCTTTCTTTTTTTCTTTTTTATTTTTCATTTTAAAAGAGTTTTTTTAATTGATAACCAAACAACCAACAACTTTCTTGTAAAAGATCTACTTCCAAAAGATTTACTTAGAGAAACTGTACTAAAAGAAGCTAGCTAGAGTTCATAATGTATTTGATGTGTCTATGCTTTGTACATACATTCCAAATCCTTCGTATATGATTGGTTATGAACTGTTTTAGTTGAGGGATGATCTCACTTATGAGGAGGTACCTATTGGATCACAAAGTTCAAAAATTGCGCACTAAGACTATAGCTTTAGTAAAGGTTTTATGGAGAAACAATTCTATTGAAGAAGTAACATGGGAGCGTGAGGAGGAGTTTCGAGTCAAGTATCCTCAAGTTTTTGATTGACTAGGTATGAGCGTTCATATTCCTGAACTATCAGCGTCTCACCATTGTCAATTGATGCCAAAGTTGCTGTTGTTATTAGTACCATGCCAGACCACTAAAAAAGTATTTAGATTATATTTTTTTATAATTGGCTACTAGTTTTTCCTTTTCTTGAGGAAAGATGTACAACTTCCAAAAATGTTATTGTTGAGAAAATCATTTGATTCCTCTTATGTTGTAATTGATCATAAGTACAATACTTTCAATGAATGCAAATTAAAGTCTTGATACTCAAACTCATTAATTGTAGACTGTTTAATATGATTTGATGGCAAAAGACATTTATTTGATATGATAAATTTTTAAGTCCAAATTATACATTTGAGGAATTACACCTATTTGGTTTTTGAAAGAAAAACTAAATTATATATAAATCCTGGAACCATCACAAAAAATTGTTTTTACATGATTGTTCAATCTTATTAAATAACTAACAAAAGCAAATAAGAACCTCGAACTAGTATCTGTTTTCAAGGACTCAAAGAAAACGATACAATCGAAAAATGATTACATAACTGTTAATCAGATAAATCTCAAAAAAAAAAAAAAAAAAAAAAAAAAGAACCAACAATTAGAGATATTGAGTAAACAAAAAATCAAGCAATTCTAAACCAATTGGGCTACTGGGGATAGGCCTTTTTCGATGGGGCAGACGAGAAGGGCCATTTTATTGGGTCCAAAATATAACTCAGGCAAGTATGTATAATTGATGTCTGTATATGTCCACATATTTTACATTTATGTAAGTTTTTTCTTCTTCTTTAAAGTTCGCAAACTTAAAGAAATATAAAGTTTCAAAAGCTAAACATTAAATATTGTATACATATATTTCTAGAAATGGCAAAAACAAATGTATATGAACAATGGGCCCAGATTATTTATACATCAACAGCTTTGCTGCTATAACACTTGAAATTTGAAATTTGTAATTGAAAAAAATTAAAGAAAAAAAAAATCTAAAAACCAAACTCTAATTTTGAGATGATTGAAACTGACTTTTCAAATATATTAATTCTTTGAATATTTTTAGGTGTTGCTAGTGGCGCAAATGTCTTAAATGTTGATTGTTATGAGAAGTGAACTGATTTGAAAAACCTGAAATTAAGTGTTTGAAGTAATTTGAAATTAGAAATTGGAAGTATTTGAAGTAATGACTTGTTTATTTACAACACTAATTATTTTTATCAAATGATCTATAATATTTGAATGTGCTTGAGGTTTCCACTTATGGTTAGAGCTTTCAAATATATAATTGATCACTAAGATATGAGACATGAAAATATTTTCATTCTCGAATCATTTGTATTGTTTTACAGTTCTCAAATATTTTTGTTTAGGTGAGATGCAAGTGAACGATATTGGAGCTTCAATGTCACTATAATCCTGAATTTTAATTCGTCTTAAAAAAAAAAAATCCTGAATTTTAAGCTTGTAGTGTAGGCACTATAGTGTAATGCTAGTTGAAAATGAACTGATTTTTGAACTGTTGTGGATGAACTTTATCTAATTCTGCTACTTTGCAATTTATTAAAATTCCTTCATTGTATTGTTGCCAAATATGTTTGGTTTCTTTCAAATAATTAGTTCATTTTATTGATGACTGGACTAAAAGGAAGCTACTGCAGCATAGGTTTAAATATTTTCATTCAATTGCCAAAATCTTATTTCTAAGATGTCCTTATTTTTTATTCAAAGTCATAGACTAGTTGGTATCTTTTTTAGACTTATGAGAAGGAAAGTAACTCAATATTTCAGCTTCTACAATTAATCGGTCTATTCAGAGGGAAGACGGGCAATCTCATGATAGGTATGTGAATACTTTTACAGCCTCTGTTAATAGTATATCCGACCCAATATCCTCCTAGCAAGAGTGCCATTTATAACAATAATAGGGACACAAACTTTTCAATACATAAATATTTAAGGTTCAATAGAATAAGATTTAAGTCACATTACCAATATTATAATATTTATGAATTTATCTTCAGAGTTTTATCAAATAGCTAAATGAATACAATTTTTTCTTGTTTTGATGCTCAAAGAAGTTCATATTGTTTAGATGGAAGATATGTTGTAACATAGGGTGCATACACAAAATAACAGAGGAGTCCATGTTACCATTCTTTGATTGATTATTTTTCAGCAATTTTAGATCCAATCTATTTAAATTCTATATTCATGAAATATAATGGGTCAAAACTAATCCTGTGCAAGAAAAAAATATATATAATGCTACAATGGGCATAACATATAAGTCGTGTAGAAAAGGCCCACAAAGTAATTTTGAGTTCCTTTCCAATTGTTTTTCTTTTGCATCTTGCGGGGCAGAGCATTGTTACATTTATTTTAATTGTACAATTCGCAGAAATATTATATATATATAAATCAAAGTCATTATGACTATGCAATCAAATACCAATCAAAGTTGCTTATTATTTCTATGTATGGGTGAAGTCCGCACGGCTTTGAGAATTTTTAATGTACACTGACTAAATTTTTTAATGATTGCATCGGTCTGATCATTTGTGTTCATGAACCGGAATCTCGTACAATCAATGTTTTTGTTTTTATCCTTATGTTTTCAAGGTGTTAGAATGAGTCTAAATTATTGTATCATCACCAATAAATAACTTAATAAACCATTAATATTGACAGATTCCATCTATGTACAATTGTTTGCATGTTTTATATATACAAGCAAGACATCATTAATTTTTTTTTTTTATTGGTCTTTAGTTTTAAATGCCCTTGAACTTTAATCAAACAAAAAAATGTATATCTTTTATTATTTCTTTTTTAGAGCTAACATAAAAATATAAGAATAATGGGCTTCATTAGAATCTATTTATACTTAACACTTACATAACTACTCCACAAACTACTTTACAACATGAGGTAGTTCTTTGTATTTTTATTTAATTATGAAAGTGGAACTCAAACTCCTTTCACAAGAATATTATTAAAGAATGATTTCATTCGTGATGTTATACATATTTTTATATAATGTGCAAATTATTTAATAATCTATTTTATGACTATAATCAACTTTCCTACATTACCCCAAAAAAAAAAATTCCACTACAATTTCTTTTCTTTTTTATTTATACGGATTTGTTTAATGATTCGTGTAACAATTTCCTCAATTACTCCAACAAAAGTCGATGGCATACCCACATTTTGGTTTTCAAAGTTCAAGTTTCAATAAAAAGCCAACCAGTCTCTGTTGCTTGCTCTCGGTGTACAACAATTCTTTCCTTTCAGTCTTCTAGTTTAGTGTCTCTTTGTTTGATTCTATTTACAAATAAATTTAAAAAATCACTTGAAATGCTTTTAGAGAAGTGCTCGGCTTGACAGATACTTATTTAAAAATCATATTTGAAAACATTTCAATAGTTTTTTTTCCCGGTTTCTCCCTTGATTATTTGTTTAAGATATGTTTATAGTTTATATTAATTATTTTCTGTTACATTTTTGAAAACATCTAACGAAATTGCAATAATTCTAATTTATGGAAGAATATTTGCACTTGGAACTCAATTCCTCTTAGTAATAATCAGTTTTTACAATCAACCTTGGACAATTTTTAATGATTGCTGCAAGTTGATATTTAATTTAATTTTTATATATTCTTGACACTCTTGTAGGACAGAGTATTGACAACCTAGTTTCCATCGTCTCCCAATCAATCTAGAACATATTTATATTTGTTTAAATTAATATCAATCAAGAACTATTATACCAAACAGAATGTTTATTATATGATAATATTGGCCGTCGTTGGAGTGCAGTTGCAGTTTTCAATCGGATTTGTTTATTGATTCATGATTAAAAAAGAAAAAAAGAAAGGAAAATCCCTCAACTAGCCAACAAAAGTTAGCGGCACATTCTATGTATATTCACACCATTCAAATTTTGATAATATTGCAAGTCGCTGTCCCACCAAAAAGTATGTTTACTATATGCTAATATTGGTTGTTGTTGGAGTCCACTTGCAATCTTCAATCAGATTTGTTTATTGATTCATGATAAATATATATATATATATATATCATCAACTAGCCCAACAAAAGTTAGTGGCACATTCTTTATGTTTTCATTGTTTTCTTGTGCCTCTTTGTTTGCTTTTTAGTTTTGACACAAATTTTAAAAATAAAATAGAATGCTTTTAGAGAAGCACTAGGTACATACTTATCTAAAACTTGCATTTGAAAGCATTTTCAGAGTTTAATAAACTTCAAGAATTTTCTTCTCAATTTCTCCCGTTCATTTTTATTTGAAAATTGTAAATTATTTTTTAATATATTATTAAAAATATAGATTAATCGAAATGATTTCTCATTTATGGAAACGATATGTGGAATTTATTCTAAAACAAATAATATCATAATTATAGACCTAAGTTCAGATTTTAAACCTAAGTTCATCATCTAATTAACAATGAAAACAAGTATATTTATATTGAATGATGTCATGATTCATGGCAACAATATGTTTTAATTGGTAATTTTGATTAAATTCAACTTAGCAATTGCTAGTACAAACTTGAAAGTCCTGTTTTCTTATCACTTTAAGACATTTTAGAACTGGCTAGGCAGGCTAGTATCTATGAACTTGGAACTTAGTTTCTCTAAGTTCCTCAGCTTTTACCATCTACAAACAACATAGACATTTCTTAATAATAATTGTACATTAATAACTAATTAAACTTCAATTGGAGTCTTGACAGCATCATCCTTCTCTTCGTTCTCACAAATGGTCAGGTTTGTATGAGACATTCATACTAATAAGACCGACTATGTTTCAATTTGTTAATTAACGTAAAAATAAATAAATAAATAAATAAAGCATTCATTAGAAGTATCAATTAAATAAGCTTATGCACTATTTCGAATATCTCGTATATTGCTTGAAATTTGAATAAAAGAGTCAATTGTCTCTATATTTTGATCAGATCAAAAAGGGTTTATAATTAAAGTTTTGTAGCACAGATTTAACAAGTTCATTGGTCGTAATAAAAATATTAAATATCTATACTTTCACATATATTTTTGACGACTGAAAATCGTCTCGTAACTTTATTTTTAACCTTGATTTTTTGTAAAAGGAGTTCAGATTCTAGTGACGCATGAGAGAAAAATAGTATAATAATCTTAGTCATCCATTAATTTTTGTGATGGTGTGTCATGAGATTATATATAAAAAAACTTTAAGAGAGAAGCCTAGCTCATTTTTGACATATTTTGCCTACAATCATCTTCTATAGGTAATTATTAGTTTTTATTAGTTTTTAACTTGAAGTAAGATAATGTATAATCTTAGTAAATTCAGAAATGAGTTTCTAGCATATGGTGTGCAGATTACTAACAAATTTTGTTTTCTCTTGTTATTTCCTTATGACCACCCAAAACAGTTATTGCGCGTTATATGGCCGATCAAGTATATATAAATTTATTTTATTCATCAATACAGAAAATTTATCTATCTTCATATTTATATTTGTCTCGTAAATATCAATCAACATAGTTGATAAGAGATTATTTTAGTAAATATCTATCAATGTTGTAAATATCGATCCATATAAATTTTAAAAATTTCTCATGATTATATTAGTTTGATAATCATCAATTTGAATCAAAAATTAATTTTCAATGAATATTTGTTTTATTCACACAACATATTGGACTGAGTCACCTGTTGTATATTTTCTCTCGAGGGATTTGATAAGAGGTCTACAAGTAAAGGATCATCAAACAACTCTTGTTTCAGAGAAATCCAATTTAATTATATTTTTCTATAATCACACTACTACAACATCGATCTTGCTCTTCAATTTCTCTCTGACAAATGAACTTTCATCACAATTGCTGCCAACCACCTCAATCCGGAATCTTGCTCGATGGCAAAGAATATGAGACAAAACTTTTAATATTTCCAACCTACCTCAACTTTGTGGTTGACTTAATAAAATACCTGAATGCAAAGCACAGGTGTGCAAAGAGCCATAACATTAGATTGTCCTACTTTAAGAGTAATATTATAATAGGTGCTGTCCACATGGTTTTAAATAACCGAAACACAAAAAATAATCTTGCTTTTTTAACAATAATCAGCATTTTGTATGTATTTGTGTTATATCAACTTCAACGTTCATATATCTTATAATTATACATCTTTTCATTCTTTGTATTGTATGCAGTTGTATTGCATCAACTTCAAAATTTACAAAATCTAGTTTTTAAATTATACTTAGTAGTTTAAAATTTATACATTAAAGGTCACAAAATGTGAATTCAACTTTACGCAATTATTGTTAGTACTAATTCTTATAGGAGAGTGTATAGAAATATAATAGATATATGCCCTTAATTAAAGTGATATTATAAACAATAGAAGTCTCAGAAATTTTCATCCACAAAAGAAATTCAGATCCAAATAATTATTACAAACTTCAATTATTGATGTCAAATGGTAATGGTGGCCACACGGTTTTTTTTTTGAAAGAAATGCTCACACGGTTCTTGATGTATATGAATTTCTTTTTTGAAATATCGGTCTTTGTAAATTTCAACCCTATTAAACCAACTAGTTATGTTAGGTTGCCTAAAAATTGTCCAAATTTCAATGTGACTTATGAATTATTCATGATATATAACTTATAAAGTTATCTTATTATTTATATTATATTAATAACTCATATATCATATTATTTATATAATAAATATAGTTTTTAAATAATCTATTATTACCTACCATAAAATAACTCGGTTTAATTAAAATAGTTATGATAATAATAATGTGTGCAGGTTCAAAAAACAATAATAATTATTACCATGTGTGCTTTGCTGATGCTGATTTCTTATTGCGGTTTTTATAATGTAATCCACATATCTTACAAACATCAAACATCTTTCTACAGTTACAATTCACATTTCTTGAGATAATCATCTTTAAGAACAGGTATCTCCTGCAAATCAAGGACATCATCATTGTAATGTGAACTGATGACTAATATGAACCAAAAACCTTCCACAAAGATATTTGACCACATAATTCATAGAAGTCCACAGAATCGGGCCAATAGTTGTCAGAGCAAAATTATTAATGATGGTTCCATTTAGTGGTAGGGTCCACGCCAATAATTGTGGAAATTTAATTAGTTTTAACCATGGAAATTGACCAAACCAGTTTCTCTTGCTTTAATTTCTCTCATAGTTTTTCCTTTATTTCTCTGTTTCGACAAACTAGAAATAATCAAAAACCATTCCAATGGCAGAGTTTGTTCCTTCTGCAGTGCTTCCTGTGTTGTTCGACAAATTGACAAACTGATATTGTTCTTATCAGGAAATATTTTATGTACAACATCGCACATGAAATATTTTCATCATAAAAATTTTCATTTGCAACACTTTCTTAAGGAAACATTTAATCTAGGTAGAATTCTATTATATATATAAAAAGTTTTCACCAGAAAATATATAATATATAAGGACATTTCACGTACTATATTATATATGAAATGTTAACTTATATGAAATCGACAAAAATAAATGAAATTTTGTTTGAAGTTAAGTGAATAACTGTAGTTTTAGGCGAAAAACAAATTTGTACTATTCTAGTAGGCCATTTTTTCTAATAATCAAGTTAATGTATTTGATCAATTGAATCACACAATAAAAGATATATTAATATACAATTATTAAATCACATGATAAGTAATGCGTATAATATTTCTACTTTAATTTTTCTAGGATAATCATCACCTTTTAAAATAGAGCAAAATATTTTCTAGAAATCAATAGCATCATCATTATAATGTGAACTGATGAATAATATGAACCAAAAACTTACCACAAAGGTATTGACTTCATGATTCATTCAAGTCCACAAAAGCAGGCCGGTAGTTGTCATAGCAAAAATGATAATGATGGTTCATTTCGGAGGTGGAGTCCGTTTTAACCATGGCAATAGAGCAACACGGTTTTACTTTTTGTGATAGTAAATTCCACTAGAAAACCAAACCAGTTTCTCTTGCTTTAATGTCTCTCATAGTTTTCCTTTTGTTTCCCTGTTTCGACAAACTAAAAAGAAAAAAAAACCATTCCAATGGCAAAGCTTGTTCTGTCTGTTGTGCTTCCCGTGTTGTTTGACATATTGGTAATTGAACAAAATTAAAGAAATAAAAAATCCTAACAATCAAACTCTCATTTTAAGGTGATTGACTTATTTTTTTTTTTTTAAAAAAGAATAATTCAAAAAAATTTATTATAATTTATAAAAATATCTATTTTATCACTATAGTTTCATTTTTATGGAAAATCCTCTTTGATATTAAAAAATTAACAAAAAATAATCATTTTATTTTCTCATGATTTCATTATCAATTTGTGATCATCATAAGTATTTTCGTTTTTTCATACACCTTTAAAGAGTATTTTGGGTGTTTTTATTAATATTAAGAAAAATTTTGAATAAAAATAAAATCATATATGATAAAATAAATATGTTTATAAATTATAATAAGTGTTTTTAATCATAAAAATAAAAATTAAGATGATTTGGAGACCGTTCAAATATTTTATTTCTTTGAATATTTTTTAGGTGTTGCCGGTGGCACAAATGTCTAAAATGTTGATTGTGACGAGACAGTGGGCATCTGAGGGCGTCTGGGACGAGTTAAAAGTTATGTGAGCGCATGCACATGCCATGTTCTTGCGTTCTTTTGACGAGACAGTCACTACATCACGTGCAAAGATTCCTTATTATCAAGTTATTATAATTTTCTTGTAATCACTGATTAAGATATTATTTTAATTAAATTAATGCAATTTGAGGGAAAGCACTTTGCATTGATTATCAAACTTCGGTTGGAAAGTCAGAGTCTTTTCACACAAAAGTTAAAAACCAGTCTCGCTCCGATCTCTTTGTTTGCTTTGTTAATTTGCTCTTATTGTTTGCTTTGCTTGTGTTGTGCCACACCAATAATTCCACTAGAAGACCAAACCAGTTTCTCTTGCTTTAATTTCTCACACAGTTTTCCTTTTGTTTCTCTGTTTCGACAAACTAAAAAGATCAAAAACCATCCCAATGGCAGAACTTATCCTTTCGTCTGTCCTTCCTGTGTTGCTCCAAAAATTGATGTCTCGTGAACTGCTTGAGTTTGCAACTCAAGAGGGTGTACGTTCAAAGCTCAAAAAATGGGAAAAAACGTTGAAGATGATTAATGCACTGCTCATTGATGCGGAGGAGAAGCAGCTGACAAATGAAGCTGTGAAGATGTGGTTGGAGGAGCTCCAAGACTTGGCTTATGATGCGGAGGACATCTTGGATGAGTACGCTACTGAGGCTTTGAGTAGAAAGTTGAAGATTGAAGAGCATCAGGCTAGCACTAGCAGGGCTCGCAAGCTCATTCCTGCTTGTTGCGTTGGTTGTACTCCACATGCTTTATGGTCTGATTTCAGCATGCGCTCCAAGATAGATGGTATTACTAGCCGGTTACAAGATCTCTGCAACCAGAAAACTGAACTTGGGTTGATTGAGATTGCTGGAAGGAGACTGACTAGGCCACCCACTACAAGTTCACAAATTGAACCTGTTGTCTATGGAAGAGATGAAGATAAATCCAAAATACTTGAAATGGTGTTGTCTGATGATGCCAACTATGGTGTGATATCCATTGTGGGCATGGGAGGACTCGGTAAAACAACGTTGGCTCAACATGTCTATAATGATCATGAGGCAATGAAAGATTTTGACCCAAAAGGATGGGTCTGTGTCTCTGATGATTTCGATGTTAAGAAAATCTGGATAGACATTCTTGAGTCCATCACTGGCAGTGCTACTGATTCTAATTTGCATAATTTAGATGCTGTGCAAAATCGACTCAAAGAGAAAGTAACTGGAAGAAAATTCTTGCTTGTCCTTGATGATGTTTGGAATGAAGACTATAGCGAGTGGCAGAAACTGAGGTCCCCCCTTATGGTTGGAGCTCATGGGAGCAAGATTATTGTGACCACTCGTCATGAACGTGTTGCCTTAAAAATGGGACATCCCAGTGGATGTCATAGATTACTTGGGCTTTCGGATGATGATTGTTGGTTATTGTTCAAGAAGCATATCATTGACAACGAAGTTTTGAGTTCACAGCCTGTTGAATTAATTCGTCAAAAGGTTGTTGAGAAGTGCAAGGGATTGCCCCTGGCTGCGAGGACTCTTGGTGGCCTTCTACGCTCCGAGAAAACAGATGAGTGGTTAAATATATTGAATAGCAAAACATGGGATTTGTTGAACGAAAGCGAGATCCCTATAGCCTTGCAAATAAGCTATTACCACCTTCCTTCCCATTTGAAGAGATGTTTCGCGTACTGTGGAATTCTTCCGAAAGATTATCAATTTGAAGAGAATGAACTTGTCTTTTTGTGGATGGCGGAAGGCTTAATTCAACAATCAAACGACAACAAACAATTGGAAGAATTGGGCGATGAGTATTTTCATGATCTATTATCAAGGTCAATTTTTCAAATATCAAGTCGTAGTAGTTCTAAATTTATAATGCATGACCTTGTTAATGACTTGGCTCAAATGGTTTCGGGAAAACTAAATTTTAGGTTGGAAGATGAATTAAAGTCCAATAATCAATTAAGAATATCTGAAAAGACTCGTTATGCTTCTTATCTGTCTCATGAATATAATCTTAAAAAAAGAGTTGAAGTCTTCAATGATATTGCGTGCTTAAGGACTCACTTGTCAGTGCCACAAGTAAATGATTGGGTTAGAACATGTTATGTTAGTAACATAGTCATTTCTGATTTGTTTGGGAGGTTTAAAAAGTTGAGGGTTTTATCTGTACAAAAATATTGCATCATTGAATTACCGAATTCAATCGGAGGCTTAAGACTTTTAAGGTATCTCAATTTATCAGATACTAAAATCAAATGTTTACCTGAGTCGGTAAAATCAATGTGCAACTTGCAGACATTGATGCTAAGAAATTGTCGTAAATTCTTGAAGTGGCCATCTAGTATGGGGAATTTGATTAATTTACGTCATATCGACATCTTAGGTGCAACTTCAATAAAACATATGCCTATGGGGCTGAAAAAATGGGAAAATCTCCGAACTTTATCTAACTTTATCGTGAGTAGAGATTTTGGCTCTAGTTTAAAAGATTTGAAGCACCTAAAGTTCCTTTGTGGAGAACTTCACATTTCCAATTTGGAAAACACGATTGTTCTTGAAAACACAATATTGGATGATAAGAAAGACCTAAAAGTACTTTTACTAGAATGGGAATCTAGGTTTAAAGAAGCACAAGATGAGACAATAGAATTAGGGGATGAGGAACTAGATAAAAAATTACTTGATATGCTTCGACCTCATCAAAATCTAGAAAAACTCACGATAAAATGTTATGGTGGTAAAACATTTTCTTCTTGGGTTGGAGATAGTTCGTTCTCTAAGATGACAACCCTAAAATTGGAAGATTGTAGAAGGTGCACATCCATACCTTCATTTGGACTGTTAGACTCACTTAAAAGTCTCACTATTAAAGGTATAAAAGAATTAGAAAGCATCAATTTTCAATTTTATGGCCATTGTCAAAATCCTTTTAAATCTTTGGAGACTCTTTGTTTTGAAAATTTAAAAAAATGTGAGTCTTGGGATCCAGTCAAAGAAAATGAGAGTTTTCTTAGGCTTCAAGAGCTTTCTATTGTAAACTGCCCAAAACTCTCTGAAAGATTACCCAACAAACTCTCTTCATTGAAAAAACTTGTCATTCGCGGATGTGAGCAGTTAGTGGTTTCATTATCAAAGATGCCAAAGCTGTGTGAACTAGAGCTTGACAAATGTAAGAAGATCGTGTGCACTAGTTCAGCTTTCTTAGAGTCATTAGAATATATGACTCTTTCAAATATTTCAGATTTTGATGATTTGTCATGGCAAGAACTTAAGAAAGTTCAAAATCTGAAAATTAAGAGTTGCAAGGAACGCATAGAATTGTGGCAAAATGAGATTTTCCTCGAGAAGCCACATCAAGGGTTGCATAGTCTTGACTCCCTCGAAAAGTTTAATTTAAGGAATTGTAATAACCTCATAACTTTACTTGAGGGGATTAAACAGAATAATGTACATGTGGAAGAATTGAGAATTGAGAGTTGTGATTCTCTAAATTTCATTTTTAGAAGACAATTACCTCAATATCTTAAGAAGCTTCATATAGAAAATTGTGAGAAATTGCAATGTTTGTTGGGTGATAATGAGGATACTAGTACTTCAACATCTTCGGCAACGTTTTCACTTCCATCAAAGGAAGTCAATGCCAGCACATCTCATCTCGAAAGCTTGTACATAGGGCGATGTTCATCTCTCACTTGCCTGCCATCAATAGACCAACTCTCTGTCACACTTACAAGTCTCTTTATTTTAGATTGTTCGAAGCTCACAACTTTGTCAATGACGGGTCATTTACCTGTTGCACTCAAGCATCTTACAATTATGAACTGCCCACAGCTCACTACCCTATTACCAAAAGGTCAACTTCCTGAGACTCTTGAAACCCTATTTATAAGTTTTTGTGAAAAACTAGAGTCTATAGTTGAGAAATTTCATAATAATCGAGCTCTTTATGATATTCAAATAAGTAGTTGTGAAAATCTCAAATTCCTTCCTGAGGGTCTAGAAACTCTTAGCAATCTCAAATCCCTTAGTATAATCGGTGGAGATATAGCTTCCTTTCCAAAAGGTGGGTTCCCCGACAGTAATTTAAGAGTTAAACTCTTTGGGTGTAAGTTAGAAGCGCTACCCAGCGGAATACACACTCTCTCCTCTTTATCAATAGGCTCTTGTCGAAATATGTCCTTTTCTGAAGAAGATTTGCCCGCCAAACTTACAGAGCTTCAAACTAAGGGTCTCAAACAATATAAACTGCTCATGGAAAGGGGGTTACACAATTTCACCTCTCTAAGATTCCTCACCATTTATCGTTTGCGAGACACAAACATGCAAATTCCTTTGGCCCCCAATCTAACTAACCTGTCGATTGAACGTTCCTTGAGATTGAAATGCCTGTCTTTCAAGGATTTTGAAGACCTCTCCTCTCTTAAGTTGCTGTCGATCAAATTTTGCCAAGAGCTCACATCCCTTCCAAGCGTTCTGCCATCCTCACTTCTGCATTTATGGATATGGGATTGCCCAAAGCTCACATCCCTTCCAAGCATTCTACCATCCTCACTTCTGGAATTAGATATAAAGAGTTGCTCATCCCTAAAAGAAGCATGCAAAAGAGATAAAGGAAAAGAGTGGCCCAAGATAGCCGACATCCCTTGCGTTAAGATAGTTGACACATTCATCTATGATCCAGAGGAGTGAAGCATCAGAAGATTAGCTCATCCATCCTCATCTTCTATTTCAGGTATAACAGCAAAACACTTGGTCATCATAAACAATTTCTCCTTTTTAATGGGCTCTTCTAATCCTCTGTATAGTATTTTGGAATTACTGCTCTGCCTTTCCATTCAAACACTCATGAACTCATATGCATTCTTACTTGCCAGATGGATCTTGATTCTATTTGACTTATCACTCCATTTATGTTCAACTCTGTGGATGCAGAGATTGACCTGCAAAATTCTCACTCCGGGTAATTACTACTTTCAATTCCGTATTTAATTTTTGGTTGAGCAAGTTGAGTTCAATGCTTCTCACTGAAAATTAATGTGTTTGTCTACTGTTTAGATGTTTAGATGGTGGATCAAATTAATGATGTTTAGGAGGGAAGAAAATATGGTGCAGAATCAGTTCATTGAGACAAGTCCAGTTGTCTAATATGAGTTCAAGTCCTTGAGCAGTTTGCTTCATCTAGACAAGTCCTTGTTGTTCTATGTTTTAACTGGTGAAATGCTGCTGAGAGACATTATGCTATTGTTGGACCACATTAGGTGCAGTTTATATGTTGGAGTTTTAGTTTTGTAGTTTTTTTATGGATGAAATTTCTGCTTATAATCAGGACTAAAATTTTGCAGTTTCAAGGTACTTTGCTGCAAAGTTATGATGAGGCCGTAAGCTTGGGCTGTAGTTCCACATTTTGTCACTTGGAATGCTATGAAAAGAGCTGCCGCAGCTGCATATGTTGGCATGGAAGCGAGGATCAACCAAGATCAAATGGCATCTCTCATTTATATTGTAAATTGGACTGTGCAAGCCCTCAGAGATCTCCAAATATAGTCAATATTAAGCAGCTTCTCTTGCTGCAGCATCATCAATTGACCACAAAGCTGCCATTGCCACCTTGACTTTCCTTGATCATGATAATAGCTGATCCATCCTCATCTTCTATTTCAGGTATTCCTAGTTATAACAGCAAAACACTTGGTCAGACATTTATGATAAACAATTTCTCATTTTTGATTGCTTTAATGGGCTGTTCTAATCCTCTGTTTAGTATTTTGGAATTACTGCTCTGCCTTTCAATTCAAACACTCATTAACTCATGTATATTATTAGTTGCCAAGTGGTATTTCATATTTTAATACCTTTGTCAACTGTTTAGATGTTTAGATGGTCGATCAAGTTGACAAGTTTCAATATTTCTCTACTTTGAGAAGATTGCATTCTACATAGAATATTTGTTGTCAAGGACTGTATGTCGGCTGCAATAGAGTCAAGAACTCGTCCAGGTATAAATGTAAGAATACTCGTTGATTTAAGTAATTGTTTGCTTTAACTATTAATTGAATGTCATGTTTTCAGTTAGAGAAAATAGCTAAGATGGTAACTTGCCCTTATGCTTTATTGTTAAAGACACTTGCATGGTTGTGATGAGGAGTAGATATAGGGTAACTTTGGTTTAATAAGACATGGCTGATTTTGAGTGTGTGCTATGACTAATACTGGAAAGTGTTGATGGCATCTGCAGATTATAATGCTTAACTACCTTTTCTCGAATATTTGAATAGCTGAAAAGTTGACCATTATGAATTTCATTTTGAAGGAAAACTAAGCTGAACTGATGGAAGAAATTAAGTCCCCTAATAAAGAAAACCAAT
The DNA here is from genome assembly GCA_021234005.1 of Nephelium lappaceum. Classification (NCBI taxonomy): domain Eukaryota; kingdom Viridiplantae; phylum Streptophyta; class Magnoliopsida; order Sapindales; family Sapindaceae; genus Nephelium; species Nephelium lappaceum. The sequence goes on from CM037996.1 coordinate 7,619,616, forward strand.
ATCTATGCTAATTGCCTTGAATATTGGTAAAACTATTGTATTATTGTGATTCTATAACTTTTGGTTGATTTATTTTCATAATTTTTATTTTATAAATGGACTTATGTTTGATAATTTACTACAGTTGATATTCTTGTCAATAGTAATAGAGCAGTGGTAAAAAAAGAGAAGAAAATCACTTGAACTATATGGTGAAAGTACAAAGCTTTTATTTGAGATAGGATCTATTAACTTGTAAAAGTTGTTTTTGGCCTAACAAACAAAGCTTCTAGTGGGTGATTGGTCACTAGTTATCAATGGAAAATAGTTTGTAGGATTTTTTCTTTTTAATTTGTGGTTTAGCTATCTCAAAAGTTGAATCAACTAATGAACTGGTTAACTATACGTTAACATCTAGTAAAATTTTCATTAGTGTCAATTCAATTAAAATGGTAAATCAGTTACCGTGTCTAAAACATATCATAGTAATTGTCTTGTATTCATAAAAGTGACTAGAAAAATATTAGTTCATTTGCTCTTATTTCAAGGGAATGCAAATTAAATCTCTTTTCCACATTCAGCTGCTGTCAATTGATGCAAATCCTCCTATATGACTTCTTGGCTTTGGTGCACATCCTCCTAGCAGGGCTTTTCAATTTCATCTGTATTCTTGCTCAGTATCTATTTTTGAAGATACCAGACTATTTTAACTATTCATGGAAGGTCTTTTGAGATTAAATATTGATATGATTTCCCATATCAAAAGGCTACTTTAAGAGACGGACAATTTCTTACTATCAAAGTTTGCATGTTGAACAATGAATCTATTGATTTGAGTTAACTTTTGATGTGATGGTCTTGAGGACCCGATGTTCAGACTTTCAAATTTGTACATCTTTCTAATGATGTTGGCAAGGGAATAAAATCTGGCGCAGAATCGGTTCTTTGAGAGAAGTCCTGTTTTCTACTCTGAGTTCAAGTCCTTGAGTAGTTTGCTTCTTCTAGATAAGTTGTTGTTCTGTGTTTTAATTGGTGAAATGCTGCTGAGAGATGTTCTTCTATGGTTGGACCACATGAGGTGCAGTTTATACGTTGGAATTTTAGTGTTGTAGTTTTTATGGATGAAATATCTGCTTATAGTTGAGATTAAAATTCTATAATTTGAAGGTACTTTGCTGCAAAGTTATGATGAGGCCGCAAGCTTGGGCTGTATTTCCATGTTTTGTCACTTGGAATGCTACAAAAAGAGCTGTTGCAGCGGCATATGTTGGCATGGAAGCGAGGATCAATAGAGATCAAACAGCATCCCTCATTTACTTTGTAAGTTGGACTGTGCAAGCCCGCTGGAGATCTCCAAATATAGTCAACATTTAGCAGCTTCTCTTGCTGCAGCATCATCAACGGACCACAAAGCTGCCATTGCCAGCTTGACTTTCCTTGATCATGATAAGTAGTCCAAGATAGCTGACATCCCTTCTTTTAAGATGGATGGAAATTAATCTCAAGTTATTATTCTCTATCTTAGGTAAGTCAATTTATGATAGTACAAAATTTATGTTTTCTTAATGAAGAAATTCAGATTTTTGTAGCATTAAATTTTAATGAATTGTTTTACATTATAATCTTGCAATCTCTAATCTATTAATAGTTACTTCTCTGCGTATGTAGAGTATTGTTAACTTATTTTCATTTGTAGTTTTGAGATGTTCTTTCAAGCTTATTTGACATTCTAATTTTGATTAATTGGAATGCGAAGGAAAATCTCATATTGATTTGCAAAAAACATATTGAATGAATTCCGGATATAAGGAGGCAACTTCATGAGATGAAGACAAGTTCTTGATATTAAAAATTGCAAGTTGGATAATTTGAATCAACTTTGACCTTAATGTTAGAAGAATTAAGTTACAAATCCAAACTACATCTTTTAATTAATGTTGGACAGTATTGTCAGTTCTGGATTACAGTAAATAACACGGTTTTCTGTCATTTTGGTTTTTTTCAATTTGTTGCTATTCTAATTAAAGTTGCAATCATCTTTAAAGGTGTAAATTGCTATCTTTTGCTTGAGAGTAAATTTTTCATTTGTTTTTTGTTCTGAGTTGGAGGTTTCCGTAGTGTTCTTCTTCAGAGTCGTTCTCATGCTTATGGTGCAATGGTTGGTCATGTTATTTGCAGGTGCTTTCCTCTGTGGCTGGCTAACCAACCTAAAGTGAAATGTAAAGAAAATCTTAGAAAATGCTGATATGATCTGCTTTTAATGAGCAGAGACTAAAAATGACAACAATATTGTTGCAGAATTATGAGAAGGCAGCAAGGCGTGGTTGTAGCTATGAATTTTCATGAGAAATACTTTGCCTCGGACTCTAACTCATTCATGGATTGGAGACTTTTCAAAATTGAAATACTTGCCTTTCAAGGATTTCGAAAACCTCCCCTCTCTTGAGTGCTTGACAATCCTTCGTTGCTCAAAGCTCCTGATTAAGTTGTTGTTATTGCTTTTTTTTTTTTTTTTTTTAAATTTTTATTTTTAATCTTTGTTTTCTCTTTACCGGAAAGCAAGGGATTATTTAAATCCCAAAGTGAAGTGATCCTAGTATTGAATGCTTCTTACCTCATTGATTAGTTAAACTGTTGCAGGTGAAATTGTAGAGCATTCTCTAGGTGAAGATATTAGAAAGTAAATCCATGAAAGCCGGGTTGCAAGTAACATGCATGTTGATCAAATTCCCCATATTACAAGGCGACTTCAAAAGACAGGGACAATTTATTGATATCAACATTGCAAGTTTTACCATTGATTTGCGTCAACTTTGATCTTATTCTCACAAAGGTTGAGGTACCAACATCCAAACTACATGTTTTAATTGATGTTATTGTACAATATTGTCTATCTGTCTTTCAATAGAAAGCAGGATTTTCTTTGAATCTAGTTCAATTTGCTGTTTATCACTATGAAATTTTGGTCACCTCTAAAGCAATGTATTGTTATCTTCTGCTAAGGACAGGATTTTGCTTCTATTTTCAGTTGCTGAGTTGTTATCGTTTCTTTGGTGTTGAACATGCTGGTTAGAGTAGTTTTCAGCTATGTTGGCAAACCTGAGGTGGAATATATATGCTGGAATTTAGGTTTTACATATTTATACAAAGAATCTTAGAAGATGCTGCTACTATCTGATTTTAAAGAAGAGTAAGTCACTGTCATTTTGGTCATAGTTTTGCTGTAGAATTATGAGGAGGCTGCAAGGTCCGGTTCTAGTTCCATAACTTGTCTGTGCTGCTAGAAAAAGAGTTGCTACAACTGGACCCTTTGGCACGTAAGCAACGAGCAACTAAGATCGAACACCAGCCCTTCTATCAAGCAAAAGTGAAAGATTTGGTTTATTATTTGGATACAGCAACCGGAAGAGATTTATTAAAATCTATGTTCAACACTCATTGTTTGTGTCTATCATATTATCATGATGGAAATGCGATGGTTGATTGGTTGGCGTCTTATAATCTTTGTTTGTCTCAAGATATGCGGAGCTTACTTTTTCAGTATCCATAATTTTATACTGTCTTGTTAATTGAGATTTGGTTAGGCTTGGTATTGTTTTGGTTGATTGTTGGGATTTGGTTTTATATTCCCCACGAATGTTTGTTGTTCATTTTCTTTAATTTAATATAGAGAGTCGGTTTGAAAGGGTGCGTGCACATGATAGGTAGACTTGTTGGGTGCCAACATAGTTGGGATGCTTCAAGTTTTGTTTGATGCAACTCCTCTCTTGCTTGGCTTTTCATAGACTACCGTGTATCCAAATTTTCATATTTGTATTAAACTTTCAAAATGACATTGTTGATATAGTACAAAATGTATAAATGTTGTTTGTTTTTGTCTACAAATTTTAAGTAACTAGCAAGATTTTCTCCATTTTATTAAATTTTGTTAGTTAATATTGTTTTATCGACTAATGAAGTCAAAAAGTTGATTGCTATCAACTGTAGGAGTCTGTATCATGCGTTAGTTTTATATTGTTGAGTTCAAGTCTTTTGTTGTAAATTTGTTACTCTGTCAAATAAGTTGTATAGCTCCAAAATTTTCTATATATAGGAGCTGCCTATTCGAAGGAGTTTTTTTACTGTTGCTATGGCTGAGCATAGATAGTTCATACTTTTAAATATTTTTATACATATTAAAGAATTTAATTCTTTAGTACAACTATAAAAAATTCTTTTTTAGCAAAATATAGGTTTTAATAAGTAGATCGGTTTCCAATTTGTGTTTGGCTATTGAGAAATGTTATCGAAAATTTTCTTCTTTCTCCTCATATATATGTGTTTGGGTGTTTAATATTGAAAAATCCTATTGCATAAGTGAACATATTATGATATTTTAGAGAGATTAAAATATATGTCATTTTCTTGTTAATGATAGAGTTATGACCTGGATTTTATCTAAGACATGTAATAGTAGATTTGATAAATTTTGTGCAAAGGAAGATAATGAGTCAAAGATTATAACAGTTTTTGCTCTTATTATAAGGGAATGCATATCGTTTTTCCGCATTCAGCAGCCAATCAATTGATGCATTTGATTGCAAAATATGGTTTCTCTTGATAAGCTAATTATTTGAATCCTTGTGTCCGGCACATCTTCCTAGCAGAGCTCTTCCATTTTATTTGATATGCTGCCACAATGAAGGATTACTGTAATGAAGAGCTAATCATTCTTTCTCAGTATCAATTTCTCCAGATATATAGCATTTCAACTGTCCATGGATGGAAGGTTGTTTGAGATTTATCATATCCATATTGAAAGGCAACTTTAAGAGACAGATAATTTTTTATTATTAAAAATTATGAGTTCAACGCTGAATCTATCGATTTTGGTAAAGTTCTAATATTGTAGTGTTGAGTTGCCAATGGTGAAACTTTCATGTTGTGAAACACCTTTCTAAAAGATGTTTGCTGAGGGACAAACTATTGTGCTGAATTGTTGCGAATAGACTATATTCTACTCTAGTTTTCTATTCTGAGTTGGAGTCTTTAATTTATGGTTTTCTGGGTCTTGACAAGTACTCATGGTTTTATTTCAATTGGTGATAATGCTGAGTGATGTACTCAGAGGTATCTTTCCATTGTTAGAGACGAAGACAGTGGGTTCATATTCTTGAACTATGAACATCCCACCATTGTCAATTGGTGCCAAAGCTGTTGTTGTATTCACCACCATATAAGACCACAAAAAGTACTTAGATTTTATTTTCTTATAATTTGCTACTAGTTTTTCCTTTCCTTGAAAAAAGATGTATAGCTTCCAAAAATGTTAACATTAAGAAAATAACAAACTGGAAAAAAAAAAAGAAAAAAAGAAAATCATCATCTTCGACCTCATCTGGAAATTATCTTCCACCTCTCATCCCTCTCATCTTCAACTAAAATCATCATCAATTCAGCAAAATCATCAATATCAATCATCAACTCAAAATTATCCTTATCAATCATAAAATATCAGTCTTCCTTCCTAACTCTTTTTGCAAAAAGCTCTCTAGAGAGCGCTAGGAAGAGAAAATCAGTGGAAGAATCTTTCTGCGTAGATCTGGTCCAATGAAGTGATTTCTTGACGATTTCTCCCATTTTCTTCCTCTTCACGTCTTCTTGTAGATTTGGATTTTTAAGGGTTGGATCTAGAGGTTTTCTAGATCCATCCCTTAAAAACATATTTTAATGTATAGATTAGGTATTCTATAGAGTTTCAGTCGGAGTTCATCTCCGTTTAAGCCTCTCTTTTGTTTCTTGTAGGTGTTCTGGGGTTTTAAGGGCTAAATCTAGATGGAAAAATTGTTTCCTTTTGCAAGGTTCGTAAGGTTCCAATCCAAAGGAATCTAGAAAATAAATTGAGCTCAAATGAAATCTATAGATTGACTTAATTTAAGTACAAGCCCAAGAAATAATTTTATTGGATTTATTAAAAAGCCCAATTGAAGTGATAAAAATAGTTCAATCAATTATTTATGGAACTCAAAATTTAAGTGTGCCCAAATTGAAAATTAGTGTAGGTCATTTTTCTACTAAACGCACTCATTTACTTTCAAGCATAATATATATATATATATATATACAAAGAGACGTAAAAGGAAAAAGGCTATAGAAAAAGGTGGGGTATAAAATGAAAATTTACAAGACAAAAGAGACAAAATGGAGTGTTAGCCGAGAATGATAGAGAAAGCATGAGATTGTGCCAATTTTTTTTTTTTTTTATTTAAAAAAATGGACATGTGTCAATCAAATATGCATTACAAAGAGATAAATGTGATGGTAGTTAATTTTTTTAAATAAGAAATAACAAGTGTCAAATGGAGAAGCATGGTATGTAAGTTAACATGAAAGATGGAAATAAGACATCGAGAGGCATGAAATTAGCTAGAAGCCAAAAAAGGAAAGAATCGGGCAACAAAAAGGAAAAAAAAAAAAAAAAAAGGCTAGAGAAAAGAAGAAAAGAAGAAGAAAAAGAAGAAGAAGAGAGAGAAGAAAAATAGAAGAAAATTTTCATATAGGTTATCCAAATATTTTGGTATCTAATTTATTTAGATAAGTCATTTTTATTTCATTGAGATTTGGAATCCAGAAAATTAGTTAAATTTTTTCATAAGTTCTAAATTGAAGTTAATGTGATTATAAGGTGAATATAGGATTATGAGAAATTAGATGGGAACCCATTTTAGAACCAAAAGTAAGCAAAAGAGTTATGTGGGTTGATAATTTTATTTTAATTAAATTGATTGAATTATGTTTATTTATATTTTAGTTTTAATTATTTATTGGAAATAAAATATTTGTTTAATTAATTGATTTTATAGATTATAAATTATGTTTTACGATTGAGATGAAAATTTATTACGAATTCATATATATGTTGCTCATAAGAAATTTCAATAAGAGCTTTATGTTTTCAGCTTGAGTTGTTATTAGAAAATTTTTAGAATGCTTTAAATAATATGATTTTATGTTTTAAGAAAGAATATTGATTTTTACTTTGATAAAAGTAGTTATTCATAATTACATAAATATTCAGAAAGGATTTGAGCAAGAAAAAATAAAAATATTTTCAGAACATCAAGGTTGTACCCTCCCCTCTAACGGTCAAGCAAGCTACACATGTATAAGTTCCAGATTTGTCCAGGACGTGTATGACAAATGTTATCCCCCGCTCTATATGTATGTTAAGTATTTTCACCATGTATGACAGATTTCCATAGATAGTAGTTAGTGTAGATTTTCAGATTACCAATATTATACATTGTGTTTGATTAGTAAAGAAAGAGATTTACAAAACACTAGATTTACAGAAAAGTTTTTTTCAAAAAAGTTTTCAGATTATAGATTATAGATTTTATATTATTAAAGTTATAAAAATAATTTATATAAAAGTTTATAGTTTTCCTATAAGATCAGATTTAAATTCAGTTTATTGTTTTCATATATGAATTTATATGAATCACTGAAAAGTATTTATTGTTATCAGAAATATGTTATGTTTTATTTAGAAATATTTTTATAAAAGTTATGTCCACTCACTAGGCGTTAATGCTCACTTTTTTTTAAAACATTTTTTTTTTTTAAAGTATCCGTTGCAGGTTCATACATATTATTACAAATAAGAGAAGGGCCATATGATGGTAAACTATTGTATTTGTGTATATTATTTCTTTTATTTACCAGATTTCCTAAATGTGTCTCCAGAATAGTTTACAGATAAAATATAATTTCCAAATTATTTTATGAATATTTTATATATTCAGTAAATGGGCCCAACACGAGAAATGTATATAATTTTAATTGGTTCATATTAAATTTTATAAAACGACCATCGAAATTATGATGATTTTTCTAAAATTTTTTTTGAAAACTTCATATTTCAATTAGGACTCCAGTTTTTACGAAATCCTCTCAGACTCGAGAGAGGAGTCGAAGTAGGTCCTATCAAGTTTGAAGGCCAATGACTCGCGTTTTTGGGTGAAGAGCAGCAGCCACCTTAAGCTTCCTTGATGGCCAAAAGTTTCGATGATTCCTATAGTGGTCTTTTAAGGATATGGCGAAGCAATCAGTTTCTACAAGAATATGATTTCGATGGCTTTCCCCAAATCTTTGAAAGGTAGCTTTCATCAGATTTGATTGCTTTTGGGAAGATTTTCTTTGGTTTGCCGTTTTATCAGGTTCCAGGATGAAGTTAATGATGATAGAATCATCTTTGGTGCAAGGAGGCAGATTTATATAGACTAATTTTGTGTGAAGGCTACTTTTCTTTTATGCTTTATTGTTCTGTGAATTAATTTGTATTTAAGATGCTATGTGGATTGACTACTTTTCTTTCTTTTTTTCTTTTTTATTTTTCATTTTAAAAGAGCTTTTTTAATTGATAACCAAACAACCAACAACTTTTTTGTAAAAGATCTACTTCCAAAAGATTTACTTAGAGAAACTGTACTAAAAGAAGCTACCTAGAGTTCATAATGTATTTGATGTGTCTATGCTTTGTACATACATTCCAAATCCTTCTTATATGATTGGTTATGAACTGTTTTAGTTGAGGGATGATCTCACTTATGAGGAGGTACCTATTGGATCACAAAGTTCAAAAATTGCGCACTAAGACTATAGCTTTAGTAAAGGTTTTATGGAGAAACAATTCTATTGAAGAAGTAACATGGGAGCGTGAGGAGGAGTTTCGAGTCAAGTATACTCAAGTTTTTGATTGACTAGGTATGAGCGTTCATATTCCTGAACTATCAGCGTCTCACCATTGTCAATTGATGCCAAAGTTGCTGTTGTTATTAGCACCATGCTAGACCACTAAAAAAGTATTTAGATTATATTTTTTTATAATTGGCTACTAGTTTTTCCTTTTCTTGAGGAAAGATGTACAACTTCCAAAAATGTTATTGTTGAGAAAATCATTTGATTCCTCTTATGTTGTAATTGATCATAAGTACAATACTTTCAATGAATGCAAATTAAAGTCTTGATACTCAAACTCATTAATTGTAGACTGTTTAATATGATTTGATGGTAAAAGACATTTATTTGATATGATAAATTTTTAAGTCCAAATTATACATTTGAGGAATTACACCGTATTTGGTTTTTGAAAGAAAAACTAAATTATATATAAATCCTGGAACCATCACAAAAAATTGTTTTTACATGATTGTTCAATCTTATTAAATAACTAACAAAAGCAAATAAGAAGCTCGAACTAGTATCTGTTTTCAAGGACTCAAAGAAAACGATACAATCGAAAAATGATTACATAACTGTTAATCAGATAAATCTCAAAGAAAAAAAAAAAAAAAAAAAAAAAAAACCAACAATTAGAGATATTGAGTAAACAAAAAATCAAGCAATTCTAAACCAATTGAGCTACTGGGGATAGGCCTTTTTCGATGGGGCAGTCGAGAAGGGCCATTTTATTGGGTCCAAAATATAACTCAGGCAAGTATGTATAATTGATGTCTGTATATGTCCACATATTTTACATTTATGTAAGTTTTTTCTTTTTCTTTAAAGTTCGCAAACTTAAAGAAATATAAAGTTTCAAAAGCTAAACATTAAATATTGTATACATATATTTCTAGAAATGGCAAAAACAAATGTATATGAACAATGGGCCCAGATTATTTATACATCAACAGCTTTGCTGCTATAACACACTTGAAATTTGATATTTGTAATTAAAAAAAATTAAAGAAAAAAAATCTAAAAACCAAACTCTAATTTTCAGATGATTGAAACTGACTTTTCAAATATATTAATCCTTTGAATATTTTTAGGTGTTGCTAGGGGCACAAATGTCTTAAATGTTGATTGTTATGAGAAGTGAACTGATTTGAAAAACCTGAAATTAAGTATTTGAAGTAATTTGAAATTAGAAATTAGAAGTATTTGAAGTAATGACTTGTTTATTTACAACACTAATTATTTTTATCAAATGATCTATAATATTTTCATGTCCTTGAGGTTTCCACTTATAGTTAGAGCTTTCAAATATATAATTGATCACTAAGATATGAGACATGAAAATATTTTCATTCTTGAGTCATTTGTATTATTTTACAATTCTCAAATATTTTTGTTTAGGTGAGATGCAAGTGAACAATATTGGAGCTTCAATGTCACTATTATTCTGAATTTTAATTCGTCTTAAAAAAATAAAAAATCTGAATTTTAAGCTTATAGTGTAGGCACTATAGTGTAATGCTAGTTGAAAATGATCTGATTTTTGAACTGCTGTGGATGAACTTTATCTAATTCTGCTACTTTGCAATTTATTAAAATTCCTTCATTTATTGTTGTCAACTATGATCGGTTTCTTTCAAATAATTAGTTCATTTTATTGATGACTGGACTAAAAGGAAGCTACTGCAGCATAGGTTTAAATATTTTCATTCAATTGCCAAAATCTTATTTGTAAGATTTCCTTTTTTTTTTATTCAAAGTCATAGGCTAGTAGGTACTTTTTTAAGATTTATGAGAAGGAAAGTAACTCAATATTTCAGCTTCTACAATTAATCGGTCTATTCAGAGGGAAGACAGGCAATCTCATGATAGGTATGTGAATAGTTTTACAGCCTCTGTTATTAGTATACCTGATCAAATATCCCCCTAGCAAGAGTGCCGTTTATAACAATGATAGGGATACAAAGTTTTTAACACATAAATATTTAAGGTTCAATATAATAAGATTTAAGTCACATTACCAGTATTATAATATTTATGAATTTATCTTCAGAGTTTTATCAAATAGCTAAATCAATACAATTTTTCATTGTTTTGATGCTCAAAGAAGTTCATATTGTTTAGATGGAAGATATGTTGTAACATAGGGTGCATACACAAAATAACAGAGGAGTCCATGTTACCATTCTTTGATTGATTATTTTTCAGCAATTTAGATCCAATCTATTTAAATTCTATATTCATGAAATATAATGGGTCAAAACTAATCCTGTGCAAGAAAAAAATATATATAATGCTACAATGGGCATAACATATAAGTCATGTAGAAAAGGCCCACAAAGGAATTTGAGTTCCTTCAAATTGTTCTTCTTTTGCATCTTGTAGGACAGAGATCATTACATTTATTTTAATTGTACAATTTGCAGAAATATTATATAAATATAAATCAAAGTCATTATGACTATGCTATCAAGTACTAATCATAGTTGCTTATTATTTCTATGCATGGGTGAAGTCCGCACGGCTTAGAGAATTGGCTAAATTTTTTAATGATTGCATCGGTCTGATCATTTATGTTCATGAATCCGAATCTTGTACAATCAATGTTTTTGTTTTTATCCTTGTGTTTTCAAGGTGTTAGAATGAGTCTAAATTATTGTATCATCACCAATAAATAACTTAATAAACCATTAATATTGGCAGATTCCATCTATGTACAATTGTTTGCATGTTTTATATATACAAGCAAGACATCATTAATTTTTTTTTTTTATTGGTCTTTAGTTTTAAATGCCCTTGAACTTTAATCAAACAAAAAAATGTATATCTTTTATTATTTCTTTTTCAGAGCTAACGTAAAAATATAAGAGTAATGGACTTCATTAGAATCTGTTTATACTTAACACTTACATAACTACTCCACAAACTACTTTACAACCCGAGGTAGTTCTTTGTATTTTTATTTAATTATGAAAGTGGAACTCAAACTCCTTTCACAAAGAATATTATTAAAGAATGATTTCATTCGCAATGTTATACATATTTTTATATAATGTGCAAATTATTTAATAATCTATTTTATGACTATAATCAACTTTCCTACATTACCCAAAAAAAAAAATCCACTACAATTTCTTTTCTTTTTTATTTATACGGATTTGTTTAATGATTCGTACTGTAACAATTTCCTCAATTACTCCAGCAAAAGTCTAGGGCACACCCACATTTTGGTTTTCAAAGTTCAAGTTTCAATAAAAAGCAAACCAGTCTCTGTTGCTTGCTCTCGGTATACAACAATTCTTTCCTTTCAGTCTTCTATTTTAGTGTCTCTTTGTTTGATTCTATTTACAAATAAATTAAAAAAATCACTTGGAATGCTTTTAGAGAAGTGCTCGGCTTGACAGATACTTATTTAAAAATCATATTTGAAAACATTTCAATAGTTTTTTTTCCCGGTTTCTCCCCTGATTATTTGTTTAAGATATGTTTATATTTTATATTAATTATTTTCTGTTATATTTTTGAAAACATCTAACGAAATTGCAATAATTCTAATTTATGGAAGAATATTTGCACTTGGAACTCAATTCCTCTTAGTAATAATCAGTTTTTACAATCAACCTTGGACAATTTTTAATGATTGCTGCAAGTTGATATTAAATTTAATTTTTATATATTCTTGACACTCTTGTAGGACAGAGTATTGACAACCTAATTTCCATCGTCTCCCAATCAATCTAGAACATATTTATATTTGTTTAAATAAATGTCAATCAAGTCACTATCCTACCAAACACTATGCTTATTATATGATAATATCGGCCGTCGTTGGAGTGCACTTGCAGTTTTCAATCGGATTTGTTTATTGTTTCATGATTAAAAAAGAAAAAAAGAAAGGAAAATCCCTCAACTAGCCAACAAAAGTTAGCGGCACATTCTATGTATATTTACACCATTCAAATTTTGATAATATTGCAAGTCGCTGTCCCACCAAAAAGTATGTTTACTATATGCTAATATTGGTTGTTGTTGGAGTCCACTTGCAATGTTCAATCAGATTTGTTTATTGACTCATGATAATATATATATATATATATATATATATATATATTTCATCAACTAGCCCAAAAAAAGTTAGCGGCACATTCTTTATGTTTTAATTGTTTTCTTGTGCCTCTTTGTTTGCTTTTGAGTTTTGACACAAGTTTAAAAAATAAAATGGAATGCTTTTAGAGAAGCACTAGGTACATGCTTATCTAAAACTTGCATTTGAAAGCATTTTCAGAGTTTAATAAACTTCAAGAATTTTCTTCTCAATTTCTCCCGTTCATTTTTATTTGAAAATTGTAAATTATTTTTTAATATATTATTAAAAATATAGATTAATCGAAATAATTTCTCATTTATGGAAACCATAGGTGGAATTTATTCGAAAACGAATCATATCATAATTATAGAGCTAAGTTCTAATTTTAAACCTAAGTTCATCATCTAATTAACAATGAAAACAAGTATATTTATATTGAATGATGTCATGATTCATGGCAACAATATGTTTTAATTGGTAATTTTGATTAAATTCAACTTAGCAATTGCTAGTACAAACTTGAAAGTCCTGTTTTCTTATCACTTTAAGACATTTTAGAACTGGCTAGGCAGGCTAGTATATATGAACTTGGAACTTAGTTTCTCTAAGTTCGTCAGCTTTTACAATCTACAAACAATGTAGACGTTTCCTAATAATAATTGTACATTAATAACTAATTAAACTTCAATTGGAGTCTTGATAGCATCATCCTTCTCTTCGTTCTCACAAATGGTCAGGTTTGTATGAGACATTCATACTAATAGGACCGACTATGTTTCAATTTGTTAATTAAGGTTTAAACAAAAAAAAAAAAAAAAAGGCATTCACAACAAGTGTTAATTAAATAAGCTTATGCACTATTTCGTATATCCTGTACATTGCTTGAAATTTGAATAAAAGAGTCAATTGTCTCTATATTTTGATCAGATCAAAAAGGATCTACAAAGTTTTGTAGTACAGATTTAACAAGTTCATTAGTCGTAATAAAAATATTAAATATCGATACTTTCACACGTGTTTTTGACGACTGAAAATTCTCTTCTAACTTTATTTTTAACCTTGACTTTTTATAAAAGGAGTTTCGATTCGAGTGACGCTTGAGAGAGAAATTGTAAAATAATCTTAACTATCTATTATTTTTTATGGTGATGTGTCATGAGATTATATATAAAAAGCTTTAAGAGAGAAGCCTAGCTCATTTTTGACATATTTTGCCTACACTCATCTTCTATAGGTAATTATTAGTTTTTATTAGTTTTTAACCTGAAGTAAGATAATGTATAATCTTAGTAAATTCATAAATATGAGTTTCTAGCATATAGTATGCAGATTACTAACAAATTTTGTTTTCTCTTGTTACTTTCTTATGGCCACCAAAAGCAGCTGTTGCGTGTTTTACAATTGACCAAGTACATATAAATTTATTTTACTCATCAATGCAGAGAATTTTTCCATCTTCATATTTATATTTGTGACGTAAGTATCAATCAACATAGTTGATAAGAGATTATTTTAGTAAATATCAATCAACATAGTAAATATCAAACCATATAAATTTTAAAAATTTCTCATGATTATTTTAGTTTGATAGTCATCAACTTGAATCAAAAATTAATTTTCAATGAATATTTGTTTTATTCACACAACATATTGGACTGAGTCAACCGTAGTATGTTTTCCCTCGAGGGATTTAATAAGGAGTCTGCAAGTAAAGGATCCTCAAACAACCCTTGTTTTAGAGAAATCCAATTTAATTATATTTGTCTATAATCACACTACAACAACATTGATCTTGCTCTACAATTTCTCTGTGACAAATGAACTTTCATCACAATTGCTGCCAACCACTTCAATCTGGAATCTTGCTCGATGACAAAGAATATGAGACAAAACTTTTAATATTTTCAACCTACCTCAACTTTGTGTTTGACTTAATAAAATACCTGAATGCAAAGCACAGGTGTGCAAAGAGCCATAGCATTAAGTTGTCCTACTTTAAGAGTAATATTATAATATAGGTGCTGTCCACATGGTTTTTAAATAACCGAAACACAAAAAAATAGTCTTGCTTTTTTACCAATAATCAGCATTGTGTATGTATTTGTGTTGTATCAACTTCAACGTTCATGTACCTTATAATTATACATCTTTTCATTCTTTGTATTGTATGCATTTGTATTGCACCAGCTTCAAAATTTACAAAATCTAGTTTTTAAATTATACTTGGTAGTTTAAAATTTATACATTAAAGGTCACAAAATGTGAATTCAACTTTACGCAATTAATGTTAGTACTAATTCTTATAAGAAAGTGTATATAAATATAATAGATATATGCCCTTAATTAAGCTGGTGTTATAAACAATAGAAGTCTCAAAAATTTTCATCCACAAAAGAAATTCAGATCCAAATAATTATTACAAACTTCAATTATTGATGTCAAATGGCAATAGTGTCCACACCGTTTCTTTTCGAAAGAAGTGCTCACACGGTTCTTGATGCAATGAATTTCTTTTTTGAAAAATCACTCTTTGCAAATTACAACCCAAAATTCCAACCATATTAAACCAACGAGTAATATTCGGTTGCTTAAAAATTTTGTTTAAATTCCGATTTGGTTTATGAATTATCCACACTTTATAACTTACAAAGTTGTTTTATTATTTGCATTATATTGATAATTCATATATCATATTATTTATATATTAGATACAAATTTTAAATAACCTAATATTGCCTACCATAAAACCACTCGGTTTAATTAAAATAATTATGATAATAATAATGTGTGCTTTATTGATACTGATTTCTTGCTTCTGTTCTTATAATGAAATCCACACATTTTACAAACATCAAATATCTTTCTACAATTCTAATTCACTTTTTCTTGGGATAATCATCATCTTTAAGAACAAATATGTCTTGCAAATCAATAACATCATCATTGTAATGTGAACCCATGACTAATATGAACCAAAAACTTTCCACAAAGATATTTGACCACATGTACAAGTCCAGAACGGGCCAAAAGTTGTCAGACCATGATGGGTCCATTCATTGGTAGGGTCCACACCAATGATCGTGGGAAATTTAATCAGTTTTAACCATGATAATGGACCAAACCGGTTTCTCTTGCTTTAATTTCTCTCGTTGCTTTGCTTTTGTTTCTCTGTTTCGACAAACTAAAAAGAATCAAAAACCATGCCAATGGCAACGCTTGTTCTTTCTGCTGTGCTTCCTGTGTTGTTCGAAAAATTCAAGTCTGGTGAACTGCTCGAGTTTGCAACTCTACAGTGTGTACCTTCAAAGCTCAAAAAATTGGAAGAAACATTGAAGATGATTGACGCACTGCTCATTGATGCGGAGGAGAAGCAGCTGACGGATGGAGCTGTGAAGATGTGGTTGGAGAAGCTCCAAGACTTAGCTTATGATGCGGAGGACATCTTGGATGAGTACGCTACTGAGGCTTTGAGTAGAAAGTTGAAGATCGAAGAGCATCAGGCTAGCTCTAGCATGGCTCTGAAGCTCATTCCTGCTTGTTGCTTTGGTTGTACTCCATGTGCTTTATGGTTTGATTTCAGCATGCTTTTAAAGATAGGTGGTATTACTAGTCGGTTGCAAGATCTCTGCGAACGAAAAACTAAGCTCGGATTGGTTGAGATTCCGGGAAGGAGACTGGTTGAGATTCCGGTTGGTTCGCAAAGGTCACCCACTACAGGTTTACCAATCGAACCTGTTCTCTATGGAAGAGATGAAGATAAAGCCAAAATACTTGAAATGGTGTTGTCTGATGAAGCCGGTGATGACACCTATGGTGTGGTATCCATTGTCGGCATGGGAGGACTCGGTAAAACAACGTTGGCTCAACATGTCTATAATGATCATGAGGCAATGAAAGATTTTGACCCAAAAGGATGGGTCTGTGTCTCTGACGATTTTGATGTTATGAAAATCTCCATAGCAATTCTTGAGTCCATCGTTGGGAGTGGCACGGATTTGACAACTTTAGATCCGGTGCAAAATAAACTCAAAGAGAAATTAGCCGGAAAAAAATTCTTACTTGTCCTTGATGATGTTTGGAATGAAGACTTTAGCAAGTGGCAGATACTGAGGTTACCCTTTATGTTTGGTACTCACGGGAGCAAGATCATTGTGACCACTCGTAATGAACGTGTTGCCTTAACAATGGGACACTCCAATAGATGTCATAGATTACTTGGGCTTTTGGACGATGATTGTTGGTCGTTGTTCAGGAAGCATGCAATTGATGATGAAGTTTTGAGTTCACATCCTGATGAATTAATTCGTCAAAAGGTCGTTGAGAAGTGCAAGGGATTGCCCTTGGCTGCGAGGACTCTTGGTGGCCTTTTACGCTCCAAGAAAAAAGATGAGTGGTTAGATATATTGAATAGCAAAACATGGGATTTGTTGAACAAAAGTGAGATCCCTACAGCCTTGCAAATGAGCTACTACCACCTTCCTCCCCATTTGAAGAGATGTTTTGCATACTGTGGAATTCTTCCAAAAGACTATCAATTTGAAGAGAATGAACTTGTCCTTTTGTGGATGGCGGAAGGCTTAATTCAACAATCAAACGACAACAAACAATTGGAAGAATTGGGTGGTGAGTATTTTCATGATCTATTATCAAGGTCAATTTTTCAAATATCAAGTCACAGTAGTTCTAAATTTATAATGCATGACCTTGTTAATGACTTGGCTCAAATGGTTTCGGGAAAACTAAATTTTAGGTTGGAAGATGAATTAGAGTCCAATAATCAATTAAGAATATCTGAAAAGACTCGTTATGCTTCTTATCTGTCTCATAAGTATAATCTTAAAAAAAGAGTTGAAGTCTTCAATGATGTTGCGTGCTTAAGGACTCACTTGTCAGTGTCACAAATAAATGGTTGGGATGGAACATGTTATATTAGTAACATAGTCATTTCTGATTTGTTTGGGAAGTTTACAAAGTTAAGGGTTTTATCTATACAAAAATATTGCATCATTGAATTACCGGATTCAATTGGAGGCTTGAGACTTTTAAGGTATCTCAATTTATCAAATACTAAAATCAAATGTTTACCTGAGTCGGTAAAATCAATGTGCAACTTGCAGACATTGATGCTAAGAAATTGTCGTAAATTCTTGAAGTGGCCATCTAGTATGGGGAATTTGATTAATTTACGTCATATCGACATCTTAGGTGCAACTTCAATAAAACATATGCCAATGGGAATGAAAAAATGGGAAAATCTCCGAACTTTATCTAACTTTATCGTGAGTAAAGATTTTGGCTCTAGTTTAAAAGATTTGAAGCACCTAAAGTTCCTTTGTGGGGAACTTCACATTTCCAATTTGGAAAACACGATTGTTCTTGAAAACACAATATTGGATGATAAGAAAGACCTAAAAGTACTTTTACTAGAATGGGGATCTAGGTTTGACGAATCACAAGTTGAGGCAATAGAATCAGGGGATGAGGAAATGGATAAAAAATTGCTTGATATGCTTCGACCTCATCAAAATCTAGAAAAACTCACGATAAAACGTTATGGTGGTAAAACATTTTCTTCTTGGGTTGGAGATAGTTCGTTCTCTAAGATGACAGCCCTAAAATTGGAAGATTGTAAAAGGTGCACATCTGTACCTTCACTTGGACTGTTAGACTCACTTAAAAGTCTCACTATCAAAGGTATAAAAGAATTAGAAAGCATCAATTCTACATTTTATGGCCATCGTCAAAATCCTTTTAAATCTTTGGAGACTCTTTGTTTTGAAAATTTAGAAAAATATGAGTCTTGGGACCCAGTCAAAGAAAATGAGAGTTTTCTTAGACTTCAAGAGCTTTCTATTGTAAATTGCCCAAAACTCTGTGAAAGATTACCCAACAAACTCTCTTCATTGAAAAAGCTTGTTATTCGCGGATGTGAGCAGTTGGTGGTTTCATTATCAAACATGCCACAACTATATGAACTAGAGCTTAACAAATGCAAGAAGATCGTGTGCACTAGTTCAGCTCTATTAGAGTCATTAGAATATATGACTCTTTCAAATATTTCAGATTTTGATGGTTTGTCATGGCAAAAACTTAAAAAAGTTCAAAACCTGAAAATTGAGGGTTGCAAAGAACTCATAGAATTGTGGCAGAATGAGATTTTCCTCGAGAAGCCACATCAAGGGTTGCATAGTCTTAATTCCTTCAAAAAGCTAGATTTAAGGAATTGCAATACCGTCACAACTTTACTTGAGGGGATTAAACAAAAAAATGTACATGTGGAAGAATTGAGCATTGAGAGTTGTGATTCTCTTAATTTCATTTTTAGAGGACAATTACCTCAATATCTAAAGAAGCTTCTTATAGAAAATTGTAAGAAATTGCAATGTTTGTTGGGTGATAATGAGGATACTAGTACTTCAACATCTTTGGCAACGTTTTTACTTCCGTCAAAGGAAGTCAATGCCAACACATCTCATCTCGAAGACTTGCACATTATCTATTGTTCATCTCTCACTTGCCTGCCATCAATAGACCAACTCTCTGTCACACTCACAAGTCTCTTTATTTCACATTGTCCGAAGCTTACAACTTTGTCAATGACAGGTCATTTACCTGTTGCACTCAAGCGTCTTAGAATTATGGATTGCTCAAAGCTTACTACCCTATTACCAAAGGGCCAATTTCCTGAGACTCTTGAAATCCTAACTATAAGCAATTGTGAAAACCTAGTGTCTATAGTTGAGAAATTTCATAATAATCGAGCTCTTTATGAAATTGACATATCAAGCTGTGAGAATCTCAAATCCCTTCCTGAGGGTCTGGAAACTCTTAGCAATCTCAAATCCCTTCATATATTTGGTGGAGATATAACTTCCTTTCCAAAAGGTCGGTTCCCCGACAGTAATTTAAGAGTTGCACTCTTTGGGTGTAAGATAGAAGCGCTACCCAGCGGAATACACACTCTCTCCTCTTTATCAATAAGCTTTTGTCGAAATATGTCCTTTTCTGAAGAAGATTTGCCCGCCAAACTTACAAAGCTTGAAACTGACGGTCTCAAACAATATAAACTGCTCATGGAAAGGGGGTTACACAATTTCACCTCTCTAAGATTCCTCACCATTCATAATTTGCAAGACACGAACATGCAAATTCCTTTGCCCCCCAATCTAACTAACCTGTCGATTGAAGGTTCCTCGAGATTGAAATGCCTGTCTTTCAAGGATTTTGAAGACCTCTCCTCTCTTAAGTTGCTGTCGATCCTATTTTTCCAAGAGCTCACATCCCTTCCAAGCGTTCTGCCATCCTCACTTCTGCATTTACTGATAATATATTGCCTAAAGCTCACATCCCTTCCAAGCATTCTACCATCCTCACTTCTGCAATTAGATATAAGGAGTTGCCCATCCCTAAAAGAAGCATGCAAAAGAGATAAAGGAAAAGAGTGGCCCAAGATAGCCTACATCCCTTGCGTTAAGATCAGTGACCAAGTCAGCCATCATCCAGAGGAGTGAAGCATCAGAAGATTAGCTCATCCATCCTCATCTTCTATTTCAGGTATAACAGCAAGACATTTGGTCATCATAAACAATTTCTCCTTTTTAATGGGCTTTTCTAGTCCTCCGTCTAGTATTTTGGAATTAATGTTCTACGTTTCATTTCAAACACTCATGAACTCGTATGCATTATTACTTGCTAGATGGTATCTTGATTCTATTTGACTTATCACTCCATATATGTTCAACTCTGTGGATGCTGAGATTGACCTGCAAAATTCTTACTCCGGGTAATTACTACTTTCAATTCAGGATTTCATTTTTGGTTGAGCAAGTTGAGTTCAATGCTTGACACTGAAAATTAATGTGTTTGTCTACTGTTTAGATGTTTAGATGGTGGATCAAATTAATGATGTTAAGGAGGGAAGAAAATATGGTGCAGAATCAGTTCATTGAGACAAGTCCAGTTATCTAATATGAGTTCAAGTCCTTGAGCAGGTTGCTTCATCTAGACAAGTCCTTGTTGTTCTGTGTTTTAATTGGTGAAATGCTGCAAAGAGACATTATGCTATTGTTGGACCACATGAAGTGCAGTTTATATGTTCGAATTTTAGTTTTGTAGTTTTTTTATGGATGAAATTTCTGCTTATAATCAGGACTAAAATTCTGCAGTTTCAAGGTACTTTGCTGCAAATTTATGATGAGGCCGTAAGCTTGGGCTGTAGTTCCACATTTTGTCACTTGGAATGCTTTGAAAAGAGCTGCCGCAGCTGCATATATTGGCATGGAAGTGAGGATCCAAGATCAAATGGCATCCCTCATTTATATTGTAAATTGGACTGTGCAAGCCCTCAGAGATCTCCAAATATAGTCAATATTAAGTAGCTTCTCTTGCAGCAGCATCATCAATTGATCACAAAGCTGCCATTGCCACCTTGACTTTGCTTGATCATGATAATAGCTGATCCATCCTCATCTTCTATTTCAGGTATTCCTAGTTATAACAGCAAAACACTTGGTCAGACATTTATGATAAACAATTTCTCATTTTTGATTGCTTTAATGGGCTGTTCTAATCCTCTGTTTAGTATTTTGGAATTACTGCTCTGCCTTTCAATTCAAACACTCATTAACTCATATATATTATTATTTGTCAAGTGGTATTTCATATTTTAATACCTTTGTCAACTGTTTAGATGTTTAGATGGTCGATCAAGTTGACAAGTTTCAATATTTCTCTACTTTGAGAAGATTGCATTCTACATAGAATATTTGTTGTCAGGGACTGTATGTCGGCTGCAATAGAGTCAAGAACTCATCCAGGTATAAATGTAAGAATACTTGTTGATTTAAGTAATTGTTTGCTTTAACTATTAATTGAATGGCCTGTTTTCAGTTAGAGAAAATAGCTAAGATGGTAACTTGCCCTTATGCTTTATTGTTAAAGACACTTGCATGGTTGTGATGAGGAGTAGATATAGGGTAACTTTGGTTTGATAAGACATGGCTGATTTTGAGTGTGTGCTATGACTAATACTGGAAAGTGTTGTGGCATCTACAGATTATAATGCTTAACTACCTTTTCTCGAATATTTGAATAGCTGAAAATGTTGACCATTATGAATTTCATTTTGAAGGAAAACTAAGCTGAACTGATGGAAGAAATTAAGTCCCCTAATAAAGAAAACCAATATCTATGCTAATTGCCTTGAATATTGGTAAAACTATTGTATTATTGTGATTCTACAACTTTTGGTTGATTTATTTTCATAATTTTTATTTTTATAAATGGACTTATGTTTGATAATTTACTACAGTTGATATTCTTGTCAATAGTAATAGAGCAGTGGTAAAAAAAGAGAAGAAAATCACTTGAACTATATGGTGAAAATACAAAGCTTTTATTTGACATAGGATCTATTAACTTGTAAAAGTTGTTTTTGGCCTAACAAACAAAGCTTCTAGTGGGTGATTGGTCACTAGTTATCAATGGAAAATAGTTTGTAGGATTTTTTCTTTTTAATTTCTGGTTTAGCTATCTCAAAAGTTGAATCAACTAATGAACTGGTTAACTATACGTTAACATCTAGTAAAATTTTCATTAGTGTCAATTCAGTTAAAATGGTAAATCAGTTACCGTGTCTAAAACATATCATAGTAATTGTCTTTTATTCATAAAAGTGACTAGAAAAATATTAGTTCATTTGCTCTTATTTCAAGGGAATGCAAATTAAATCTCTTTTCCACATTCAGCTGCTGTCAATTGATGCAAATCCTCCTATATGACTTCTTGGCTTTGGCGCACATCCTCCTAGCAGGGCTTTTCAATTTCATCTGTATGCTGCCACAATGAAGGACCACTAGAACGAATAGCTAAGTATTCTTGCTCAGTATCTATTTTTGAAGATACCAGACTATTTTAACCATTCATGGAAGGTCTTTTGAGATTAAATATTGATATGATTTCCCATATCAAAAGGCTACTTTAAGAGACGGACAATTTCTTACTATCAAAGTTTGCATGTTGAACAATGAATCTATTGATTTGAGTTAACTTTTGATGTGATGGTCTTGAGGACCCGATGTTCAGACTTTCAAATTTGTACATCTTTCTAATGATGTTGGCAAGGGAATAAAATATGGTGCAGAATCAGTTCTTGGAGAGAAGTCCTGTTTTCTACTCTGAGTTCAAGTCCTTGAGTAGTTTGCTTCTTCTAGATAAGTTGTTGTTCTGTGTTTTAATTGGTGAAATGCTGCTGAGAGATGTTCTTCTATGGTTGGACCACATGAGGTGCAGTTTATACGTTGGAATTTTAGTTTTGTAGTTTTTATGGATGAAATATCTGCTTATAGTTGAGATTAAAATTCTATAATTTGAAGGTACTTTGCTGCAAAGTTATGATGAGGCCGCAAGCTTGGGCTGTATTTCCATGTTTTGTCACTTGGAATGCTACAAAAAGAGCTGTTGCAGCGGCATATGTTGGCATGGAAGCGAGGATCAATAGAGATCAAACAGCATCCCTCATTTACTTTGTAAGTTGGACTGTGCAAGCCCGCTGGAGATCTCCAAATATAGTCAACATTTAGCAGCTTCTCTTGCTGCAGCATCATCAACGGACCACAAAGCTGCCATTGCCACCTTGACTTTCCTTGATCATGATAAGTAGTCCAACAAAGCTGACATCCCTTCTTTTAAGATGGATGGAAATTAATCTCAAGTTATTATTCTCTATCTTAGGTAAGTCAATTTATGATAGTACAAAATTTATGTTTTCTTAATGAAGAAATTCAGATTTTTGTAGCATTAAATTTTTTATGAATTGTTTTACGTTATAATCTTGCAATCTCTAATCTATTAACAGTTACTTCTCAGTCGTATGTAGAGTATTGTTAACTTATTTTCATTTGTAGTTTTGAGATGTTCTTTCAAGCTTATTTGACATTCTAATTTTGATTAATTGGAATGCGAAGGAAAATCTCATATTGATTTGCAAAAAATATATTGAATGAATTCCGGATATAAGGAGGCAACTTCATGAGATGAAGACAAGTTCTTGATATTAAAAATTGCAAGTTGGATAATTTGAATCAACTTTGACCTTAATGTTAGAAGAATTAAGGTACAAATCCAAACTACATCTTTTAATTAATGTTGTACAGTATTGTCAGTTTTGGATTACAGTAAATAACATGGTTTTCTTTCATTTTGGTTTGTTTCAATTTGTTGCTATTCTAATTAAAGTTGCAATCATCTTTAAAGGTGTAAATTGCTATCTTTTGCTTGAGAGTAAATTTTTCATTTGTTTTTTGTTCTGAGTTGGAGGTTTCCGTAGTGTTCTTCTTCAGAGTCGTTCTCATGCTTATGGTGCAATGGTTGGTCATGTTATTTGCAGGTGCTTTCCTCTGTGGCTGGCTGACCAACCTAAAGTGAAATGTAAAGAAAATCTTAGAAAATGCTGATATGATCTAATTTTAATTAGCAGAGACTAAAAATGACAACAATATTGTTGCAGAATTATGAGAAGGCAGCAAGGCGTGGTTGTAGCTATGAATTTTCATGAGAAATACTTTGCCTCGGACTCTAACTCATTCATGGATTGGAGACTTTTGAAAATTGAAATACTTGCCTTTCAAGGATTTCGAAGACCTCCCCTCTCTTGAGTGCTTGACAATCCTTCGTTGCTCAAAGCTCCTGATTAAGCTGTTGTTATTGCTTTTTTTTTTTTTTTTAATTTTTATTTTTAATCTTTGTTTTCTCTTTACTGGAAAGCAAGAGATTATCTAAATCCCAAAGTGAAGTGATCCTAGTATTGAATGCTTCTTACCTCATTGATTAGTTAAACTGTTGCAGGTGAAATTGTAGAGCATTCTCTAGGTGAAGATATTAGAAAGTAAATCCATGAAAGCCGGGTTGCAAGTAACATGCATGTTGATCAAATTCCCCATATTACAAGGCGACTTCAAAAGACAGGGACAATTTATTGATATCAACATTGCAAGTTTTACCATTGATTTGCGTCAACTTTGATCTTATTGTCACAAAGGTCGAGGTACCAACATCCAAACTACATGTTTTAATTGATGTTATTGTACAATATTGTCTATCTGTCTTTCAATAGAAAGCAGGATTTTCTTTGAATCTAGTTCAATTTGCTGCTTATCACTATGAAATTTTGGTCATCTCTAAAGCAATGTATTGTTATCTTCTGCTAAAGACAGGATTTTGCTTCTATTTTCAGTTGCTGAGTTGTTATCGTTTCTTTGGTGTTGAACATGCTGGTTAGAGGAGTTTTCAGCTATGTTGGCAAACTTGAGTTGGAATATATATGCTGGAATTTAGGTTTTACATATTTATACAAATAATCTTAGAAGATGCTGCTACTATCTGATTTTAAAGAAGAGTAAGTCACTGTCATTTTGGTCATAGTTTTGCTGTAGAATTATGAGGAGGCTGCAAGGTCCGGTTCTAGTTCCATAACTTGTCTGTGCTGCTAGAAAAAGAGTTGCTACAACTGGACCCTTTGGCACGTAAGCAACGAGCAACTAAGATCGAACACCAGCCCTTCTATCAAGCAAAAGTGAAAGATTTGGTTTATTATTTGGATACAGCAATCGGAAGAGATTTATTAAAATCTATGTTCAACACTCATTGTTTGTGTCTATCATATTATCATGATGGAAATGCGATGGTTGATTGGTTGGCGTCTTATAATCTTTGTTTGTCTCAAGATATGCGGAGCTTACTTTTTCAGTATCCACAATTTTATACTGCCTTGTTAACTGAGATTTGGTTAGGTTTGGTATTGTTTTGGTTGATTGTTGGGATTTGGTTTTATATTCCCCATGAATGTTTGTTGTTCATTTTCTTTAATTTAATATAGAGAGTCGGTTTGAGAGGGTGCGTGCACATGATAGGCAGACTTGTTGGGTGCCAACATAGTTGGGATGCTTCAAGTTTTGTTTGATGCAACTCCTCTCTTGCTTGGCTTTTCATAGACTACCGTGTATCCAACATTCATATTTGTATTAAACTTTCAAAATGACATTGTTGATATAGTACAAAATGTATAAATGTTGTTTGTTTTTGTCTACAAATTTTAAGTAAATAGCAAGATTTTCTCCATTTTATTAAATTTTGTTAGTTAATATTGTTTTATCCACTAATGAAGTCAAAAAGTTGATTGCTATCAACTGTAGGAGTCTGTATCATGCGGTAGTTTTATATTGTTGAGTTCAAGTCTTTTGTTGTAAATTTGTTACTCTGTCAAATAAGTTGTATAGCTCCAAAATTTTCTATATATAGGAGCTGCCTATTCGAAGGCGTTTTTTTTACTGTTGCTATGGCTGAGCATAGATAGTTCATACTTTTAAATATTTTTATACATATTAAAGAATTTAATTCTTTAGTACAACTATAAAAAATTCTTTTTTGGCCAAGCAAAATATAGGTTTCAATAAGTAGATCGGTTTCCAATTTGTGTTTGGCTATTGAGAAATGTTATCGAAAATTTTCTTCTTTCTCCTCATATATGTGTTTGGGTGTTTAATATTGAAAAATCCTATTGCATAAGTGAACATACTATGATATTTTAGAGAGATTAAAATATATGTCATTTTCTTGTTAATGATAGAGTTATGACCTGGATTTTATCTAAGACATGTAATAGTAGATTTGATAAATTTTGTGCAAAGGAAGATAATGAGTCAAAGATTATAACAGTTTTAGCTCTTATTATAAGGGAGTGCAAATCGTTTTTCCGCATTCAGCGGCCAATCAATTGATGCATTCGATTGCAAAATATGGTTTCTCTTGATAAGCTAATTATTTGAATCCTTGTGTCCGGCACATCTTCCTAGCAGAGCTCTTCCATTTTATTTGATATGCTGTCACAATGAAGGATTACTGTAATGAAGAGCTAATCATTCTTTCTCAGTATCAATTTCTCCAGATATATAGTATTTCAACTGTCCATGGATGGAAGGTTGTTTGAGATTTATCATATCCATATTGAAAGGCAACTTTAAGAGACAGATAATTTTTTATTATTAAAAATTATGAGTTCAACGCTGAATCTATCGATTTTGGTAAAGTTCTAATATTGTAGTGTTGAGTTGCCAATGGTGAAACTTTCATATTGTGAAACATCTTTCTAAAAGATGTTTGCTGAGGGACAAACTATTGTGCTGAATTGTTGTGAAGAGACTATATTCTGCTCTAGTTTTCTATTCTTAGTTGGAGTCTTTAATTTATGGTTTTTTGGATTTTGCCAAATACTCGTGGTTTTATTTCAATTGGTGATAATGCTGAGTGATGTACTCAGAGGTATCTTTCCATTGTTAGAGACGAAGACAGTGGGTTCATATTCTTGAACTATAAACATCCCACCATTGTCAATTGGTGCCAAAGCTGTTGATCTATTCACCACCATATGAGACCACAAAAAGTACTTAGATTTTATTTTCTTATAATTTGCTACTAGTTTTTCCTTTCCTTGAAAAAAGATGTATAGCTTCCAAAAATGTTAACATTAAGAAAATAAAAAACTGGAAAAAAAAAAAGAAAAAAAGAAAATCATCATCTTCGACCTCCTCTGGAAATTATCTTCAACCTCTCATCCCTCTCATCTTCAACAAAATCATCATCAATTTAGCAAAATCATCAATATTAATCATCAACTCAAAATTATCCTTATCAATCATAAAATATCAGTCTTCCTTCCTAACTCTTTTTGCAAAAAGCTCTCTAGAGAGCGCTAGAAAGAGAAAATCAGTGGAAGAATCTTTCTGCGTAGATCTGGTCCAATGAAGTGATTTCTTGATGATTTCTCCCATTTTCTTCCTCTTCACGTCTTCTTGTAGATCTGGATTTTTAAGGGTTGGATCTAGAGGTTTTCTAGATCTATCCCTTAAAAACATACTTTAATGTACAGATTAGGTATTCTATAGAGTTTCAGTCGAAGTTCATCTCCGTTTAAACCTCTCTTTTGTTTCTAGTAGGTGTTCTGGGGTTTTAAGGGCTGAATCTAGATGGAAAAATTGTTTCCTTTTGCAAGGTTCGTAAGGTTCCAATCCAAAGGAATCCAGAAAATAAATTGAGCTCAAAATGAAATCTATAGATTGACTTAATTTAAGTACAAGCCCAAGAAATAATTTTATTAGATTTATTAAAAAGCCCAATTGAAGTGATAAAAATAGTTCAATCAATTATTTATGGAACTCAAAATTTAAGTGTGCCCAAATTGAAAATTAGTGTAGGTCATTTTTCTACTAAATGCACTCATTTACTTTCAAGCATAAAATATATATATATATATATATATATACAAAGAGACGTAAAAGGAAAAATGCTATAGAAAAAGGTAGGGTGCAAAATGAAAATTTACAAGACAAAAGAGACAAAATGGAGTGTTAGCCGAGAATGACAGAGAAAGCATGAGATTGTGCCATTTTTTTTTTAATTTAAAAAAATGGACATGTGTCAATCAAATATGCATTACAAAGAGATAAATGTGATGGTAGTTAATTTTTTTAAATAAGAAATAACAAGTGTCAAATGGAGAACCATGGTATGCAAGTTAACATGAAAGATGGAAATAAGACATCGAGAGGCATGAAATTAGCTAGAAGCCAAAAAAGGAAAGAACCGGGCAACAAAAAGGAAAAAAAAAAAAAAAAAAAGAAAGGAGGCTAGAGAAAAGAAGAAAAGAAGAAGAAAAAAAAGAAGAAGAGAGAGAAGAAAAATAGAAGAAAATTTTCATATAGGTTATCCGAATATTTTGGTATCTAATTTATTTAGATAAGCAATTTTTATTTCATTGAGATTTGGAATCTAGAAAATTAGTTAAATTTTTTCATAAGTTCTAAATTGAATTTAATGTGATTATAAGGTGAATATAGGATTATGATAAATTAGATGGGAACCCATTTTAGAACCAAAAGTAAGCAAAAGAGTTATGTGGGTGGATAATTTTATTTTAATTAAATTGATTGAATAATGTTTATTTATATTTTAGTTTTAATTATTTATTGGAAATAAAATATTTGTTTAATTAATTGATTTTATAGATTATAAATTATGTTTTACGATTGAGATGAAAATTTATTACGAATTCATATATATATGTTGCTCATAAGAAATTTCAATAAGAGCTTTATGTTTTCAGCTTGAGTTGTTATTAGAAAATTTTCAGAATGCTTCAAATAATATGATTTTATGTTTTAAGAAAGAATATTGATTTTTACTTTGATAAAAGTAGTTATTCATAATTATATAAATATTCAGAAAGGATTTGAGCAAGAAAAAATAAAAATATTTTCAGAACATCAAGGTTGTACCCTCCCCTCTAACGGTCAAGCAAGCTACACATGTATGAGTTCCAGATTTGTCCAGGACGTGTATGACAAATGTTATCCCCCGCTCTATATGTATGTTAAGTATTTTCACCATGTATGACAGATTTCCCTAGATAGTAGTTGGTGTAGATTTTCAGATTACCAATATTATACATTGTGTTTGATTAGTAAAGAAAGAGATTTACAGAACACTAGATTTACAGAAAAGTTTTTTTCAAAAAACTTTTCAGATTATAGATTATAGATTTTATATTATTAAAGTTATAAAAATAATTTATATAAAAGTTTATAGTTTTCCTATAAGATCAGATTTAAATTCAGTTTATTGTTTTCATATATGAATTTATATGAATCACTGAAAAGAATTTATTGTTATCAGAAATATGTTATGTTTTATTTAGAAATATTTTTATAAAAGTTATGTTCACTTATTGGGCGTTAATGCTCACTTTTTTTTTAAAACATTTTTTTTTTAAAGTATCTGTTGCAGGTTCATACATATTATTACAAATAAGAGAAGGGCCATATGATGGTAAACTATTGTATTTGTGTATATTATTTCTTTTATTTTCTAGATTTCCTAAATGTGTCTCTAGAATAGTTTACAGATAAAATATAATTTCCAAATTATTTTATGAATATTTTATATATTCAGTAAATGGGTCTAACACGAGAAATGTATATAATTTTAATTGGTTCATATTAAATTTTATAAAACGACCATCGAAATTATGATGATTTTTCTAAAATTTTTTTGAAAACTTCATATTTCAATTAGAAAGACTATAGTTTTTACGAACTCCTCTCAAAGTCGAGAGGGGAGTCGAAATAGGTCCTATCAAGTTTGAAGGCCAATGACTCGCATTTTTGGGTGAAGAGCAGCAGCCACCTTAAGCTTCCTTGATGGCCAAAAGTTTCGGTGATTCCTATAGTGGTCTTTTAAGGATATGGCAAAGCAATCAGTTTCTACAAGAATATGATTTCGATGGCTTTCCCCAAATCTTTGAAAGGTAGCTTTCATCAGATTTGATTGCTTTTGGGAAGATTTTCTTTGGTATGCCATTTTATTAGGTTCCAGGATGAAGTTAATGATGATAGAATCATCTTTGGTGCAAGGAGGCAGATTTATATAGACTAATTTTGTGTGAAGGCTACTTTTCTTTTATGCTTTATTGTTCTGTGAATTAATTTGTATTTAAGATGCTATGTGGATTGACTACTTTTCTTTCTTTTTTTCTTTTTTATTTTTCATTTTAAAAGAGTTTTTTTAATTGATAATCAAACAACCAACAACTTTCTTGTAAAAGATCTACTTCCAAAAGATTTATTTAGAGAAACTGTACTAAAAGAAGCTACCTAGAGTTCATAATGTATTTGATGTGTCTATGCTTTGTACATACATTCCAAATCCTTTTTATATGATTGGTTATGAATTGTTTTAGTTGAGGGATGATCTCACTTATGAGGAGGTACCTATTGGATCACAAAGTTCAAAAATTGCGCACTAAGACTATAGCTTTAGTAAAGGTTTTATGGAGAAACAATTCTATTGAAGAAGTAACATGGGAGCGTGAGGAGGAGTTTCGAGTCAAGTATCCTCAAGTTTTTGATTGACTAGGTATGAGCGTTCATATTCCTGAACTATCAGCGTCTCACCATTGTCAATTGATGCCAAAGTTGCTGTTGTTATTAGTACCATGCCAGACCACTAAAAAAGTATTTAGATTATATTTTTTTATAATTGGCTACTAGTGTTTCCTTTTCTTGAGGAAAGATGTACAACTTCCAAAAATGTTATTGTTGAGAAAATCATTTGATTCCTCTTATGTTGTAATTGATCATAAGTACAATACTTTCAATGAATGCAAATTAAAGTCTTGATACTCAAACTCATTAATTGTAGACTGTTTAATATGATTTGATGGTAAAAGACATTTATTTGATATGATAAATTTTTAAGTCCAAATTATACATTTGAGGAATTACACCGTATTTGGTTTTTGAAAGAAAAACTAAATTATATATAAATCCTGGAACCATCACAAAAAATTGTTTTTACATGATTGTTCAATCTTATTAAATAACTAACAAAAGCAAATAAGAAGCTCGAACTAGTATCTGTTTTCAAGGACTCAAAGAAAACGATACAATCAAGGACTCAAAGGAAACGATACAATAGAAAAATGATTACATAACTGTTAATCAGATAAATCTCAAAAAAAAAAAAAAAAAAAAAATCCCAACAATTAGAGATATTGAGTAAACAAAAAATCAAGCAATTCTAAACCAATTGGGCTACTGGCGATAGGCCTTTTTCGATGGGGCAGTCGAGAAGGGCCATTTTATTGGGTCCAAAATATAACTCAGGCAAGTATGTATAATTGATGTCTGTATATGTCCACATATTTTACATTTATGTAAGTTTTTTCTTCTTCTTTAAAGTTCGCAAACTTAAAGAAATATAAAGTTTCAAAAGCTAAACATTAAATATTGTATACATATATTTCTAGAAATGGCAAAAACAAATGTATATGAACAATGGGCCCAGATTATTTATACATCAACGGCTTTGCTGCTATAACACACTTGAAATTTGAAATTTGTAATTGAAAAAAATTAAAGAAAAAAAAAATCTAAAAACCAAACTCTAATTTTGAGATGATTGAAACTGACTTTTCAAATATATTAATTCTTTGAATATTTTTAGGTGTTGCTAGTGGCGCAAATGTCTTAAATGTTGATTGTTATGAGAAGTGAACAGATTTGAAAAACCTGAAATTAAGTGTTTGAAGTAATTTGAAATTAGAAATTGGAAGTATTTGAAGTAATGACTTGTTTATTTACAACACTAATTATTTTTATCAAATGATCTATAATATTTGAATGTGCTTGAGGTTTCCACTTATGGTTAGAGCTTTTAAATATATAATTGATCACTAAGATATGAGACATGAAAATATTTTCATTCTCGAATCATTTGTATTGTTTTACAGTTCTCAAATATTTTTGTTTAGGTGAGATGCAAGTGAACGATATTGGAGCTTCAATGTCACTATAATCCTGAATTTTAATTCATCTTAAAAAAAAATAAATCCTGAATTTTAAGCTTGTAGTGTAGGCACTATAGTGTAATGCTAGTTGAAAATGAACTGATTTTTGAACTGTTGTGGATGAACTTTATCTAATTCTGCTACTTTGCAATTTATTAAAATTCCTTCATTTTATTGTTGCCAAATATGTTTGGTTTCTTTCAAATAATTAGTTCATTTTATTGATGACTGGACTAAAAGGAAGCTACTGCAGCATAGGTTTAAATATTTTCATTAAATTGCCAAAATCTTATTTCTAAGATGTCCTTATTTTTAATTCAAAGTCATAGATTAGTTGGTATCTTTTTTAGACTTATGAGAAGGAAAGTAACTCAATATTTCAGCTTCTACAATTAATCGGTCTATTGAGAGGGAAGACGGGCAATCTCATGATAGGTTTGTGAATACTTTTACAGCCTCTGTTAATAAGATATCTGATCAATATCCTCCTAGCAAGAGTGCCATTTATAACAATGATAGGGACACAAACTTTTCAATACATAAATATTTAAGGTTCAATAGAATAAGATTTAAGTCACATTACCAATATTATAATATTTATGAATTTATCTTCAGAGTTTTATCAAATAGCTAACTGAATACAAATTTTTCTTGTTTTGATGCTCAAAGAAGTTCATATTGTTTAGATGGAAGATATGTTGTAACATAGGGTGCATACACAAAATAACAGAGGAGCCCATGTTACCATTCTTTGATTGATTATTTTTCAGCAATTTTAGATACAATCTATTTAAATTCTATATTCATGAAAGATAATGGGTCAAAACCAATCCTGTGTAAGAAAAAAAAATATATAATGCTACAATGGGCATAACATATAAGTCGTGTAGGAAAGGCCCACAAAGTAATTTTGAGTTCCTTTCCAATTGTTTTTCTTTTGCATCTTGCGGGGCAGAGCATTGTTACATTTATTTTAATTGTACAATTTGCAGAAATATTTTTTATATATAAATCAAAGTCATTATGACTATGCAATCAAATACCAATCAAAGTTGCTTATTATTTCTATGTATGGGTGAAGTCCGCACGGCTTTGAGAATTTTTAATGTACACTGACTAAATTTTTTAATGATTGCATCGGTCTGATCATTTGTGTTCATGAACCGGAATCTCGTACAACCAATGTTTTTGTTTTTATCCTTATGTTTTCAAGGTGTTAGAATGAATCTAAATTGTTGTATTGTCACCAATAAATAACTTAATAAGCCATTAATATAGACGGATTCCATCCACGTGCAATTGCTTGCATGTTTTATACATACAAGCAAGACATCATTAGTTTTTTTTTTATTGGTCTTTAGTTTTAAATGCCCTTGAACTTTAGTCAAACAAAAACATGTATATCTTTTATTATTTTTTTTTAGAGCTAACATAAAAATTTAAGAATAATGGGTTTCATTAGAATCTATATATACTTAACACTTACATAACTACTCCACAAACTATTCTACAACACGAGGTAGTTCTTTGTATTTTTATTTAATTATGAAAGTGGAACTCAAACTCCTTTCATAAAGAATATTATTGAAGAATGATTTCACTCACAACGTTATACATATTTTTATATAATATGCAAATTATTTAATAATCTATTTTATGACTATAATCAACTTTCCCACATTAAACCTCCCCCCACCCCCCTCCCAAAAAAAAAAATCCACTACTATTTCTTTTCTTTTTTATTTATACGGATTTGTTTAATGATTCGTGTAACAATTTCCTCAATTACTCCAACAAAAGTCGAGGGCACACCCACATTTTGGTTTTCAAAGTTCAAGTTTCAATAAAAAGCAAACCAGTCTCTGTTGCTTGCTCTCCGTATACAACAATTCTTTCCTTTCAGTCTTCTATTTTAGTGTCTCTTTGTTTGATTCTATTTAAAAATAAATTAAAAAAATCACTTGGAATGCTTTTATAGAAGTGCTTGGCTTGACAGGTACTTATTTAAAAATCATATTTGAAAACATTTCAATAGTTTTTTTTCCCAGTTTCTCCCCTGATTATTTGTTTAAGATATGTTTATATTTTATATCAATTATTTTCTGTTATATTTTTTAAAACATCTAACGAAATTGCAATAATTCTAATTTAAGGAAGAATATTTGCACTTGGAACTGAATTCCTCTTAGTAATAATCAGTTTTTACAATCAACCTTGGACAATTTTTAATGATTGCTGCAAGTTGATATTAAATTTAATTTTTATATATTCTTGACACTCTTGTAGGACAGAGTATGGACAACCTAATTTCAATCGTCTCCCAATCAATCTAGAACATATTTATATTTGTTTAAATAAATGTCAATCGAGTACTATCATACCAAACAGTATGTTTATTGTATGATAATATTGGTGGTCGTTGGAGTCCACTTGTAGTTTTCAATCGGATTTGTTAATTGATTCATGATTAACAAAAAAAAAAAAAACTCTCAACTAGCCCAACAAAAGTTAGTGGCACATTCTTTGTATATTCACACCATTCAAATTTTGATAATATTGCAAGTCACTATCCCACCAAAAAGTTTGTTTATTATATGATAATATTGGTGGTTGTTGGAGTCCACTTGCAATTTTCAATTGTATTTGTTTATTGATTCATGGTAGAAAAAAAAAAAAAAAAAAAAGCCTCAACTAGCCCAACAAAAGTTAGTGACACATTCTTTATGTTTTAATTGTTTTCTTGTGCCTCTTTGTTTGGTTTTGAGTTTTGATGCAAATTTAAAAAATAAAATGGAATGCTTTTAGAGAAGCACCAGGGTACATGCTTATCTAAAACGTACATTTGAAAGTATTTCCTTAGTTTAGTAAACTTCAAGAAGTTTCTGCTTAGGTTCTCCCATGTTTAATATAGATTAATTGAAACCGTTTATCATTTATGGAAGTCATAAATGGGAATTTATTCCAAAACTAATAATATCATAATAATAGATCTAAGTTCAAATTTTAAACCTAAGTTCATCATCTAATTAACAATGAAAACAAGTATCTTTGTATTGAATGATGTCATGATTCATGGCAACAATATGTTTTAATTGGTAATTTTGATTAAATTCAACTAAGCAATTGCTAGTACAAACCTGAAAGTACTGTTCTTTTATCACTTCAAGAAATTTTAGAACTGGCTAGGCAGGGTAGCATCTATGAACTTGGAACTTGATTTCTCTAAGTTCGTCTGCTTTTACAATCTACAAACAACCTAGACATTTCTTAATAATAATTATATTGTACATTAATAACTAATTAAACTTCAAATGAAGTCTTGACAGCATCATCCTTCTCTTCGTTCTCACAAGATATTCATACCAATAAGACCAACTATGTTTCAATTTGTTAACTAAGGTGTTAAAAAAAAAAAAAAAAAAAAAAGGCTCACAGCAAGTATTAATTAAATAAGCTTATGCGCTATTTCAAATATATCGTACATTACTTGAAATTTGAATAAAAGAGTCAATTGTCTCCATATTTTGATCGGATCAGAAAGGTTTACAAAGTTTTGTAGTAAAGATTTAAAGAGTTCATTAGTCGTAATAAAAATATTAAATGTGTAGTTAGAGTGATATACTTTCACACATGTTTTTGACGAGTGAAGTTCATCTCCTAATCTTATTTTATTAATCAACTTTTTATAAGATAAGTTCGGATTTAAATTATGCAAAAGAGAGAAATAGTATAACAATTTTAACCATTCATTATTTTTATGATGATGTGTTATTAGATTATAAAAAGTCTTATAAGAGGATCCTAGCTCATTTTTTACACACATTTTGTCTACACTCATCTTCTATAAATAATTATTAGTTTTTATTAGTTTTTGACTTGAAGTAGTGTATAATCTCAGTAAATTCAGAAATATGAGTTAGTAAATTCAAAATATGACACATATTTTGTCTAACATATTTTGTTTTCTCTTGTTAATTTCCTTATGACCACCAAACCAACATATTTTGTTTTCTCTTTTTAGTTTCCTTATGACCACCAAAAGTAGCTATTACCTGTTATACCACCGTCAAGTGCATATAAATTTATTTTACTCATCAATGCAGAAAATTTTTCTTTCTTCATATTTATATTTGTCTAGTAAATATTGATCAAGATTGTTTCAAATATATATATATATATATATGTATATTGGTCAAGATATGAGTCCAAGTAATAATTTTCTTTGTATATATATTTGTATATTGTTGGGTCCACGTAGTTTATCAAAATGATATAAAATCTATTTTAAAAATTTCTCATGATTATTTTAGTTTGATAGTCATCAATTTGAATAAAAAATTAATTTCAATGAATATTTGTTTTATTCACACGACATATTGGACTAAGTCACCTGTTGTGCGTTATGCCATCAAGATCATTGTTTCCTGGAAAAAATGAATAGAAGTACAAATACTTTTCTAGGAAGCTGTCAAACAACTCTTGTTTCAGAGAAATCCAATTCAATTACATTTGTCTATAATCACACTACAACAACATTGATCTTGCTCTACAATTTCTCCGTGACAAATGAACTTCCGTCACAATTGCTGCCAACAACCTCAAGCTGAAATCTTGCTCGATGAGAAAGAATATGAAACAAAACTATTAATATTTCCAACCTACCTCAACTTTGTGGTTGACTTAATAAAATACTTGAATGCAAAGCACAGGTGTATGTATTTGTGTTGTATCAACTTCAACATTCATTTTAAGTTATAATCATATATTTTATGATTATACATTTTTTTCGTTCTTTCTATTGTATGTATTTATACTTTATCGTACGTATTTGTATTGCATCAACTTCAAAATTTACAAAATCTAGGTTTTAATTTCTACTTAGTAGCTTAAAATTTATACATTAAATGTCACAAAATGTGAATTCAACTTTACACAATTAATGTTAGTATTAATTCTTATAGGAGAGTGTTTATAAATATAATAGATATATGCCCTTAATTAAACGGTCTTATCAACAATAATTTTTTTTTTTGAAGTAACGGTTTAATTAAAATAATTATTATAATAATAACGTGTGCTTTACTGATGCTGATTTCTTGCTGCTGTTTTTATAATGTAATTCTACAAATCTACTTCACTTTTTCTTGGGATAATCATCATCTTTAGGAATAGATATGTCCTGCAAATCAAGAACATCATCATAATTGTAATGTGAACCGATGAACCAAAAACTTTCCATAAAGGTAATTGACCACATGATTCACAGAAGTCCATAACAGGCCAATAGCTGTCGCACCAAGATGTTTCCATTTAGTGGTAGGGTCCACACAATAATTGTGGAAAATTTAATCAGTTTTAAACCATGGTAATGGACCGAACCAGTTTCTCTTGCTTTAATTTCTCATTGTTTTTCCTTTCGTTTCTCTGTTTCGACAAACTAGAAATAATCAAGAACCATTCCAATGGCAGAGCTTGTTCTTTCTGCTGTGCTTCCTGTGTTGTTTGACAAACTGACATCTCATGAACTGCTCAACTTTGCAACTCAAGAGGGTGTGCGTTCAAAGCTCAAGAAATGGGAAAAAACGTTGAAGATGATTAATGCACTGCTCATTGATGCAGAGGAGAAGCAGCTGACGAATGGAGCCGTGAAGATGTGGTTGGAGGAGCTCCAAGACTTGGCTTATGATGCGGAGGACATCTTGGATGAGTACGCTACTGAGGCTGTGAGTAGAAAGTTGAAGATTGAAGAGCATCAGGCTAGCACTTGCATGGCTTGGAAGCTCATTCCTGCTTGTTGCATTAGTGGTACTCCATATGCTTTATGGTCTGATTTCAGCATGCGTTCAAAGATAGATGGTATTACTAGTCGGTTGCTGGATCTCTGCAAACAAAGAACTGAACTCGGGTTGGTTGAGATTCCTGCAAGGAGACTGACTGGTTTGCAAAGGCCACCCACTACAAGTTTACAAATCGAACCTGTCGTCTATGGAAGAGATGAAGATAAAGCCAAAATACTTGAAATGGTGTTGTCTGATGAACCCGGTGATGCTAACCACGGTGTGGTATCCATTGTCGGCATGGGAGGACTCGGTAAAACAACGTTGGCTCAACATGTCTATAATGATGAGGCAATGACAGATTTTGACACAAAAGGATGGGTCTGTATCTCTGACGAATTTGATGTTACGAAAATCTCCAAAGCAATTCTTGAGTCCATCACTATGAGTGGCACAAATTTGACAACTTTGGATGCGGTGCAAAATCAACTCAAAGAGAAATTAGACGGAAGAAAATTCTTACTTGTCCTTGATGATGTTTGGAATGAAGACTATAGCAAGTGGCAGATACTGAGGTCACCCTTTATGGTTGGTGCTCGTGGGAGCAAGATCATTGTGACCACTCGTAATGAACATGTTGCCTTAACAATGGGACACTCCAATAGATGTCATAGATTACTTGGGCTTTCGGACGATGATTGTTGGTCGTTGTTTAGGAAGCATGCAGTTGATGATGAAGTTCTCAGTTCTCATCTTGTTGAATTAATTCGCCAAAAAGTCATTGGGAAGTGTAAGGGATTGCCTTTGGCTGCGAGGACTCTTGGTGGCCTTCTACGCTCCAAGAAAAGAGATGAATGGTTAGATATATTGAATAGTAGAATATGGGAATTACTGGGAAAAAGTGAGATCCCTACAGTCTTGCATATAAGCTACTACCACCTTCCTTCCCATTTAAAGAGATGTTTTGCATACTGTGGAATTCTTCCGAAAGATTATCAATTTGAAGAGAATGAACTTGTCCTATTGTGGATGGCAGAAGGCTTGATTCAAGAATCAAACAACAACAAACAATTGGAAGAATTAGGCGGTGAGTATTTTCATGATCTATTATCAAGGTCAATTTTTCAAATTTCAAGCGGCAATAGTTCTAAATTTATAATGCATGACCTTGTTAATGATTTGGCTCAAATGGTTTCAGGAAAACTAAGTTTTAGGGTGGAAGGTGAATTAGAGTCCAATAATCAATTTGAAAAAACTCGTCATGCCTCTTATCTACGTCATGAATATAATCTCAAAAAAAGATTTGAAGTCTTCAATGATGTTACGTGCTTAAGGACTCACTTGTCAGTGCCACCAATAAATGATTGGGCTAGAACATGTTATATTAGTAATATAGTTATTTCTGATTTATTCGGGAGGTTTAAAAAGTTGAGGGTTTTATCTTTACAAAAATATAATATCATTGAACTACCCGATTCAATCGGAGGCTTGAAACTTTTAAGATATCTCAATTTATCAGATACTGAAATCAAATGCTTGCCTGAGTCGATAAAATCAATGTGCAACTTGCAAACATTGATACTAAGAAATTGTTGTAGATTCTTGAAGTGGCCATCTAGTATGGGGAATTTGATTAATTTACGTCATGTCAATATTTTAGGTGCAACTTCAATAAAACATATGCCCATGGGAGTAAAAAAATGGGAACACCTCCGAACTTTGTCTAACTTTATTGTGAGTAAAGATTTTGGATCTAGTTTAAAAGATTTGAAGCACCTAAAGTTTCTCTGTGGAGAACTTCACATTTCCAAATTGGAAAACGTGATTGTTCTTGAAGATGCAATAGAATCCATATTGGATGATAAGAAAGACGTAAAAGCGCTTTTACTAGAATGGGGATCTAGGTTTGACGAATCACGATATGAGGCAACAGAATCAAGGGATATAGAAATGAATAAAAAAGTACTTGATATGCTTCAACCTCATCAAAATTTAGAAGAACTCACAATAAGATGTTATGAGGGTAATGCATTTTCTTCTTGGATTGGAGATAGTTCATTCTCTAAGATGACAATCCTAAAATTGGAATATTGTAGAAAGTGTACATCGTTACCTTCACTTGGATTGTTAGACTCACTTAAAAGTCTCACTATCAGAAGTATAAAAGAATTAGAAAGCATCAATTCTACATTTTATGGTCGGTGTTGTTCAAATCCTTTTAAATCTTTGGAGATTCTTCATTTTGAAAATTTAAAAAAATGTGAGTTTTGGGACCCTGTCCAAGAAAATGAGAGTTTCCCTAAGCTTCAAAAACTTTATATTGTAAATTGCCCAAAACTCTCTAAAAGATTACCCAACAACCTCTGTTCATTGGAAAAGCTTGTGATTCATAGCTGTGAGCAGTTCGTGGTTTCAATATCAAACATGCCAAAGCTGTGTAAACTAAAGCTTAACAAATGCAAGAAGATCGTGTGCACTAGTTCAACTTTCTTAGAGTCATTAGAACATATGACTCTTTCATATATTTCAGATTTTGATAATTTACCAAGGCAAAAACTTAAGAAAGTTCAAAATCTGAATATAGAGGGTGGCGAAGAACTCATAGAACTGTGGCAGAATGAGATTTTCCTTAAGAAGCCACATCAAGGGTTACCTAGTCTCAACTCCCTCAAAAAGCTGAATTTTCATAATTGCAATACCCTTACAACTTTATTTGAGGGGATTAAACAAAAAAATTTACATCTGGAAGAACTGAAAATTGAGTATTGTGATTCTCTGAATTTCATTTTCAGAGGACAATTACCTCAATCTCTAAAGAAGCTTCTTATACAAAACTGTGAGAACTTGCAATGTTTGTTGGGTGATAATGAGGATACTAGTACTTCTACATCATCGGCAACGTTTTCACTTCCGTCAAATCTCGAATACTTGTACATAGAGCGATGTTCATCTCTCACTTGCCTGCCATTAATAGAGCAACTCTCTGTCACACTCACAAGTCTCCATGTTTCTATGTGTCAAAAACTCACAACTTTGTCAATGACAGGTCATTTACCTGTTGCACTCAAACATCTTTCAATTGGGTCGTGCTCAGAGCTCACTACCTTATTACCAAAAGGCCAATTTCCTGAGACTCTTGAAACCCTATCTATAAGATATTGTGAAAAACTAGAGTCTATAGTTGAGAAATTTCATAATAATCGAGCTCTTTATGAAATTAAAATATCACGGTGTAAGAATCTCAAATCCCTTCCAGAGGGTCTGGAAACTCTTACCAATCTCAAATCCCTTGATATATTAAATTGTAGAGGTTTAGCCTCCTTCCCAAAAGGAGGGTTCCCCGACAGTAATTTAAGAGTTTTTCTCTATTATTGTGGGATGTTAGAAGCCCTACCCAGTGGAATACACACTCTCTCCTCTTTAGAAATAAGGCATTGTCCAAATATGTCCTTGTCTGCAGAAGATTTGCCCACCAAACTTACACGGCTTGAAATTACTTTTCTCAAACAATATAAACTGCTCACAGAAAGGGGTTTCCACAATTTCACCTCTCTAAAAGACCTCACCATTTTAGGATGGCTGGATGGAGAGTCTTTCCAAGAGACGGACATGGAAATTACTTTGCCCCCCCATCTAATTTCGTTGTCGATTCAAGGTTTCCCGGAATTGAAATGCCTACCTTTCAAGGATTTCGAAGACCTCTCCTCTCTTGAGACTCTGTCGATCACAGATTGCCCAAAGCTCACATCCCTTCCAAGCATTCTGCCATCCTCACTTCTGCATTTACGTATATGGGATTGCCCAGAGCTCACGTCCCTTCCAAGCATTCTGCCATCCTTACTTTTGAAATTACATATAGAGCTTTGCCCATCCCTAAAAGAAGCATGCAAAAGAGATAAAGGAAAAGAATGGCCCAAGATAGCCTACATCCCTTGCGTTCTGATACATCCTGAGGTCTTTAGATCATCCATGCTCATGTACGATTGGGAGTGAAGCATTAGAAGATTAGATCATCAATCCTCATAAGGTATAACAACAAAACACTTGGTCATGATAAACAATT
Source organism: Nephelium lappaceum (assembly GCA_021234005.1). Lineage (NCBI taxonomy): Eukaryota > Viridiplantae > Streptophyta > Magnoliopsida > Sapindales > Sapindaceae > Nephelium > Nephelium lappaceum. The sequence continues at coordinate 7,661,636 of CM037996.1, forward strand.
TCTCATTTTTAATGGGCTGTTCTAATCCTCTGTTTAATATTTTGGAATTACTGCTCTGCCTTTCAATTCAAACATTCATTAACTCATATGCATTATTACTTGCCAGATTGTATCTTATTTCTATTTGACTTATCACTCCATATATATTCAACTCTGTGGATCCTAAGATTGACCTACAAAATTCTCACTCCGGGTAATTACTACTTTCAATTCCGTATTTCATTTTTGGTTGAGCAAGTTGAATTCAATTCTTGTCACTAAAAATTAATGTGTTTGTCTACTGTTTAGATGTTTAGATGGTGGATCAAGTTGACAAGTCTCGATTTTTCTCTACTCTGACGAGTTGCATTCTACATAGACTAATCTGTTCTCGAGGACTGTATGTTGACTACAACAAAATTAGGAACTCGTCCAGCTACAAATGTAAGAATACTAGTTGACTTAAGTAATTGTTTGCTTTCATTATTAATTGAATGGCAAGTTTTCAGTTAGAGAAAATAGCTAAGAACTTGCCCTTATGCTTTGTCGTTTATAGTTTCTTGGTCTTATCTCAGGGGGATGCATATTAAATCCCTTTTCCACATTCAGCTGCTGTCAGTTGATGCAAATCCTCCTATATGACTTCCTGGGTCTGGTGCACATCCTCCTAGCAGTGCTTTTCCATTTCATATGTATGTTGCCACAGTGAAAGACCACTAGAATGAATAGCTGAGCATTCTTGCTTAGTATCTGTTTTTGAAGATACCAGATTATTTCAACTGTCCATGGAAAGTCTTTTGAGGTCATATATTGATATGATTCCCCATATTAGAAGGCTACTTTAAGGGACAGACAATTTCTTACTATCAAAGCTTGCAAGTTGAACTATGAATCTATTGATTTGGGTTAACTTTTTATGTGAGGGTCTTGAGGAACCAATGTTGAGGCTTTCAAATGTGTACATCTTTCTAATGATGTTAACGAGGGAAGAAAATATGGTGCAGAATCAATTCATTGAGAGAAGTCCTCTTTTCTACTCTGAGTTCATGTCCTTGAGCAGTTTGCTTCTTCTAGACAAGTCCTTGTTGTTCTGTGTTTTAATTGGTGAAATGCTGCTGGGAGATATTCTACTATTTTTGGACCACATGAGGTGCAGTTTATATGTTGGAATTTTAGTTGTGTAGTTTTTTTATGGATGAAATATCTGCTTATAATCAAGACTAAAATTCTGCAGTTTGAAATTACTTTGCTGCAAAGTTATGATGAGACTGCAACGTAGGGCTGTAGTTCCACATTTTGTCACTTGGAATGCTACAAAAAAAGCTACCACAGTTGTATATGTTGGCTTGGAAGCGAGGATCAACCGAGGTCAAACGACATCCCTCATTTATATTGTAAATTGGATTGTGCAAGCCCACCGGCGATCTCCAAATGCAGTCAATATTAAGCAGCTTCTCTTGCTGCAGCATCATCAATTGATCACAAAGCTGCCATTGTCACCTTGACTTTCCTTGGTCATGATAATAACTGATCTATTCTCATCTTCTATTTCAGGTATTCCTAGTTATAACTGCATGACACTTGGTCAGACAATCATGATAAACAGTTTCTTATTTTTGATTGCTTTAATGGGTTGTTCTAATTCTCTGTTTAGTATTTTGGAATTACTGCTTTGCGTTTCAATTCAAACACTCATTAACTTATATGCGTTATTACTTGCCACTTGGTTTTTCATATTTTAATGCCTTGGTCAACTATTCAGATGTTTAGATATTTAGATGGTGAATCAAGTTGACAAGTTTCAATATTTCTCTACTCTGAAGAGATTGCATTCTACATAGAATATTTGTTGTTAAGGACTGCACATCGGCTGCAACTGAATCAAGAACTCGTCCAGATACAAATGTAAGAATACTAATTGGTTTAAGTAATTGTTTGCTTTCACTATTAAGTGAATGGCTAGTTTTTAATTAGAGAAAATAGTTGAGATGGTAACTTGCCCTTATGCTTTGTCATTAAAGAAACTTGCATGGTTGTGATAAGGAGTAGATACAGTGTAACTTTGGTTTAATAAGACATGGCTGATTTTGAGTGTGTGCTATGACTAATACTGGAAAGTGTTGATGGCATCTGCAGATTATAATGTTTAACTACCTTTTCTCGAATATTTGAATAGCTGAAAATGTTGACCATTATGAATTCCATTTTGCAGGAAAACTAAGCCGAAATGACGGAAGAAATGAAGTCCCCTAATAAAGAATACAAATATCTATGCTAATTGCTTTGAATATTGGTAAACTACTTTATTATGGTGATTCTACAACTTTTGATTAATTTATTTTCATAATTTGTATTTTTATCAATAGACTAATGTTTGATACTTTACTACAGTTGATCTTCTTGTCAATAGTAACAGAGCAATGGTAAAAAAAGAGAAGAAAATCACTTGAACAACATTTAGTTAAATTTTCAAAAGCATCAATTTGAGTAAAATCATAAATCAGTTTCCATGTCTAAAACATATCATAGTAATAGTCTTGTATTCCTAAAAGTGACTAGAAAAATATCAGTTCCTTTGCTCTTATTTCAGGAGAATGCAAATTAAATCTCTTTTCCACATTCAGCTACTGTCAATTGATGCAAATCCTCCTATATGACTCCTTGGCTCTGGCACACATCTTCTTAGCAGGGCTTTTCAATTTCATCTGTATGCTGCCATAATGAAGGACCACTACAATGAATAGTTAAGCATTCTTGCTCGGTATCTGTTTTTGAAGATACCAAACTATTTTAACTATTCATGGAACGTCTTTTAAGTTAAATATTGATATGAATTCCCATATTAGAAGGCTACTTTAAGAGACAGACAATTTCTTACTATCAAAGTTTGCAAGTTGAACAATGAATCTATTGATGTGGGTCAACTTTCGATGTAATGGTCTTGAGGAACCGATGTTCAACCTTTCAAATTTGTACATCTTTCTAATGATGTTAACGAGGGAACAAAATATGGTGCAAAATCAGTTCTTTGAGAGAAGTCCTGTTTTCTACTCTGAGTTCAAGTTTTTGAGTAGTTTGTTTCTTCTAGACAAGTTGTTGATCTGTGTTTTAATTGGGGAAGTGCTACTGAGAGACGTTCTGCTATGGTTGGAATTTTAGTTACGACATGAGGTGCAGTTTATACATTAGAATTTTAGTTTTGTAGCTTTTTGTAGTTTTTTATGGATGAAATATCTTATTATAATCAAGATTAAAATTCTACAGTTCAAAGGTACTTTGCTGTAAAGTTATGATGAGGCTGCAAGCTTGGGCTGTAGTTCCATATTTTGTCACTTGAAATGCTACAAAAATTGCTGCCGCAGCTGTATATGTTGGTATGGAAGCGAGGATCAACAAAGATCAAACAGTATCCCTCATTTGTTTTGTAAGTTGGACTGTGCAAGCCCACTGGAGATAGCCAAATATAGTCAACATTTAGCAGCTTCTCTTGCTGCAGCATCATCAACGGACCACAAAGCTGCCATTGCCACCTTGACTTTCCTTGATCATGATAAGTAGTCCAAGACAGCTGACATCCTTTCTTTTACGTTAGATGGAAATTAATCTTAAGTTATTCATTCTTATCATCTATCTTAGGTAAGTCAATTTATAGTAATACAAAATTTACGTTTTCTTAATAAATAAGTTCATATTTTTGTAGCTTTAAATTTTAATGAATTGCTTTACAGTATAATCTTGCATTCTCTAATCTACTAATAGTTACTTCTCTGTTGTGTATAGAGTATTGTTAACTTATTTTCGTTTACACTTTTGAGATGTTCTTGCAAGCTTATTTGACGTTCTAATCTTGATTAATTGAAATGTGAAGGAAAATCTTATATTGATTTGCAAGTAACATATTGAATCAAGTCCCGATATAAGGAGGCAACTTAATGAGATGAAGACAAGTTCTTTGATATTAAAAATTGCAAGTTGGATAATACCTTTGAATCAACTTTGACCTTAATGTCAGAAGAATTAAGGTACAAATCCAAACTATATCTTTTAATTGATATTGTACAATATTGTCAGTTCTATATTATAGTAAATAACATGCGTTTCTTTCATTTTGGTTTTGTTTCAATTTGTTGCTATTCTAATTGAAGTCGCAATCATCTTTAAAGGTGTAAATCGCTAAATTTTGCATTTGTTTTCATTCTGAGTTGGAGCTTTCTGTAGTGTTCTTCTTTAGAGTAGTGCTCATGCTTATGTGTTGAATGGTTGGTCATGTTATTGGCAGTTGCTTTCCTTTATGGCTAGCTGACCTAAAGTGGAATGTATATGCTGAACTCTTTCTGTTGTATTTTGGTAAAGAAAATCTTAGAAGATGCTGATATAATCTGCTTTTAATTAGTACAGCCTAAAAATCACAACAATATTGCTGCAGAATTATGAGAAGGCAGCAAGGTCCGGTTGTAGATTCACTTTTTGTCCTGCTGGTGAAGGAGTTGTGTCAACTACATAATTTGGCATGTCAGCAAGGAGATAAAGGAACTCAAACATCATCCGTTTTTTCAAGTAATACTTTTGTGCAAGCCCATCAGAGATCCCAAAATTAGTTGATGTTTAGCAATTTCCAACCCTAGGATCATCAGCTGATGATTAAGTTGTTGTTATTGCCTTTAGTATACCTGGCCACAATAAGTATTTCGAGTTTGATATCATTTCATTTTTGTTTGTTAATCACTCTTTGAATAATTTAGAGAAATATTTATGTTGTATGTTATTAAGGTTTTTCAATTTCCAATTTGCAGCTATGAATTTTCATGAGAAGTACTTTACCTCGGGCTCTAACTCAGTTATGGATTGGAGACTTTTCAAGATTGAAATACTTGCTTTTTAAGGATTTCGAAGACTTCCTCTCTCTTGAGTGCTTGACAATCCTTCGTTGCTCAAAGCTCTTGATTAAGCTGTTGTTATTGCCTTTCTTTTCTTTTTTAATTTTTGTTTTCTCTTTAGTGGAAAGCAAGGGACTATCTAAATCCCAAGTGAAGTGATCCTAGTGTTGAATGCTTCTTTACCTTATTAATTAGTTAAACTGTTGCAGGTGAAATGGCAGAGCATTCTCTAGGTGAATTTATTAGAAAGTAAATCCATGAAAGTCGAGTTGCAAGTAACATGTTGATAAAACTCCCTATATTACAAGGCAATTTCAAAAGACAGGGACAATTTATTGATATCAACATTGCAAGTTTGACCACTGATTTGCATCGACTTTGATCTTATTGTCACAAAGGTTGAGGTACCAACATCCAAACTACATGTTTTAATCGATGATATTGTACAATATTGTTTATCCGTCTTTCAATAGAAAGCAATATTTTCTTAGAATCTAGTTCAATTTGTTGCTTATCACTATGAAATTTTGATTATCTCTAAAGCAGTGTATTGTTATCTTCTGCTAAAGACTAGATTTTGACTCTATTTTCAGTTGTTGAGTTATCGTTTCTTTGGTATCGAACATGCTGATTAGAGGAGTTTTCAGCTATGCTGGCAGACCTAAGGTGGAATATATATGCTCGAATTTTGGTTTTAGATATTTATATAAAGAATCTTAGACGATGCTGCTACTATCTGATTTTAATGGAGAGTAAGTCACTGTCATTTTGGTCACAGTTTTGCTGTAGAATTATAAGGAGGCTGCAAGGTCTGGTTCTAGTTCCACAATTTGTCTGTCCTACTCGGAAAAAGTTTGCTACAACTGGACCCTCTGGCATATAAGCAACGAGCAACTAAGATCGAACACCAACCCTTCTTTCAAGTAAAAGTGGAAGATTTGCTTTTATTATGGGGATACAACAACCGGAAAAGATTTATTAAAATTTAGGTTCAACACTCATTGTTCGTGTCTCTCATATTGTCATGATGGAAATACGATGGTTGATTGGTTGGCATCTTATAGTCTTCGTTTATCTCAAGATATGTGGAGTTTACTATTTCAGTGTCCACAATTTTGTACTACCTTGTTAATCGAGATTGTTTAGGCTTGGTATTGTTTTGGTTGATTGTTGGGATTTGGTTTTATATTCCCCACAATTTCTGTTTGCTATTCATTTTCTTTAATTTAATATAAAGAGTTAGCTTGAGAGGGTGTCTGCAAATGATAGGCAGACTTGTTGGGTGCCAACATAGTTGGGATGCTTCAAGATTTGTTTGATGCAACTCCTCTTTTGCTTGACTTTTCATTGACTAACGCATGTCCAAATTTTCATATTTGTATTAAATTTTCAAAATGACATTGATGATATAGTACAAAATGTATAAATATTGTTTGTTTTTGTCTATAATTTTCGAGTAAATAGCAAGATTTTCTCCAATTTATTAAATTTTGCTAGTTAATAATGTTTAATCCACTAGTGAAGTCAAAAAATTGATTGTTATTAACTATAGAAGTCTGTACCATGCATTAGTTTTATGTTATTGAGTTTAAGTCTTTTGCTGTAAATTTCTTTCTTTGTCAAAGAAGTTGTATAACTCCAAAATTTATTAAATTATTTTCAAATGATGTAATAAGTTAATGAAAAATATGGAATTTAGAAAAAATAAAAAAAAGGGCCATTAGGCATCAACAAAGTAGAAATATTTTTGTGGGCTAACAAATAAAGTTATCAATTTCTAGTTTCTAACAAAACTTTATTCATTTTTATCCATTTCACATAAGTGAATAATAGACATGTAATGTTGTACATAAAATATTTCACCTATATAAAATGATTTTTAATGAAAGCAATTCATATATGTAAATATTTTACACGTTATGTTGTACATAAAATGTTTCAAAGGGTTAAAAATGATAAAATAAACTATTAAAGTTTCATTTTAGTCTGAAAATGAATAATGTTTACTTTTATGCCAAAAACGATTTTATTATTATTATTAATTGGACTTAAAGTGAATTCATCTTTTTAGGTGTAATTCCAATGGTATCAGAATTTCACTTCTTTTGTCAAAACTCAAAACCATACAGTAGTCTTCTTGTGTTTTATCTCTGTGTTATGTTCACCAAGTTCTACTCCTAGTTATAAAGCTTCTTATAAGGACTACTTTAAATTCACTTACATAAATTTCACATTCTTTGTTAATGTAGTTTGCAACTGTTAGAGGGAAGAATTAAATGACTGAATTCTCCGGGTGTAAACACAAGACAATCATGATTCCAAAGTTCTAAAGAACACAAAAAAAAAAGGGAGGATAGCGTTCAGTAGGGCAAGAGAAATTTCATTTTCGAAAGATTCTAGGGGATGCTTTAGGGGCATCTTTGTACACAAGCTATTCCGGTTGATCATAACGTAAACAACTATTCGAAAGAGTAATTAGTAGCTACAATCACCATTATCCACTAATATACTAACTACGACACATCAAACTAGTTAGACGAAGCATCTCAAACGTGCCATCAAAATTCTCAGATATATACCCAATTGAATATCATTCTGTAAAAGAACAAACTCATCATTTTCATGTTACTAATAATTATAAGTCACTTCTCCAGAGATTACTAAAACTGCAAGAAAAGGAAACTCTTTCACAACTGATGTAATAATTATACCTATCCAATTGTGTTTAGAACTATGGAGTTATAATGCTTACCGAGACCAAATGCATGCCGATGGTATGACAGCATGATACTCGCATTAGATAAACCAGACCCGCCATCAGATTTGTACTCCTTTCCCATTTCCACATCAGGGAATGAACCTGAATATATCATTATATTCTTTCTCAGGCAGTGAGTCAAAGCTCTGTGCTCTAGCTCCCCTCCTCATGCTGCAGTTGATTCGACTTCTTTACAGTAATTCTCAAATCTCTCTGCTTGTGAACTTTCGGAATCATTGTTTATCATATTTTCAGACAGGTAAAAGGGTAGGAAATCAGATGCATGTTCCCTCATATATGCAGCCACCATTTCTCAAAGCTTTTGGTATGTATAAGAAGAAGAACCTCCTGAAAGATGAGCAAGCTGATCCTCAACAGCTCGATAGAGACAGTGCCCATCTGGCTTTATTTCGTTAACAGTCCATCCAAGAGGTTCAAGCTTCTTTTCCACTTTCTCATCTTCAACCATTCTATCACTTACAAGATTGCTCTGCTCTTCTTGAATCCTTTGCTCTCTTGCTGCTTCTTGCTGAGCTCTTTTCTCTCGCCTTTTTGCACCTTTGCTAGGCCTAGAACGATTGTGTTGGTTACTAACAGAAACCCCAGCAATGGCTTTCACCAAACTGTCAAGATTGCTTTTCCCATTTCCATTAGTAGTGCTATAGCCCAATGAAGCAAGTCCTCCAGCTTGGCAGAAAGTTCAGATATATCCTCCTCCACCTGCTTCTTCGTAGCCTTCTGTTCAGCCTTGCTACCTTTGGCTGCTGCCTTTTTCAGTTCAACTTCCTTGTTCTGCAGCTGTGCTATTTCTCTCCTGCATACACAAGGAAACAATGATTTCAAGATGGAGTAGGAAAGTTTAATGATATAAAATAAATATTGTCAAGGAAACAAAACCACTGTGATCATTGATAGCAGTAAAAAAGCCCCCCAAGTACATGTATATGAGCAGAAACCTATTGACACTTCTTTTGTAATCATATGACAACTCAAATGAAAATCAGATTTCGCAAATCCTAAAGTGAGTGTAAAACAATTCTAAGGCCTCTACAAGAAATCTCACCAAATATGGTAGGAGGTATTGAGAAAAAAGCTACTAGCAAGTTACAAATTTGGGTGTGGTGTGCGGAAGAGAAAATTTATTATTAAAAAATATATCCACAAAAGTAAAATGACGGTAACTTTATTCTCCACCTTTCCAAAAGAGGCCAGTTTGAGAATTTACACAACCCTCGACTTCATTTTCACACGACATTTATGACCCTGCCTTTGTATTAAGCTACCAAGCATCTTTGGAAGCTCTGTAAGATTAGACTGATTTCATGGAATGGAAACTATCTCAAAAATGAAAACCCAAATTGATATTCATGTTAATGCAACATAAAGCAAAAGAACTGCTGTGAGTCGATACAGAGTTAAAGTAAGAATCCAATTTTCATTGATCAAATCATTCAATTTCATAGCCTATTAGATCATTATTTTCAAAAAAATTAGACAAGAATAAAGATAGTCTTATAATATGAGGAGCATCTTGTACTTCATAAAAATCGGGAGCAATATAATCCTTTAAGGGCTGTCCTATCCAACTATCAAGCATTAAGATACGTTTCAACTTTGGACAATTATCATAAAAGATTTTCAACATATCATAAGACTCTCATCCTGAAATTTTAGGATTATTCCTTAGAGGAAATACTTCAATGCATACTTGTTCCGGTGGATCTACACCAAACTAAACTCTATTATTATTGTATATATATGCATGCTGTCTAAGAGTGTGCCCGGTGCTACATCAGAGGCATAAACTGATCTATATTTCATGGAATGGCCAAAAACCCATCATCATTGTAGGAACACAAAGAGAGAGAGAGAACTTATTGTGTGGCTTGGAAAAGGACAGGTTACCTGTGCCTAGACAGCATTTCATCACGAGTTTCCTGCTTCTTTGAAGATGTATCACTAGAATCCGGTTCAGATTGTTTCTTGAGGATCTTCCCATTTGAGCCGCAAAAATTACAGTTGACAATACAGAAAAGTTCATAACAAACTTTCAAAACAATCGATGACAAAGAGATCCGTCCTAGAAGTCAATGAGTAACTTAAATTGAAGAGAAGGAAACTGAATTTGTAAAGAAATCAACATGAAAACAAAGTTGCATAAAAACGTGTAAACAAGTGAATCTTCAAATTTCAAATTCCTAAAAATTCCATAATTGATTAACGTCGAATGAGAGAACCAAAAACCTAAAATTTCTATAAGCATTAATTATAGAACAAAAAAAGGTTAACAATTCCTCGATCTAAATATAACAAAACCAAATGTTTACTATCAAGTTTCAATTTTGTTGATATTTTATTGTAAAGAAATTCATTCAATATGTTGAACGAAACAGAGATTTATTTTGATTTTGGTGCACTATTATGTAAAAAGAGATTTATATAAGGACTATATTGCCCATAATATTATGACATATAAGAAGCTCAATGAATAATAGCACTATAGTCTTTATTCTGGTCTAATTAACCGATTCTTCAAAAGTAACGATCTATTAGACTATAAATTGAATAGTTTCATCAACGAATATTAGATTTTTTCTCAACTTAGAACAATTCTTTCGTTTTATTTTTCATTAACATGAACACAAATTTGGATTGTCAATTTTAAGATAGTTTATGTTCCGTGAAGATCAGCTTACTAATCTTGCACAGCTTTCTAACTTGGTAGCTTAATCTAAAGGCAACGTCATAAATAACATGTAAAAATGAAGTTGAGCTTCTTTGCACTCGTAAAAAAAGGTCGAATTATTGAGGGTACTTGAAACGGTCAGAAAATAGTTTATCAATAATAGCCAAAATTCTTGTAACGAAATTATTGTATTTGATCAATTGAATCACACAATAAGAGATATATTAATATAATATTATTAAATCACATGATAAGTAATGTATATAATATTATAAAATTAATTATCATATTTGTTAGTGTACAAATCTTAACTGATTAATTAAAACATTTTTTGTTGTTGTTGTTTTTTTTTTTTTGGTTTGAAAAGAATATATTTGTTGTTAGGGATATTTTAAAGTGTTTAAAGTGCATTTTTTTAATGAAATTTTACCTTTGTTTTGTAATGTTTAATTGAAGTACATAAAATTTATTTTTGGGTTTCTTTTATTTGAAATATTCTTTAAGAAGCATTTGTTTGTTTGTTTTTTTGGTAGAAAATGTATTTTAAATAAAAAAAAATTAAAAAAAATTATTTTGAAATTCAATCAATTAAATTTTTTAATAAAGCAAATTTAGATTTTTTAAATCGATATTTCAATTATGTGAAATAATCATGAAATCATAAATACCGATTAAATGACAATTATATGAATATTATTTTTCTTTAGTATGAATTTGTCATTTTAAACTAACATATAGATTTTTGTGATTGTTAACCTAAATTATCATTATTAGTATCTTTAAATTCGTGAGTCAAAATTTTTTTGGGCATATCAATTGACTACTTAATTAAAGAAGTGCAACTATGATACAGCCTTTTTTTTAAAGGAAAAAAAAAAAGAATAAAATCCTATTAAATGAGCATATCCATTCATAACTTAAATACTTAGTGTACTTTCTCATTACATTGACGATAGAGTTTGGGTTTCAGCAGGTACAAATCTCTAATATCATATATTCTAGAGCATAACTTAGACATGCTTGATAAGAGATTTTGAATTCTTACCTTGAATTAAAGTTCACAAAACCTCTAAATCCTATCATGGTTCTACTCAATTTGAAAGGAATCTCCAATAGAACCTCTTTTCTATTCACAAGGTAAAAATCTATGCTTTTGATGTCTGTGTTATTCATCATTGTATTTCAATAATGGTTCTTCATTCCAAAAAGTGAAAAGTTGTGTCAATTTTTTCTAGGTAAACTTAAGTTATATATACTACCATTATGCCTCCTCATTCTGTAATTCAAATTACAAACTGGTTACAGCTTAAGCAATTACTATACAGATGAAAACCTATCTAACCCGTGTTGGATAAATTAGCTAATTAGTTGAATGGGTCAAATTTATTTGACCCATTTGGATATTTAAGGCCCAATATTCTCATTGATAAGGGTCCCAAAACACTAACATCATGTATCTTTACTAAGATTTTGTTTTTATTATTATTGTGAGAATAGATCATTCTTGAGTACCTCAATCATTAATGTCAGTAAACTTCTATTTATCTTGTAATTATTAAAAATAAAAAGAGAAAAGTGAACTTATCTATAATTTATTATGTATTAAAGTTGCTTATGACATAAATAAACTAATGAGTGATAAGTGTAATATTAGTTAATCTCAATTCCTTAATTTTGAGTTAACAAAAAATCTTCTATGTTCCATGGCCAATTCATTACTATTTAAATAAGATGAGAAATGATTTAAAAAAAAAAACAAAAAACAAAACAAAACAAAAACAAAAGCAAAACAAAAGATGAGAAATAGTAAAATAAGTGGCCTGAATCCAAAGACGTAGCCAGGATTCAATGCTAAAGTGGGCTAGAAATTTTTTTTTTTTTAATCAAAACTCCATGCAAGATGAATTTTTGAAATGCATGATTAGTTAATTGAAAAACAAAGCTATACTTAATGAAGAGCATAGTAAATCTTAATCATATTTCAAAATGCTTACATCATAACAATTTTATATACGTATTTAAAATTATGGACTGTGTTTATTATTTGAATTATGATCAATATAAATCATATATAAGGGATTAAAATAAAAATCGATATAAATGATACTAATGAGTTAATATCATTAAAAGCACCAGAAGACATAAGAACTTAAACAATATAATAATCACAATTTACACCACAAGAATTTTACAAGGCTATCAACCAAAGATCTAATTCTTAATCAAGATAAACATTAATTACTAAATTCTCAATTTTAACTCTAAGACAATTTGTAACCAAAGACTGAAAATAATAAACATACTTTATTTTCATAATTGATCATATTTTATAACCAACAAGATTTTCAATAAAACTATACATTATATAGTTAATTTTTTTTTTGCAGCATATATAATAAAATTGTATACAATAATATAAAACTTGAGTACAATTTTCAAAAATAAAGGGTATTTGATTTGAAGAAAAGGATATAGAAATAAATGTTATTTTAATAAATTTAATTTAAAAAAATTCATACCTCTTACCAAATTGTTTAAAAATTTTGCTAAAATAATTTTTAAAGATTGAGTAGGGTAGGCTTGACCCTGCCCTAGCCCATTCAATGCTACATTCCTACTTGAATCATATTAGATATCTAAATTATACATGGATACATGGAGACTGAATTTAGACGATGCAAAGTCAAATCATATCCAGATTTAATCAATTTCATTGACACCCTGATCAATACTTTCTAGTAAGCTAGTTGTATAACGTAAAGAATGTGATTCCAAGTCAATTATTCGTTTGACATATCTTTTAGAACAAATTAATGTGACAATTACCTCTCTCGATTTTCTACACTTTCTCATATTTTGTCTATTTATTAATTTGGCCCATCTTGTAATACAAATTAACACGATAATCATGATAATCATGTAATGACAATGGAATGGCATTGTTTAGGGAATATGCTTCGTATAAACTTGTCTTCCAAAAATTATTATGTAAATTATTAAACTCAAAGCATAAAGCATAATAAAAATAAAGTAGAACACAATAAATTCACGTGATTCAGCATAACACCTATGTCCATGGAATGAAATTTTTAAAAAATATATATATATTTAAAAAAATACTATGAGTAATGGAGAAAACAAAATAGTGTTAAAATATCACAAAGTTCAAATCCCTATTGCACTAATTCTCTATCAGGTACAAAAAACACAACCCTAAAGAAAGTAGGATTATATATATATATATATATATATAGGTCAAATATCTATCGGAACTAATCAGGATAAGACTCTAATGCACAGTATGAAATATTGCTCCTAGAAAGCGAGAGAATGTTACCCACTCGAAGTGGAAAAATTGCACACACTTATAAGCTATGTTAATGTTCAAACCTTGTCCATCTACTTTCTAGTAAGCAAGATAGGTAGGGATGGCGCAATGGTGCCACCCCACTTGGGAGCAAGTAGGATCATATATGAATGTATCAAATAAGGACTTATATGGACTAATTAACAAAAGTCACATATATGACTAATTTAAACCATATATTAAAGTTGCTAACTTTTCTTAAATTGATAAAATCTAAAACCTCGCTTTCAAAAAAAAAAAAAAAAAGAAATAATAATAAAATCTAAAATCTCTCTTGTAACAAAAAGTCTTTTTTTTTGGAAAACAAAAAAAAAAAAAAAAAAAAAAAAAAAAAAAAAAAAAAAACCTCATCTATTTACTAATAAGACTATATTTTATAGTATTTCAAAAAAAAAAAACAAATAAATTCTATAGATAATTAATTAGGTTAAAACTGATATAAATATTCTTTGAAATATTAAAATCTCACTTAAAGTGTCATTAGATTTACTAGAATTCTTTTTTACAATAAAGGGTCTCTATTTATTGTTTAAATCCAACTACTTTGTATATAATTAGGTTAAACATCTTATTAATTCTATTTTTAAATTTAATTTGATGAAGGGTACACCCATTCTTTTTTGGTACAATTTGTTGAAATAACACTTTCCTTTTTCTATTTTTCTATTTCTTTGTTCCATATTTAAGAGGGTGTATTCATTTTAGTGTTTATTGGAGTTTGATAGACATTTTTTAAATGATAGATTTTGATGGAATTAATGGATTTCATAGACCCCATATAGATTTTTGTTAAAATTCTTTATGAAATCCAATGAAATTTGTGAAAATAAGGACAAGATTTGTTGAAGTTTATGAGTTTGCAAGAGTATCAATTCCTTGTACAATCGGTTACCTAAGTTAATTCAATCCACTTGAAATTGTATTACATTGGTTTTAGATTTTTATATGCCTGAAATGGACATTACATGAATTTTTTAAGCTTGAACTTTAAAATTGGGGCTTGGTGATCAAATTTTAAAATTAATTGATTTGGATTGAAAGATTTTCTAACAATGTCTTAAAATTAGATGCTCTATGGATACATTTCAAATAATAGTCCAAGTAGAAATTTTATTAATGAAAATATTGGAAGTAGAACTTTTAGGATTATTACTTTTAGAAAAATTGTTGGTCGTTTTCGTTATTTCATTTAGAAAGAGCTTTTATATATTACAGTACATAAATGTTTAAGTATATTTCTCCTATGCTAGCTGAACTATGTAATAGTGAACAAATTAAAGAAGCATATTATTTCCCTTTTCATTTCTTCCGTGTTCTAATAAAACAACATCTCTCTTTAAAAATAAAATAAAATAGCAACTAATATTCAATCTAAAGTTTCTTGGAGTTTAATGAAATTTTTATTTAATGATAGATTTTAGTGAAATTTATAGATTCTATAGATTTACATTAATTTTGTTAGATTATTTTAGAAATCCAATGAAATTTTTAGGACCATGGTTAGATTTGTTATAAACTTTTTTTTTTTTTTTTTCATAAAAATCACTTTAAAATCCATCCACATATATCACTTAAGTGAAATCTATGATCTCAATAACTTTTTGAATACACATAAATTTCATTAGATTCTATATAAATAATAAATTTAAATTGAATACATCTAAATTTAATGAATTCCATATAAATCTAGATTGAATGCATTTATATTTCAGTGTAATCCATTCAAATATGGTCTAAATACATTCAAACTTTTAAAATTTTCTAGATTTCAACAATCTCCGGATAGAATGCACCCCGAAGTATTATTCCAAATTCACATTTTGATTGTTACTTGGACTATCTCTAGATTAAGTTGATGAATGAGCCACAACCACCAAGCCCAGTATGTACCTAAGCAAGCCCAAAATTGGGTTGGGTCAGTGCTTGCATTGCCCATGGCCCAGTCTGTGCATTCCACTAAACCATTCAAATCAAATACCAAAAGTTTATGGACCTTATTGGGCTAAGTGATTGGGGCCCATTGTTGAAGTGCTGCTACAATTTGATAGGTAAGAATCATGTTAGGCTTGGCAGTTGGCAGTAATATTGGTCCAATGGAAAAGTAAAAAAATAAATAAACAAATTCACGAAGAAAATAAATAAAATTTATCTTGAATTTGATATTGACCACCTTTTGATTGCAGAGGTGAGTCAGAAGAAAATATAGGATGCATCCAATTCAACTTGTTAATTCTTAATATTTAATGTAATGCACGTGAACTCATCTGATTTCCATAAATGACATTAGTAAACTATAAAAATCTCGAATCGTAATTATACCATATGGGGTTTAACTATCTTATTGGTTGAGTAAGGTTATCTATCAATAACAATTCTTAGATATTCTTCAATAATTATTTTTATAATCAATTTAAAAATTATTATTAATTAGTAATCTTACTTAATCAGTAAAATATAGTCAAACCCATATGTATAACATAATATATATTAAATTAAAATGTTATGAGAATAATAGGGAGTCACGTTCAACATATCGTCCGTAACTTATAATTATATCCAAATAAAATGAAAAGAGAAATATGATGCTATGAAATCATTGAATGATGGTGGCGGTTTTCCAATTAAAGAACATGTGTCAAATTTATAATGTCCTACTTTTAAATTGTCTCTTAAAATTAGAATGACCTTTTGAAATATGATTTGATCAGTTGTACTATCTTGGATACTGACATGTACTATAAATTCTGTAATGCACCAAATAATTACTTCTCTGCCTAAATAGATGAGAGGTTCTTGATCTTTCTTGGCACGAGAGGATGGACACTCATTCCGTCTTTCAGTGTGGGACGCACCCACTCCTATCAGATTCCCTAAAATCAGAGCTTTTAATATTATTAAATTTAAAGTATTACTTTCTAATTTAAACCACATATTAAAGTTACTAACTTTTCTTAAATTTATAGAATCTTAAGCCTTATGTAAATTATCCCATTTTTATAAGTGAAAACCACTCTCTCTACACTCATCCATAATCTCTTCTTTCTCTACATTTCTTAGTTCTCTACATAAGTCTTATTACTTATTTGTTTCCTAAAGTTTACAACAGCATCAAATTTATAATCTCTTACTTTTAAATTGTCTCTTAGAATTATAAAGAGCTTTTGAATCCGATTTGATCAAATGCATTGTATTGGATACTGACATCTAAATATAAATCTTTTTTTTGGAAATAGTAACTATGAATTTTATAATGCACCTAATAATTCCTTCTTTGCATAAAAAAAGATCAGATGCATTGTATTGGATACTGAATGCACATCAACCAGCTTGTCTGTACATGTAAAATTATTGCGTACCGAGCAAATACAACATCAATCAACTTGTCTACACCTGTTTGGAATATAATCACTATAGCGCATGTGAATGCACATCAATCAGCTTGTCTATACATGTAAAATTCTGGCTTACTTAATAAGGTAACCCGACATGTGACTGTTAAGGCATGTGCTACTAAAACAGAAACCGATAAATAAAACTTAAAAAAAAAAAAAAAAAAAAAAGAAACTGACAAATAAATTTAAAATGTGAAAACTTGGTAGCAAACAAAAGTTACATAAAGTCATATATGGCCCGCAAGGCGCGTGCGATTTTGCCCCATTATTGAAATACATCGCTAATATTACGATCCGAAAAATCACTCTTATAATAAAACAAAAGCAATTCATATAAAGAGAAGAATTATAATCCAAGCTTTATGTTTTAAATAATAAATATGAGATTTAAATCTTTAATCTCTTATCTCAAGATGGATACTCAATCATTTTTAAATAATTTAATGGATCAACGCGGTTTTAAAACTATTTTTGTATATTCAATTATAAATTTTATCAAAGTAGAAATCAAAAGAACAATCAGAGCCAATAACGGTAAGTATTAAACTACGATTTAGGGATTAGCTCTCATGAACGAAAGGGAGTAACCCACATCTGATTGGAGGGGGTAACCCACTTGAACAATTTTGATCATAAAACTAATACAAAAGTAAAAATTTTATAACTTATGTAAGTCTTAGAATTTATATAATTCTATCTTAATCCAATTATTTATATGAGCATCAATTTTATTTAAATTTGACTACCATATTGATTCGGTAAAATTATTCATCAATAATAATTCTTAAATATTTTTTAATAATTAACCACCTTTTATAACGGGTGTTCTTATCAATCCTATAACGTAATCAAACCCTATTTTATTTATATCAATTTATCTAATTAGTAAAAACAAGTCGTCACTTTTAACTAAATGGTTGTATATATAAGCAACTTATTCACTCATACATTTCTCCATCATCTTCTTCCATGGCATCCTGGCTCCAATTCCTCTCAGTTCTCTGCCTTCAATGGCTTATCATCATCATTGGTTGCTCTTCATCCAAAGAAATCCCCAAGGTATATACGCAGTTTTTGCTCACCAGAAAAATGTATAAAACGTTTAAAATTAACGTTTCATCAAATTAAATCAATATTTTTCTTAGCAGTTCCACCATTTTCCTTGCAACAACACAGATCTGTACTCTTGTTGTCGCTGATATTGAATTTTATTTAATGATATGTTATTATGTGCTAGCAGCGTTACATTGTCTACATGGGAAGTTCGACGTTATCGAATGGAACTGCACAGGACGTTGAAACCGCAGAGTTGGCCCATTTGAAATTATTGTCTTCCATTATTCCAAGGTTAATAATTGTTTTTGGTATTTTATTGCCTTCATCTATTAATTGAAAATGATTGATTATGAGTTTAGTTTCTAATAATAAATTTGTTGCACGCAGTGAAGAGAGTAAGAGAATATCTCTAATCCACCATTACTACCATGCTTTCAAGGGCTTCACTGCCATGCTCACTGACGAAGAAGCTTCTGCACTATCTGGTAATTAAATAAATGACCAAAGTCCGACGATGATAGTGTTACAATATTAGCAAATTATCTTGTCACTGTCCCTCTCAAATCTCAAATCTCAAATTATCTTCGTCTTCTCTTCTCCTCCTGCTCATCTTTTCTTCTTCTTCTTGTTCTCTTCTCTTCTTCTTCTTTGTTTCTTCTTCTTCTTCGTAATATGGGTTCAAATCGAACCCATATTTCATCTGGGTTCGTTAACGAACCTAGATGTGGGTTCATTAGAACCCAGCTGTGGGTTCATTAGAACCCAGATTTCATCTGGGTTCTGGAACGAACCCAGATGAAATTTGGGCTCTGAAACGAACCCAAATTCCAACAGGGTTTGATTCGAACCCACATGGAATTTGGGTTTGTTCCAAACGAACCCAGATGAGATCTGAGTTCGTTTTCAATGAATCTGGGTTCGTTTCAGAACCCAAATCTCATATGGGTTGATTTGATGATTATTTATTGGTTTTTAGTTTGATTTGATGTTGAGTTGGTTTTTGGTTTGATTTTCAGGTAAATTGATGATGATTTTTGAGGTTGATGATGGTTTTCAAGGGATTTTTGGTGATGGGTAGATGATGATTTTTGAGGTTGATGATAGTTTTCAGGGGATTTTTGGTGATAGATTTATTGTTGACAATGTTGATGATGATTTATTGATGATGTTATGTATGGGGAAAAAGAAGAAGTGGATTGGCAGTTGAAGCTTTTTTTTTTTTTTTTTGGGTTATGGTGATCCAAATTTGATCTCCACCATCCATCTGGTGAGATGGATGGTGGAGATCCAATCCTGAAGATTGGATTTTTTTTTTATTTTTAATTTTTTTCTAATTAAATGAAAATTTTAATTGTTTTTAAATTTTTTTTGAAAAATTCTTAAATGATGAGGATATTTTGGTCTTTTTGTCTATCAGCGGTTAACTTTAACGAAATTTTCTAATGGCAGTAGACCGTATACTAAATTATAATTAATAGTAAACTTTGATTCAGTTTGTAATTAATTTCAAATCAGTAGGTTAAAGTGTAATTTATTCTAATATATATTGCTCGTTTGTTTCACAATGACTACTCCTATAAAAATAATTAATTATTGAAAATTTTTAAATAATTTAGAATTATTTAATGGAAAGAGGGAATAAAAGGTTGATGAAGGGCATTGGTGAAAGCAGGACACGATGATGTGGTGTCAGTGTTCCCGGATCCGGTTCTTGAGCTTCACACAACCCGTTCTTGGGATTTTTTACACCTCCCACCACCCTCTAGCTTTCGGTCCAACCACAAATATGGTAAATGGTATCGGCCAAGCGATGTCATTATTGGTGTTATAGACACAGGTATATTCATCTTATCTTCTGTTTTACAATTACATTTACATATAATATTTGAATGTCATTAAAGGTTCTCTTATTTTGTATCACTAATAATGAGTTTTAAAATTATTATCAAAGTATAAAAATAAGTATTTTTTTAATGCAATATTAATTTATTTATGAACATAGGGAATAAAGGAAAATGCCCATGTTCGTGAATAGAGATATGACACTAATAAAATTTATTTTTATAATAAAGAGATGAAATGAAAAGTATGTATTTGGATATAAAAGGTTTAATTGTATAATGGAAATAATTTTTTTTTTTTTTGATAGAATAATGGAAATAATTTATGTGTTTTTATGTATTACTGCATTACATGTCTAATTCTTTTATCGAAAGTGTAAATTATATAAAGCTGTTCTTACCATCAGCAAATTGCGGCCCCTGAAGGGCCTTGTTCATAAGCTCCTTTTAGATTTTGTTCATAAACTTGTTCTGGATTTTAGATTTTATTTAAATCATTAGTTACTTACTCCAACTTTTGGTTCTAAAAATAGTTTATTAAAAGAAAAGAAAAAATTACACTTAATCGAGCTAAGGTTTTAAATTTAACATTCGAAATCAATTTTGTGAAAATTCATTTATCTTCTTTACTATTAATTAAAATTTGTTAAAATTGAACATTAAGTTAACCAATCTTGACCATCTAGGAGAAAAATACCTTTAACATAATAATTAGGCTCACCTTCCTTTCCAACAACAGCAACAGGGGGAGGCAAGCCCCATTCCTTAACAACCAAGGGAGAGTTCATGTCATCATCACATGTTCGAAGCACACTCCCCAATTGGGTTTTCATAGTTTGGCTAATTTACATTGTTTATAAATTATATAATTAAAAATTATATATGAAATGACGACGTTATCTTTCTAACTATTAATTTTTGTTGCTTTTAACTACTTGCAGAGAAGTTCAATATTAATGTTTGAAAAACTTGATTTTGAGTGTCAAATGCAAACCCCATGTAGGTAGGGTCAATTTATTTTATAATAAAAAAAAAATAAGTTAAATTTTAGTAAATTTTCGATAAACAACTGAAAAGAAAAATTAAAAAAAAAAACTAGTCCTTAAACACCTTCATCAGTATTGACGGTGACCTGCATGTATGTGGAGGAGAGATCACAAAGCTCCTGCATTATGGAGGATATCCTTTATTAGTAAATTTACGCTGTTTAATATATATTTTATAAAGTATTAATTTATTTGTTTACAAGTACATTGGTCGTTTCAAAAGGTATAACAATCTGTTTAGTAATTATATTTTAAAATTGACAGAAACAGATTTACTAACATTTATTTAATTTTGGGAGGGTGTTCTCGAATGAAACTAAATTATTCCATGTATATAAATAAAAGTTGTAGATATATATTTGCATTAACTCTCGTTAAAATGATTGCATTAAATGGTCCAGGAGTATGGCCAGAGTCTGAAAGCTTCGAAGACACTGGAATGAGCGAAATCCCTTCAAGATGGAAAGGAATTTGCATGGAATCTGCAGACTTCAAGAAGTTCCATTGTAACAGGTATTCATGTTATTTAGATTTATTTTTGGAAAATGATTATTTGTCAAAATTATTATTTCCCCCTTGAGATTTGTAAATACATGTTACGCCCCGTGATTTTCTGTTTTCTCTAATATCTTCCTATGGCATTAGTACTTTATGGCCCTATTTGTTTGACAGGATTTGATGGGTGGGATCAGATTTCAAATCCTAAGCCCATCGAGTCTTGTGTTTGGGCCTGGGGAGGGAAGGGTTATCTCCCTTCCTAGGCCTACCTTCATTCCGTGTCACGACAGGAAATTGAAATCCACATTCATTTCCAATGCATAAAAAATCAATTAGTAAAACAAATTTAGAGCAAGTTATATATTAATTAGTTACCTAGTTAAAACCTGTTACCAGGTGGAGTAAACTTTATAAGTTTATTACAATTTAGCTACCTGTCATTAGTTTAGGTTAGTGAATAGTTAATCAATTTTAACACATGTAGGAGTATTTTTCTCTTTTCACTTTATTTTAAATTTTTGTTATATACTTTTTTTTTTTTTTATAAAAAACCACAAAAGGAAATTTGATCTCCACCCATCTCCATCTCCATGGAGATTTAATCTCTTTAGAGATGGAGATCCAAGATCTCCGTTGATGATCTGGGTCTCCTTTACTAGCGACCAACATCAAACACATCAAAACATATCAAACATCTAACAACTAGATCAACCAACTGATCTCTCTCATCCTTATCTCTCTGCACACCACTCTTCATCTCTCTTTATTTATTTTTTGAACTTTTTATATAAATTTATTTTTTAATTTTTATTTAATTTATTTTAAAATTTATTTCAATAAAGGGTATTATAGTCTTTTTATCAATTTTTTATTTGTTCAAACTAGTCAAAATATATAGGTTGTCAACCATTAGAGGTATTTTGCATATTTGTTGCACTTTAACACTGTTCATCCTCAAAGATAATGGAGTTGAGGGAATGGCCAGGTGGGCAATTTCTAATACATACACAAAATTTGAATTGCTAATAAATACACAAAATTTGAATTGGGTAGTTAATTTGTAATTTGTTCTAAAATTTATAATTAATTTTTTAATTTTCATTTATAATTATTTTTTTAATTTTTCATTTTTAATATAACTGAAAATTAATTTAATCTAGTATTATATTTTTTTAGTTCATTTCAATTCAATCCAATCTCAATTTCATCAAACACATTGAAACACTAATTTAACCAAATCCTGTACCATTCATTCTTATCTTATCAAATTTTATCTAATCCTATCTCATCCAATCCCTTATGCCAAATGCGCCTTATTTGTATTCTCAATTATTTTAAAATGTTAAAATGATGAATGATAAAAATAAGTAAATTTCACCTCAAATTAATTTAATATAATTAGAAAAAAAAAATCACCTATCTCACAAGTTTCGCCTCTTTTCTTTACTTCCATTCCCAAAAGCGTACCTCTTTCTCATTTTGCTAACTGTCCCTTATTGGCTTCAACTGTTGGGTGTTAAGTGGCAGTTAGGGTTTGTTGTTAGTGTTTGTGGGTTAGAGTTTGGTATGGAGTGGTGAAGACAATAAGGATATGTTGAAGAGGTGAGCTATCTGTTATGGTCGATGCAAATGAAGAAGGGGGATGGATGGTAAAGGTGGGCAAAAAAATAGAAACTGAACGAACCAACCCAAACTGGATCGAAAATATCGGTTTTCCACTTGTATTCAATTCAGTTTAGTTTTTAATTTATAAACCATTTTTTTTTTTTTGGTTCAATTCGGTTTTGGGTCGGAAAATCGACCCAAGTTGAAATCATAAAATCTATTGAGGTGTGAAAGTGGGCTCTCATACTTTCTTTACACTCTCTTTCCTTACCTATCGCCGACCTCAAAAGTCACACATTCTTTCCACTTTCTCTTTCCTTTGGCAAAGCCTTCTCTATATCGAACCATCAGAGCTTATCTTGTTGTCTAGAGCGGCGATTGCTATGGTGGTTAGAGTGACTCTTCGTGTTGCTACTTGGGATCGATTGTGGCTGACAACCAAAAGCAACGACATAGACGACAATCTTAGTTGTAGGCTCGGTATTATCGTTGTCTGATTTTTTCTGTTTGATGTTGCAAACGGTCCCTAATATGAGAGGAGCAGGAAGGATGCACATCTCATGTACTAGTTATCGTGCCCATGGTAAATGTTGGGTAGCCAAGTGTGGAGCAGATAACTGCTGAAAGCATCTAAGTAGTAAACCCGCCCGAAGATGAGTGCTCTCCTATTCTGACTTCCCCGGAGCCTTTGATAGCATAGTTGAGATAGCGACGTATTCTCTGCCATTGTGGGGATGGAATGACAAAAGTTTTGAGAATTCAAGAGAAGGTCACGACGACACGGGCCGTTTTAAATATTTTTATCTTATATTTTAAAGTGGCTTAGACAAATTCTTTTATTATTAATTTTTTTTTTAAAAAAAAAAAAATTGTTCAACAATGATTTGATTCATGTGACAATAATAATCAAATACATACATATATGCATATATATATATATATATGTATATATATGCAGATATTGAAAAATATAGTGTACACCCCCAATTTATAAGTTCACCCATTAGTAAAATTTTAAATTTTGATCATTACTATAAGCACTCATTCAAATTTCAATAATACCTTAATCAGAATGAATTTACTTTTATTTTATTTTCTATATAAGTAAACTCAATTAATTTTTTAAGACAATTACAAAAAATCCAATTTTCTTTTTTGACCCAGTTTACTCCAAATGAAAGCGCTGAGTTCAAAATTCAAAACCTCCATTGAAGATCCATAGAGAGGTGATGAGTGAATGTCTAAAACAAAATCAATAAGAAATCAAGGGGTCTTTGATGATGTGGGGTAGTGGGCGTGTACTTTGTAGTTGGAAATCCAAGAAGTAGGTTCGGATTGAAGAGATGAGAATGGAATCTTTATTTTAGTGATTGTTCTGATTTTTTTTTTCTTGTGGACTTGGCTTTGTTAAAGTTTTTCCTTTATGCACATTATTTTTCTAATATAATAAAACTAGTATAAATTAAATAAATAATATATCTTGTGCTTGGAATCCTCTACCATAAATCCATTAGCCATTTCTCTTTTCTTCAATTTGATGGTTGAACAAAATTAGGGTTTAATAATCAATGGATGTTGATTTACTTTTATTTGGATTTGTTCTTAATTGTCCTTTTGTTTAGGGATACTTTTGTAATGAAAAATTTTAATAAAATACTGGTGTATACATCATATTTATGGGTGGCAATATCAACATTCTATATGATGAGGTGAACTGTCAATACTCTAAATTATATCTTAAATTTTAAATTTCAATTCTATTCCTATATGACATTATAAACACTGGCGCACTCAGCGCATTAATAGGGGGACACATGCCCCTCCTGAAATTTTTGAAATCTTCAAAAGGTTTTTTTTTTTTTTCCTTCAGTTTTACCTATTACAAAATTTCTATTAAATTTTTTACATATATTCCTAAATCTATTAGTTGCAAAAATAAAGTATAAATTCATCATTTTATTAAATTTAATCTTCTATCCGTGTCTTTATTAATACTTAATTTTTATTATTTTCTTAATTTTTATTCAAATATTTCTTTATTATTTCTCAGAATCTTTATAATTAATAATAATAATAATAATAATAATAATAATAATAATAAGTAAAGGTATATGTATTTACAATTTTCATTGAAATATTAATATCTTCTTAGACATTTTAAGTATAATATGAATATCTCTAACTTGAATTGAAAATTAAATTAATGAATTATAAAATTATAAAATATAAATTTTAATGTGTTACATTTAATTTCTTAAACTATAATCATGATTTAATTTTTATTTTTTAATTATTCTTGTAATTTACAATTGTTGGTAACCAATAAAGCGATACAACTCTCTTATGTAAAGAGATATGTTATGTTATATAATTTGGTTAAATTTTATTTTTCGCAAAACTTAATTTATAATTTAAAAATAAGTTTTACGTCAAAAAATTTAAATATAAATTTTATATAATTTGATTGAGAGTCATTACACTATGATCACAAATAAAAAATTTAAGTAAACTATCATTTGATAAGAATGTTGTTTCAATTTTTTATGCTTTATAATAAGCGATTTTAAAATTTTTAGATTATATATGTACTTAATTAAATGCAGTATTTATTTTCGTTTTTAGTTACTTTGAAGCTGATTGAGACTAACTACAAATCATCCAAGAAGGAAAATTCATATATGACTACTATAATTTTAGTTATTTTTAATATTATTAGCAATTTATTGAAGTGTTCTTTTGTAATATGAATTGTTGGATCCGTCACTAATTATATATTCATTGGTTATAAACCATATTCATTGCTGGCAGGAAATTGATCGGAGCAAGATACTACTCCAGGGAATCCCAATCGCCCAGAGACTTTGATGGACATGGAACTCACGTAGCCTCGATAGCGGCTGGGGCCCACGTAGCCAATGCAAGCTACTATGGGTTAGCCAAAGGCACAGCCAGAGGTGGATCGCCTTTATCTAGGATAGCAAGCTACAAGGTAAGCGTGAGTGATGGAAGTTATGGTTCGGCAGTTTTGCAGGCCTTTCAAGATGCTATTATGGATGGAGTTGATATAATCTCATTGTCTATCGGGTACAAAAAGCCAGTTGCTGTTCCTGTCTTAAGCGATCCAAATGCTATTGGAGCGTTTCATGCAGAAAAAATGGGAATCATGGTTGTGTGTTCTGGTGGAAATGCAGGGCCTCGTCCTCGCACTGTTGGTAATACTGCTCCTTGGATCTTCACTGTTGCTGCTACCACTATTGATAGGAATTTCCAATCTACTGTGCTTCTTGGCGATGGCAAAAGTATTCAAGTAAGATCACTTTCACCCATCAAACAAATTTATAATTATAATCTTTATATCTTAATTGAGATTTTTTTTTCACTACAAAATAAACTTACATTCGATCAGAACCAAAGAACCAATACAAGAAGGCCTTTCATCAGCCAATGTTGATCCTCGACAGAGGACAAGGCCAGATAAGCAACCGAATGGGCGACACCATTCCTAATCCTAAAGATATATAGCATGGCTTCTAGCAGGGGCAAAAAGCTAGAAAGCAATGAAGAAGGATATCATATTTAGACGCTAATGAAGAAGGATATCATATTTAATGAGGAAACAAAATATATTTTATATAAACTTAAAAAGAGTTATATAATATATCGGTAATTGTTTATGTAGATTTTGTAAATAAAATAAAACTCGGGGGTTGTGGCCCCTGTCAGCATTCCCTTAGCCCTGCCTCTCTTCGAGAAACACCAAAAATGTTATAAAGACCTTCAACATCATCACTAAATAGGATCGGCAAGACTAAAGAAGACAGATCATTTGATATATTTGCACAAATAATATAATTAATTAAATTAATAATAGTTACAATTTTTTTTATCCTTTGTTTTTAAAATTTGAGAATTATAGTCACATCACAATCTAATAATTCCTTAATTTACTGATATTGAGAAATGACTATATTTCTCAAGCTAAGGGGTGCTAAAGTCCATTTCAATTCTTGTCATTGCAGGGAGCTTCCATTTATTTCTCAAAATCCCCTTCGAAAAGTGCCTATCCCCTGGCATTTGGGAAAGATGTTGCTGTTAATTTGACCATTGAACCAGAAGCAAGGTAATTTTATATTTCCAACTTACGTGTAAATCTTATAGTTTGTTTGAGGTTCTATTTAACTATGATAAAAGTGCTTGGCTTGGATGGTAGGGAAGAGAGATGACGTTACAAACACACCTTTTAAAAATTTAAAGAGGTCAATAATTACTTAAACCATTTTCAAAATTTTGAAGACTAAAGAATCTTAAAATTAATGCAATTCATAAGTGCGTTAGATATAATTACATATCTAAAAGAATGTAATTGAAAATTTGCTTTGATTATATGTGTTAACAATGTTTATAACTGCAATTCATATCATTAATTCGATAAAGCGCACTTTTATTATAAAATACAGGAGATGCCAAACAGGATCATTAGATCCTAAGAAAGTTGCGGGCAAAATAATTGTTTGCTATGGTGGTGATCCAATTGGAGATGAATTGGAACCTCTGGTAAATGCAACAATAACTGCTAAGGCCGAAGGGTTAATTTTGGTAAATGAGGAACTGAGAGGCTTGGCTATTGAATCTGGAATATTTCCATATTTAGCAGTTGGCAAAATTGAAGGATCTCAAATCGTTAAGTACATCAGTTCTACCAAGTAAGCCTGGTTATTTACTCATTACCACTATTGAAAGTTAATTATGAGGTGCATTTTCACAATACTGAATGTTAACACAGGAACCCAACTGCAACAATCCTCCCAACAGTTGAAGTTCCAAGGTATAAGCCAGCACCAGTTGTTGCTTATTTCTCATCAAGAGGTCCAGGACTGGTAACAGAAAATATTATCAAGGTTAGGTTAATTATTATCACCTCAACATTCTCTTAAATAGATTCAAAGATGCCTAATTAATACACTTCATCGGATCAAGTACCCATATTATTTGTGAACACTTTTTTTTAAGAAAAAATATTATTGTTTTACCCAAACTTTTTAATTTAGATTTATATTCAAATAATATGAGAAATGAGTTATAATTCACATATATCATTCACCATATTATCTCAATACCTATATGACAATTTCAAGTTATACTACACAATTTGAGCAAGAATTTGAACAAAATAGTACTCTTATATAACTTTATAGTACTAATTTATGTTAAAAATATACTAATAATATTCTATAGAACATGCATGCCACTTACATATGGTATCATGATCACCTAGAATGTATAGATACGGCATTATATGTTGGATATATAACTCGATTACAGCTCCATGTTATTAAAATTTTGCATATTTTGTTATTCAGCCCGATGTGGCTGCTCCGGGAGTGAACATACTAGCTGCAGCTATTCCATTTTATCTAAGAGGGCTTGGACCACCAAAGCCACAAAATTTTGCTCTAAAGTCAGGCACATCCCAGGCATGCCCACATGTGAGCGGAGCTGCTGCATTCATTAGATCAGTTCATCATGGATGGACTTCCTCCATGATCAAATCAGCCCTCATGACGACAGGTTCATTTGATACTTGCAACTCATAGAATGCTCTTATCTTGTTTATGTTTCTTAATTATTTTTCAGTATTTTTTTTTTTTTCAAAAATAAAAACAGAACAAGGGGAACAAAGTCTAAAGTGTCTGATAAATCCGTAGATCACTAAATAAATGATTTTTATTTTATTTTTTCTCAAATACTCTCTTGTCTTAGCTTGATTATTAACAAGGAAACTATATATTTCATGAATGCAGCAACTGGGTATGATAACTTGAGAAAACCGATGACAAATAGCACAGGACACTATGCAAATCCACATGACGTGGGAGCTGGAGAGATCAACCCACTCGAAGCTCTTAATCCTGGATTAGTTTTTGAAACAACAATGAAAGATTACTTGAATTTCATTTGTTATTATTATGGTGTTTCTGCAGAGAAAATTATTCGCCTCGTATTGGGGGAAAAACATGAATGCACAGCAAAGTCCAGTGAAAATCTCATCTCCGATATTAATTATCCATCAATCTCCATAAGCCAGCTTTCTATGGGTGGAGGTGTCAGAATTGTCAGAAGAACTGCCACCAACGTAGGATCACCAAATGCCACGTACATTGCTAGGGTTCATGCTCCTTCAGGATTATTCGTTAAGGTGTTGCCTGAAAAGATTGCTTTCACTGAAAGTAGAAAAAAGGTATCTTTCGAAGTTGCTTTCTATAGCAAGAAGGAGGCTTCTCGTGGCTACAAATTTGGTTCAATAACTTGGTTGGATGGTCGACATTCCGTTCGCATGGTGTTTGCAGTGAATGTTCAATAAATATTTTGAATAATATATATCCAGAAAAGTTTTGAGATGTATATGTGTGTGTTTGTGTTTTGTGAAATTAAGTTATGTGTTAATCTCGCCTGGAATTGTTTTGTCTAATCTCTTGCACTGAAACAAGAGATTTAAGAACCAACCTTTGTATCAATAAATACAAAGCATTACTACGTGCCATGCTAGTTATAAAAATAAAATAAAAGTTATTTAACATTATTGCTATTTATTTTGAAAATTATTTGTGCTTTTGGTTTGTAATCCTTATATAGTTGAATCTAGTTTGTGATAGTAAAACTTCAAAGCGTCTCGTAAGAATGTTATAAAAAATAAAATAGAATCAGTATAATGTAGGTTCGTACTACAATAAGCTTAAATTTTAGGTACGAACCATAGCGAGATAAACTGAACTATTGACTTTCATAAAAAATTGATTAAGATCCCCTACTAATTTGATGTGTCTTGATCTTTTATAGATTCCTGATAAGTAGGAACCAAACAAATGAAAAGACGACTAGCTAAATGGATAAGACTAGTTCTTTTTTCCTCTCTTAGATGGTAGTTAAAGACACCCTTTTTTTTTTTTTCTTGAAGGTTTGGGATTACCCCAAGAATTAGCTTGGACTGAGCGAAATAAGACTCCGATGGCACGACCTAAGAAGTGGCTTCCAAGTAGGAGGGACCCATGACTTGTGGCATCATAGTTGTGGACTGAAGCTTTAACCACTACAGCAACCCCACTTCTTATGGCAGTTAAAGACTTCGGTGGGATACATCATTTACTTTATTTATACGTTATTTCAAAGGAATAGATATAGACATTATTTTAGAGGATAGATATAGATTTGCAATCAAACATTGTTTTAGTCTATTTTTCAAAACTAATATTGGATGAGTCAAAGAACCTTGGGTTCGTTGAAGAAGACGAACAGACCTAGGCATCTGGGTTTGTTGAAAAACCTCTACACGAGTTGAAGATCTAGGTTAATCGAGACAAACTTCATCCGGGTTCGTTGACTCAAATGAACAAGAATATATTTAGAAACGAAAAAAAAAATATGGAGAATAATGAAGAGGATTATTGAAGTTGGTTGATGAAGATGATAGTTGATGTTGGTTTGCTGGTCGCACGATGGAGATGATAGAGATAAGTCTCAAAAACCAAATCAGAAATTAAAAAAAAAAAAACAAATCATTCATCTTTTAAATTTGGTCTCAAAGGGTTTCAAAACCCAGATCTAATCTAGGTTTTGAACCTAGATTTCCGAATGAACTCAAATGGATTAGTTTGACGATGAAAAAATGAACCCAGGTGACTTGAGTTTGTTGAAAGATGAATGAACTCAAGTAGCACCTCAATTCGTTAAAATGAACCTAGGCCATCTGGGTTCCTTCGAAGAAAACGAACAGACCCAAGCACTTAGGTTCATTGAAGAACTTCCGCACGAGTTGAAGATCCGGATTAATCCAGATGAACTTTATCTGCATTCGACGACCCAGATGAATCCTTCATCCGAGTCAATGAAATCTAGGTCCCAGATGAAAGAGGATGAATTAAAAAAAAAAAAAACAAAAAGATAAAGATGATGAAGAGGATTGCTTATTATTGCTGATGTTGGCTGATGAAGATTATAGTTGATGTTAGTCTGTTGTTGCATGATGGAGATGATAGGGATAGGTCTCCAACGCCGACGATGGATGTCGACTATGGAAACCTATAGCTCTATCATCGTAGTCAACGATGGAGAAAGAAATTCAGAGAGATTCATCTCTAAATGGTTTGTGTGTTTTTTTTTTTTTAATTGTTCTTTTCATTAGTTGATATCCATCATCCATCTTACAGATGCATGGTGGATATCCATATATTTTATTTTTTTAGAAAATTTTAATTTCTAAAAATTTTGATGATTTTTACCTTTTTGTTTTTTTTAAAAAAAAAAAATTATTGGTAGAGATCCTAGATCTGGATCTCTAGTATTGGATGGATCCCATCTGACGTTTGAATCTCCACCATATAATTTTTTTGTCTTATTGATGGGCAAAGTGGTAATTCAACCAAAAAGCTTGGTCAATTGTAAAAGGATAGAAATTGAATAACAATGTGGGGGTTTGGTGTAATATGTTTTCATTTAGTTTTAGTCATATCTTAGGGGGTTTTGTGCAATTTGCTCAAATTCAAATATGAGAAATAAAGAGTTATAAATAAAATGAAGTTAGAGAGAGAATTGATGGAACTTTAGCAAGAGTGACAAAGGTCGAAAATAGTGAAAATGAGGTGATATAGCAGTGCTCTTCCCTTTTCTTTTGTCTTAACACTCAATTAATAGTTTGAGTTATAATAGAATCTAAACTTGTAAATTTTCTATTATATATGCTCGTTCTTAAAGATGTTAAAAAGTTATCTTGTTTTTCTTTCAAGTTAAATCAAGTTTGAGAAATCATGAACCAGGAATCAAGTTTGATAAATCAATAAATAAAGCTTCTCTCTTTCTTGTCATTATGCAGCAAACTTGAAACAGTTTTTACATGATTTTAAAAATTTTTGTTTGAAGAAATCATGGATAGTATTACTGGATTTTGAAATTGTAAAATGACATATATTTGTATTAGAAAAGCTTAGGTGTTTAAATTAATTAGATATGGATTGTGAAGAAACCATTGAATAGGAGGATCTCTATTTTGTGTTTGAAATTTGCATTTGATCATGAGATATACATACATACATATATATATATATATATATAGTTCAACATCTTTTTGTGGGTAATTTATATGCCTTAAAAATTTTTACATGATTTAAAAATTTTTGTTTGAGGAAATTGCGGATAGTATTATTGGATTTTGAAAGTGTAAAATGAAATATATATGTGGTTAGAAAGGTTTAGGAGTTTAAAGTTTAGTTGTTTGAAATTAATTAGACATGGAGGGTGAAGAAACCATTGAATAGGATGATCTCTATTTTGTGTTTAAAATTTGCATTGTTCAAGATTTTTATTTTTATTTTTTGCAATCTATATGACTTAAAAGTTTTTAACTATTTCAAACTTTTTGTTTGAGGAAATTGTGGATAGTATTATTAGATTTTGAAATTATAAAATGAAATATATTTGTATTAGAAAAGTTAAGGTGTTTGACATTAATTGATATGGAGGGTAAAGAAACCACTGAATACGAGGATCTCTACTTTGTGTTTGAAATTTGCATCGTTCATGATATATTTGTAGTTGTTCAAGATTTTTTTTTTTTGTTAATCTATGTCTTTGTTTAGGATTTTTTTTTTTTTTTTTTTTTTTGTAGCTCTAGTTTTTATGACTAATAATATTTACTTTTTGGATATGGGTGGGCAAAAACACCAAGACCTATCCAAACCAACCCGGCCGAAATTGATCTGATCCGAAAATATCAGTTTTCAAAATCATTTTGGGCACCTAAAACCGGTTTTTTTTTTTTTTAATTTTTTATAACATATAAAAAAAGAGAGTATACAGGAAACCAAATCCCAAATGAACCCTAGCAGCCACCGACCCCCTTCTCATTGTAAAACCCTCGTCTCTTTGAAGCCTCTCTATGGTATACGATCAAAGCTCAAGAAATTGGAAAAAACATTGAGGATGATTAATGCACTGCTCATTGATGCAGAGCAGAAGCAACTGATGAATGGAGTTATGAAGATTTGGTTGGAGGAGCTCCAAGAGTTGGCTTATGATACGGAGGACATCTTGGATGAGTACGCTACTGAGGCTTTGAGCAGAAAGTTGAAGATTGAAGAGCATCAGGCTAGCACTAGCAGGGCTCGGAAGCTCATGCCTGCTTGTTGCATTAGTTGTGCTCCACATGCTTTATGGTCAGATTTCAGCATGCGCTCTAAGATAGATGGTATTACAAGCCGGTTACAAGATCTCTACAACCAAAAAACTGAACTCGGGTTGATTGAGATTGCCAGAAGGAGACTGACTGGTTTGCAAAGGCCATCCACTACAAGTTTATAAATCGAACCTGTTGTCTATGGAAGAGATGAAGATAAAGCTAACATACTTGAAATGGTGTTTGATGAACCCGGCGATGTCAACTATGGTGTGGTATCCATTGTCGGCATGGGGGGACTCGGTAAAACAACGTTGGGCCAACATATGTATAATGATAAGGCAATGACAGATTTTGACCCAAAAGGATGGGTCTGTATCTCTGACGAATTTGATGTTACAAAAATCTCTAAAGCAATTCTTGAGTCCATCACTAAGAGCGGCACCAGTCTGACAAACTTAGATGCAGTGCAAATTCAACTCAAGGAAAAATTAGCTGGAAAAAGATTCTTGCTTGTCCTTGATGATGTATAGAATGTAGACTACAACAAATGGCAGATGCTGAGCTCACCCTTTATGGTTGGAGCTTGTAGAAGTAAGATCATTGTGACCGCTCGTCATGAACGTGTAGCCTTAACAATGGGACATTCCAATGTATGTGATAGGTTACTTTGGCTTTCGGACAATGATTGTTGGTCATTATTCAGGAAGCATATAATTGATAACGAAGTTCTCAGTTCACGTCCTATTGAATTAATCGGCCAAAAGGTCATCGAGAAGTGCAAGGGATTGCCCCTGGCTACGAGGACTCTTGGTGGCCTTCTACGCTCCAAGAAAAGAGATGAGTGGTTAGATATATTGAATAGCAAAACATGGGAATTGTTAGACAAAAGTGAGATCACTACAGCCATACAAATAAGCAACAACCATCTCACTTCCCATTTGAAGAGATGTCTCGCATACTATGAGAATTCTTCCGAAAGATTATCAATTTGAAGAGAATGAACTTGTCCTTTTGTGGATAATAGAAGACTTAATTCAACAATCAAACAATAACAAATAATTGGAAGAATTAGGCGGTGAGTATTTTCATTATCTATTATCAAGTTCAATTTTTTGAATATCAAATCACAGTAGTTCTAAATTTATAATACATGATCTTGTTAATGATTTGGCTTAAATGATTTCGAGAAAACTAAGTTTTAGGTTGGAAAGTGAATTAGTGTCCAATAATCAATTAAGAATATCTGAGAAAACTCATTATACTTCTTATATATGTCATAAATATAATCTCAAAACAAGATTTGAAGTCTTCAATGACGTTTTGTATTTAAGAACACACTTGTTAGTGCCATAAATAAATGATTGGGTTGAAACATGTTATATTAGTAATATAGTTATTTCTGATTTGTTTGGGAGGTTTAAAAGGATGAGGGTTTTATCTTAACAAAAACATTACATCATTGAACTATCAGATTCAATCGGAGGGTTGAGACTTTAAAAGTGTCTCAATTTATTAGATACTAACATCAAATGTTTATTTGAGTTGATAAAATCAATGTGCAACTTGTAAAAATTGATACTAGGAAATTGTTATGAATTCTTGAAGTGGCCATCTAACATGGGGAATTTGATTAATTTTTGTCATATCGATATCTTAGGCACAACTTCAATAAAACATATGCCAATGGGAGTGAAAAAATGGGAACACCTCCGAACTTTAGCTGACTTTATTGTGAGTAAAGATTTTGGATCTAGTTTAAAAGATTTGAAGCACCTAAAGTTCCTTTGTGGAGAACTTCACATTTCCAATTTAGAAAACGTGATTGTTCTTGAAAACACAATAGAATCCATATTGGATGATAAAAAAGACCTAAAAGTACTTTTACTAGAATAGGGATCTAGGTTTGACGAATCACAAAATGAGACAATAGAATTAAGAGATGAGTAAATGGATAAAAAAATACTTGATATGCTTCGTCCTTATCAAAATCTGGAAAACTTCACAATAAGATGTTATGAGGGCAAAACATTCTCTTCTTGGGTTGGGAATAGTTCATTCTCTAATATGGTAATCCTAAAATTGGAATATTGTAAAAAATGCACATCCTTATTTCGCTTGGACTATTAAACTCGCTTAAAAGTCTAACTATAAAAGGTATGAAATGATTAAAAAACATCGATTCTATATTTTATGGTTGACGTTGTTCAAATCCTTTTAAATCTTTGGAGACTCTTTGTTTTGAAAATTTAAAAGAATGTGGGTCTCGGGACCTTGTCAAAGAAAATGAGAGTTTTCCTAAACTTTAAAAGCTTTTTATTGTAAACTGCCCAAAACTCTCTGAAAGATTACCTAACAAACTCTTTTCATTGAAAAAGCTTGTGATTTGTGGATGTGAGCACTTAGTGGTTTCATTGTCATACATGCCAAAGCTATGTGAACTAAATCTTGGTAAATGCAAGAAGATTGTCTGCACTAGTTTAGCTTTCTTAAAGTCATTAGAATATATGACTCTTTCAAATATTTTAGATTTTAGTGATTTTTCGATGCAAGAACTTCAAAAGTTCAATATCTGAAAATCGAGGGTTGCAAAAAACTCTTAGAATTATGGTAGAATGAGATTTTCCTTGAGAAGCCACATCATGGGTTCATAATCTCAACTCCCTCAAAAAGTTAGATTTAAGGAATTGCAATACCCTCACAACTTTACTTAAGGGGATTAAATAGAAAAATGTACCTGTGCAAGAATTGGAAATTAAGAGTCGTGATTATCTTAATTTCCTTTTTAGAGGACAATTACCTTAATCTCTAAAGGAGCTTCATATAGAAAAATGTGAGAAATTGCAAGGTCTGGTGGGTGATAATGAGGATACTAATACTTCATTATCTTTGGCAACATTTTCTTTTTCATTAAAGGACATAAATGCCAACACATCTCATCTTGAAGACTTTTATATATGGCAATGTTCATCACTCACTTGCCTACCATAAATAGACTAACTCTCTGTCGCACTCAAAAGTCTCCATGTTTCTAGACGTCCAAACCTCACAACTTTGTGAATGACATGTTATTTACCTATTGCACTCAAACATCTTATAATTGAGGAATGCTCAAAGCTCACTATCTTATTATCAAAAGGTCAATTTCTTGAGACTCTTGAAACCCTATATCTAAGTTATTGTGAAAAACTAGTGTCTACAATTGAGAAATTTCATAATAATCAAGCTCTTTATGATATTCAAATAGTAAGGTGTGAGAGTCTCAAATCCTTTCCTGAGGGTATGGAAATTCTTAGCAATTTCAAATAGTAAAGTCTTTATGATATAATTGGTGGATGTATAACTTCCTTTCCAAAAGGAGGGTTCTTCGTCAGTAATTTAAGAGTTGACCTCCATGAATGTAAAATGTTAGAAGCCCTACCCAATAGAATACACACTCTCTCCTCTTTAGCAATAGGACTTTGTTCAAATATGTCCTTGTCTAAAGAAGATCTACCCACCAAACTTACACAGCTTTCATTTTTTGGGGTCTCAAATGATATAAATTGCTCACAGAAAGGGGGTTCCATAATTTCACCTCTCTAAGAGACCTTGGCATTTTTGGAGGCCAAGATGGAGGGCCTTTCCAAGACACGGACATGGAAATTACTTTGCCCTTCAATCTAATTTGGCTGTAGATTCAAGGTTTCCTAGATTGAAATGTCTGCCTTTCAAGGATTTTGAAGACCTCTCCTCTCTTAAGTCTTTGTCGATCACAGATTGCCCAAAGCTCATATCCTTTCCAAGCATTCTGTCATCCTCACTTCTACATTTATCTATATGGGATTGCCTAGAGCTCACATCCCTTCTAGGCATTCTGCCATCCTCACTTCTGGCTTTACAAATATTGGATTGCCCATCCCTAAAAGAAGTATGCAATAGAGATAAAGGAAAAGAGTGGCCCAAGATAGTCTTCAACCCTTGCATTGAGATAAAGGAATGAAGCATCAAAAGAGTAGCTCATCGATCCTCATCTTGTATTTCAAGTATAACAGTAAAACACTTGGCCATCATAAACAATTTCTCATTTTTAATGGACTCTTCTATTCCTCTGTTTAGTATTTTGGAATTACTGCTATGCCTTTAAATTCAAACACTCATTAACTCATATGCATTATTATTTGCCAGGTGGTACTTCATATTGTCATGTTTTAATGCATTTGTCAACTGTTTAGATGTTTAGATGGTGGATCAAGTTGACAAGTTTTTATATTTCTCTACTCTGAGGAGATTACATTCTACATAGAATATTTGTTGTCAAGGATTGTATGTCGGCTGCAATAGAATCAGAAACTTGTTCAGATATAAATGTAAGAATACTAGTTGATTTAAGTGATTGTTTGCTTTCACTATTAATTGAATGACCAATTTTCAATTAGAGAAAATCGCTAAGATGGTAACTTGCCCTTATGCTTTGTTGTTAAAGACACTTGTGTGGTTGTGATAAGGAATGGATACAGGGTAACTTTGGTTTAATAACGCATGGCTGATTTTGAGTGTGTGCTATGGCTAATACTAGAAAGTGTTGATGGCATCTACAGATTATAGTGTTTGACTACCTTTTCTCGAATACTTGAATAGCTGAAAATGTTGACCATTATGAATTTCATTTTGAAGGAAAACTAAGTTGAATTGATTGAAGAAATTAAGTCCCCTAATAAAGAAAACCAATATCTTTGCTAATTGCTTTGAATATTTGTAAAACTACTTTATTATGGTGATTCTACAACTTTTGGTTGATTTATTTTCATAATTTGTATTTTTATAAATGGACTTATGTTTGATAGTTTACTACAGTTGATCTTCTTGTCAATAGTAATAGAGCAGTGGTAAAAAAAGAGAAGAAAATCACTTGAACAGAGCTTCTAATGGGTGATTGGTCACTAGTTATCAAAGGAAAATAGTTTGTAGGATTTTTTTCTTTTTAATTTTTGGTTTAGCTGTCTTGAGAATTGGATCAACTAATGAACTGGTTAACTATACCTTAACATATAGTTAAATTTTCATTAACGTTAATTTGGTTAAAATGGTAAATTAGTTACCATGTCTAAAACATATCATAGTAATAGTCTTGTATTCATAAAAGTGAATAGAAAAATATTAGTTCCTTTGCTCTTATTTTAGGGGAATGCAAATTAAATCTCTTTTCCATATTCAGCTGCTGTCAGTTAATGCAAATCCTCCTATATGACTTCTTGGCTCTAGCACACATCTTCCTAGTAGGGCTTTTCAATTTCATTTGTATGCTGTAACAATGAATGACCACTAGAATGAATAGCTGAGCATTCTTGCTTGGTATCCGTTTTTTATGATACCATACTATTTTAACTGTTCATGGAAGGTCTTTTAAGGTTTAATATTGATATGATTCCCCATATTAGAAGGTTACTTTAAGAGACAGACAATTTCTTACTATTAAAGTTTGGAAGTTGAATAATGAATCTATTGATTTGGGTTAACTTTTGATGTGATGGTCTTGAGGAACCACTGTCATATTTGTACATATTTCTAATGATGTTAATGAGGTAACAAAATATGGTGCAGAATAAGCTCTTTGAGAGAAGTCCTGTTTTCTACTATGAGTTCAAGTCCTTGAGTAGTTTGCTTCTTCTAGACAAGTTCTTGTTGTTCTGTATTTTAATTGGTGAAATGCTGCTGAGAGACGTTTTGCTATGGTTGGACCACATGAGGTGCAGTTTATACGTTGGAATTTTAGTTTTGTAGTATTTTATGGATGAAATATCTGCTTATAACCGAGACAAAAATTCTCAGGTTTGAAGGTACTTTGCTGCAAAGTTATGATGAGGCTGCAAGCTTGGGCTGTAGTTCCACATTTTGTCACTTGCAATGCTACAAAAAGAGCTGCCACAGCTGCATATGTTGGTATGGAAGTGAGGATCAACAGAGATCAAACAACATCCCTCATTTATTTTGTAAATTGGACTGTGCAAGTCCATCTCCAAATATAGTCAACATTTAGCAGCTTCTCTTACTGCAGCGTCGTCAATTGACCACCAAGCTGCCATCGCTACCTTGACTTTCCTTGATCATAATAAGTAGTCCAAGATAGCTGACATCCCTTCTTTTAAGATGGATGGAAATTAATCTTAAGTTATTCATTCTTATCATCTATCTTAGGTAAGTCAATTTATAATAGTACAAAATTTATGTTTTCTTAATAAACAAGTTCAGATTTTTATAGCTTTAAATTTTAGTAAATTGCTTTACATTATAATCTTGCAATCTTTAATCAACTAATAGTTACTTCACTGTCGTAGATAGAGTATTGTTAACTTATTTTTGTTTGCACTTTTGAGATGTTCTTTCAAGCTTATTTGACATTCTAATCTTGATTAATTGAAATGTGAAGGAAAATCTCATATT
Organism: Nephelium lappaceum; assembly: GCA_021234005.1. Lineage (NCBI taxonomy): Eukaryota > Viridiplantae > Streptophyta > Magnoliopsida > Sapindales > Sapindaceae > Nephelium > Nephelium lappaceum. Next base: position 7,701,329 of record CM037996.1, read on the forward strand.
GATTTGCAAGTAATATATTGAATGAATTCCCGATATAACGAGGAGGCAACTTCATGAGATGAAGACAAGTTCTTGATATTAAAAATTGCAAGTTGGATAATATATTTGAATCAACTTTGACATTAATGTCAGAAGAATTAAGATACAAATCCAAACTACATCTTTTAATTGATGTTGTACAGTATTGTCAGTTCTAGATTACAATAAATAACATGGGTTTCTTTCATTTTGGTTTGTTTCAATTTGTTGCTATTCTAATTGAAGTTGCCATCATCTTTAAAAATATAAATTGCTATCTTTTGCTTGAGACTAAATTTTGCATTTGTTGTTTGTTCTGAGGTGGAGGTTCTTGTAGTGTTCTTCTTCAGAATAGTTCTCATGCTTATTTGTTGAATGGTTGGTCATGTTATTTGCAGGTGCTTTCCTCTATGACTGGCTGACCTAAAGTGGAATGTATATGCTGAACTCTTTTTGTTGGATTTTTGCAAAGGAAATCTTAGAAGATGCTAATATGATCTGCTTTTACTTAGCAGAGACTAAAAATGACAACAATATTGTTGTAGAATTATGAAAAGGCAGCAAGGTTCGGTTGTGGATTCATTTTTTGTCCTGCTGGTGAAGGAGTTGTGCCAACTACATAATTTGACATGTCAGCAAGGAGATAAAGGAACTCAAACATCATCCCTTTTTTCAAGTACTGCTTTTGTGCAAGCCCATCAGAGATCCCAAAATTAGTTGATGTTAAGCAAATTCCAACCTTAGGATCATTAGCTGATGATTACGTTGTTGTTATTGCCTTTGGTATACTTGGTCACAACAAGTATTCCGAGTTTGATATCCTTCATTTTTAGTTTGTTGATAACTCTTTGAATAACTTAGAGAAATATTTATGTTGTATGATATTAAGGTTTTTTGATTTCCAATTTGTAGCTATAAATTTTCATGAGAAGTACTTTGCTATGGATTGTAACTCAGTTATAAATTGGAGACTTTTCAAAATTGAAATACTTGCCTTTCAAGGATTTCAAAGACCTCCCCTCTCTTGAGTGCTTGACAATCCTTTGTTGCTCAAAGCTCTTGATTAAGCTGTTGTTATTGCCTTTTTTTTTTTCAAGTGGAAAGCAAAGGACTATCTAAATCCCAAAGTGAAGTGATCCTAGTGTTGAATCCCAAAGTGAAGTGATCCTAGTGTTGAATGCTTCTTTACCTCACTGATTAGTTAAACTGTTGGAGATGAAATGGCAAATGATTCTCTAGGTGAAGATATTATAAAGTAAATCTATGAAAGTTGGGTTGCAAGGAACATGTTGATCAAATTTCCCATATTACAAGGCAACTTCAAAAGACACGGACAATTTATTGATATCAACATTGCAAGTTTTACCATTGATTTGTGGCAACTTTGATCTTATTGTCACAGAGGTTGAGGTACCAACATTCAAACTATATGTTTTAATCGATGTTATTGTGCAATATTTTCTATCCCTCTTTCAATAGAAAATAGGATTTTCTTCGAATCTAGTTCACTTTGCTACTTATCACTATGAAATTTTGATAAACTCTGAAGCGGTGTATTGTTATCTTCTGCTAAAGATTGGATTTCGCTTCTATTTTTAGTTGCTGAGTTGTTATCATTTCTCTGGTGTTGAACATGCTGGTTAGAGGAGTTTTTAGCTATGGCTGGCAGACCTGAGGTGGAATATATATGTTAGAATTTTGGTTTTACATATTTATACAAAAAATCTTAGAAGTTGCTACTACTATATGATTTTAATAGAGAGTAAGTCGCTGTCATTTTAGTCATAGTTTTGCTATAGCATTATGAGGAGGTTGCAACGTCCAGTTCTAGTTCCACAATTTGTCCTGCTAGGAAAAGAGTTGTTGCAACTGGACCCTTTGGCATGTAAGCAATAAGCATTATTAAGCAACTAAGATGAACACCAACCCTTTTTTCAAGTAAAAGTGAAAGATTTGGTTTTATTATTGGGATGCAGCAACTGGAAGAGATTCCTTAAAATATATGTTTAACACTCATTGTTCATGTCTCTTATATTATTACAATGGAAATGCGATGGTTGATTGGTTGGCATCTTATAGTCTTCATTTATCTCAAGATATACGGAGTTTACTTTTTCAGTGTCCACAATTTTGTACTGCTTTGTTAACCGAGATTTTTTAGGCTTGGTATTGTTTTGGTTGATTGTTGGGATTTGGTTTTATATCCCCCACTAATGTTTGTTGCTCATTTTCTTTATTTTAATATAGAGAGTCAGATTGAGAGGGTGTGTGCACATGATAGGTAGATTTGTCGAGTGCCAATATAGTTGGGATGCTTCAAGTTTTGTTTGATGCAACTCCTTTCTTGGCTTTTCATAGACTACTGTGTGTCCAAATTTTCATATTTGTATTAAATTTTCAAAAAGACATTGTCGATATAAAACAAAATGTATGAATGTTGTTTGTTTTTGTCTAAAAGTTTTAAACAGATAGTAAGATTTTCTCCAATCTATTAAATTGTGTTAATTAATGTTGTTTTATCAGTTGATGAAGTCAAAAAGTTGATTGCTATCAATTGTAAGACTATGTATCATGCATTAGTTTTATGTTGTTGAGTTGAAGTCTTTTGCTATAAATTTCTTACTTTGTCAAAGAAGTTATATAATTACAAAATTTTTTTATATATTCCTGTCAAAGAAGTCTTTTGCTGTAAATTTCTTACTCTGTCAAAGAAATTGTATAACTCCAAAAATTTTTTATATATAGGAGATGCCTACTTGAAGGCCTTTTTTTTGCTGCCACTGTAGCTGAGCACATATGGTTCATATTTTTAAACATTTTTATACGAATTAAAGAATTTAATTCTTTAGTACAATGGTATAAAATTCTTTATTGGAAAATAAAGTACAGGATCTAATAAGTAGATCGGTTTCCAATTTGTGTTTGGCTATTGAGACATGTTATCGAAAATTTTCTTCTTTCTCCTCATATATAAGTGTTGGGCTATTTAATATTGAAAAATCTTATTGTATAAGTGAACATATTATGATATTTTAGAGAGATTAAAATATGCCATTTTCCTGTTAATGATAGTTAAAGTTATGATGTGGACTTCATCTAAGGAATAGTAGCTTTGATAAATTTTGTGCAAAGAAAGTTAATGACTCAAAGATTTTAACAATTTTTGCTCTTATTATAGAGGAATGCAAATATTTTTTCCACATTTAGCAGCCAATCAGTTGATGCATTCGATTGCAAGATATGGTTTCTCATGACAAGCTAATTATTTGAATCCTTATGTCTGGCACATCCTCCTATTAGAGCTTTTCCATTTTATTTGATATGTTGCCACAATGAGGGATCACTGTAATGAAGAGTTAATCATTCTTTCTTAGTATCAATTTCTACAGATAGATAATATTTCAACTGTCCATAGATGGAAGATTATTTGAGGCTTATATGAGGACATAATTGTCCATATGAGAAGGCAACTTTAAGAAACAGACAATTTTTTAGTATTAAAATTAGAAGTTCAATAGTAAATCTATCGATTTTGGTAAAGTTCTAATGTTATAGGGGGGACAAAATATGGTGCTAAATTGTTTCGAAGGGACTATATTCTGCTCCAGTTTTCTATTTTGAGTGGGAGTCTTCGATGTATGTTTTTCGGTTCTAGACAAGTACTCATGGTTTTATTTCAATTGGTGATAATGTTGAGAGATGTACTTAGAGGCATCTTTCCAATGCTAGAGATGGAGGCAGTGGGTTCATATTCCTGACCTATGAGCGTGCCACCCTTGTCAATTTGGTGCCAAAGTTGCTATTGTTGCCACCACCATACAAGACCACAAAAAGTATTTAGATTTTATTTTCTTATAATTTGCTACTAGTTTTTCCTTTCCTTAAGGAAAGATGTATAGCTTCTAGAAATGCTAATGGCGAGAAAATCACGTGATTCCTCTCATGTTGAAATTTATTATATGTACAATATTTTCAACAAATACAAATTGAAATCTTGATATTCAAACTCATTAATTATTGACTTTCTAATGTGATTTGAAAGTAAAGAACATTTATTTAATATGATAATTTTTTAAGTTCAAGTTTTATATTTGAGTGGTTGCACCATATTTGGTATTTGAAAGAAAAATTAAATTATATATAAATCCTAGAATCATCACAAAAATTGTTTGTACATGATTGTTCAATCTTATTAAATAACTAACAAAAGCAAATAAAAAGCTAGAACTAGTATTTGTTTCGATTCACAAAAAGAAAAGTTATACAATCACCGAAAAAAAAAATAAATAAATAAAATAAAAATTTATATAACTGTTAACAAGATAAATTATAATTTTTTTATTAAAAAAAAAAAAACAACAATAACAATTAGAGCAATTGAATAAACAAAACATGTGGCAACTCTAAAACAATTGGGCTAGTCGGGATGGGCCTTGTATTGGGTCCAATCAAGACAAGTATTTCAAATGACCAGCAATTCTGAGATATTCTACCTCATAAGTCGTGTGTATACCACTTTTATAAGTTCATCTTATCAAAACTATGAAAAGCCTTTAATTTGTAAATAAACCCCATTTAATATTAATATTGCTCTTCTTTTATTGTTTTTCTATTATATTTTTGTAAGTACAACTCATAATACTTATTTTGTTATTTAATTAATTTTGTTAAAATTTTGAGATTTTTTCCCCAACAACCAAGATAACTAGACTTATTATTTTACAATCAATTTCTGAAGATTTTAAATTTATTCTTCACATTTTACAGTTAATTTGTATTATTTTAAAAAAATTGATATTTGAAAAAAAAAAAAACAATTAATTTAGAGAAGTTAGAATTTGAAAAGATATAGAGTTTTATCTCGATTTAATTTTTATTGGATTTAATTTTTGGAGTTATATGATAGCATTCAAATAAGTTTCTTGTTATTTGATCAAAGTACAATTTTTTATCTCGGTTCAACAGATATATTGTATTATAAAGAAAAAAAGTTTGAATTGATCAATAATTTCTTATAGAGTATTTGGAATAAAATAAATTTCTTGACATATGTTTTTTTTTTCCCTTTTCTTTTTACTTTTTAAACTAAATATAATAATTTCATTATGATTTTGATTCATTATCAATATTCTACAATTATTTTGTTTTCTTAAAATTGTTTGATATTTGAAATCAGTATTTTAAAATCATTCTCAATATTCTGTCGTTAATTTGTTTCTTAAAAATTGTTTGATATTTGAAATTAGTATTTAAAAGAAAAGTTAAGTGTTTGAGAAAATAAAAAAGTTTTATCATATGTATAAGGAAGTGATTAATATTTGTCGGTGTTATTATAAATTATTTACCCCTTTTAGTAATTTTCTTTAAAAATAATGTTGGATTTTTATACATAGACCATGTTGGAGTGTATATATAATTTTTTAGAGTTGTAAATAACGTTATTCTAATTCTAAACCAATTGCGCAGTCAAGAAGGGTCATTTTATTGGGTCCAAAATATAACCCAGTACGTATAATCTATGTCTGTGCCTATCCACATATTATACATTTATATAATTTTCATCTTCTTCTTTAAAATTCGTAAAATTAAAGAAATAAAAAGTTTCAAAAATTAAACATTAATAATTGTATACATATATTTCTAGAAATGGAAAACAAAAACAAAACAAAAAAACAAACAAACAAACAAACGAATGTAGATGAACAATGGACCCAGATTATTTATACATCAACAGCTTTTCTGCTATAACACTTGAAATTTGATGTTTGTAGCTGAAAAAAAATTAAAGAAATAAAAATTCTAAATCAAACTTTAATTTTAAAATGACTGAAACTGACTTTTCAAATATTTTAATTCTTTGAATATTTTTACGCGTTGCTAGTGGCACAAATGTCTTAAATGTTGATTGTTATGAGAAGTGAACTGATTTAAAAAGCCCGAACTTAAGTATTTGAAGTAATGACTTGTTTATTTACAACACTAATTATTTTTATCAAATGATCTATTATATTTTAACGTCCTTGAGGTTTCCACTAATAGTTAGAGCTTTCAAATATATAATTGATCACCAAGATATGAAATATGAAAATATTTTTATTCTCGAATCATTTGCATTATTTTACAGTTCTCAAATATTTTTGTTTAGGTGAGATGCAAGTGAACAATATTGGAGCTTCGATGTCACTAAAATTCTGAATTTTAAGCTTGTAGTGTAGGCACTATAGTGTAATAAGGCTAGTTGAAAATGAACTGATGTTTGAACTGTAGAGGATGAACTTTATCTAATTCTGCTACTTCGCAAATTATTAAAATTCCTTCATTTATTATTGCCAAATATGTTTGGTTTCTTTCAAATAATAAGTTCACTTCATTGATGACTGGACTAAAAGGAAGCTACTGCAACATAGGTTTAAATATTTCCATTCAATTCCCAAATCACATTTCTAAGAATGTCCTTATTTTTTATTCAAGTCATAAACTAGTTGGTACTTTTTTTAGATATATGAGAAAGAAAGTAACTGATCAATATTAATACTAAGCTATTTCAGCTTCTACAGTTAATCGGTTTATTTAGAGGGAGAATGAGCAATCTCATGATAGCTAGGTACGTGAATAGTTATACATCCTCTATTAATACTATATCTGATCAGATATTCTCCTAGCAAGAGTGCGGTTTATAACAATGATATAGGGACACAAATTTTTTAATATCCAAATATTTACGGTTCAACTTGATAAGATTCAAGTCACATTATCAATATTCTGGTATTTATGAATTTATCTTCAGAGTTTTATCAAATAGCTAAATGAATACAAGTTTTTCTTGTTTTGATACTCAAACAAGTTCGTATTGTTTAGGTGGAAGATATTGTAACATAGGGTGCATATACAAAATAACAGAGGAGCCCATGTTACCATTCTTTAATTGATTAATTTTGAGCAATTTTCAATCAAATCTATTTAAATTCTATATTCATGAAATATAATGGGTCAAAACTAATCTTGTGTAAGAATATATATATATATATATAGGGGCAGTATCGGGGAACACAAATTTTGACACGATTTTATTGATCATTGGATGAAGATGATTTTAATGGTTTAGATTTACTCACACCACTACATACAACTCCATTTTATACTCTACATAAATATTTTCTCTCCTCTTTCTCTTCATTATTACACCATCTCTCTCCTCTCTCTTCATTATTACACTATCTCTCATCTCTCCCATTAATGTTAAAATCCTAATATTAAAATTATTTTTTTCTCACCCAATCCAATTATATTTAAAAACTCATCAAGAAAATTTAAAAAAAAAGCAGCAATTATTATTTTTTTTTAACTTGATAAATTTATTATTTAAATGATGATTTATTTTTTAAAATAGTTTAAACCAAGCAATTTTTAGTAAGAAAATTTTTACTACCACTAAAAAAAAAAAAATCTTATTTCAAAAACAATTTCTAACCAAAATAAGTAAAATAGATTTTAGTTTTCAAAAACACAAAACACTTAACCAAAAAGTTTTTCTTACTAAAGATTGTTTGGTTTAAACTATTTAAAAAAAAAAATTATCATTTAAATAATAAATTTATCAAGTTAAAAAAAAAACAATTGTAGTTTTTTTTTTTAAATTTTCTTGATAGGTTTTTAAATATAATTGGATTGGGTGAGAAAAAAATAATTTAAATATTGGGATTTTAAAAGTAATGGGAGAGAGGAGAGATAGTGTAATAATGAAAAGAGATGTGAGAAAAAACATTTATGTAGAGTGTAAAATAAAGTTATATGTAGTGGTGTGAATAAATCTAAACCATTAAAATCTTCCTTATCCAATGGTCAACAAATTGTGTCAAAACTTGTGTCCTCCGATTCTGCCCCATATATATATATATATATATATATATATATATAGATAGGAGTATGATCGGGGGACATATGTTTTGACATAAATTTTGACACGATTTGTTGACCATTAGATGAGGATGATTTTAATGGTTTAGATTTATTCACACCACTAAATACAACTTCATTTTACACTTTACATAAATGTTTTCTCTCACCCCTCTCTTCATTATTACACTATTTCTCCTCTCTCCCATTAATATTAAAATCTCAATATTTAAATTATTACACTATCTCTCTTCATTATTACACTATCTCTCCTCTCTCCCATTAATATTAAAATCTCAATATTTAAATTATTACACTATCTCTCCTCTCTCCCATTAATATTAAAATCCTAATATTTAAATTAATTTTTTCTCACCCAATCCAATTATATTTAAAAACCCATCAAGAAAATTAAAAAAAAAAAGCTACAATTGTTTTTTTTTTAACTTGATAAATTTATTATTTAAATGATAATTTATTTTTTAAAATAGTTTAAACCAAACAATCTTTAGTAAGAAAAACTTTTTGGTTAAGTGTTTTATGTTTTTGAAAAAATAAAATCTATTTTACTTATTTTGGTTAGAAATTGTTTTTGAAATAAGATTTTTTTTTTTTAGTGGTAGTAAAAATTTTCTTACTAAAAATTGATTGGTTTAAACTATTTTAAAAAATAAATCATCATTTAAATAATAAATTTATCAAGTTAAAAAAAAAAAAACAATTGCTGCTTTTTTTTTTTTTAATTTTCTTGATGACTTTTTAAATATAATTGGATTGGGTGAGAAAAAAATAATTTAAATATTGGGATTTTAATATTAATGGGAGAGATGAGAGATAGTGTAATAATGAAGAGAGATGAGAGAGATGGTGTAATAATGAAGAGAGATGAGAGAGCTAATGTAATAATAAAGAGAGAAGAGAGAGAAAATATTTATGTAGAGTGTAAAATGGAGTTATATGTAGTGGTGTGAGTAAATCTAAACCATTAAAATCCTCTTCATCCAATGATCAATAAAATCATGTTAAAATTTGTGTCAAAACTTATGTCCTCCGATCCTGCCCCATATATATATAATGCTACAATGGGCACATTATACAAGTCATGTAGAAAAGGCGCACAAATTCCTATTGTTTTTCTTTTGCATCTTGTGGGACAAAGCATTGTTAAATTTATTTTAATTGTCCAAGTTGCAGAAAAATTATATATATAGCCAAAGTCATTATTACCATGCCATTAAGTTATAATCAAGTTGCTTATTATTTTTATACATGGGTGGAGCCCACACGGCTTTGAAAATTTTTAATATATACTAATTGAATTTTTTAACGATTGCATCGGTTTGATCATTTATGTTCATGCACCGGAATCTCTTACAACTTATTATAATATCAAGTCACTATCCTACCCATATATATATATATATATATATAATGCTACAATGGGCACATTATGCAAGTCATGTAGAAAAGGCGCACAAATTCCTATTGTTTTTCTTTTGCATCTTGTGGGACAAAGCATTGTTAAATTTATTTTAATTGTCCAAGTTGCAGAAAAATTATATATATAGCCAAAGTCATTATTACCATGCCATTAAGTTATAATCAAGTTGCTTATTATTTTTATACATGGGTGGAGCCCACACGGCTTTGAAAATTTTTAATATATACTAATTGAATTTTTTAACGATTGCATCGGTTTGATCATTTATGTTCATGCACCGGAATCTCTTACAACTTATTATAATATCAAGTCACTATCCTACCCATATATATATATATATATATAATGCTACAATGGGCACATTATGCAAGTCATGTAGAAAAGGCGCACAAATTCCTATTGTTTTTCTTTTGCATCTTGTGGGACAAAGCATTGTTAAATTTATTTTAATTGTCCAAGTTGCAGAAAAATTATATATATAGCCAAAGTCATTATTACCATGCCATTAAGTTATAATCAAGTTGCTTATTATTTTTATACATGGGTGGAGCCCACACGGCTTTGAACCTAACTCAACTTTGTGGTTCACTTAATAGAATACCTGAATGCAAAGCACAGGTGTGCGAAGAGCCATAGCATTAAGTTGTCCTCCTTTAAGAGTAATATTATAGTAAGTGCTGTCCACATGGTTTTTAAATAACCGAAACACAAAAAATAATCTTTCTTTTTTTACCAATAATGAGCATTTTGTATGTATTTGTGTTGGATCAACTTCAACGTTCATATATCTTATAATTATGTCTTTGGCTGCATGGATTCGACACCCACCCGTGAAATCCAAAAAAAAATAATAATATTAATAAATAAAAGTTACCCCCCATCTTATGTATGGGCCTCTCTCCCACCCTCGTGTGGTCTCTCCCCCACCTCCGTGTGGATGGATCTATCTTATTTGAAGCATCTTCTTGGATTGCGTCACAAATTGATATCTCGGTAGATTTCAGTTATTCTATGAGCTAGTCCCAGATTTTAAAAAAAATATATATATATATATATCTTATAATTATACATCTTTTCATTCTTTGAATTGTATGCAGTTGTATTGCATCAACTTCAAAATTTACAAAATCTAGTTTTTCAATTACACTTAGTAGTTTAAAATTTATACATTAAATGTCACAAAATGTGAATTCAACTTTATGCAATTAATGTTAGTACTAATTCTTATAAGAGAGTGTATATAAATATAATAGATATATGTCCTTAATTAAGCTGGTTTTATAAACAATGGAAGTCTCATAAATTTTCATCCACAAAAGAATTTCAAATCCAAATAATTGTTACAAACTTCAATTATTGATGTCAAATGGCAATAGTGCCCACACGGTTTCTTTTTGAAAGAAGTGCCCACACGGTTCTTGATGCATATGAATTTCTTTTTTGAAGTATCATACTTTGCAAATTACAACCCAAAATTCCAACCATATTAAACCAACGAATAATATTAGGTTGCATAAAAATTATCTGAATTCTGATCTGGTTTATGCATTATCCACCTTTTATAATTTACAAAGTTGTTTTATTATTTATATTATATTGATAATTCATATATTATATTATTTATAAATTAGATACAAGTTTTAAATAACCTAATATTACCTACCATAAAATCACTTTATTTAATTAAAATAATTATGATGATAATATTGTGTGCTTTACCGATACTGATTTCTTGCTTCTGTTCTTATAATATAATCCGCACATTTTACAAACATCAACATATTTCTACAATTCTAATTCACTTTTTCTTGGGATAATCATCATCTTTGGGAAAAAATTTGTCCCGCAAATCAATAACATCATCATTGTAATGGGATAATTATATATATATTTTAATTGTATGTATTTGTATTGCTTCAAAATTTACAAAACCTAGTTTTCAAATTCTACTTAGTAGCTTAAAATATATACATTAAAGGTCACAAAATGTGAATTCAACTTAGCACAATTAATCTTAGTACTAACTGTTATAGGAGAGTGTATATAAATATAACATGTATATGCCCTTAATTAAACTGGTGTTATAAACAATAGAAGTCTCAGAAATATTCATCCACAAAAGAAATTTCAGATCCAAATAATTATTACAAACTTCAATTATTGATATCAAAATGACAATGGTGCCCGCAAGGTTTTTTTTTTTTGAAAGAAGTATCACATGGTCTTTGATGCATATGAATTTCGAACAAACGACAACTTGCTATGAAAGTCATTGGTAATGGGGTATAGTTCTACAAATGTACTGGAAATTTATTAGTAAGTGGATCCTACAAATATCATATTTTGAGAAAGCATTCAAATTTCCTTTTTTTTATGCTCATGAATACATTGTGCATATTCAATTATCAAATTGTTCATAAATGTTCCACCGATCTATGTTGAATTTATAGTTATGTAAATTCTTAAAGGAGTCCATACTGATCTGTCTTGCTTTCTCTCATTAATTATTAATGAGGATTAAGTGTCATGCACATATCGCAAAACTGCCATCAAAATATGATAATTTTTTATAATTATGATAATTTTCTATAATGAATATGGCATATTAACCCAATTTATAATGAAGTATTAGTGATATAAGCCTATTCTTATATAACTAAGATACAAGTCTTTTGGTGTGTAGTTCTAGTGGCAGCCACACTACTCGTGTTCTTTTAAGGTCTTGAGTTTGACATCTTACCACTAAAAAAGTGGTTAATTTTCCTTGTTTCTGTTGCTCTTTCTCTCTTTTCTAGGAAACCTTCCTCCCTCTAATATAAGCCTCTAGTTCTAGGCTGTATCACAGTAACCAAATCAAGAAGACCCAGCCATGTTATTTGTATTCGTACTTGTAATTAATGTAATATATCCAAAAAAAAAAAGAGCAAAATCGTACAATCGTGCATTGTTTCATTTGAATTGAGCTTTTATTATATATATATATGGACTTCCTAATTCACAAATTTGAATTTCACATTTTATAAAATTTCACCTCCAACTAGTTTAATAGACTTTGTAATTGTAGTGGTCAAAAATTCTTAAACCTAAAATAAAGGCCCAAAGCTTATTGAAATAAGCTTAGCCCAGTATGCTAATCAACCTATATTAATGGTCAAATACATGTTACAAGTAAATAGTCCAGCAACTTAATTGATCCAACCCAAGTAATGAGAATTGATTAGTTTTAATAAATGAGGTTTAAATCAATTGTAACGGAAGTTACATTAACTCTATAACCGACATATCATTAATCATAGTATTTATTCTATAACCGACATATCATTAACTATGATATTTATTCTGTAACCGACATATCATTAACTATAGTATTTATTCCGTAACCGACCTGACATTAATCGTAACATTTATTTTGTAACGGACATGACATTAACTCCACCATAAGTGCCCATGACACATTCTTTACCTATAAATAGAGGCTTCATTTGAAGCCAAGAGGATCCCACATCATTTTGCTCCTCTCTTACAAGCCATATGAGGTTTCTCCTCTCTTTTCTTCATTCTTTTACTCTAGATTTAGAGTTCTTGTGTGATAGAGTTAGTGTAGTGATGTGGAGGTGCATGTCTAGGAAAGGTTTTGGCTTGGAAAGACTTGGTATTTAACTGTGTCCATTGTGACCGACCTCTCTTTCCTAGGAACTTACCTGGTGTACTATTCGCGGTCTACTTATACTGTTCTATTATACGGGGTTTGTTCACTGATATTTAATATTTTAGTGTTCCTACTTCGTCCACTTTTTCATCCTATCTTTTTTCGGCACACTCATTCTAGCTTGACAACGTTTTACAATTACTGCATTCTCATATATTACGATCAGTTTACTGACTTGAGCGTCGGAGTGTCTTCGGCCGGCACCCACCGGTGTCAAGATCACCCGCGTTCTTTTTATTTGATTTGTGCAGGACACAGGTTGCTAGGTTCCAAGAAAGTTGACCAACGAGGCCCGCTCAAAGTCAACATATTGTAGAATTCATCCACTACAGTTTGGCGCCGTCTATGGGAACCTAGTATCCAATCCAGCACAAGTAAATCAGTTTTTCAAAACATAGATCGTCGAACGACTTGAAACAATTTCAAATTGAAAAGGTCATGTTACTGATACAATATTTATTTTAATTTTTATATTAAGGACATACATGTTCATGATTACTCATATAATTTATTCATGCATGATTCTTAATCATAAATTATAACTTATTAAAGTTTTTTATCCTTAGCAAAACTTGCACTTTGAATGATATGTTCTCATAGCCAGTTTGATCGAAATATCATATGAAATTTAAGTTTATTCGAAGTTATACATTATTTTATAAATATTTATATAATATACAATTTTAGGAAACATGCAAGTCGAATCACTTTATGTAGTATAATGACAAGTATACCTTAAAAATCTCAGAATCACTTACGAAATGTGTCATTCTTTCATTCAATTGATTTTACGTTTGAAACACATGATGTCTAAAGTCAAAACGTAGTCTCAGTTCTATTACTAAAAAATTATTCTGTGTGCATTCAAAAAATTAGATCTAACATCCTGAACTCCCAGATCATGCATGCAATTTTTTGACTATATCTGACCTTAGCATTATAATTTTGAAAGAGATTTTGCAAATGGTCTATAGCTTCTATGTTAAGACTTCTAATGTTATTACCTTTTAGGATTGTTTTTGTTAAGTCCAATTTTTATATTACAAATACTATAATGAACTTGATTCTCTTATTATTCCACATTCACTTGATATGTTTAGTATTTTTCATTTTTATGAGAAATGATTTTATATAATTTTATTGAATGGTGGGTCTTGCTCTTTAGTTTTTCATAAATCATACTAAACAAAGTTGAGCATATCTTTTTCATATCTCAGAGTCACAATATGCCACAATAAATTATAAGTCAATATCTATGAACTCTGCTCTTTAATGACATTCTACCTAAAAATTTATCAAGTTTCCTATAGATTTATCAACTCATTAAAACCTCATATTATCATTGTTGTTGCCATCAAACTTGATTGTCATTGTCATTAATTCTCAAAGATGCAATGTCAATTATTCGATGATAAATTCGTAAGACATGAATTATATACTTGATTTTTATTTAGGTTCTTATATCCGTTTGAAGAATTATTTGAATGAATAAACTTAAGGAAATTTAGTTTGTTCTGCCATCAAATATAACTTTTATAAATTATGAATGATTTTTGTTATTAAGAGCTATTGTTCAACTATAATACAATGAATTATTGGTCACACCAACATGGATCACTTTGTGTTGGCATTTCAGTGATATTGCTCTGGTATGACTCTAAACTTTCTCCTAGTATTTAAAAATAATATTATGGAAGGAAGCTAGATCTAACATATCATAATCAAATAACAAAAGTTTAACTGTCTAATTTAAGCATGTAGTCAAATGGAAGTATAATTAGTATAATTAATTATACACAATATTTTTTAATTTCAAAATCCTCAATAATATCTTCTATATGAGAAATGAGAAGATATATTAGTGCACTGATTTGTTATAAATTTCTACATCATAAAAGTAATCATCTAGAAATTTATAAGACAATGAGGTTACATACAAATGAGGTTAATAAATCAATTTCTCTACTAGCATAGTGGTGCTAAGTAAATTATATTTAATATAACTCTCTCATTTGAAATTCGAATCCAGACTCCACTTGAGACAAATGGATCAACTACCGAGTTTTAGTGAGTTCCACCTCCACGACTAGTAAATCTAGTGTTAGGCATCGAAGCCACTAGACTTGATAAAGATTCGGTTAGAAATAAAATAGACAACCATACGCTTTCGGAAGACTTATATTCAATAATGTAACATCACGAACATCATAGAAGTTATGTTCGATGATACGATAAGAAAAATCGAACGACAAGAAAAAGATTACCAAATGAACTCAAGCAGTTATTACAAAACAAAGTCATCTTCTTAGATACTACCCAATTACAACTAACTCAGAGGAAAAAAGATGTGCGACTCAACTTGTAGGCATTGATGTTCAGTTTAATCACAGTTGGGAAGCTAAAAAGAAAAACGTACGGATCATGAGACAAGACAACTATTGATTTTTGCGTACAACTGGAGACATTCGGTAAGATTTCTAATTTGAAATTCTTATATTTCTATCAGTTACTAACTTGAGCATGGAGGATCATTGGCAAAGCCAAAGGCCGCTCCTAACAATTTGTGATGCAGGAATCATATAAAATTAAGATAGCTCAACAAACACTCTCTCGACAATACAAAGAATTCTTAGTACAATTATTCAACTTCAACAATATTATTCGACTCTACAAATGGTTCTCCTAAACAGTTCAACATAATTACATACCCATGGTTCTCAGGGGGCACACCTCAATCATGTGGTCACATATAAGTGGTTCAAGGGGGACAAGACAACACCCAGCCTCCGCCACTTCTCTTCAAATCAAAGTGGTTCAAGGGGGACAAGGCAACACCCAGCCTCCGCCACTTCAGTCAAATGAAGGTAATTTAAATATTTCAACATACAAAATTCAAATTAACAGAATGCATTCTCTGAAGCCGTTCCCCGCTGACGCATTTTCAAAAGCCGTTCTCTATGAACGCACTTCAAAAGTTGTTCCTCACGTACGCATTCTTTGAAGTCGTTCCCGCGAACGCATTCTCTGAAGCCGTTCCCCCCGAACACATTCTCTGAAGCCGTTCCCCGCGAACGCATTCTCTGAAGTCATTCCCCGCGGATGCATTTTCAAAAGCCGTTCTCTATGAACGCACTTCAAAAGCTGTTCCCCGCCAATGCATTCTCTAAAACTGTTCCCCACGAACGCATTTTCAAAAGCTGTTCTCTATGAACGCACTTCAAAAGTCGTTCCCCACGAACGCACTTCAAAAGTCGTTCTCTGCGAATGTACTTTCAAAAGCCGTTCCCCGCAAACGCACTTTCAAAAGCCATTCTCCGTGAACGCATCTTCAAAAGTTGTTCCCTATGAACGCATTTTCAATAGTCATTCAATTCAAACGCATCTTCAAAAGTCGCTCTACTCGTACGCATTTTCAAAAGCCTAACGTTTAGTGTCACCTTTAACTACCCAACTATGACATTAGATGGCCAATCAAGTTACAAATAAACTATAAAGAACTTCCACTCATTCGATCAACTATGTCGACCGAAACAGTGGGGGACAAACTGTAGTGGTAAAAAATTCTTAAACCTAAAATAAAGGCCCAAAGCTTATTGAAATAAGCTTAGCCCAGTATGCTAATCAACCTATATTAATGGTCAAATACATGTTACAAGTAAATAGTCCAGCAACTTAATTGATCCAACCCAAGTAATGAGGATTGATTAGTTTTAATAAATGAGGTTTAAATCAATTGTAACGGAAGTTACATTAACTCTATAACCGACATATCATTAATCATAGTATTTATTCTGTAACCGACATATCATTAACTATGATATTTATTCTGTAACCGACATATCATTAACTATAGTATTTATTCCGTAACCGACCTGACATTAATCGTAGCATTTATTTTGTAACGGACATGACATTAACTCCACCATAAGTGCCCATGACACATTCTTTACCTATAAATAGAGGCTTCATTTAAAGCCAAGAGAATCCCACATCATTTTGCTCCTCTCTTACAAGCCATATGAGGTTTCTCCTCTCTTTTCTTCATTCTTTTACTCTAGATTTAGAGTTCTTGTGTGATAGAGTTAGTGTAGTGATGTGGAGGTGCATGTCTAGGAAAGGTTCTGGCTAGGAAAGACTTGATATTTAACTGTGTCCATTGTGACCGACCTCTCTTTTCTGGGAACTTACCTGGTGTACTATTCGCGGTCTACTTATACTGTTTTATTATATGGGGTTTGTTCACTGATATTTAATATTTTAGTGTTCCTACTTCGTCCACTTTTTCATCCTATCTTTTTCCGGCACACTATTCTAGCCTGACGACACTTTACAATTACTGCATTCTCATATATTACGATCAGTTTACTGACTTGAGTGTCGGAGTGTCTTCAGCCGACATCCCACCGGTGTCAAGATCACCCGCGTTCTTTTTATTTGATTTGTGCAGGACACAGGTTGCTAGATTCCAAGAAAGTTGACCAACGAGGCCCGCTCAAAGTCAACATATTGTAGAATTCACCCACTACAGTAATCATTATTCTACATGTAATTTTTAACTTTTGTCATAAAATGATAACAGATGCATTCAACTTTAAATTTGTAATGTTCTAAAAACAAACAATTTATAATTAAACATTTAATTACTACTAGTTTATTTTATTTTATTATGTTTGAGAATTTGTTTTGTAGTTTAATTCATAAAACCAATTTGTGAAAGCATAGTTTTTATTTTATTTTATTCTAAAGTACAAATTGTTAGCAAATTACAACCCAAAGTTCCGGCCCTATTAAACCAATGAGTAATGCTAGGTTACGTACAAATTTTATCTAAATTCCGATGTCGCTTGTGAATTATCCACACTATATAATTTACAAGATTATCTTATTATTTATATTATATTAATAATTTATATATTATATCACTTATTTATTAGATATAGTTTTTGAAAAACCTAATATTATCTACTACAAAATCACTTGGTTTAATTAAAATAATTATGATAATAATAGTGTGTACTTTGCTGATTTTTTGCTGCTGTTTTTATAATGTAATCCACACTTTCTTTTTTTTGAAATAATAATCCATACATTTTACAAACATCAAAATTCCTTCTACAATTCTAATTTACTTGTTCTTGGGATAATCATCATCTTTAAGAACGGATACGTCCTGCAAATCAAGAACATCATCATCATTGTAATGTGAACTGATGACTAACATGAACCAAAAACTTTCCACAAAGATTTTTGACCACATGAATTCATACTAGTACAGAACAGACCAATGGTTGTCAGACCTTGATGTTTTCATTTAGTGGTCAGGTTCACACCAATAATTGTGCAAATTTAATCAGAAGTCCACCGAACGGGCCAATAGTTGTCAGACCATGATGGTTCCATTTAGTGGTAGGGTCCACGCCAATAATTGTGGAAATCTAATCAATTTTAGCCATGGCAATGGACCAGACTAGTTTCTCTTGCTTTAATTTCTCTCACAGTTTGTCTTTTGCTTCTCTATGGGTTTTATGATTTTTGATGTTGCCTTTGATGATTGATGATATTGGTTTTGACGATTAATGATCATTTTGGTTTTTGAATTTTTTTTTCCCTCCTCTATGGGTTTGATGAGTGATGAGGTTGGGTTTCCAATGGATGGAAGCACCCAAAAAACTGGATTTTCAATCATTTGAAAACTTAGATTTCTTCCTAGTTTTTTTTTTTTTTTTTTCCCACAATTTTTGCTGTTGATTTTTTTCTCCCCAATTTTTGTTATTGAAGATGATTGAGTTGATGATTAATGATTTTGAGGTTGAAGATTTTTTTTTTTTTTTTTAAGTTCTAGAATATTGAGTTGATGGTTGATGATTTTGAGATTGAAGATGAGTTGAAAATGAATATTTTTTTTCTTTTTTTTTTTTTAAAAAAATTTTTGGTTTTGGAGATCCATCGGATTGGATCTCCATGATTTTTTTCCAAAATTTTTTATTTTTAATTAGTTTTCAAAATTTATTTTTCATTTTTTTTAATTTTTAAGTTTTGAGTTTTCTTTTAGAATTATTTTAAATCATTTTCAAATTTGCTTTTATAATTCTTTATTTTGTTTCTTCAATTTTGTATTCGATTAACTGAATCAAAATAGTTCCCAAAAGCATTTAAATCTTTTATTCATATTAATATTATGGGGAAACTTCATTTTAGTCCCTAAGGTTTGACGAAATATCAAAATTTTAAACATCTATTGGAAACAGCTCTTTTAATCCCTAACTTTTTCAAAACTCTTCAAAATAATCCAAACCGTCAGTTAAAAGAGATGGAAAAAGCAAAATGACTCATTTACCCCTAATTAAATAAAAATATTAAAAATAAATAAATTAATATATAAGCAAAAGTTTTTATTTAATTAAAAAAAGAAAAGTGATTAATAATAATAAAAAAAATCATCACACCATTTTTCTCTCTTTTTTTCTCCACATCATCTTTTTCTCTCTTTTCTGCTTCATCTCTTCCATTCTCTCCTCTCTTCTTCTTCTTCTTCTCCTTCTTCTTCTCCTTCTTCGTCTCCCTTTCCTCTCTTTTTACGATCACCATCTTTTTCGTTGGTTCTGGGTAACCCAGAACCAGATCGAACCCAGAACCAGGTCGTTGGTTCTGAGATCTATCCCAGAACCAACGTCTGGTTCTGGGTTCCACCGAACCCAGAACCAGCGATGGTTCTGGGTTCGGTGGAACCCAGAACCAGCGAACCCAGATCTGGTTGATCGAACCCAGATCTGGTTCTGGGTTCGATCATCGAACTCAGATCTGGTTTTGGGTTCGGTGATCGAACCCAGAACCAGATCTGAGTTCGCTGGTTCTGGGTTCGAACCACACCGAACCCAGAACTAGCGACGGTTCTGGGTTCACCGAACCCAGAACCGTCGTTGGTTCTGGGTTCGATGATCGAACCCAGAACTAGATCTGGGTTCGCTGGTTCTGGGTTCGAACCTAGAACCGCGACGGTTCTGGGTTCTGGGTTCGAACCCAGAACCAGATCTCTGGTTCTGGGTTCGAACCCAAAGCCAGATCTCTGGTTCTGGGTTCTGGGTAACCCAGAACCAGAGACCTCTCTGGTTCTGGGTTCGACCCAGAACCAGACTCTAGTTCTGGGTTCGACACCGGAACCAGTGTCTCTGGTTCTAGGTTGATCAAACCCAGAACCAAAGATTGGTTCTGGGTTGATCTCTAGCGTTTGTGGTTAGTTTTTAGGTTGATGTTGGGGTTTGACAGTTGGTGTTTGGGGTTGATAATTATGGTTTGATGAATCTGTTGAGTATTTGTTATGATTTGTGGTTTGATCAATCTGTTGAGTGTTTTGTTTTTGTATATTTTGGTATATTTTTTTAAGGATTTGGATTTATATATTCTGGTTCAAACCATGTGTTTGAATCCAGATTTTTTAAAAAAAAAAGTTGCTAATTTTTTTTTTTTAGTTTTTCCAATTTTTTTTATAAATAATTTTTGATTTTTTAAATTATTTTAAATGTTTTATAGGATTAAAATCTCAGCCGTCCACGTGTCACAATCTTAGCATCTTATATGAAAAGACCATTTTACCCTTTTAATCCAAGCCTTCTGTTACTGTTGACCGTTAATTGACTAACGGTTTGGACTATTTTGAAGAGTTTTAGAAAAGTTAGGGATTAAAAGAGCTGTTTCCAATAGATGTTTAAAATTTTGATATTTCGTCAAACTTTAAGGACTAAAATGAAGTTTCCCCAAATTTTATCTAAGTTCCAATATAGTTTATGAATTATCCACGCTATATAACTTATAAAATTATTTTATTATTTATATTATATTAATAATTTATATATCATATTATTTATATATTAAATAAAATTTTTAAATAACCTAATATTACCTACCGTAAAACCACTCGGTTTAATTAAAATAATTATGATAATAATAATGTGTGCTTTACTGATACTGATTTCTTGCTTATGTTCTTATAATGTAATCCACAAATTTTACAAACATCAAACATCTTTCTACAATTCTACTTCCCTTTTTCTTGGGATAATCATCACCTTAAGAACATATAATTGTAATGAGAACTGGTGACTAATATGAACCAAAAACTTTCCAGAAAGATATTTGACCACATGATTCATGGAAGTCCACAGAACTGGGCCAATAGTTGGCGGCGCAAAAATTGTTAACGATGGTTCCATTTTGTGGTAGGGTCCACACGAATAATTGTGGAAAACTTAATCAGTTTTAACCATGGTAATGGACCAAACCAGTTTCTCTTGAATTTCTCTCATTGTTTTCCTTTCGTTTCTCTGTTTCGACAAACTAAAAAGAATAAAAAATCATCCCAATGGCAGAGCTTGTTCTATCTGCTGTGCTTCCTGTGTTGTTTGACAAACTGGCATCTCGTGAACTGCTCGAGTTTGTAACTCAAGAGGGTGTAAGTTCAAAACTCAAGAAATGGGAAGAAACGTTGGAGAAGATTAATGCAGTGCTCATTGATGCGGAGGAGAAGCAGGAGACAAAAAGAGCTGTGAAGAAGTGGTTGGAGGAGCTCCAAGACTTGGCTTATGATGCGGAGGACATCTTGGATGAGTGCGCTACTGAGGCTTTAAGAAGAAAGTTGAAGATAGAAGAGCATCAGGCTGGGACTAGCAGGGCTCGGAAGCTGATTCCTGCTTGTTGCATTGGTTGTACTCCACGTGCTTAATGATTTTATTTCAGCATGCGTTCAAAGATAGATGGTACTACTAGCAGGTTCCAAGATCTCTGCAGACAAAGAACTGAACTCGGGTTGGTTGTGATTCCTGAAAGGAGACCGACTGGTTTGCAACGGCCACAAACTGCAAGTTCACCAATCGAACCTGTTGTCTATGGAAGAGATGAAGATAAAGCCAAAATACTTGAAATGGTGTTGTCTGATGATGCCACCTATCGTGTGATATCCATTGTGGGCATGGGAGGACTCGGTAAAACAACGTTGGCTCAACATGTCTACAATGATGAGGCAGTGACGGGTTTTGACCCAAAAGGATGGGTCTGTATCTCTGACGAATTTGATGTTACGAAAATCTCCAAAGCAATTCTTGAGTCCATCACTCTGAGTCGCACGGATTTGACAACTTTAGATGCGTTGCAAAAGCAACTCAAAGAGAAATTAGCTGAAAGAAAATTCTTACTTGTCCTTGATGATGTTTGGAATGAAGACTTTAGCAAGTGGCAGATACTGAGGTCACCCTTTACGGTCGGAGCTCGTGGGAGCAAGATCATTGTGACAACTCGTCATGAACGTGTTGCCTTAACAATGGGACATCCCAATGAATGTCATAGATTACTTGGGCTTTCGAACGATGATTGTTGGTCGTTGTTCAAGAAGCATGCAATTGATGATGAAGGTTTGAGTTCACATCTCATTGAATTAATTCATCAAAAGGTCATCGAGAAGTGCAAGGGATTACCTTTGGCTGCGAGGACTCTTGGTGGCCTTCTACACACCATAAAAACAGATGAGTGGTTAGGTATATTGGATAGCAAAAAATCGGAATTGTTGTACCAAAGTGACATCCCTACAGCCTTGCAAATAAGCTATTACTACCTTCCTCCCCCTTTGAAGAGATGTTTTGCATATTGTGGAATTCTTCCAAAAGATTATGAATTTGAAAAGAATGAACTTGTTCTTTTGTGGATGGCGGAAGGCTTAATTCAACAGTCAAACGACAACAAACCATTGGAAGAATTGGGCGGTGAGTATTTTCATGATTTGTTATCAAGGTCAATTTTTCAAATATCAAGTCACAATAGTTCTAAATTTATAATGCATGACCTTGTTAATGATTTGGCTCGAATGGTTTCGGGACAACGAAGTTTTAGGTTGGAAACTGAATTAGAGTCCGATAATCAATTAAGAAGATCTGATTAGATTCGTTATGCTTCTTATATATGCCATGAATATAATCTTAAAAGAAGATTTGAAGTCTTCAATGATGTTGCGTGCTTAAGGACACACTTGTCATTGCCACAAATTAATGATTGGGTTGAAACATGTTATATTAGTAATATAGTTATTTCTGATTTGTTTTGGAGGTTTAAAAAGTTGAGGGTTTTATCTTTACAAAGATATAACATCATTGAACTACCGGATTCAATCGGAGGTTTAAGACTTTTAAGGTATCTCAATTTATCATATACTGAAATCAAATGTTTACCCGAGTCGGTAAAATCAATGTGCAACTTGCAAACATTGATGCTAAGAAATTGTCGTAAATTCTTGAAGTGGCCATCTAGTATGGAGAATTTGATTAATTTACGTCACATCGATATCTTAGGTGCAACTTCAATAAAACATATGCCAATGGGAGTGAAAAAATGGGAACACCTTCGAACTTTATCTAACTTTATTGTGAGTAAAGATTTTGGATCTAATTTAAAAGATTTGAAGCACTTAAAGTTCCTTTGTGGAGAACTTCACATTTCCAATTTAGGAAACATGATTGTTCCTGAAAACGCAATAGGATCCATATTGGATGATAAGAAAGACCTAAAAGTACTTTTATTAGATTGGGGATCTGGGTTTTACGAATCACAATATGAGACAATAGAATCAGGGGATGAGGAAGTGGATAAAAAATTACTTGATATGCTTCAACCTTATCAAAATCTAGAAAAACTCACGATAAAGTGTTATGGTGGTAAAACATTTTCTTCTTGGGTCGGAAATAGTTCGTTCTCTAAGATGACAGTCCTAAATTTGGAAGATTGTAAAAGATGCACATCCTTACCTTCACTTGGACTGTTAGGCTCACTTAAAAGCCTCACTATCAAAGGTATAAAAGAATTAGAAAGCATCAATTCTACATTCTATGGTCATTGTCAAAATCCTTTTAAATCTTTGGAGACTCTTTGTTTTGAAAATTTAGAAAAATGTGAGTCTTGGGACCCTGTCAAAGATAATGAGAGTTTCCTTAGGCTTCAAAAGTTCTCTATTGTAAACTGCCCAAAACTTTCTGAAAGATTACCCAACAAACTCTCTTCATTGGAAGAATTTGTCATTCGTGGATGTGAGCAGTTAGTAGTTTCATTATCAAACATCCCAAAATTGTGCAAACTAGAGATTGACAAATGCAAGAAGATCGTGTGCACTAGTTCAACTTTCTTAGAGTCATTAAAATATATGACTCTTTCAAATATTTCAGATTTTGGTGATTTGTCAAGGCAAGAACTTAAGAAAGTTCAAAACCTGAAAATCAAGGGTTGCAAAGAACTCATAGAATTGTGGCAATATGAGATTTTCCTCGAGAAGCCACATCAAGGGTTGCATAGTCTCAATTCCCTCAAAAAGCTGGAGATAAGTAATTGTAATACCCTCACAACTTTACTTGAGGGGATTAAACAGAAAAATGTACATGTGGAAAAATTGGAAATTGAGAGTTGTGATTCTTTGAATTTCATTTTTAGAGGACAATTACCTCAATCTCTAAAGGTGCTTTGTGTTAGTAAATGTGAGGAATTGCAATGTTTGATCGGTGATAACGAGGATACTTGTACTTCAACATCTTCGGCAATGTTTTCACTCCCGTCCAAGGAAGTCGATGCTAGCACATCTCATCTCGAAGACTTGTACAAAAGGGAACGTTCATCTCTCACTTGTCTGCTATCAATAGACCAACTCTCTGCCACACTCACTCATCTCCTTATTTTTGAGTGTCATAAGCTCACAACTTTGTCAAAGACAGGACATTTATCAGTTACACTCAAACATCTTAGAATTCGTGGATGCATGGAGCTCATTACCCTATTACCAAAAGGCCAATTTCCTGAAACTCTTGAAACCCTAGATATATCATCTTGTGATAAACTAAAGTCAATAGTTGAGAAATTTTATAATAATAAAGCTCTTTGTGAGATTGGTATATATAGTTGTGAGAGTCTCGAATCCCTTCCGGAGGGCCTGGAAACTCTTAGCAATCTCAAATCCCTTAATATATCATTCTGTTGAAGTTTAGCTTCCTTTCCCAAAGGAGGGTTTCCCGACAGTGATTTAAGAGTTCACCTCGTTTTTTGTGAGATGTTAGAAGCCCTACCCAGTGGAATACACACTCTCTCCTCTTTAGAAATAATATTGTGTCCAAATATGTCCTTGTCCGAAGAAGGTGTGCCCACCAACCTCATAAAGCTTGTAACTCAGGGTCCCAAACAATATAAAGTGCTCACGGGAAGGGGGTTCCACAATTTCACCTCTCTAAGAAACCTCACCATTTTTGGAGGCGAAGATAGAGAGTCTTGCCAAGACACGGACATGGAAATTACTTTGCCCCCCAATGTAACTTACCTGAGAATTGGAGATTTCCTGAAATCGAAATGTCTGCCTTTCAAGGATTTCGAATACCTCTCCTATCTTGAGTCTCTGTCAGTCTCAGGCTGCCCAAAGCTCACATCCCTTCCAACCATTCTGCCATCCTCGCTTCTACATTTACGTATAAGGGATTGCCCAAAGCTCACATCCCTTCCAAGCACTCTGCCATCCTCACTTCAGCATTTGGAAATACGGCGTTGCCCATCCCTAGAAAAAGCATGCAAAAGAGATAAAGGAAAACTGTGGCTGAAGATAGCCCACATCCCTCGCATTGAGATAGATGATCCAGAGGAGTGAAGCATCAGAAGATTAGCTCATCGATCCTCATCTTCTATTTCAGGTACAACAGCAAAACACTTGGTCATCATAAACAATTTCTCATTTTTGATGGGGTCTTCTAATCCTCTCTTGACTATTTTGGAATTACTGCTTTGCGCTTCAATGCAAACACTCATTAACTCATGTGCCTTGTTACTTGCCAGATGGTATCTTAATTCTATTTGACTTTTCACTCCATTTATATTCAACTCTGTAGATGTTGAGATTGACCTGCAAAATTCTCAGTCCAGGTATTTACTGCTTTCAATTCCTTATTTCATTTTTGGTTGAGCAGGTTGAATTTAGTGCTTGTCACTGAAAATTAATTTGTTTGTCCACTGTTTAGATGTTTAGATGGTGGATCAAGTTGATAAGTTTCGATTTTTCTGTACTCTGAGGAGTTGCATTCTACATAGAATAATTTGTTCTCGAGGACTCTATGTCAGCTGCAACAGAGTTAGGAACTCATCCAACTATTAATGTAAGAATACTAGTTTACTTAAGTAATTGTTTGCTGTCACTATTAATTGAATGGCTAGTTTTCAATTAGAGAAAATAGCTAAGAACTTGCCTTTATGCTTTGTCGTTAATAGTTCTTTGGTCTTATTTCAGGGGAATGCATATTAAATCCCTTTTTCACATTCAACTACTGTCAGTTGATGCAAATCTTCCTATATGACTTCCTGGCTCTAGTGCACATCCTCCTAGCAGGGCTTTTTCATTTCATCTGTATGCTGCCACAATGAAGGACCACTGGAATGAATAACTGAGCATTCTTGCTTAGTATTTGCTTTTGAAGATACCTGCTTATTTCAACTGTCCATGGAAACATTATTGAGGTTATATATTGGTATGATTCCCCATATTAGAAGGCTACTTAAAGGGACAGGCAATTTCTTACTATCAAAGTTTACAAGTTGAACTATGGATCTATTGATTTGGGTTAAGTTTTTATGTGGTGGTCTTGACAAACCGATGTTGAGGCTTTCAAATTTGTACAAGTTTCTAATGATGTCAAGGAGGGAAGAAAATATAGTGTAGAATCAATTCATTGAGACAAGTCCAGGTTTCTAATATGAGTTTAAGTCCTTGAGTAGTTTGCTTCTTCTAGACGAGTCCTTTTTGTTCCGTGTTTTAATTGGTGAAATGCTGCTGAGAGACATTCTGCTATTGTTGGACCACTTGAGGTGTAGTTTATTTGTTGGAATTTTAGTTTTGTACTTTTTTGATGGATGCAATATCTGCTTATAATCAAGACTAAAATTCTGCAGTTTGAAGGTACTTTGCTGTAAAGTTATGATGAGGTTGCAAGCTTGGGCTGTAGTTCCACAGTTAGTCACTTGGAATGCTACAAAAAGAGCTGCTGCAGCTGCATAAGTTGGCATGGAAGCGAGGATCAACAGAGATCAAACAGCATCCCTCATTTGTATTGTAAATTGGACTGTGCAAGCCCACTGGAGATCTCCAAATATAGTCAATATTAATTGGTGAAGCACTGCTGAGAGACGTTCTGCTATGGTTAGACCACATGAGGTGCAGTTTATTCGTTTGAATTTTAGTTTTGTAGTTTTTATGGATGAAATATCTGATTATAATCGAGATCAAAATTCTACAGTTTGAAGGTACTTTGCTGCCAAGTTATGGTGAGGCCACAAGCTTGGGTTGTAGTTCTATATTTTGTCACTTGGAATGCTGCAAAAAGAGCTGCTGCAGCTGCATATGTTGGCATGGAAGCGAGGATCAACAAAGATCAAATAGCATCTCTCATTTATTTTGTAAGTTGGACTGTGCAAGCCCACTGGAGATCTCCAAATATAGTCAGCATTTAGCAGCTTCTCTTGCTGCAGCATCATCAACGAACCACAAAGCTGCCATTGCCACTTTGACTTTCCTTGATCATGATAGGTAGTCCAAGATACCTGACATCCTCTCTTTTAAGATGGATGGAAATTAATCTTAAGTTATTCATTCTTATCATCCATTTTAGGTAAGTCAATTTATAATAGTACAAAATTTACGTTTTCTTAATAAACAAGTTTAGATTTTTGTCGCTTTTAATTTTAATGAATTGCTTTACATTATAATCTTGCAATCTCTAATCTACTAATAGTTACTTCTCTGTTGTATATAGAGTATTGTTAACTTATTTTTGTTTGTACTTTTGAGATGTTCTTTCAAGTTTATTTGACATTCTAATCTTGATTAATTGAAATGTGAAGGAAAATCTCATATTGATTTGCAAATAACATATTGAAAGAATTCCTGATATAAGAAGGCAACTTCATGAGATGAAGACAAGTTCTTGATATTAAAAATTGCAAGTTGGATGATAAATTTGAATCAACTTTGACCTTAATGTAAGAAGAATAAGGTACAAATCCAAACTACATCTTCTAATTGATATTATACAGTATTGTCAGTTCTGGATTACGGTAAATAACATGGGTTTTTTTTGTTTTGGTTTGTTTCAATTTGTTGCTATTCTAATTGAAGTTGCAATCATCTTTAAATGTGTAAATTGCTATCTTTTGCTTGAGACTAAATTTTGCATTTGTTTTTTGTTCTGAGTCGGAGGTTTCTGTAGTATTCTTCAAAATAGTTCTCATGTTTATGTGTTGAATGGTTGGTCATGTTATTTGTAAGTGCTTTCCTTTATGGCTGGCTGACCTAAAGTGGAATGTATATGCTGAATTATTTTTGTTGCATTTTTCTAAAGAAAATCTTAGAAGATGCTAATGTGATCATAAAAATATTGCTGCAGAATTATGAGAAAGCATCAAGGTCTAGTTGTAGATTCACCTTTTGTCCTACTGGTGAAAGAGTTATGCCAACTACATAATTTGGCATGTCAGCAAGGAGATAAAGGAACTCAAACATCATCCCTTTTTTCAAGTAATACTTTTGTGCAAGCCCATTAGAGATCCCAAATTAGTTGATGTTAAGCAAATTCCAACGTCAAGATCATCAGCTGATGATTAAGCTGTTGTTACTGCTTCTAGTGTACCTGATCACAATAAGTATTCCGAGTTTGATATCCTTTCATTTTTATTTTGTTAATCACTCTTTGAATAACTTAAAGAAATCTTTATGTTGTATGATATTAAGGTTTTCTGATTTCCAATTTGCAACTATGAATTTCATGAGAAGTACTTTGTCTCGGACTCTAATTCAGTTATGGATTTGAGACTTTTCAAAATTGGAATACTTGTCTTTTAAGGATTTCGAAGACCTCCCGTCTCTTGAATGCTTGACTATCCTCGTTGCTCAAAGCTCTTGACTAAGCTGTTGTTATCACTTTTTTTTTTTTTCCTTCTCTTTAGTGGAAAGCAAGGGACTATCTAAATCCCAAAGTGAAGTGATCCTAGTGTTGAATGGTTTTTTATCTCACTGTTAGTTAAACTGTTGCAGGTGAAATGCATTCTCTAAGGTGAAGATATGAGAAAGTAAATCCATGAAAGTCGGGTTGCAAGGAGCATGTTGATCAAATTCCCCATATTACACGACAACTTCAAAAGAAAGGGACAATTTATTGATATCAACATTGCAAGTTTTACCATTGATTTGCGTCAACTTTGATCTTATTGTCACAAAGGTTGAGGTACCAACAGCCAAACTGCATGTTTTAATCGATGTTATTGTACAATATTGTCTATCCTTCTTTCAATAGAAAGCAAGATTTTCTTCGAATCTAGTTCAATTTACTGCTTATCACTATGAAATTTTGGTCATCTCTAAAGCAGTGTATTGTTATCTTCCGCTAAAGACTGGATTTTGCTTCTATTTTTAGTTGCTGAGTTGTTATCGTTTCGTTGGTGTTGAACATGCTGGTTAGAGGAGTTTTCAGCAACGCTGGCAGACCTGAGGTGGAATATATATGCTGGAATTTTGGTTTTACATATTTATACAAAGAATCTTAGGAGATGCTGCTACTATCTGATTTTAATGGAGAGAAAGTCGCTGCCATTTTGGTCATAGTTTTGCTGTAGAATTATGAGCAGGCTGCAAGATCCGGTTCTAGTTCCACAATTTGTCTGTCCTGCTAGGATAACAATTTGTCTGTCCTGCTAGGATAAGAGTTGCTACAACTGGACCCTTTGGCATGGAAGCAACAAGCAACTGAGATCGAACACCAGCCATTCTTTCAAGTAAAAGTGGAAGATTTGGTTTTATTATTGGGATATAGCAACCGGAAGAGATTCATTAAAATCTATGTTCAACACTCATTGTTCGTGTCTCTCATATTATCATGATGGAATTGCGATGGTTGATTGGTTGGCGTCTTATAGTCTTCGTTTGTCTTAAGATATATGAAGTTTACTTTTTCAGTGTTCACAATTTTGTACCGTCTTGTTAACCAAGATTGTTTAGGCTTGATATTGTCTTGGTCGATTGTTGGGATTTGGTTTTAGATCCCCTATTAATGTTTGTTGTTCATTTTCTTTAATTTAATAGAAAGAGTCAGTTTGAGAGGGTGCGTGCACATTATAGGCAGACTTATTGGGTGCCAACATAGTTGGGATGCTTCAAGTTTTGTTTGATGCTACTCCTCTCTTGCTTGAATTTTTATAGATTACCGCGTGTTCAAATTTTCATATTTGTATTAAATTTACAAAATGATATTGTTGATATAGTACAAAATGTATAAATGTTGTTCGTTTTTGTGTACAAGTTTTGAGTAAATAGCAAGATTTTCTCCAATTTATTAAATTGTGTTAGTTAATATTTTATTTGCTAATGAAGTCAAAAAGTTGATTGCTATAAACTATAGGAGTCTATAACATGCATTAGTTTTATGTTGTTGAGTTGAAGTCTTTTGCTATAAATTTCTTACTTTTTCAAAGTTGTATAGTTCCAAAATTTATGGAAAAATTTCATTTTGATTTCTAAGGTTTTAAAAAATATCAAGTTTTTAAATCTTTTTTTAAAATAACTCTTTTTATCCCTAATTTTTTTCAATTTCTTCAAAAAAATCCAAACCATTAATTAATTGACAGTCAACATTAATATAATATATATAAATATATATATATATTCTTGATAGTTGTTAATGACACGTAAATTACTGGATTATCCTCATAAAATATTGAATTTATAAATTAAATTTTTTAAAATGTCACTAAATTTAAGTTGTTAAATTATAATTTAAATTGTCTAAAATCATCGTTGACTGTTAGTTGACTAATGGTTTGGACTTTTTTGAAGAGTTTTGGAAAGACTATCGATGAAAATAACTGTTTCTAAAAAAATTTTAAAAACTTGATATTTTTCGAAATTTCGGAGACCAAAATAAAGTTTCTCCCAAAATTTATTAAATTGTGTTCGAATGATGTAGTAAGTTTATAAAAAATATGGAATTAAAAAAAAAAATGGACCATTAGGCATTAACTAAGTAGAAATATTTTTGTGGCCCAATAAATTCTAGTATCAAACAAAATTTTATTCGCTTTTATCTATTTCACATAAGTGAATAATTGACATGTAACGTTGTATATAAAATATTTCACCCATATAAAATGTTTTTTAATGAAGACATTTCACGTACATAAATATTTCATATCTTATGTGTTGTATATGAAATGTTTCAAAGGGTTATCAATGATAAAATAAACTGTTAAAATTTCATTTTAGACTAAAAATGAATAATTTTTATTTCTATGCTAAAAACGATTTTATTATTATTATTGATTGGACTTAAAGTGAATTTATCTCTTTTAGTATAATTCCAATGGCATCGGATTTTCACTTCTTTTGTCAAAACTCAAAACCATGCAGCAGTCTTCTTGTGTTTTATCTCTGTTATGTTCACCAAGTTCTACTACTAGTTATAATGCTTCTTGTAAGGACTACTTTAAATTCACTTACATAAATTTCACATTCTTTGTCAATGTAATATGCAACTGTGAGATGGAAGAAATAAATGACCGAATTCTCCGGGTGTAAACACAAGACAATCATGATTCCAAAGTTCTAAAGAAAACAAAAAAAAAAGGGAGGATAGCGATCACTAGTGCAAGACAAATTTCATTTTCGAAACTTTCTAAGGGACGATTTAGGGGCATCTTTGTACACAAGCTGTTCCGGTTGAACATAACATAAATAACTATTCAAAATAGTAATGTCCTAACTAGGACACATCAAACTAGTTAGACTAAGCATCTCAAACATGCCATCAAAATTCTCAGATATATACCCAACTGAATATCATTCTATAAAAGCACGTACTCATCATTTTCATGTCACTAACAATAACTTTTAATTTTGAGTCAAACAACTTCTCCAGAGATTATTACTTAAACTGCAAGAAAAGGAAACTCTTTCACAACTAATATAATAATTATGCCTATCCAATCGTGTTTGGAACTATGGAGTTATAATGCTTACCGAGACTAAATGCATGCCGATGGTATGACAGCATGATACTTGCATTAGATAAACCAGACCCGCCATCAGATTTGTACTCCTTTCCAATTTCCACATCAGGGAATGAACCTGAATATATCATTATATGCTTTCTCAGGCAGTGAGTCAAAGCTCCGAGCTCTAGCTCCCCTCCCCATGCGGCAGTTGATTCGACTTCTTTACAGTAATTCTCGAATCTCTCTGCTTGTGAACTTTCGGAATCATCGTTTATCATATTTTCAAACAGGTAAAAGGGTAGGCAATCAGATGCATGCTCCCTTGTATATGCAGCCACCATTTCTCGAAGCTTTTGGTATGTATAAGGAGAAGAACCTCCTGAAAGATGAGCAAGCTGATCCTCAACAGCTCGATAGAGACAGTGCCCATCTGGCTTTATTTCGTTAACAGTCAATCCAAGAGGTTCAAGCTTCTTTTCCGGTTTCTCATCTTCAACCATTCTATCACTTAAAATATTGCTCTGCTCTTCTTGAATTCTTTGCTCTCTTGCTGCTTCTTGCTGATTCTTTTCTCTCGCCTCTTCACACCCTTGCTAGGCTTAGAACGATCGTGTTGGTTGGTAACAGAAACCCCAACAATGGCTTTCACCAAACTGTCAAGATTGCTTTTCTCATTTCCATTAGTAGTGCTATGGCCTAATGAAGCAAGTTCATTGGATAGATATATAAATTATAAGACATCGTTAGAAAGCCACTCAAGCCAAATCAATCCAATTTTAAAATTTGTCTAAACCCCAAGTTTCAAGTTTAAACTTAACAAAAACCAATGTAATTTCCATTTCAAGCGTATTAAAATCTAAACCAATGTGATACAATTTCAAGTGGATTGAATTACTAACAAAATCAAGTACATTACTTGATGAAAGATGCCACAACAAAGAAGCCCACATGTTCCTAAGCAAGCCCAAAAAAGAAGTGTAAATTTGGTGAGTGGCGACGTCGGGCACACCTAAAATATTGTATGTTCACCCCTTTTTGTATGTTCATCCCACTAACCTTTTTTTTCTTTTTTTCTTTTTGAGTTATTGAGATAAATCCAAAAGACAATTGAAAATAAACTAGTAGGACCTTAGCGACACAACCCGGATAAGTAGCTCCCGTACGATTGGAAGCTACTTATATTAGGGTGAGAGACAACTCATATATATGAAAGAAAATCTTATATTTATTGAGTTAGGTAGAGGCATGGGGTGTCGAACCTTAACTATTTGGCTTAAAGCCGAGACTGGCCTATGCAGTACCACTGCACTACAAGGCCAATGACCCATTAACTTTTTTGAAGATATTATAAGTTTGTAATCACACCCCACAAAATAATTGATATATCATTTTCTTCTTCCTAATCTCCAGAATCACCGTCATTATGCTTTTCATTAAAATTCCCATTTAGAATAAAAAAAATGGATCTCTTTTCAAAACTTTGTCATCAACAACACAAACTCACAACAAACTGAAACTATGATCTTTCATTGGAATTGGATTCTTGTTTTCAGTCCAATTTTTTTCCCCAAAAGAACAATCCCTTCTATTTTAAAAACTCAATTTACTGACCAACTCGTTCCTCTTTTAGCTTGCACTTCATATTCTCTAGGCATTTTGGACAATGCATTCAAGACGCAAAAGCTAAATCTGTAGACTTTTGTTTCTTTTTTGTGCACTTCTGTGCTGCTCTAGTGAACCACCATCCTTGTTTTGACATCGTTCTGGCCTTTTCGATGATTCTGTTTGTTCTCTTTCTTTAATTTGTTTCCAAGATACAATTTGTTTTGTTTATCTTGATTCATGGTTTTTTTTCTTTTTCCACGAGGAAACAACCACAGTAGCAGGAGTAAAAGCCATGGGTTGAGAAGGCAGTACAACTGTCAGAGATATTGAAATAGAGTCAAGCGAACATTCTCCTTACCAGAGAGTTTTGAACTCAACAATGTTATAAGGGTAACATTGGGATTTTGAAAATCATTGTGTTTTTGGGTGTATATATAGTTTTAAAGGGGTTGGAATATCAGCATTCAAATTGGGCTGATTAGTACATGCGTTGCAACAACCCTAAACAACATGCAAACAACCTGAATAAAAGCCCAACAGTTTATGGACCTTGTTGGGCTGAATGATAAGGCCCATTTTTCTAAAGCCTACTACAATATGATAGGTACCAATCATGTTAGGCTTAGCACTAATGTAGCTCCAATGGGGAAGAAAAAACGAACTTACTGAAGAAATAGATAAAAATTACCTTCAATTTGATTGTTAACACCTTTGTTGGTTGTTAGATTTTAATTGTTTTGTATTTTTTTTTAAAAAATAAAAATTATTGAAAACAAATTAAAGCTAATTTGCCCGGGCTGAGGAAGCCCAATTTATATGCCTTCAAGTCCAAGCAAGCTTGATATAGCATAGGCTAGTCAGAAGAAATTTTAGGGTACATTCGATTCAATATGACATGACATTAGTAAACTATCGAAAATCTTAAATCATGATTATACTAGATGACATAGACGTATTATATCATATTAAATTTTAGGAGTATTATATCACATAATCACTTTTAATTATGTCCAAATAAAATAAAAAAGGAAATAGAATGCTATGAAATCATTTAATGATTGTGACGGTTTTTTAATTATATGAATATGTGTTAATATTGGGTTTGATTACCTTACTGAATGGGTAAAATTACTCATCAATAACGATACTTAGATATTCTTCAATAATCCTCCTTACAACCAATTCAATTATTGTTATTGATGAATAACCTTGCTCAATTAGTAAGGTAGCTAAATTCGTCGATTATAGTTTCAAAATGATTTAGTCGAAGGTTGGTGTCACGTATCGAAATCTGATTAGATCGATTGTATCACATAGAATACTAACATGTAGATATACAATACATACACCTTATTATTGCTCGTGTGCAAAAAGATGAGATGTAATTGGCATGAGGGAGAGAGAGAATGAACAATCATTCTAGTTTTCCAGAGTGGGACCCACCCACTCCCCGCCAGTCACGACACCAATCAGATTCCCAAAAATCAAGCCAACCCTACGTTGTTAAATTAATATTATCACTATAAAGCATGTTGTCATGATTAAGGAAAAAAAACTCAAAAATCTAAAAATCTAATCCCCACCAAATGAAACAAGGAAACCTTCAATTTTTATTTTTATTTTTTTTTTTTAATGTTGTTTTGCACAAAAGTGGTGATATGATTGATCGTTAATTAATTAATTAATTTTTAAAAAAAACTTAATCGTAGTCCTTAAAGTTTTCTACAAGAGTTTTAAAAAATATTTTTTAAAATTATTTTAGAAATAATTTTTTTCATCAATAACTTTTGCAAAACTCTTCCAAAAAACGTTTAAATCGTCAATTAACTGACGGTCAACGATGACTTAAAGTCATTTAAATTGTAATTTAACCACTTAAATTTAAAGATATTTTGAATAATTTAACTTATAAATTCATTATTTTATTAGACTAATCTGGTAGTTTACGTGAAAGTAACAACCGTCAAAGGTAAAAATATTTTTTTACGCATTCTGTTAATGTTGATCATAGTAGACTAATGGTTTGAATCTTTTTGAAGAGTTTTGAAAAAGTTAGGATGAAAAGAGTTGCTTTCCAAATAACTTTAAAAACCTGATATAAATTCATTGTTTTATTAGACTAATCTGATAATTTACGTGAAAGTAACAATCGTCATGGGTAAAAATATTTTTTACACATTCTGTTAATGTTGGTCGTAGTTGACTGATGGTTTGAATTTTTTTGAAAAGTTTTGAAAAAGTTAGGATGAAAAGAGTTGCTTTCCAAATAGCTTTAAAAACCTGATATCTTTCGAAACCTCAGAGATTAAAATAAAGTTTTTCTTTATTTTTTTTATAAGTATTACCAAGATCAGTTAAGATAGGACTCTAAAGCACGGTTCGAATCTTCACTCTCAGAAGTGTGAGAGGACAATCCATATAACATGGAAAAACTACTCACATATCAAGTGAGAAAGATACGCTTTGAACCCGATACTTGCCATATATGAGTGGTGGTCTTAAACCACTAAGTCATCACCAGTGCTTTGCGCATTAATTTATGGATCTTATATTCCTATCTAGAGAGAAAATAAAGTAATTGGCATGGTTGAAGTCGTCTCTTTTGGACACAGCCTCGTTGAATTTGTATATTTAGTTTTCTTCTCAATTAGTATGGAAGAGGATATCATCTTGAATTTGATAAAATTCATATTGATTCATATTTTTTTCAGTGTTGGAATTTTTTTTTTTTTAAAAAAAAGATCATGTCTCATCTTCACAACTTGTAAATCTACAATACTTTGATTCACATCAAGATGGGAGTTGTATGACTTTCAAAAAAGTACAAAAATAAAGGAAGTTGTATAGGGTTTTTTTTTTTTTAATTGAAGTATATTGGAGTATTCATGTGTCAACCGAAAAGCAGTGTCAATACAATATTACAAGTACTCGATATTATAGTAAAATATTATAGAACTGAACATCCATTTATGGAGAAGACTTTACTTACAACAAAACGCGTGTGTATTTTTCGTTGTAATCTTATCATGCAGTAAATTTCGTTACATATTGAAATCAAAACAAAAGATGTGTGGTCCATTTTGTTACATACATTTAAATTTTTTTAAAATTTTTTCCTCCATTAAAGATGGTGAATGTGCGAAAGATAAGAAAGACAGGTAAGGATTGATTGAAGACATGGAAGTTAAATGATAACGATTTTTTCCTGCTCTCACGAATGAGAACACCACCACACCAAACCATGAGTGCCTCTAAGGTCACGTTTTATAAAATGTGGTTTCCCACTCTCTATGCCTAGATTGTGAAACTCACTGTCCAACATTTTGATGTGCCTCCCACTCATATGTCACAACTGCCCACAATCACAAATGATCTAATGATATTAGTGATAAATTAGTTAGTTAATTTCAACTAAATTAATAAACTTTGGAGGTCTATCCTTGACTGAGACTTGTCTGAATCGAATATTATTAAATATATTAATATTATATTAAATATAATCACAATGGGGTCAAATGTTTATACCTAATGATTTGAAAATTTGTCAAAGTGTTGAAAATTAAGAGTGGGGATGATGACCCTCTCCCAAGTCCCAAATCATTCAAACACTTTTATTTTATTTTATTCTTTTATTGTTTTGCGACAAGGAGGGATTAAATTGAATTGAAAAAAATCATTCACACATTAATTCAACATTAAATTCAACCATCCAACTAAAGCAGTACCCTACATTTTTTTTAAGAGAGAGAGACAGAGAGCATGTCTTCATTTTGCATCCTCCATTGGCTTTAATTTTTGGATATAGATTTATGGAGTATGATTGTGGCAGTAAAGCAACCTCACTTGCAAATAATGATACACTATTTAAATAAAATTATTAAAATAACGTATATCTTATTTTTTTAGCAAAGTTTTGGATAATATAACAATGCCCGTGAATTTGTATATACATATATAGAATAATTCTATTATCAATGCCACTTAATTTTAAAAAATTAGGATGAATCAATCAAATTCATCCATTACATTTGAAATAAATAAGAGAGAATTTATTTTTGGAGAGAGAATATAATGAATGAATTTTTTTGGTTTGTTATAACATTTGACCAACGAAAAAATGACACGCATACTATGATTATTTATTTTTTTTAAAAAAATATTATTATTTTTTTGTTTAAATTAAAATTCACCATGGATGGACGGTGGAGATCCAATCTGGTGGATCTCTACTTTTGATTTATATTTTTTTTTCATTTGTTTTATAAAATTAATTTTATGTATATAATAAATTATTTAAATTAATTTACCCTCTCTATAAAAAGACCATTTTGCCCTTTTCATCTAAACAATCTGTCACCGTTAATTATTTTTTAAAATTAGGGACTAAAAGAACTGTTTCCAAATAATGTTTAAAAATTTGATATTTTTTAAAACCTTAGGGATTCAAATGAAGTTTCCCCTCAGAAATATTCATCCACGAATGAAATTCATATTCAAATAATTATTACAAACTTCAATTATTGATGTAAAATGGCAATGGTCTCCATACGGATTTTTCTTTTGAAAGAAGTGTCACACGGTTCTTGACGAATTTCGGACAAACGACAACTTGCTATGAAAGTCATTGGCAATGATCCCCACACGGTTTTTTCTTTTGAAAGAAGTTTTGCTAGGATGCTGTCAAACAACTCTTGTTTCAGAGAAATCCAATTTAATTATATTTTTGTATACTCGCACTACAACAACATTGATCTTGCTCTACAATTTCTCTGTGACAAATGAACTTTCATCACAGTTGCTGCCAACCACCTCAAGCTGGAATCTTGCTCGATGACAAAGAATATGAGACAAAACTTTTAATATTTCCAACCTACCTCAACTTTGTTGTTGACTTAATAAAATACTTGAATGCAAAGCACAGGTGTGCAAAAAATAATCGAAACACAAAAAAATAATCTTGCTTTTTTACCAATAATCAGCATTTTGTATGTATTTGTGTTGTATCAACTTCAACGTTCATATATCTTATAGTTATACATCTTTTCATTCTTTGTATTGTATGTATTTGTATTGCATCAACTTCAAAATTTACAAAATCTAGTTTTAAATTCTACTTAGTAGCTTAAAATTTATACGTTAAAGGTCACAAAATGTGAATTCAACTTTACGCAATTATTGTTAATACTAATTCTTATAGAAGAGTGTATAGAAATATAATAGATATATGCCCTTAATTAAACTGGTGTTATAAACAATAGAAGTCTCAGAAATATTCATCGACAAAAGAAATTCGATCCAAATAATTATTACAAACTTTAATTATTGATGTCAAATGGTAATGGTGGCCACACGGTTTCTTTCTAAAAGAAGTGTTCACACGTTTCTTGATGCATATGAATTTTTTTTTTGAAATATCGGTCTTTGCAAATTTTAACCCTATTAAACCAACTAGTTATGTTAAGTTGCCTAAAAATTGTCCAAATTTCAATGTGACTTATGAATTATTCATGATATATAACTTATAAATTATCTTATTATTTATATTATTTTAATAACTCATATATCATATTATTTACATAATATAGTTTTAAATAATCTATTATTACCTACCATAAAATAACTCGGTTTAATTAAAATAGTTATGATAATAATAATGTGTGCAAGTTCAAAAAACAATAATAATTATTACTATGTGTGCTTTGCTGATGCTGATTTCTTACTGCGGTTTTTATAATGTAATCCACATATCTTACAAACATCAAACATCTTTCTACAGTTATAATTCACATTTTCTTGAGATAATCATCTTTAAGAACAGGTATCTCCTGCAAATCAAGGACATCATCATCGTAATGTGAACTGATGACTAATACGAACCAAAAACCTTCCACAAAGATATTTGACCACATAATTCATAGAAGTCCACAGAATCGGGCCAATAGTTGTCAGAGCAAAATTATTAATGATGGTTCCATTTAGTGGTAGGGTCCACACCAATAATTGTGGAAATTTAATTAGTTTTAACCATGGAAATGGACCAAACGAGTTTCTCTTGCTTTAATTTCTCTCATAGTTTTTCCTTTATTTCTCTGTTTCGGCAAACTAGAAATAATCAAAAACCATTCCAATGGCAGAGTTTGTTCTTTCTGCAGTGCTTCCTGTGTTGTTCGACAAATTGACAAACTGATATTGTTCTTATCAGGAAATATTTTATGTACAACATCGCACATGAAATATTTTCATCATAAAAATTTTCATTTGCAACATTTTCTTAAGGAAACATTTAATCTAGGTAGAATTCTATTACATATATAAAAAGTTTTCACCAGAAAATATATAATATATAAGGACATTTCACGTACTATATCATATATGAAATGTTAACTTATATGAAATCGATAAAAATAAATGAAATTTTGTTTGAAGTTAAGTGAATAACCGTAGTTTTAGGCGAAAAACAAATTTGTACTATTCTAGTAGGCCATTTTTTCTAATAATCAAGTTAATGTATTTGATCAATTGAATCACACAATAAAAGATATATTAATATAAAATTATTAAATCACATGATAAGTAATGCATATAATATTTCTACTTTAATTTTTCTAGGATAATCATCACCTTTTAAAATAGAGCAAAATATTTTCTAGAAATCAATCGCATCATCATTATAATGTGAACTGATGAATGATATGAACCAAAAACTTACCACAAAGGTATTGAATTCATGATTCATTCAAGTCCACAAAAGCAGGCCAGTAGTTGTCATAGCAAAAATGATAATGATGGTTTCATTTCGGAGGTGGAGTCCGTTTTAACCATGGCAATAGAGCAACACGGTTTTACTTTTTGTGATAGTAAATTCCACTAGAAAACCAAACCAGTTTCTCTTGCTTTAATTTCTCTCATAGTTTTCCTTTTGTTTCCCTGTTTCGACAAACTAAAAAGAATCAAAAACCATTCCAATGGCAAAGCTTGTTCTGTCTGTTGTGCTTCCCGTGTTGTTTGACATATTGGTAATTGAACAAAATTAAAGAAATAAAAAATTCTAACAATCAAACTCTCATTTTAAGGTGATTGACTTTTTTTTTTTTCAAAAAAAAGAATAATTCAAAAAAATTTATTATAATTTATAAAAATATCTATTTATTGTTATAGTTTCATTTTTACCGAAAATTCTCTTTATATTAAAAAATTAATAAAAAATAATCATTTTATTTTTCATGATTTCATCGTTAATTTGTGATCATCATAAATATTTTTGTTCTTTCACACACCTTTAGAAAGTATTTTGGATGTTTTTATTAATATTAAAAAATAAATTAAATAAAAATAAAATCATATATAATAAAATAAATATTTTTATAAATTATAATAAGTGTTTTTACATCATAAAAATAAAAATTAAGATGATTTGGAGACCGTTCAAATATTTTAATTCTTTGAATATTTTTAGGTGTTGCCGGTGACACAAATGTCTAAAATGATGATTGTGACGAGACAGTGGGCATTGAGGGCGTCTAGGTCGACTTCAAGTTATGTGAGCGCATGCACATGCCATGTTCTTGCGTTCTTTTGACGAGACAGTCCACTACATCACGTGCAAAGATTGCCTTATTATCAAGTTATTATAATTTTCGTGTAATCACTGATTAAGCTATTATTTTAATTAAATTAATGCAATTTGAGGGAAATGCACTTTGCTTTGATTATCAAACTTCGGTTGGAAAGTCAGAGTCTTTTCACACAAAAGCTAAAAACCAGTCTCTCT
Organism: Nephelium lappaceum; assembly: GCA_021234005.1. Taxonomy (NCBI): domain Eukaryota; kingdom Viridiplantae; phylum Streptophyta; class Magnoliopsida; order Sapindales; family Sapindaceae; genus Nephelium; species Nephelium lappaceum. The sequence goes on from CM037996.1 coordinate 7,742,804, forward strand.
CCGATCTCTTTGTTTGCTTTGTTAATTTGCTCTTATTGTTTGCTTTGCTTGTGTTGTGCCACACCAATAATTCCACTAGAAGACCAAACCAGTTTCTCTTGCTTTAATTTCTCACACAGTTTTCCTTTTGGTTCTCTGTTTCGACGAACTAAAAAGATAAAAAACCTATTTCAAAAAAAAAGAAGATAAAAAACCATCCCAATGGCAGAACTTGTCCTTTCGGCTGTCCTTCCTGTGTTGCTCAAAAAATTGATGTCTCGTGAACTGCTTAAGTTTGCAACTCAAGAGGGTGTACGTTCAAAGCTCAAAAAATGGGAAAAAACGTTGAAGATGATTAATGCACTGCTCATTGATGCGGAGGAGAAGCAGCTGACGAATGAAGCTGTTAAGATGTGGTTGGAGGAGCTCCAAGACTTGGCTTATGATGCGGAGGACATCTTGGATGAGTACGCTACTGAGGCTTTGAGTAGAAAGTTGAAGATTGAAGAGCATCAGGCTAGCGCTAGCAGGGCTCGCAAGCTCATTCCTGCTTGTTGCATTGGTTGTACTCCACATGCTTTATGGTCTGATTTCAGCATGCGCTGCCAAGATGAATGGTATTACTAGCCGGTTACAAGATCTCTGCAACCAGAAAACTGAACTTGGGTTGATTGAAATTGCTGGAAGGAGACTGACTAGGCCACCCACTACAAGTTCACAAATTGAACCTGTTGTTTATGGAAGAGATGAAGATAAATCCAAAATACTTGAAATGGTGTTGTCTGATGATGCCAACTATGGTGTGATATCCATTGTGGGCATGGGAGGACTCGGTAAAACAACGTTGGCTCAACATGTCTATAATGATCATGAGGCAATGAAAGATTTTGACCCAAAAGGATGGGTCTGTGTCTCTGATGATTTCGATGTTAAGAAAATCTGCATAGACATTCTTGAGTCTATCACTGGTAGTGCTACTGATTCTAATTTGAATAATTTAGATGCTGTGCAAAATCAACTCAAAGAGAAAGTAGCTGGAAGAAAATTCTTGCTTGTCCTTGATGATGTTTGGAATGAAGACTATAGCAAGTGGCAGAAACTGAGGTCCCCCCTTATGGTTGGAGCTCATGGGAGCAAGATCATTGTGACCACTCGTCATGAACGTGTTGCCTTAAAAATGGGACATCCCAGTGGATGTCACTAGATTACTTGGGCTTTCAGATGATGATTGTTGGTTATTGTTCAAGAAGCATATCATTGACAACGAAGTTTTGAGTTCACAGCCTGTTGAATTAATTCGTCAAAAGGTTGTTGAGAAGTGCAAGGGATTGCCCCTGGCTGCGAGGACTCTTGGTGGCCTTCTACGCTCCGAGAAAACTAGATGAGTGGTTAAATATATTGAATAGCAAAACATGGGATTTGTTGAACGAAAGCGAGATCCCTACAGCCTTGCAAATAAGCTACTACCACCTTCCTTCCCATTTGAAGAGATGTTTCGCGTACTGTGGAATTCTTCCGAAAGATTATCAATTTGAAGAGAATGAACTTGTTTTTTTGTGGATGGCGGAAGGCTTAATTCAACAATCAAACGACAGCAAACAATTGGAAGAATTGGGCGGTGAGTATTTTCATGATCTATTATCAAGGTCAATTTTTCAAATATCAAGTCGTAGTAGTTCTAAATTTGTAATGCATGACCTTGTTAATGACTTGGCTCAAATGGTTTCGGGAAAACTAAATTTTAGGTTGGAAGATGAATTAGAGTCCAATAATCAATTAAGAATATTTGAAAAGACTCGTTATGCTTCTTATCTGTCTCATGAGTATAATCTCAAAAAAAGATTTGAAGTCTTCAATGATGTTGCGTGCTTAAGGACTCACTTGTCAGTGCCACAAATACACTATTATTGGAGTAGGAAGATGTTATATTAGTAACACAGTCATTTCTGATTTGTTTGGGAGGTTTAAAAAGTTGAGGGTTTTATCTTTACAAAAATATAGCATCATTGAATTACCTAGATTCAATCGAAGGTTTGAGACTTTTAAGGTATCTCAATTTATCGGATTACTAAAATCGAATGTTTACCTGAGTCAGTAAAATCAATGTGCAACTTGCAGACATTGATGCTAAGAAATTGTTGTGAATTCTTGAAATGGCCATCTAGTATGGGGAATTTGATTAATCTACGTCATATCGATATCTTAGGTGCAACTTCAATAAAACATATGCCAATAGGAGTGAAAAAATGGGAAAATCTCCGAACTTTATCTAACTTTATCGTGAGTAGAGATTTTGGCTCTAGTCTAAAAGATTTGAAGCACCTAAAGTTTCCTTTGTGGAGAACTTCACATTTCCAATTTAGAAAACACGATTGTTCTTGAAAACACAATATTGGATGATAAGAAAGACCTAAAAGTACTTTTACTAGAATGGGGATCTAGGTTTAAGAATCACAAGATGAGGCAACAGAATCAAGGGGATCAGGAAATGGATAAAAAATTACTTGATATGCTTCGACCTCATCAAAATCTAGAAAAACTCACGATAAAGTGTTATGGTGGTAAAACATTTTCTTCTTGGGTTGGAGATAGTTCGTTCTCTAAGATGACAACCCTAAAATTGGAAGATTGTAAAAGGATGCACATCCTTACCTTCACTTGGACTATTAGGCTTCACTTAAAAGCCTCACTATCAAAGGTATAAAAGAATTAGAAAGCATCAATTCTACATTTTATGGCCATTGTCAAAATCCTTTTAAATCTTTGGAGACTCTTTGTTTTGAAAATTTAGAAAAATGTGAGTCTTGGGACCCTGTCAAAGAAAATGAGAGTTTCCTAGGACTTCAAGAGCTTATCTATTATAAACTGCCCAAAACTCTCTGAAAGATTACCCAACAAACTCTTTCATTGAAAAAGCTTGTCATTTCGCGGATGTGAGCAGTTAGTGGTTTCATTATCGAACATCCCAAAGCTATGTGAACTAGAGCTTGACAAATGCAAGAAGATAGTGTGCACTAGTTCAGCTTTCTTAGAGTCATTAGAATATATGACTCTTTCAAATATTTCAGATTTTGGTGATTTGTCAAGGCAAGAACTTAAGAAAGTTCAAAAACCTGAAAATCGAGGGTTGTAAATGAACTCATAGAATTGTGGCAGAATGAGATTTTCCTCGAGAAGCCACATCAAGGGTTGCATAGTCTCAGTTCCCTCAATGAGCTTGGATATAAGGAATTGCATTACCCTCACAACTTTACTTGAGGGGATTAAACAGAAAAATGTGTATGTGGAAAAATTGGAAATTGAGAGTTGTGATTCTTTGAATTTCATTTTTAGAGGACAATTACCTCAATCTCTAAAGAAGCTTTATGTACGAAATTGTGGGATATTGCAATGTTTGATGGTTGATAATGAGGATACTTGTACTTCAACATCTTCGGCAACGTTTTCACTTCCATCCAAGGAAGTCGATGCTAGCACATCTCACCTCGAAGACTTGTACAAAAGGGAATGTTCATCTCTCACTTGTTTGCCATCAATAGACCAACTTTCTACCACACTCACTAGTCTCCATATTTTTAGGTGTCATAACCTCACAACTTTGTCAAAGACAGGACATTTACCTGTTGCACTCAGACATCTTAGAATTAGGCAATGTTCAGAGCTCATTACCCTATTACCAAAAGGCCAATTTTCTGAAACTCTTGAAACCCTAAATATATCATCTTGTGATAAACTAAAGTCAATAGTTGAGAAATTTCATAATAATAAAGCTCTTTGTGAGATCGATATATACAATTGTGGGAGTCTCGAATCCCTTCCGAAGGGCCTGGAAACTCTTAGCAATCTCAAATCCCTTAGTATATACGACTGTCGAAGTTTAGCTTGCTTTCCCAAAGGAGGGTTTCCCGACAGTGATTTAAGTGTTCACCTCTTTGATTGTGAGATGTTAGAAGCCCTACCCAGTGGAATACACACTCTCTCCTTTTTAGGAATAAGGCATTGTCCAAATATGTCCTTGTCTGAAGAAAATCTGCCCACCAAACTTACACGGCTTGAAATTACTTATCTCAAACAATATAAACTGCTCACGGAAAGGGGGTTCCACAATTTCACCTCTCTAAGAGACCTCAGCATTTTTGGAGGCGAAGATGGACAGTCTTTCCAAGACACGGACATGGAAATTACTTTGCCCCCCAATGTAACTCACCTGACAATTGGATCTTTCCTGAAATCGAAATGTTTGCCTTTCAAGGATTTCGAAGACCTCTCCTCTCTTGAGTCTCTGTCAGTCGCAAAGTGCCCAAAGCTCACATCCCTTCCAACCATTCTGCGATCGTCACTTCTATATTTAAATATAAGCGGTTGCCCAAAGCTCACATCTCTTCCCAGCACTCTGCCATCCTCACTTTTGCATTTGAGAATATGGTATTGCCCGTCCCTAGCAAAAGCATGCAAAAGAGATAAAGGAAAAGAGTGGCCCAAGATAGCCGACATCCCTTGTGTTAACATAGATGACAAATTCATCTATGATCCAGAGGAGTGAAGCATCAGAAGATTAGCTCATCGATCCTCATCTTCTATTTCAGGTATAACAACAAAACACTTGGTCATCATAAACAATTTCTCATTTTTGATGGGCTTTTCTAATCCTCTCTTGACTATTTTGGAATTACTGCTTTGCCTTTCAATTCAAACACTCATGAACTCATGCGCTTTGTTACTTGCCAGATGGTATCTTAATTCTATTTGACTTATCACTCCATTTATATTCAACTCTATAGATGTTGAGATTGACCTGCAAAATTCTCAGTCCAGGTAATTACTACTTTCAGTTCCTTATTTCATTTTTGGTTGAGCAAATTGAATTTAGTGCTTGTCACTGAAAATTAATGTGTTTGTCCACTGTTTAGATGTTTAGATGGTGGATCAAGTTGATAAGTTTTGATTTTTCTGTACTCTGAGGAGTTGCATTCTACATAGAATAATTTGTTCTCGAGGACTCTATGTCAGCTGCAACAGAGTTAGGAACTCATCCAGCTATTAATGTAAGAATACTAGTTGACTTTAGTAATTGTTTGCTTTCACTATTAATTGAATGGCCAGTTTTCAATTAGAGAAAATAGCTAAGAAATTGCCTTTATGCTTTGTCGTTAATAGTTCTTTGGTCTTATTTCAGGGGAATGCATCTTAAATCCCTTTTCCACATTCAGCTACTGTCAGTTGATGCAAATCCTCCTATATGACTTCCTGGCTCTGGTGCACATCCTCCTAGCAGGGCTTTTTCATTTCATCTGTATGCTGCCACAATGAAGGACCACTGGAATGAATAACTGAGCATTCTGGCTTAGTATTTGCTTTTGAAGATACCTGCTTATTTCAACTGTCCATGGAAACATTTTTGAGGTTATATATTGGTATGATTCCCCATATTAGAAGGCTACTTAAAGGGACATGCAATTTCTTACTGTCAAAGTTTACAAGTTGAACTATGGATCTATTGATTTGGGTTAAGTTTTTATGTGGTGGTCTTGACAAACCGATGTTGAGGCTTTCAAATTTGTACAAGTTTCTAATGATGTCAAGGAGGGAAGAAAATATAGTGTAGAATCAATTCATTGAGACAAGTCCAGGTTTCTAATATGAGTTTAAGTCCTTGAGTAGTTTGCTTCTTCTAGACGAGTCCTTTTTGTTCCGTGTTTTAATTGGTGAAATGCTGCTGAGAGACATTCTGCTATTGTTGGACCACTTGAGGTGTAGTTTATTTGTTGGAATTTTAGTTTTGTACTTTTTTGATGGATGCAATATCTGCTTATAATCAAGACTAAAATTCTGCAGTTTGAAGGTACTTTACTGTAAAGTTATGATGAGGTTGCAAGCTTGGGCTGTAGTTCCACAATTAGTCACTTGGAATGCTACAAAAAGAGCTGTTGCAGCTGCATAAGTTGGCATGGAAGCGAGGATCAACAGAGATCAAACAGCATCCCTCATTTGTATTGTAAATTGGACTGTGCAAGCCCACCGGAGATCTCCAAATATAGTCAATATTAATTGGTGAAGTACTGCTGAGAGACGTTCTGCTATGGATAGACCACATGAGGTGCAGTTTATTCGTTTGAATTTTAGTTTTGTAGTTTTTATGGATGAAATATCTGATTATAATCGAGATCCAAATTCTACAATTTGAAGGTACTTTGCTGCCAAGTTGTGGTGAGGCTGCAAGCTTGGGTTGTAGTTCTATATTTTGTCACTTGGAATGCTGCAAAAAGAGCTGCTGTAGCTGCATATGTTGGCATGGAAGCGAGGATCAACAAAGATCAAATAGCATCTCTCATTTATTTTGTAAGTTGGACAGTGGAAGCCCACTGGAGATCTCCAAATATAGTCAGCATTTAGCAGCTTCTCTTGCTGCAGCATCATCAACGAACCACAAAGCTGCCATTGCCACTTTGACTTTCCTTGATCATGATAGGTAGTCCAAGATACCTGACATCCTTTCTTTTAAGATGGATGGAAATTAATCTTAGGTTATTCATTCTTATCATCCATTTTAGGTAAGTCAATTTATAATAGTACAAAATTTACGTTTTCTTAATAAACAAGTTTAGATTTTTGTCGCTTTTAATTTTAATGAATTGCTTTACATTATAATCTTGCAATCTCTAATCTACTAATAGTTACTTCTCTGTTGTATATAGAGTATTGTTAACTTATTTTCGTTTGTACTTTTGAGATGTTCTTTCAAGTTTATTTGACATTCTAATCTTGATTAATTGAAATGTGAAGGAAAATCTCATATTGATTTGCAAATAACATATTAAAAGAATTCCTGATATAAGGAGGCAACTTCATGAGATGAAGACAAGTTCTTGATATTAAAAATTGCAAGTTGGATGATAAATTTGAATCAACTTTGACCTTAATGTAAGAAGAATAAGGTACAAATCCAAACTACATCTTCTAATTGATATTATATAGTATTGTCAGTTCTGGATTACGGTAAATAACATGGGTTTTTTTTTGTTTTGGTTTGTTTCAATTTGTTGCTATTCTAATTGAAGTTGCAATCATCTTTAAATGTGTAAATTGCTATCTTTTGCTTGAGACTAAATTTTGCATTTGTTTTTTGTTCTGAGTCGGAGGTTTCTGTAGTATTCTTCAAAATAGTTCTCATGTTTATGTGTTGAATGGTTGGTCATGTTATTTGTAAGTGCTTTCCTTTATGGCTGGCTGACCTAAAGTGGAATGTATATGCTGAACTCTTTTTGTTGCATTTTTCTAAAGAAAATCTTAGAAGATGCTAATGTGATCATAACAATATTGCTGCAGAATTATGAGAAAGCATCAAGGTCTGGTTGTAGATTCACCTTTTGTCCTGCTGGTGAAAGAGTTATGCCAACTACATAATTTGGCATGTCAGCAAGGAGATAAAGGAACTCAAACATCATCCCTTTTTTCAAGTAATACTTTTGTGCAAGCCCATCAGAGATCCCAAATTAGTTGATGTTAAGTAAATTCCAACCTCAAGATCATCAGCTGATGATTAAGCTGTTGTTACTGCTTCTAGTGTACCTGATCACAATAAGTATTCCGAGTTTGATATCCTTTCATTTTTAGTTTGTTAATCACTCTTTGAATAACTTAAAGAAATCTTTATGTTGTATGATATTAAGGTTTTCTGATTTCCAATTTACAGCTATGAATTTCATGAGAAGTACTTTGTCTCGGACTCTAACTCAGTTATGGATTTGAGACTTTTCAAAATTGAAATACTTGTCTTTTAAGGATTTCGAAGACCTCCCGTCTCTTGAATGCTTGACTATCCTCGTTGCTCAAAGCTCTTGACTAAGCTGTTGTTATCACTTTTTTTTTTTTTCCTTCTCTTTAGTGGAAAGCAAGGGACTATCTAAATCCCAAAGTGAAGTGATCCTAGTGTTGAATGGTTTTTTATCTCACTGTTAGTTAAACTGTTGCAGGTGAAATGCATTCTCTAAGGTGAAGATATGAGAAAGTAAATCCATGAAAGTCGGGTTGCAAGGAGCATGTTGATCAAATTCCCCATATTACACGGCAACTTCAAAAGAAAGGAACAATTGATTGATATCAACATTGCAAGTTTTACCATTGATTTGCGTCAACTTTGATCTTATTGTCACAAAGGTTGAGGTACCAACAGCCAAACTGCATGTTTTAATCGATGTTATTGTACAATATTGTCTATTCTTCTTTCAATAGAAAGCAAGATTTTCTTCGAATCTAGTTCAATTTACTGCTTATCACTATGAAATTTTGGTCATCTTTAAAGCAGTGTATTGTTATCTTCCGCTAAAGACTGGATTTTGCTTCTATTTTTAGTTGCTGAGTTGTTATCGTTTCGTTGGTGTTGAACATGCTGGTTAGAGGAGTTTTCAGCAATGCTGGCAGACCTGAGGTGGAATATATATGCTGGAATTTTGGTTTTACATATTTATACAAAGAATCTTAGAAGATGCTGCTACTATCTGATTTTAATGGAGAGAGTCGTTGCCATTTTGGTCATAGTTTTGCTGTAGAATTATGAGAAGGCTGCAAGATCCGGTTCTAGTTCCATAATTTGTCTGTCCTGCTAGGATAAGAGTTGCTACAACTGGACCCTTTGGCATGGAAGCAATGAGCAACTGAGATCGAACACCAGCCCTTCTTTCAAGTAAAAGTGGAAGATTTGGTTTTATTATTGGGATACAGCAACCGGAAGAGATTCATTAAAATTTATGTTCAACACTCATTGTTCATGTCTCTCATATTATCATGATGGAAATGCGATGGTTGATTGGTTGGCGTCTTATAGTCTTCGTTTCTCTCAAGATATATGAAGTTTACTTTTTTAGTGTTCACAATTTTGTACCGTCTTGTTAACCAAGATTGTTTAGGCTTGATATTGTCTTGGTCGATTGTTGGGATTTGGTTTTAGATCCCCTATTAATGTTTGTTGTTCATTTTCTTTAATTTAATATAAAGAGTCAGTTTGAGATGGTGCGTGCACATGATAGGCAGACTTGTTGGGTGCCAACATAGTTGGGATGCTTCAAGTTTTGTTTGATGCTACCCCTCTCTTGCTTGAATTTTTATAGATTACCGTGTGTTCAAATTTTCATATTTGTATTAAATTTACAAAATGATATTGTTGATATAGTACAAAATGTATAAATGTTGTTCGTTTTTGTGTACAAGTTTTGAGTAAATAGCAAGATTTTCTCCAATTTATTAAATTGTGTTAGTTAATATTTTATTTGCTAATGAAGTCAAAAAGTTGATTGCTATAAACTATAGGAGTCTATAACAAGCATTAGTTTTATGTTGTTGAGTTGAAGTCTTTTGCTATAAATTTCTTACTTTGTCAAAGTTGTGTAGTTCCAAAATTTATGGAAAAATTTCATTTTAATCTTTAAAGTTTTAAAAACTATCAAGTTTTTAAATCTCTTTTTAAAATAACTCTTTTTATCCCTAATTTTTTTCAATTTCTTCAAAAAAATTCAAACCATTAATTAATTGACAGTCAACATTAATATAATATATATAAATATATATATTTTTGATAGTTGTTAATGACACGTAAATTACTGGATTATCCTCATAAAATAATAAATTTATAAATTAAATTTTTTAAAATGTCACTAAATTTAAATTGTTAAATTATAATTTAAATTGTCTAAAATCATTATTGACTGTTAGTTGACTAATGGTTTGAACTTTTTTGAAGAGTTTTGGAAAGGCTATCGATGAAAATAACTGTTTCTAAAAAAACTTTAAAAACTTGATATTTTTCGAAATTTCGGAGACCAAAATAAAGTTTCTCCCAAAATTTATTAAATTGTGTTCGAATGATGTAGTAAGTTTATAAAAAATATGGAATTAAAAAAAAAAATGGACCATTAGGCATTAACTAAGTAGAAATATTTTTGTGGCCCAATAAATTCTAGTATCAAACAAAATTTTATTCGCTTTTATCTTTTTCACATAAGTGAATAATTGACATGTAACGTTGTATATAAAATATTTCACCTATATAAAATGTTTTTTAATGAAGACATTTCACGTACGTAAATATTTCATATCTTATGTTGTATATGAAATTTTTCAAAGGGTTATCAATGATAAAATAAACTGTTAAAATTTCATTTTAGACTAAAAATGAATAATTTTTATTTCTATGCTAAAAACGATTTTATTATTATTATTGATTGGACTTAAAGTGAATTTATCTCTTTTAGTATAATTCCAATGGCATCGGATTTTCACTTCTTTTGTCAAAACTCAAAACCATACAGCAGTCTTCTTGTATTTTGTCTTTGTTATGTTCACCAAGTTCTACTACTAGTTATAATGCTTCTTATAAGGACTACTTTAAATTCACTTACATAAATTTCACATTCTTTGTCAATGTAATATGCAACTGTGAGATGGAAGAAATAAATGACTGAATTCTCCGAGTGTAAACACAAGACAATCATGATTCCAAAGTTCTAAAGAAAACAAAAAACAAAGGGAGGATAGCGATCACTAGGGCAAGACAAATTTCATTTTCGAAACTTTCTAAGGGACGATTTAGGGGCATCTTTGTACACAAGCTGTTCCGGTTGAACATAACATAAACAACTATTCAAAATAGTAATGTCCTTACTACGACACATCAAACTAGTTAGACTAAGCATCTCAAACGTGCCATCAAAATTCTCAGATATCTACCCAACTGAATATCATTCTATAAAAGCACGTACTCATCATTTTCATGTCACTAACAATAACTTTTAATTTTGAGTCAAACAACTTCTCCAGAGATTATTACTTAAACTGCAAGAAAAGGAAACTCTTTCACAACTGATATAATAATTATGCCTATCCAATCGTGTTTGGAACTATGGAGTTATAATGCTTACCGAGACTAAATGCATGCCGATGGTATGACAGCATGATCCTTGCATTAGATAAACCAGACCCGCCTATCAGATTTGTACTCCTTTCCAATTTCCACATCAGGGAATGAACCTGAATATATCATTATATGCTTTCTCAGGCAGTGAGTCAAAGCTCCGAGCTCTAGCTCCCCTCCCCATGCGGCAGTTGATTCGACTTCTTTACAGTAATTCTCGAATCTCTCTACTTGTGAACTTTCGGAATCATCATTTATCATATTTTCAGACAGGTAAAAGGGTAGGCAATCAGATGCATGCTCCCTTGTATATGCAGCCATTATTTCTCGAAGCTTTTGGTATGTATAAGGAGAAGAACCTCCTGAAAGATGAGCAAGCTGATCCTCAACAGCTCGATAGAGACAGTGCCCATCTGGCTTTATTTCGTTAACAGTCAATCCAAGAGGTTCAAGCTTCTTTTCCAGTTTCTCATCTTCAACCATTCTATCACTTACAATATTGCTCTGCTCTTCTTGAATTCTTTGCTCTCTTGCTGCTTCTTGCTGATTCTTTTCTCTCGCCTCTTCGCACCCTTGCTAGGCTTAGAACGATCGTGTTGGTTGGTACAGAAACCCCAGCAATGGCTTTCACCAAACTGTCAAGATTGCTTTCTCATTTCCATTAGTAGTGCTATGGCCTAATGAAGCAAGTTCTCCAGCTTGTTTTTCTTTAAGCTTGGTAGAAAGTTTAGATATTTCCTCCTCCACCTGCTTCTTCTTAACCTTCTGTTCAGCCTTGCTACCTTTGGCTGCTGCCTTTTTCAGTTCAACTTCCTTGTTCTGCAGCTATGCTATTTCTCTCCTGCATGCACAAGGAAACGATGATGTCAAGATGGAGAAGGAAAGTTCAATAATATAAAATATATATTGTCAAGGAAACAAAACCACCATCATCATTGATAGCAGTAAAAAAGCACCCCAGGTTCATGTATGTGAGCATAAACCAATTGACACTTCTTTTGTAATCATATGACAACTCAAATGCAAATCAGTTTTCGCAAATCCTAGAGCGAGTGTAAAACAATTCTAAGGCCTCTACAAGAAATCTCACCGGCTAAGGTAGGAGGTATTGAGAAAAAAGCTACTACCAATTTACAAATTTGTGGTGTGGTGTGGGAAGAGAAAATTTATTATTAAAAAATATCGCTTAAATATCCCACAAAAATAAAATGACAGTAACATTATACTCCACCTTTCCAAAAGAGGCCAATTTAAGGATTCACACAACACTCAACTTCATTTTCATACAACATTTATGACTCTGCCTCTGTATTAAGCTACGAAGCATCTTAGAAAGCTCTGTAAGATTAGACTGATTTCATCGAATGGAAACTATCTCAAAAATGAAAACCCAAATTGATATTCATGTTAATGCAACATAAAGCAAAAGAATTGCTGTGAATTTATCCAAAGTTAAAGAAAGAATCTAATTTTCATTGATCAGACCGTTCAATTTCTTAGTCTAATAGATCATTATTTTTGAAAAATTAGACAAGAAAAAAGACAGTCTTATAATACAATGAGCATCTTGTATTTCATAAAAATTGGGGGCAATATAATCCTTACCTAAGAGCTGTCCTATCCAACTTTCAAGCATTAAGATACGTTTCAGCTGTGGATGATTATCATAAAGGATTCTCAACTTATCATAAGATTCACATTCTGGAATTTTAGGATTATTCCTTGGAGGAAATACTTTTATGCATATTTCTTCCAATTGATCCACACCAAACTAAACTCTATTATTGTATATACATGCTGGCTACAAGTGTGCACGGAGTACCATCATAGGCATAAACTGATCTATATTTCATGGAATGGCCAGAAACCCATCATCATTGTTGGAACACAGTGAGAGAGAGAGAGAGAGAACTTATTGTGTAGCTTGAAAATGACGTGTTACCTGTGCCTAGACAGCATTTCTTCATGAGTTTCCTGCTTCTTCGAAGATGCATCACTAGAATCTGGTTCAGATTGTTTGTCCTCTATTTCTTGAGGATTTTCCATTTGAGCCCCTAAAATTACAGTTGATAATACAGAAAAGATCACAACAACCTTCCAAAACAATTGATGACAAAGATATCCATCCTAGAAGTCAATGAGTAACTTCGATTGAAGATAAGAAAACTGAATTTGTAAAGAAATCAACATCAAGTCAAAGTTGCATAAAAACTTTTTAATTTTTTTGATAATTTAAAGAATCTCCGAAACCGCTTAGCGAATTCGGTTTCAAAACTGAAGCTCCTGCTGATCCCTACAATCTTTGAGAAGCAATAAACTATAGTCTTCGGCCATACAGTGCCCCATAAGGGTCAGAATCTTAGACCTAAAGGGAGCAAACCCCAAAGCCAAACCATTCTTACTAACCACTCATGGGTAGCATAAAAACTTGTAAACAAGTGAATCATCAAGTTTCAAATTCCTAAAATTTCCATAATTAATCAAGGTCTAATGCGAGAACCAAAAACCTAAAATTTCTATAAGCATCAATTATAGAACAAAAAATGGCTAACAATTCCTCAATCTAAATACAACGAAACCAAATGTTTACTATCAAGTTTCAATTTTGTTGATATTTTATCTATGAGTTGTAGGGAACCTCAATCAGACCTTACATAAGGACTACATTGCCCACAATGTTATGACATACAAGAAGCTCAATGAATAATAACACTATCATCTTTATTCTGGTCTAATCAACCGGTTCCTCAAAAGCAACAATCTATTATAGACTATAGATTGAAGAAGAGAAGATATACCTTGAAGAGGCAAGTCTGGAGATGGGTTCAAGACCATCACTGAAGCTCTGCTCTGCTCTGCGACGCACTGCAATGCCACCTCAGTTAGGTGTTGCTTTATATGTTTTTTATTTATTTATTTTTTAATTAATCGGTTGTCAAGTCAAGACGGATCCAATCTTATGCAATGCACCCTTAGACCATTGCCAATTTATAATACCAAATTTTACATTATTTTGGTGTCAATATCAAATTTTATTTTACTCCGATGTATTTATATCAAATTGGTATAAAGAATATCTTTAAAGAATATTTTAAGCATAATTTTTAATCAATATTAATTAATTTATTTGGTATAAAATCTTATTTTAAATAATTACTCACAATATATAAAAAATTATTAAATACTCACATAATTTTTTTAATTTATTATAAAATATTATTATCATTAATTTTCCAACTAATGTTTTAATCATTTAATTTTTTCGACTAATTTTTATCCAACTAATTTTTTATCCACCTAATTCTTTATCCATCCAATTTTTCCAACTAATTTTTTATCAAACCAATTGTTTGTCCACCAAATTTTTATTTTTTCATTCAATATTTTAACTAATTTTTTCACTTTGTTTTATCCACATAATTTTATTTTTTATACTTAATGGTTTACTCTAATTTTTTTCATAACTAAATTTTATTATGTTGTTGTTGTTGTTTTTATTTTTTTTTATCATGTATTTTTAATTTAAGGTAATGGTAATGTTAATGTTATTGCTTTTGATTACATTATTGAGTTTTTGCATTTAAAATATTACCATATCTATCAAGTAAATATTAAAATAATAAATTTTTATATACATTAAACAATTTAATTCATTTTACATTAATATATTATTTATAACATATATTAAAAACTTAAAAATATATTAAAACATATTCAATATTATACTCATTTTTCGACCGTATATATATTTTATAATAATTTAAATTTTATTTCTAATTATTACTTAAATTATAAAATTATAGAAACATGATAAATGACATAAATGAAACATATATTGTTGTTGTTATTATAAGAAGGACATCATTGGAATTTTGAAAAAGAAAAGGAAGAGCACGTGGCTCAATAACCCATTTGATTTTAGCTACAGTTTGACACCAAATTTGGTATGTTTCTATAGCTAGTGCATCAAATGTGTCAAACTTGGTGTGTTACTGTAGCTTATGCACCAAATTTTGTCTCGAAAATTACAAAATGGTGCTACGTTGGAGTGTGTTTGCACACCAAATTGGTGTTTTCTCTTAAAATGGTGCTATATTGGAGTTGCTCTTAGAATATTTCATTGGATAGATATATAAATTATAAGACATCGTTATAAAGCCACTCAAGCCAAATCAATCCAATTTTAAAATTTGTCTAAACCCCAAGTTTCAAGTTTAAACTTAACAAAAACCAATGTAATTTCCATTTCAAGCGTATTAAAATCTAAACCAATGTGATACAATTTCAAGTGGATTGAATTACTAACAAAATCAAGTACATTACTTGATGAAAGATGCCACAACAAAGAAGCCCACATGTTCCTAAGCAAACCCAAAAAAGAAGTGTAAATTTGGTGAGTGGCGACGTCGAGCACACCTAAAATACTGTATGTTCACCCCTTTTTGTATGTTCATCCCACTAACCTTTTTTTTCTTTTTTTCTTTTTGAGTTATTGAGATAAATCCAAAAGACAATTGAAATCAAACTAGTAGGACCTTAGCGACACAACCCGAATAAGCAGCTCCCGTACGATTGGAAACTACTTATATTAGGGTGAGAGACAACTCATATATATGAAAGAAAATCTTATATTTATTGAGTTAGGTGGGGACATGGGGTGTCGAACCTTAACTAGTTGGCTTAAAGCTGGGGCTGGCCTATGCACTACTACTGCACTACAAGGCTGGTGACCCATTAACTTTTTTGAAGATATTATAAGTTTGTAATCACACCCCACAAATAATTGATATACTATTTTCTTCTTCCTAATCTCTAGAATCACCATCATTATGCTTTTCATCAAAATTCCCATTTAGAATAAAAAAAATGGATCTCTTTTCAAAACTTTGTTATCAACAACACAAACTCACAACAAAATGAAACTATGATCTTTCATTGGAATTGGATTCTTGTTTTCAGTTCAATTTTTTTCCCCAAAAAGAACAATCCCTTCTATTTTAAAAACTCAATTTTACTGACCAACTCGTTCCCCTTTTAGCTTGCACTTCATATTCTCTAGGCATTTTGGACAATACATTCAAGACGCAAAAGCTAAATCTGTAGACTTTTGTTTCTTTTTTGTGCACTCCTGTGCTGCTCTAGTGAACCACCATCCTTGTTTTGACATCGTTCTGGCCTTTTCGATGATTCTGTTTGTTCTCTTTCTTTAATTTGTTTCAAAGATACAATTTGTTTTGTTTATCTTGATTCATGGTTTTTTTTCTTTTTCCACGAGGAAACAACCACAGTAGGAGGAGTAAAAGCCATGGGTTGAGAAGGCAGTACAACTGTCAGAGATATTGAAATAGAGTCAAGCGAACATTCTCCTTACCAGAGAGTTTTGAACTCAACAATGTTATAAGGGTAACATTGGGATTTTGAAAATCATTGTGTTTTTGGGTGTATATGTAGTTTTAAAGGGGTGGAAATATCAGCATTCAAATTGGGCTGATTAGTTCATGCGTTGCAACAACCCGGTCCAACATGCAAACAACCGAAACAACTAGAATAAAAGCCCAACAGTTTATGGACCTTATTGGGCTGAATGATAAGGCCCATTGTTCTAAAGCCTACTACAATATGATAGGTAACAATCATGTTAGGCTTAACACTAATGTAGCTCCAATGGGGAAGAAAAAACGAACTTACTGAAGAAATAGATAAAAGTTACCTTCAATTTGATTGTTAACACCTTTGTTGGTTGTTAGATTTTAATTGTTTTGTATTTTTAAAAAAATAAATAAAAATTATTGAAAACAAATTAAGGCTAATTTGCCCGGGCTGAGGAAGCCCAATTTATATACCTTCAAGTCCAAGCAAGCTTGATATAGCATAGGCTAGTCAGAAGAAATTTAGGGTACATTCGATTCAATAAGATATGACATTAGTAAACTATCGAAAATCTTAAATCATAATTATATTAGATGACATAGACGTATTATATCACATTAAATTTTAGGAGTATTATATCACATAATCACTTTTAATTATGTCCAAATAAAATAAAAAAGGAAATAGAATGCTATGAAATCATTTAATGATTGTGACGGTTTTTTAATTATATGAATATGTGTCAATTTGGGTTTGATTACCTTACTGAATGGATAAAATTACTCATCAATAACGATACTTAGATATTCTTCAATAATCCTTATTACAACTAATTCAATTATTGTTATTGATGAATAACCTTACTTAACTAGTAAGGTAGTTAAATTCGTCGATTATAGTTTCAAAATGATTTAGTCGAAGGTTGGTGTCACGTATAGAAATCTGATTAGATCAATTGTATCACATAGGATACTAACATGTAGATATACAATACATACACCTTATTATTGCTCGTGTGCAAAAAGATGAGATGTAATTGGCACGAGGGAGAGAATGAACAACCATTCTAGTTTTCCAGAGTGGGACCCACCCACTCCCCGCCAGTCACGGCACCAATCAGATTCCCAAAAATCAAGCCAACCCTATGTTGTTCAAATAATATTATCACTATAAAGCATGTTGTCAAGATTAAGGAAAGAAAAAACTCAAAAATCTAAAAATATAATCCCAACCAAATGAAACAAGGAAACCTTCATTTTTTTTTTTTTAATGTTGCTTTGCACAAAAGTGGTGATATGATTGATCGTTAATTAATTAATTTATTTTTTTAAAGAACTTCATCGTTGTCCTTAAAATTTTCTACAAGAGTTTTAAAAAATATTTTTTAAAACTCTTTTAGAAATAACTCTTTTCATCAATAACTTTTTCAAAATTCTTTCAAAAAACATTCAAATCGTCAATTAACTGACGGTCAATGATAACTTAAAGTCATTTAAATTGTAATTTAACCACTTAAATTTAAAGATATTTTGAATAATTTAACTTATAAATTCATTATTTTATTAGACTAATCTGGTAATTTACGTGAAAGTAACAACCGTCAAAGGTAAAAATATTTTTTTACGCATTTTGTTAATGTTGATCATAGTTGACTAATGGTTTGAATCTTTTTGAAGAATTTTGAAAAAGTTAAGATGAAGAGAGTTGCTTTCCAAATTACTTTAACAATCTGATATAAATTCATTGTTTTATTAGACTAATCTTGTAATTTACGTGAAAGTAACAACCGTCATGGGTAAAAATATTTTTTTACGCATTCTATTAATGTTGGTCGTAGTTGACTGATGGTTTGAATTTTTTTGAAAAGTTTTGAAAAAGTTAGGATGAAAAGAGTTGCTTTCCAGATAGCTTTAAAAATCTGATATCTTTCGAAACCTCAGAGATTAAAATAAAGTTTTTCTTTATTTTTTTTATAAGTATTACCAAGATCAGTTAAGATAGAACTCTAAAACACGGTTCGAATCTTCACTCTCAGAAGTGTGAGAGGACAATCCATATAGCATGAAAAAACTACTCACATATCAAGTGAGAAAGATACGCTTTGAACCCGATACTTGCCATATATGAGTGGTGGTCTTAAACAACTGAGTCATCACTAGTGCTTTGCGCATTAATTTATGGATCTTATATTCCTATCTAGAGAGAAAATAAAGTAATTGGCATGGTTGAAGTCGTCTCTTTTGGACACAGCCTCGTTGAATTTGTATATTTAGTTTTTTTCTCAATTAGTATGGAAGAGGATATATCATCTTGAATTTGACAAATTTCATATTGATTCATATTTTTTTCAGTGTTGGAATTTTTTTTTTTTAAAAAAAAGATCATGTCTCATCTTCACAACTTGTAAATCTACAATACTTTGATTCACATCAAGATGGGAGTTGTATGACTTTCAAAAAAGTACAAAAATAAAGGAAGTTGTATAGAGTTTTTTTTTTTTTTTTTTTTAATTGAAGTATATTGAAGTATTCATGTGTCAACCGAAAAGTAGTGTCAATACAATATTACAAGTACTCGATATTATAGTAAAATATTATAGAACTGAACATCCATTTATGGAGAAGACTTTACTTACAACAAAACGTGTGTGTATTTTTCGTTGTAATCTTATCATGCAGTAAATTTCGTTACATATTGAAATCAAAACAAAAGATGTGTGGTCCATTCTGTCACATACATTTAATTTTTTTAAAAATTTTTCCTCCATTAAAGATGGTGAATGTGCGAATGATAAGAAAGGCAGGTAAGGATTGACTGAAGACATGGAAGTTAAATAATAACGATTTTTTCCTGCTCTCACGAATGAGAACACCACCACACCAAACCATGAGTGCCTCTAAGGTCACGTTTTATAAAATGTGGTTTCCCACTCTCTATGCCTAGATTGTGAAACTCACTGTCCAACATTTTGATGTGCCTCCCACTCATATGTCACAACTGCCCACAATCACAAATGATCTAATGATATTAGTTATAAATTAGTTAGTTAATTTCAACTAAATTAATAAACTTTGGAAGTCTATCCTTGACTGAGACTTGTCTGAATCGAATATTATTAAATATATTAATATTATATTAAATATAATCACAATGGGGTCAAATGTTTATACCTAATGATTTGAAAATTTGTCAAAGTGTTGAAAATAAGAGTGGGGATGATGACGCTCTCCCAAGTCCCAAATCATTCAAACACTTTTATTTTATTTTATTCTTTTATTGTTTTGCGACAAGGAGGGATTAAATTCAATTGAAAGAAATCATTCACACATTAATTCAACATTAAATTCAACCATCTAACTAAAGCAGTACCCTACATTTTTTTAAGAGAGAGAGACAGAGAGCATGTCTTCATTTTGCATCCTCCATTGGCTTTAATTTTGGGATAGAGATTTATGGAGTATGATTATGGCAGTAAAGCAACCTCACTTGCAAATAATGATACACTATTTAAATAAAATTATTAAAATAATGTATATCTTATTTTTTTAGCAAATTTTTGGATAATATAACAATGCCCATGAATTTGTATATACATATATAGAATAATTCTATTATCAATGCCACTTAATTTTAAAAAATTAGGATGAATCAATCAAATTCATCAATTACATTTGAAATAAATAAGAGAGAATTTATTTTTGGAGAGAGAATATAATGAATGAATTTTTTTGGTTCGTTATAACATTTAACCAATGAAAAAATGACACGCATACTATGATTATTTATTTTTTAAAAAAAATCTTATTATTTTTTTGTTTAAATTAAAATCCACCATGGATGGACGGTGGAGATCCAATCTAGTGGATCTCTACTTTTGATTTATATTTTTTTTTTCATTTGTTTTATAAAATTAATTTTATGTATATAATAAATTATTTAAATTAATTTACCCTCTCTATAAAAAGACCATTTTGCCCTTTCCATCTAAACAATCTATCACCGTTAATTATTTTTTAAAATTAGGGACTAAAAGAACTGTTTCCAAACAATGTTTAAAAATTTGATATTTTTTAAAACCTCAGGGATTCAAATGAAGTTTCCCCTCAGAAATATTCATCCACGAATGAAATTCAGATTCAAATAATTATTACAAACTTCAATTATTGCTATAAAATGGCAATGGTCCCCACACGGATTTTTCTTTTGAAAGAAGTGTCTCACGGTTCTTGACGAATTTCGGACAAACGACAACTTGCTATGAAAGTCATTGGCAATGATCACCACACGGTTTTTTCTTTTGAAAGAAGTTTTGCTAGGATGCTGTCAAACAACTCCTGTTTCAGAGAAATCCAATTTAATTATATTTTTGTGTACTCACACTACAACAACATTGATCTTGCTCTACAATTTCTCTGTGACAAATGAACTTTCATCACAGTTGCTGCCAACCACCTCAAGCTGGAATCTTGCTCGATGACAAAGAATATGAGACAAAACTTTTAATATTTCCAACCTACCTCAACTTTGTTGTTGACTTAATAAAATACTTGAATGCAAAGCACAGGTGTGCAAAAAATAATCGAAACACAAAAAAATAATCTTGCTTTTTTACCAATAATCAGCATTTTGTATGTATTTGTGTTGTATCAACTTCAACGTTCATATATCTTATAATTATACATCTTTTCATTCTTTGTATTGTATGTATTTGCATTGCATCAACTTCAAAATTTACAAAATCTAGTTTTAATTCTACTTAGTAGCTTAAAATTTATACGTTAAAGGTCACAAAATGTGAATTCAACTTTACGCAATTATTGTTAGTACTAATTCTTATAAGAGAGTGTATAGAAATATAATAGATATATGCTCTTAATTAAACTGGTGTTATAAACAATAGAAGTCTCAGAAATATTCATCCACAAAAGAAATTCAAATCCAAATAATTATTACAAACTTCAATTATTGACGTCAAATGGTAATGGTGGCCACACGGTTTCTTTTTGAAAGAAGTGTGGTCACACGTTTCTTGATGCATATGAATTTCTTTTTTGAAATATCGGTCTTTGCAAATTTCAGCCCTATTAAACCAACTAGTTATGTTAAGTTGCCTAAAAATTGTCCAAATTTCAATGTGACTTATGAATTATTTATGATATATAAGTTATAAAATTATCTTATTATTTATATTATATTAATAACTCATATATCATATTATTTATTATTTTAAATAATCTATTATTACCTATCATAAAATAACTCGGTTTAATTAAAATAGTTATGATTATAATAATGTGTGCAAGTTCAAAAAACAATAATAATTATTACTATGTGTGCTTTGCTGATGCTGATTTCTTACTATGGTTTTTATAATGTAATCCACATATCTTACAAACATCAAACATCGTTCTACAGTTATAATTCACATTTTCTTGAGATAATCATCTTTAAGAACAGGTATCTCCTGCAAATCAAGGACATCATCATTGTAATGTGAACTGATGACTAATACGAACCAAAAACCTTCCACAAAGATATTTGACCACATAATTCATAGAAGTCCACAGAACCGGGCCAACAGTTGTCAGAGCAAAATTATTAATGATGGTTCCATTTAGTGGTAGTGTCCACAGCAATAATTGTGGAAATTTAATTAGTTTTAACCATGGAAATTGACCAAACCAGTTTCTCTTGCTTTAATTTCTCTCATAGTTTTTCCTTTATTTCTCTGTTTCGGCAAACTAGAAATAATCAAAAACCATTCCAATGGCAGAGTTTGTTCTTTCTGCAGTGCTTCCTGTGTTGTTCGACAAATTGACAAACTGATATTGTTCTTATCAGGAAATATTTTATGTACAACATCGCACATGAAATATTTTCATCATAAAAATTTTCATTTGCAACATTTTCTTAAGGAAACATTTAATCTAGGTAGAATTCTATTATATATATAAAAAGTTTTCACCAGAAAATATATAATATATAAGGACATTTCACGTACTATATTATATATGAAATGTTAACTTATATGAAATCGATAAAAATAAATGAAATTTTGTTTGAAGTTAAGTGAATAACTGTAGTTTTAGGCGAAAAACAAATTTGTACCATTCTAGTAGGCCATTTTTTCTAATAATCAAGTTAATGTATTTGATCAATTGAATCACACAATAAAAGATATATTAATATACAATTATTAAATCACATGATAAGTAATGCGTATAATATTTCTACTTTAATTTTTCTAGGATAATCATCACCTTTTAAAATAGAGCAAAATATTTTCTAGAAATCAATCGCATCATCATTATAATGTGAACAGATGAATAATATGAACCAAAAACTTACCACAAAGGTATTGACTTCATGATTCATTCAAGTCCACAAAAGCAGGCCAGTAGTTGTCATAGCAAAAATGATAATGATGGTTCATTTCGGAGGTGGAGTCCGTTTTAACCATGGCAATAGAGCAACACGGTTTTACTTTTTGTGATAGTAAATTTCACTAGAAAACCAAGCCAGTTTCTCTTGCTTTAATTTCTCTCATAGTTTTCCTTTTGTTTCCCTGTTTCGACAAACTAAAAAGAATCAAAAACCATTCCAATGGCAAAGCTTGTTCTGTCTGTTGTGCTTCCCGTGTTCTTTGACATATTGGTAATTGAACAAAATTAAAGAAATAAAAAATTCTAACAATCAAACTCTCACTCAAAGGTGATTGACTTTTTCTTCTTCTTCTTAAACCAGGATAATTAAAAAAAAATTATTATAATTTATAAAAATATCTATCTTTTCGTTATAGTTTTATTTTTATCTAAAATTATTTTTTATATTAAAAAATTAACGGACAATAATTATTTTATTTTTTTATGATTTTATCATAAATTTGTGATCATCATAGATATTTTTATCCTTTTATAGATTTTTAAAGAATATTTTAGGTGTTTTTATTAATATTAAGAAAAATTTTAAATAAAAATTTTTATAAATTATAATGAGTATTTTTAGATCATAAAAATAAAAGTTAAGATGATTTGGAGACCGTTCAAATATTTTAATTCTTTGAATATTTTTAGGTGTTGCCGGTGGCACAAATGTCTAAAATGTTGATTGTGACGAGACAGTGGGCATGCGAGGGCGTCTAGGCGACTTAAAGTTATGTGAGCGCATGCACATGCCATGTTCTTGTGTTCTTTTGACTAGACAGTCACTACATCACGTGCAAAGATTCCTTATTATCAAGTTATTATAATTTTCTTGTAATCACTGATTAAGCTATTATTTTAATTAAATTAATGCAATTTGAGGGAAAGCACTTTGCTTTGATTATCAAAATTCGGTTGGAAAGTCAGAGTCTTTTCACACAAAAGTTAAAAACCAGTCTCGCTCCGATCTCTTTGTTTGCTTTGTTAATTTGCTCTTATTGTTTGCTTTGCTTCTGTTGTGCCACACCAATAATTCCACTAGAAGACCAAACCAGTTCCTCTTGCTTTAATTTCTCACACAGTTTTCCTTTTGTTTCTCTGTTTCGACAAACTAAAAAGATCGAAAACCATCCCAATGGCAGAACCTGTCCTTTCGGCTGTCCTTTCTGTGTTGCTCAAAAAATTGATGTCTCGTGAACTGCTTAAGTTTGCAACTCAAGAGGGTGTACGTTCAAAGCTCAAAAAATGGGAAAGAACGTTGAAGATGATTAATGCACTGCTCATTGATGCGGAGGAGAAGCAGCTGACGAATGAAGCTGTGAAGGTGTGGTTGGAGGAGCTCCAAGACTTGGCTTATGATGCGGAGGACATCTTGGATGAGTACGCTACTGAGGCTTTGAGTAGAAAGTTGAAGATTGAAGAGCATCAGGCTAGCACTAGCAGGGCTCGCAAGGTCATTCCTGCTTGCTGCATTGGTTGTACTCCACATACTGTATGGTCGGATTTCAGCATGCGCTCCAAGATAGATGGTATTACTAGCCGGTTACAAGATCTCTGCAACCAGAAAACTGAACTTGGGTTGATTGAGATTGCTGGAAGGAGACTGACTAGGCCGCCCACTACAAGTTCACAAATTGAACCTGTTGTCTATGGAAGAGATGAAGATAAATCCAAAATACTTGAAATGGTGTTGTCTGATGATGCCAACTATGGTGTGATATCCATTGTGGGCATGGGAGGACTCGGTAAAACAACGTTGGCTCAACATGTCTATAATGATCATGAGGCAATGAAAGATTTTGACCCAAAAGGATGGGTCTGTGTCTCTGATGATTTCGATGTTAAGAAAATCTCGATAGACATTCTTGAGTCCATCACTGGTAGTGCTACTGACTCTAATTTGAATAATTTAGATGTTGTGCAAAATCGACTCAAAGAGAAAGTAGCTGGAAGAAAATTCTTGCTTGTCCTTGATGATGTTTGGAATGAAGACTACAGCAAGTGGCAGAAACTGAGATCACCCCTTATGGTTGGAGCTCGTGGGAGCAAGATCATTGTGACCACTCGTCATAAACGTGTTGCCTTAACAATGGGACATCCCAACGGATGCCATGAATTACCTGGGCTTTCAGACAATGATTGTTGGTCATTGTTCAAGAATCATGTAATTGACAACGAAGTTTTGAGTTCACATCCTGTTGAATTAGTTCGTCAAAAGGTCGTCGAGAAGTGCAAGGGATTGCCCTTGGCTGCGAGTACTCTTGGTGGCCTTTTACGCTGCGAGAAAACAGATGAGTGGTTAGATATATTGAACAGCAACACATGGGAATTGTTGAACAAAAGTGAGATCCCTACAGCCTTGCAAATAAGCTACTATCACCTTCCTTCCCATTTGAAGAGATGTTTCGCATATTGTGGAATTCTTCCGAAAGATTATCAATTTGAAGAGAATGAACTTGTCCTTTTGTGGATGGCGGAAGGCTTAATTCAACAATCAAACGACAGCAAACAATTGGAAGAATTGGGCGGTGAGTATTTTCGTGATCTATTATCAAGGTCAATTTTTCAAATATCAAGTCGTAGTAATTCTAAATTTGTAATGCATGACCTTGTTAATGATTTGGCTCAAATGGTTTCGGGAAAACTAAATTTTAGGTTGGAAGATGAATTAGAGTCCAATAATCAATTAAGAATATTTGAAAAGACTCGTTATGCTTCTTATCTGTCTCATGAGTATAATCTCAAAAAAAGATTTGAAGTCTTCAATGATGTTGCGTGCTTAAGGACTCACTTGTCAGTGCCACAAATAAATGATCGGGTTACAACATGTTATATTAGTAACATAGTCATTTCTAATATGTTTGGGAGGTTTAAAAAGTTGAGGGTTTTATCTTTACAAAAATATTACATCATTGAATTACCGGATTCAATCGAAGGCTTGAGACTTTTAAGGTATCTCAATTTATCAGATACTAAAATCAAATGTTTACCTGAGTCGGTAAAATCAATGTGCAACTTGCAGACATTGATGTTGAGAAATTGTCGTAAATTCTTGAAGTGGCCATCTAGTATGGGGAATTTGATTAATTTACGTCATATCGACATCTTAGGTGCAACTTCAATAAAACATATGCCAATAGGAGTGAAAAAATGGGAAAATTTCCGAACTTTATCTAACTTTATCGTGAGTAGAGATTTTGGCTCTAGTTTAAAAGATTTGAAGCACCTAAAGTTCCTTTGTGGAGAACTTCACATTTCCAATTTAGAAAACACGATTGTTCTTGAAAACACAATATTGGATGATAAGAAAGACCTAAAAGTACTTTTACTAGAATGGGGATCTAGGTTTAAAGAATCACAAGATGAGGCAACAGAATCAGGGGATGAGGAAATGGATAAAAAATTACTTGATATGCTTCGACCTCATCAAAATCTAGAAAAACTCACGATAAAGTGTTATGGTGGTAAAACATTTTCTTCTTGGGTTGGAGATAGTTCGTTCTCTAAGATGACAACCCTAAAATTGGAAGATTGTAAAAGATGCACATCCTTACCTTCACTTGGACTGTTAGGCTCACTTAAAAGCCTCACTATCAATGGTATAAAAGAATTAGAAAGCATCAATTCTACATTTTATGGCCATTGTCAAAATCCTTTTAAATCTTTGGAGACTCTTTGTTTTGAAAATTTAGAAAAATGTGAGTCTTGGGACCCAGTCAAAGAAAATGAGAGTTTCCCTAGGCTTCAAGAGTTATCTATTATAAACTGTCCAAAACTCTCTGAAAGATTACCCAACAAACTCTCTTCATTGGAAAAACTTGTCATTCGTAGATGTGAGCAGTTAGTGGTTTCATTATCGAACATCCCAAAGCTATGTAAACTAGAGCTTAACAAATGCAAGAAGATAATATGGCCTAGTTCAACTTTCTTAGAGTCATTAGAATATATGACTCTTTCAAATATTTCAGATTTTGGTGATTTGTCAAGGCAAGAACTTAAGAAAGTTCAAAACCTGAAAATCGAGGGTTGTCATAAACTCATAAAATTATGGCAGGATGAGATTTTCCTCGAAAAGCCACATCAAGGGTTGCATAGTCTTAATTCCCTCAAAAAGCTGGATATAACGAATTGCGTTACCCTCACAACTTTACTTGAGGGGATTAAACAGAAAAATGTGCATGTGGAAGAATTGCGAATTCAGGGTTGTATTTATTCGAATTTCATTTTTAGAGGACAGTTACCTCAATCTCTAAAGAAGCTTTATGTAACAGAATGTACGAAATTGCAATGTTTGATCGGTGATAACGAGGATACTTGTACTTCAACATCTTCGGCAACGTTTTCACTTCCGTCCAAGGAAGTCGATGCTAGCACATCTCATCTCGAAGACTTGCACATAGTGCTATGTTCATCTCTCACTTGCCTACCATCAGTAAACCAACTCTCTGTCACACTCACAAGACTCTATATTTTTTCATGTCATAAGCTCACAACTTTGTCAATGACAGGTCATTTACCTGTTGCACTTAAACATCTCAAAATTGATGGATGCAGCGAGCTCATTACCCTATTACCAAAAGGTCAATTTCCTGAAACTCTTGAAACCCTAGATATATCATCTTGTGATAAACTAAAGTCAATAGTTGAGAAATTTCATAATGATAAAGCTCTTCGTTTGATCCATATATACAATTCTGGGAGTCTCAAATCCCTTCCGGAGGGCTTGGAAACTCTTAGCAATCTCAAATCCCTTAAGATATCAAGCTGTCGAAGTTTAGCTTCCTTTCCCAAAGGAGGGTTTCCCGACAGTGATTTAAGAGTTCGTCTCGTTCATTGTGAGATGTTAGAAGCTCTACCCAGTGGAATACACACTCTCTCCTCTTTAGAAATAATATTGTGTCCAAATATGTCCTTCTCCGAAGAAGGTGTGCCCACCAACCTCACAGAGCTTGTAACTAGTGGTCCCAAACAATATAAAGTTCTCACGGGAAGGGGGTTCCATAATTTCACCTCTCTAAGAAAGCTCACCATTTATGGAGGCCAAGGTAGAGAGTCTTTCCAAGACACGGACATGGAAATTACTTTGCCCCCCAATGTAACTCACCTGAGAATTCAAGATTTCCTGAAATTGAAATGTCTGCCTTTCAAGGATTTCGAAGACCTCTCCTCTCTTGAGTCTTTGTCAGTCTCAAGTTGCCCAAAGCTCACATCCCTTCCAACCATTCTGCCATCCTCACTTCTACATTTGGAAATACAGAGTTGCCCGTCCCTAGCAAAAGCATACAAAAGAGATAAAGGAAAAGAGTGGCCGAAGATAGCCGACATCCCTCGCGTTGAGATAGATGAATTTTTATTCTAGGATCCAGAGGAGTGAAGCATCAGAAGATTAGCTCATCGATCCTCATATTCTATTTCAGGTACAACAGCAAAACACTTGGTCATCATAAACAATTTCTCATTTTTGATGGGCTCTTCTAATCCTCTCTTGACTATTTTGGAATTACTGCTCTGTCTTTCAATTCAAACGCTCATTAACTCATGTGCCTTATTACTTGCCAGATGGTATCTTAATTCTATTTGACTTATCACTCCATTTATATTCAACTCTGTAGATGTTGAGATTGACCTGCAAAATTCTCAGTCCAGGTAATTACTACTTTCAGTTCCTTATTTCATTTTTGGTTGAGCAAGTTGAATTTAGTGCTTGTCACTGAAAATTAATGTGTTTGTCTACTGTTTAGATGTTTAGATGGTGGATCAAGTTGATAAGTTTCGATTTTTCTGTACTCTTGAGGAGTTGCATTCTACATAGAATAATTTGTTCTCGAGGACTCTGCTGCAACAGAGTTAGGAACTCATCCAGCTATTAATGTAAGAATACTAGTTGACTTAAGTAATTGTTTGCTTTCACTATTAATTGAATGGCCAATTTTCAATTAGAGAAAATAGCTAAGAACTTGCCCTTATGCTTTATCGTTAATAGTTCTTTGGTCTTATTTTAGGGGAATGTATATTAAATCCCTTTTCCACATTCGGCTACTGTCAGTTGATGCAAATCCTCCTGGTGCTGGTGCACATCCTTCTAGCAGGGCTTTTTCATTTCATCTGTATCCTGCCACAATGAAGGACCACTGGCATGAACAACTGAGCATTCTTGCTTAGTATTTGCTTTTGAAGATACCTGCTTTTTTCAACTGTCCATGGAAAGCTTTTTGAGGTTATATATTGATATGATTCCCCATATTAGAAGGCTACTTAAAGGGACAGGCAATTTCTTACTATCAAAGTTTACAAGTTGAACTATGGATCTATTGATTTGGGTTAAGTTTTTATGTGGTGGTCTTGACAAACCGATGTTGAGGCTTTCAAATTTGTACAAGTTTCTAATGATGTCAAGGAGGGAAGAAAATATGGTGTAGAATAAGTTCATTGAGACAAGTCCAGGTTTCTAATATGAGTTTAAGTCCTTGAGTAGTTTGCTTCTTCTAGACGAGTCCTTTTTGTTCCGTGTTTTAATTGGTGAAATGCTGCGGAGAGACATTCTGCTATTGTTGGACCACTTGAGGTGTAGTTTATTTGTTGGAATTTTAGTTTTGTACTTTTTTGATGGATGCAATATCTGCTTATAATCAAGACTAAAATTCTGCAGTTTGAAGGTATTTTGCTATAAAGTTATGATGAGGTTGCAAGCTTGGGCTGTAGTTCCACATTTAGTCACTTGGAATGCTACAAAAAGAGCTGCTGCAGCTGCATAAGTTGGCGCGGAAGCGAGGATCAACAGAGATCAAACAACATCCCTCATTTGTATTGTAAATTGGACTGTGCAAGCCCACCGGAGATCTCCAAATATAGTCAATATTAAGCAGCTTCTCTTACTGCAGCATGATCAATTGACCACAGAGCTGCCATTGCCACCATGACTTTCCTTGATCATGATAATAGCTGATCCATCCTCACCTTCTATTTCAGGGATTCCCAGTTATAACAGCAAAACACTTGGTCAGACATTCTTGATAAACAATTGCTTATTTTTTATTGCTTTAATGGGCTATTCTAATTCTTTGTTTAGTATTTCGAAATTACTGCTCTGCTTTTCAATTCAAACACTCATGAACTCATATGCATTATTACTTGCCAGGTGGTTTTTCATACTTAATGCCTTCGTCAACTGTTTAGATGTTTAGATGATGGATCAAGTTGACAAGTTTCAATATTTCTGTACTCTGAAGAGATTGCATTCTACGTAGAATATTTGTTGTTAAGGACTGAACATCGGCTGCAACTGAATCAGGAACTCATCCAAATATAAATGTAAGAATACTAGTTGGTTTAAGTAATTGTTTTCTTTCACTATTAATTGAATGACTAGTTTTCAATTAGAGAAAATAGCTAAGACGGTAACTTGCCCTTATGCTTTGTCGTTAAAGACATTTGCATGGTTGTGATCAGGAGTAGATAAAGGGTAACTTTGGTTTAATAAGACATGCTTGATTTTGAGTGTTTGCTATGACTAATACTGGAAAGTGTTGATGGCATCTACAGATTATAATGTTTAACTACCTTTACTCGAATATTTGAATAGCTAAAAATGTTGACCATTACGAATTCCATTTTGAAGGAAAATTAAGCTGAACTGATGGAAGAAATTAAGTCCCCTAATAAAGAAAATTAATATTTATGCTAATTGCTTTGAATATTGGTAAAACTACTTTATTATGGTGATTCCACAACTTTTGATAGATTTATCTTCATAATTTGTACTTTTATCAGTGGACTTATATTTGATAGTTTATTACAGTTGATCTTCTTGTCAATTGCAATAGAGCAGTTGTAAAAAAAGGAGAAGAAAATCACTTGAACAGTATGGCGAAAATACAAAGCTTTTATTTGAGATAGGATCTATTAGCTTGTAAAAGTTCTTTTTGGCCTAACAAAACGAAGCTTCTAGTGGGTGATTGGTCACTAGTTATCAATGGAAAATAGTTTGTAAGATTTTTTCCTTTTAATTTCTGGTTTAGCTATCTTGAAAGTTGAATAAACTAATGAACTGGTTAACTATACGTTAACATCTAGTTAAATTTTCGTAAGCTTCAATTTGGTTAAAATGGTAAATCAGTTACCATGTCTAAAACATCTCATAGTAATAGTCTTGTATTCATAAAAGTGACTAGAAAAATATTAGTTCCTTTGCTCTTGTTTTCGGGGAATGCAAATAAAATGTCTTTTCCACATTCAGCTACTGTCAATTGATGCAAATCCTTCTATATGACTTCTTGGCTCTAGTGCACATCCTCTTAGCAAGCCTTTTAATTTCATCTGTATACTGCCAAAATGAAGGACCACTAGAATAAATAGCTGAGCATTCTTGCTCGGTATTTGTTTTTGAAGATACCAGACTATTTCAACTGTTCATTGAAGGTCTTTAGAGGTCAAATATTGATGTGATTTCCCATGTTAGAAGGCTACTTTAAGAGAGACAATTTCTTACACTCAAAGTTTGCAAATTGAACAATGAATCTAATGATTTGGGTCAAGTTTTGATGTGATGGTCTTGAGGAACCAATGTTCAGACTTTCAAATTCGTACATCTTTCTAATTATGTTAACAAGGGAACAAAATATGGTGCAGAATCAATTCTTAGAGAGAAGTCTTGTTTTCTACTCGGAGTTCAAGTCCTTGAGTAGTTTGCTTCTTCTGGATAAGTTGTTGTTCTGTGTTTTAATTGGTGAAGTACTGCTGAGAGACGTTCTGCTGCTATGGTTAGACCACATGAGGTGCAGTTTATACGTTTGAATTTTAGTTTTGTAGTTTTTTATGGATGAAATATCTGATTATAATCGAGATCAAAATTCTACAGTTTGAAGGTACTTTGCTGCCAAGTTATGGTGAGGCCGCAAGCTTGGGTTGTAGTTCTATATTTTGTCACTTGGAATGCTACAAAAAGAGCTGCCGCAGCTGCATATGTTGGCATGGAAGCGAGGATCAACAAAGATCAAATAGCATCTCTCATTTATTTTGTAAGTTGGACTGTGCAAGCCCATTGGAGATCTCCAAATATAGTCAGCATTTAGCAGCTTCTCTTGCTGCAGCATCATCAACGAACCACAAAGCTGCCATTGCCACTTTGACTTTCCCTGATCATGATAGGTAGTCCAAGATACCTGACATCCTTTCTTTTAAGATGGATGGAAATTAATCTTAAGTTATTCATTCTTATCATCCATTTTAGGTAAGTCAATTTATAATAGTACAAAATTTACGTTTTCTTAATAAACAAGTTTAGATTTTTGTCGCTTTTAATTTTAATGAATTGCTTTACAATATAATCTTGCAATCTCTAATCTACTAATAGTTACTTCTCTGTTGTATATAGAGTATTGTTAACTTATTTTCGTTTGTACTTTTGAGACGTTCTTTCAAGTTTATTTGACATTCTAATCTTGATTAATTGAAATGTGAAGGAAAATCTCATATTGATTTGCAAATAACATATTGAAAGAATTCCCGATATAAGGAGGCAACTTCATGAGATGAAGACAAGTTCTTGATATTAAAAATTGCAAGTTGGATGATAAATTTGAATCAACTTTGACCTTAATGTAAGAAGAATAAGGTACAAATCCAAACTACATCTTTTAATTGATATTATACAGTATTGTTAGTTCTGGATTACGATAAATAACATGGGTTTTTTTGTTTTGGTTTGTTTTAATTTGTTGCTATTCTAATTGAAGTTGCAATCATCTTTAAATGCGTAAATTGCTATCTTTTGCTTGAGACTAAATTTTGCATTTGTTTTTTGTTCTGAGTCGGAGGTTTATGTAGTATTCTTCAAAATAGTTCTCATGTTTATGAGTTGAATGGTTGGTCATGTTATTTGTAGGTGCTTTCCTTTATGGCTGGCTGACCTAAAGTGGAATGTATATGCTGAACTCTTTTTGTTGCATTTTTGTAAAGAAAATCTTAGAAGATGCTAATGTGATCATAACAATATTGCTGCAGAATTATGAGAAAGCATCAAGGTCTGGTTGTAGATTCACCTTTTGTCCTGCTGGTGAAAGAGTTATGCCAACTACATAATTTGGCATGTTAGCAAGGAGATAAAGGAACTCAAACATCATCCCTTTTTTCAAGTAATACTTTTGTGCAAGCCCATCAGAGATCCCAAAATTAGTTGATGTTAAGCAAATTCCAACCCCAAGATCATCAGCTGATGATTAAGCTGTTGTTACTGCTTCTAGTGTACCTGGTCACAATAAGTATTCCGAGTTTGATATCCTTTCATTTTTAGTTTGTTAATCACTCTTTGAATAACTTAAAGAAATCTTTATGTTGTATGATATTAAGGTTTTCTGATTTCCAATTTGCAGCTATGAATTTCATGAGAAGTACTTTGTCTCGGACTCTAACTCAGTTATGGATTTGAGACTTTTCAAAATTGAAATACTTGTCTTTTAAGAATTTCGAAGACCTCCCGTCTCTTGAATGCTTGACTATCCTCTTTGCTCAAAGCTCTTGACTAAGCTGTTGTTATCACCTTTTTTTTTTTTTCCTTCTCTTTAGTGGAAAGCAAGGGACTATCTAAATCCCAAAGTGAAGTGATCCTAGTGTTGAATGTTTTTTTTATCTCATTGTTAGTTAAACTGTTGCAAGTGAAATGTAGAGCATTCTCTAAGGTGAAGATATGAGAAAGTAAATCCATGAAAGTCGGGTTGCAAGGAGCATGTTGATCAAATTCCCCATATTACACGGCAACTTCAAAAGAAAGGGACAATTTATTGATATCAACATTGCAAATTTTACCATTGATTTGCGTCAACTTTGATCTTATCGTCACAAAGGTTGAGGTACCAACATCCAAACTGCATGTTTTAATTGATGTTATTGTACAATATTGTCTATCCTTTTTTCAATAGAAAGCAAGATTTTCTTCAAATCTAGTTCAATTTACTGCTTATCACTATGAAATTTTGGTCATCTCTAAAGCAGTGTATTGTTATCTTCCGCTAAAGACTGGATTTTGCTTCTATTTTTAGTTGCTGAGTTGTTATCGTTTCGTTGGTGTTGAACATGCTGGTTAGAGGAGTTTTCAGCTACGCTGGCAGACCTGAGGTGGAATATATATGCTGGAATTTTGGTTTTGCATATTTATACAAAGAATCTTAGAAGATGCTGCTACTATCTGGTTTTAATGGAGGGAAAGTCACTGCCATTTTGGTCATAGTTTTGCTGTAGAATTATGAGAAGGCTGCAAGATCCGGTTCTAGTTCCACAATTTGTCTGTCCTGCTAGGATAAGAGTTGCTACAACTGGACCCTTTGGCATGTAAGCAACGAGCAACTGAGATCGGACATCAGCCCTTCTTTCAAGTAAAAGTGGAAGATTTGGTTTTATTATTGGGATACAGCAACCGAAAGAGATTCATTAAAATCTATGTTCAACACTCATTGTTTGTGTCTCTCATATTATCATGATGGAAATGTGATGGTTGATTGGTTGGCGTCTTATAGTCTTCGTTTGTCTCAAGATATATGAAGTTTACTTTTTCAGTGTTCACAATTTTGTACTGTCTTGTTAACCAAGATTCTTTAGGCTTGATATTGTCTTGGTTGATTGTTGGGATTTGGTTTTAGATCCCCCATTAATGTTTGTTGTTCATTTTCTTTAATTTAATATAAAGAGTCAGTTTGAGAGGGTGCATGCACATGATAGGCAGACTTGTTGGGTGCCAACATAG
The DNA here is from genome assembly GCA_021234005.1 of Nephelium lappaceum. Taxonomy (NCBI): domain Eukaryota; kingdom Viridiplantae; phylum Streptophyta; class Magnoliopsida; order Sapindales; family Sapindaceae; genus Nephelium; species Nephelium lappaceum. Next base: position 7,777,218 of record CM037996.1, read on the forward strand.
TTGGGATGCTTCAAGTTTTGTTTAATGCAACTCCTCTCTTGCTTGAATTTTTATAGACTACCGTGTGTTCAAATTTTCATATTTGTATTAAATTTACAAAATGATATTGTTGATATAGTACAAAATGTATTAATGTTGTTCATTTTTGTGTACAAGTTTTAAGTAAGTAGTAAAATTTTCTCCAATTTATTAAATTGTGTTAGTTAATATTTTATCTGTTAATGAAGTCAAAAAGTTGATTGCTATAAACTATAGGAGTCTATACCATGTATTAGTTTTATGTTGTTGAGTTGAAGTCTTTTGCTATAAATTTCTTACTTCTAAAAAGTTGCATAGTTCCCAAATTTAAGAAAAAACTTCATTTGAATCCCTGAGGTTTTAAAAAATATCAAGTTTTTAAATCTCTTTTGAAAACAGTTCTTTTTATCCCTAATTTTTTTCAAACTCTCCAAAAAAAATCCAAACCATTAGTTAACTAACAATTAACATTAACATAATATATATATATATAATATATTCTTGATAATTATCAGTGGCACGTAAATTATTAGATTATCCTCATAAAATAATGTATTTATAAGTTAAATTTTATAAAATATCACAGAATTTAAGTTATTAAATTATCATTTAAATTATCTAATCATCGTTGACTGTTAGTTGACTAACGGTTTGAACTTTTTTAAAAAGTTTTGAAAAGATTATAGATGAAAAAAATTGTTTCTAACAAAACTTTAAAAACTTGATAACTTGATATTTTTCGAAACCTCGGAAACCAAAATAAAGTTGCTCCCAAAATTTATTAAATTGTGTTCGAATGATGTAGTAAGTTTATAAAAAATATGGAATTAAAAAAAAAAAGGACCATTAGGCATTAACAAAGTAGAAATATTTCTGTGGCCCAATAAATTCTAGTATCAAATGAAATTTCATTCGCTTTTATCTATTTCACATAAGTGAATAATTAACATGTAATGTTGTACATAAAATATTTCACCTATATAAAATGTTTTTTAATGAAGACATTTCACGTACGTAAATATTTCACATGTTATGTTGTATATGAAATGTTTCATAGGGTTATAAATGATAAAACAAACTGTTAAAGTTTCATTTTAGACTAAAAATGAATAATTTTTATTTCTATGCTAAAAACGATTTTATTATTATTATTGATTGGACTTAAAGCGAATTTATCTCTTTTAGTGTAATTCCAATGGTATCAGATTTCCGCTTCTTTTGTCAAAACTTAAAACCATGCTGCAGTCTTCTTGTGTTTTATCTCTGTTATGTTCACCAAGTTCTACTGCTATTTATAATGCTTCTCATAAGGACTACTTTAAATTCACTTACATAAATTTCACATTCTTTGTCACTGTAACATGCAACTGTGAGATGGAAGAAATAAATGAATGAATTCTCTGGGTATAAACACAAGACAATCATAATTCCAAAGTTCTAAAGAACACAAAAAAAAAAAAAAAAAGGGAGGATAGCGATCAGTAGGGCAAGACAAATTTCATTTTCAAAAGATTCTAAGGGACGATTTAGGGGCATCTTTATACACAAGCTGTTCCGGTTGATCATAACATAAACAACTATTCAAAATAGTAATTAGTAGCTACGTACAATCACCATTATCCACTAATGTACTAACTACGACACATCAAACTAGTTAGACGAAGCATGTCAAACGTGCCATCAAAATTCTCAGATATATACCCAACTTAATATCATTCTATAAAAGAACATACTCATCATTTTCATGTCACTAACAGTAACATTTAATTTTGAGTCAAACAACTTCTCTAGAGATTATTACTTAAACTGCAAGAAAAGGAAACTCTTTCACAACTGATATAATAATTATACCTATCCAATTGTGTTTGGAACTATGGAGTTATAATGCTTACCGAGACTAAATGCATGCCGATGGTATGACAGCATGATACTCGCATTAGATAAACCAGACCCGCCATCAGATTTGTACTCCTTTCCAATTTCCACATCAGGGAATGAACCTAAATATATCATTATATGCTTTCTCAGGCAGTGAGTCAAAGCTCTGAGCTCTAGCTCCCCTCCCCATGCTGCAGTTGATTCAACTTCTTTACAGTAATTCTCGAATCTCTCTGCTTGTGAACTTTCAGAATCATCGTTTATCATATTTTCAGACAGGTAAAAGGGTAGGAAATCAGATGCATGCTCCCTTGTATATGTAGCCATCATTTCTCAAAGCTTTTGGTATGTATAAGGAGAAGAACCTCCTGAAAGATGAGCAAGCTGATCCTCAACAGCTCAATAGAGACAGTGCCCATCCGGCTTTATTTCGTTAACAGTCAATCCAAGAGGTTCAAGCTTCTTTTCCAATTTCTCATCTTCAACCATTCTATCACTTACAATATTGCCCTGCTATTCTTGAATTCTTTGCTCTCTTGCTGCTTCTTGCTAAGCTCTTTTCTCTCGCCTCTTCGCACCCTTGCTAGGCTTAGAACCATCGTGTTGGTCGGTAACAGAAACCCCAGCAATGGCTTTCACCAAACTGTCAAGATTGCTTTTCTCATTTCCATTAGTAGTGCTATAGCCTAATGAAGCAAGTTCTCCAGCTTGTTTTTCTTTAAGCTTGGCAGACAGTTTAGATATCTCCCCCTTGACCTGCTTCTTTTTTCAGTTCAACTTCCTTGTTCTGCAGCTGTGCTATTTCTCTCCTGCATACACAACAAAACGGTGATGTCAAGATGGAGTAGGAAAGTTCAATAATATAAAATAAATATTGTCAAGGAAACAAACCACTATCATCATTGGTAGCAGGAAAAAAGCACCCCAGGTTCATGTATATGAGCATAAACCTATTGACACTTCTTTTGTAATCATATGACAACTCAAATGCAAATCGGTTTTCGCAAATCCTAGAGCGAGTGTAAAACAATTCTAAGGCCTCTACAAGAAATCTCACCAACTAAGGTAGGAGGTATTGAGAAAAAAGCTACTACCAAGTTACAAATTTGGGGCGTGGTGTGGGGAAGAGAAAATTTATTATTAAAAAATATCACTTAAATATCCCACAAAAATAAAATAATGATAACTTTATACTCCACCTTTCCAAAAGAGGCCAGTTTAAGGATTTACACAACACTTGACTTCATTTTCACACGACATTTATGACTCTGCCTTTGTATTAAGCTACTAAGCATCTTAGGAAGATTAGACTGATTTCATGGAATGGAAACTATCTCAAAAATGAAAACCCAAATTGATATTCATGTTAATGCAACATAAAGCAAAAGAATTGTTGTGAATTTATCCAAAGTTAAAGAAAGAATCTAATTTTCATTGATCAAATCGTTCAATTTCATAGTCTAATAGATCATAATTTTTGAAAAATTAGACAAGAAAAAAGACAGTCTTATAATACAATGAGCATCTTGTATTTCATAAAAATTGGGGGCAATATAATCCTTACCTAAGAGCTGTCCTATCCAACTTTCAAGCATTAAGATACGTTTCAGCTGTGGACGATTATCATAAAGGATTCTCAACTTATCATAAGATTCACATTCTGGAATTTTAGGATTATTCCTTGAGGAAATACTTTTATGCATACTTCTTCCAATTGATCCACACCAAACTAAACTCTATTATTGTATATACATGCTGGCTACAAGTGTGCACGGAGTACCATCATAGGCATAAACTGATCTATATTTCATGGAATGGCCAGAAACCCATTATCATTGTTGGAACACAGTGAGAGAGAAAGAGAGAGAACTTATTGTGTAGCTTGAAAAATGACGTGTTACTTGTGCCTAGACAGCATTTCATCACGAGTTTCCTGCTTCTTCGAAGATGCATCACTAGAATTCGGTTCAGATTGTTTGTCCTCTATTTCTTGAGGATTTTCCATTTGAGCCCCTAAAATTACAGTTGATAATACAGAAAATATCACAACAACCTTCCAAAACAATTGATGACAAAGATATCAATCCTAGAGGTCAATGAGTAACTTCGATTGAAGATAAGAAAACTGAATTTGTAAAGAAATCAACATCAAGTCAAAGTTGCATAAAAACTTTTTAATTTTTTTGATAATTTAAAGAATCTCCGAAACCGCTTAGCGAATTCGATTTCAAAACTGAAGCTCCCGTTGATCCCTACAATCTTTGAGAAGCAATAAACTATAGTCTTCGGCCATACAGGTGCCCCATAAGGGTCAGAACCTTAGACCTAAAGGGAGCAAACCCCAAAGCCAAACCATTCTTACTAACCACTCATGGGTAGCATAAAAACTTGTAAACAAGTGAATCATCAAGTTTCAAATTCCTAAAATTTCCATAATTAATCAAGGTCTAATGCGAGAACCAAAAACCTAAAATTTCTATAAGCATCAATTATAGAACAAAAAATGGCTAACAATTCCTCAATCTAAATACAACGAAACCAAATGTTTACTATCAAGTTTCAATTTTGTTGATATTTTATCTGTGAGTTGTAGGGAACCTCAATCAGACCTTACATAAGGACTACATTGCCCACATTGTTATGACATACAAGAAGCTCAATGAATAATAACACTATCATCTTTATTCTGGTCTAATCAACCGGTTCCTTAAAAGCAACAATCTATTATTATCATTAATTTTCCAACTAATTTTTTAATCATTTAATTTTTTCGACTAATTTTTATCCAACTAATTTTTTATCCACCTAATTCTTTATCCATCCCATTTTTCCAACTAATTTTTTATCAAACCAATTGTTTGTCCACCAATTTTTTATTTTTTCATTCAATATTTTAACTAATTTTTTCACTTTGTTTTATCCACATAATTTTATTTTTTATACTTAATGGTTTACTCTAAATTTTTGCACAACTAAATTTTATTATGTTGTTGTTGTTGTTTTTATTTTTTTTTATCATGTATTTTTAATTTAAGGTAATGGTAATGTTAATGTTATTGCTTTTGATTACATTATTGAGTTTTTGCATTTAAAATGTTACCATTTCTATCAAGTAAATATTAAAATAATAAATTTGTATATACATTAAACAATTTAATTCATTTTACATTAATATATTATTTATAATATATATTAAAAACTTAAAAATATATTAAAACATATTGAATATTATACTCATTTTTCGACCGTATATATTTTTTATAATAATTTAATTTTTATTTCTAATTATTACTTAAATTATGAAAATATAGTAATATGATAAATGACATGAATGGAACATTTATTGTTGTTGTTATTATAAGGAGGACATCATTGGAATTTTGAAAAAGAAAAGGAAGAGCACGTGGCTCAATAACCCATTTGATTTTAGCTACAGATTGACACCAAATTTGGTATGTTTCTATAGCTAGTGCATCAAATGTGTCAAACTTGGTGTGTTACTGTAGCTTATGCACCAAATTTTGTCTCGAAAATTATAATATGGTGCTATGTTGGAGTGTGTTTGCACACCAAATTAGTGTTTTCTCTTAAAATATTTCATTGGATAGATATATAAATTATAAGACATCATTAGAAAGCCACTTAAGCCAAATCAATCCAATTTTAAAATTTGTCTAAACCCCAAGTTATAAGTTTAAACTTAACAAAAACCAATGTAATTTCCATTTCAAGCGTATTAAAATCTAAACCAATGTGATACAATTTCAAGTGGATTGAATTACTAACAAAATCAAGTACATTACTTGATGAAAGATGCCACAAGAAAGAAGCCCACATGTTCCTAAGCAAGCCCAAAAAAGAAGTGTAAATTTGTTGAGTGGCGACGTCGGGCACACCTAAAATATTGTATGTGCACCCCTTTTTGTATGTTCATCCCATTAACTTTTTTTTTTTTTTTTTTGGGGAGTTATTGAGATAAATCCAAAAGGCAATTGAAATCAAACTAGTAAGACCTTAGCAACACAACCCGGATAAGCAGCTCCCGTATAATTGGAAGCCACCTATATCAGGGTGGGAGACAACTCATATACATGGAAGAAAATCTTATATTTATTGAGTTAGGTGGGAGCATGTGGTGTCGAACCTTAACTAGTTGGCTTAAAGCCGAGACTGGCCTATGCACTACCACTGCACTACAAGGCCAGTGACCCATTAACTTTTTTGAAGATATTATAAGTTTGTAATCACACCCCACAAATAATTGATATACCATTTTCTTCTTTCTAATCTCCAGAATCACCATCATTATGCTTTTCATCAAAATTCCCATTTAGAATAAAAAAAATGGATCTCTTTTCAAAACTTTGTCATCAACAACACAAACTCACAACAAAATGAAACTATGATCTTTCACTGGAATTGGATTCTTGTTTTCAGTCCAATTTTTTTCCCCAAAAGAACAATCCCTTCTATTTTAAAAACTCAATTTACTGACCAACTCGTTCCTCTTTTAGCTTGCACATCATATTCTCTAGGCATTTTGGACAATACATTCAAGACGCATAAGCTAAATCTGTAGACTTTTGTTTCTTTTTTGTGCACTCCTGTGCTGCTCTAGTGAACCACCATCCTTGTTTTGACATCGTTCTGGCCTTTTCGATGATTCTGTTTGTTCTCTTTCTTTAATTTGTTTCAAAGATACAATTTGTTTTGTTTATCTTGATTCATGGTTTTTTTTCTTTTTCCACGAGGAAACAACCACAGTAGCAGGAGTAAAAGCCATGGGTTGAAAAGGCAGTGCAACTGTCAGAGATATTGAAATAGAGTCAAGCGAACATTCTCCTTACCAGAGAGTTTTGAACTCAACAATGTTATAAGGGTAACATTGGGATTTTGAAATTATTGTGTTTTTGGGTGTATATATAGTTTTAAAGGGGTGGAAATATCAGCATTCAAATTGAGCTGATTAGTACATGCGTTGCAACAACCCGGTCCAACATGCAAACAACCGAAACAACTAGAATAAAAGCCCAACAGTTTATGGACTTATTGGGCTGAATGATAGGGCCCATTGTTCTAAAGCCTACTACAATATGATAGGTAACAATCATGTTAGGCTTAGCACTAATGTAGCTCCAATGGGGAAGAAAAAACTAACTTACTGAAGAAATAGATAAAAGTTACCTTCAATTTGATTGTTAACACCTTTGTTGGTTGTTAGATTTAATTGTTTTGTATTTTAAAAAAAAAAAAAAAAATTATTGAAAACAAATTAAGGCTAATTTGCCCGGGCTGAGGAAGCCCAATTTATATGCCTTCAAGTCCAAGCAAGCTTGATATAGCATAGGCTAGTCAGAAGAAAATTTAGGGTGCATTCGATTCAATATGACATGACATTAGTAAACTATCGAAAATCTTAAATCATAATTATACTAGATGACATAGACGTATTATATCACATTAAATTTTAGGAGTATTATATCGCATAATCACTTTTAATTATGTCCAAATAAAATAAAAAAGGAAATAGAATGCTATGAAATCATTTAATGATTGTGACAGTTTTTCAATTATATGAATATATGTCAATATTTGGTTTGATTACCTCACTGATTAGGTAAAATTACTCATCAATAACGATACATAGATATTCTTCAATAATTCTCCTTACAACCAGTTCAATTATTGTTATTGATGAATAACCTTACTCAACTAGTAAGGTAGCTAAATTTATCCACAAATACAATCCAAAACATAAAAATACATCCAAAACATAAATTACAAATTGATGATGATGATGATAATGTGAAGACAGTCATCGGAGAGAAGACGAGACACGACAGAGATGAGACGTGACGACAGCAGCAGAAGGTGCGGCGTTGCTGCAACAAGAGATGCGGCGCTGCGACAATAGGAAAAGCGACGTAGCGACAACAAGACGAGAAGAAGGAGAAGAAGGTAGCAACGTCGGCAGCAGGACAAGAAGAAGGAGAAGGAGAAGGCAGCAGATGTGGCGCAGTAGAAATGATAAGTGAAATGAGAAATTGAGAATGTAGGATTTTAAAGTATATATATAGTATTACTAAAATTACATGAATACCTCTAGTATAAAATTACTATTTTACCCTCGTTAAACGGGTCAACCCATGACACGATTAAGGAAACACGAACCCAACACGATTACTAAACAGGTTAGATGGGTTAACCAGTTAATTTATCCAACTTGTTAATGCTCAACCATAACCCGTAATATTCGTGTCGGATTCGTTTCAACCCGTCGTGTCGGGTTCCAAATTGTCACCGCTAATTACACCCCTCTTTGCATATATCTTAAATGGGTGCATTTAGTAGACAATTGGGCTATAAAAATTTCTAATTTGGGCTCATTTAAATGTTGGACTACATAATTGATTAATGAAGGTTTTTTTTTTTTTTTTTTTTAGCACTTCAATTAGACTTTTTAATAAATCCAATAGAATCATTTCTTAAGCTTATACATAAATTGCGCGAATCTATAGATTTCATTTTGAGCTCAATTTATTTTCTAAGTCTATTTGGATTGAGATCTTATAATATTAGAAGGCAACTTTAAGAAACAGACAATTTTTTAGTATTAAAATTGCAAGTTCAACAGTAAATCTATTTTTTAGTATTAAAATTGCAAGTTCAACAGTAAATCTATTGATTTTGGTAAAGTTCTAATTAAGGTTGGCAAAATGCGGGTCTGGACCCGCACCAGACCCAGACCCGCATTGGACCCTCTCATTTTTTTGAGGGTCTAGACCCTACCCATACCCTCAAATTAATTTGAGGGTATGGTTCCAGACCCTACCCGCATATTTTGCGGGTCTCTTCAGACCCTCCTCAGACCCGCAACAACACCCAAATCCTCTCTCTCTCACTAAGCATCTCCTTCACTTTCTCTTTCCCCAAAGCAATCCCCTTCCCCACCAAATTCCCAAAACCACCCTCCACCCGCTTCTCTTTCTCCATTCTCACCTCCTCCACCGCCTCCTCCATCCACCCACCACCTCCATTCTTCATTGACACAAGACGCTGCTCGAACCCGTCAAGCCTCTAAGCCGTCTCGAATCTCATGTAATGAACGTCAGCCAACACATGCGCCTGCAAAAGACCGTTCAACCACAGGCAGAGAAAGAGAGAGAGAGGGAAAGGGAAGGGAAGAGAGAGCACCTTAGAGCAGAGGAACGGCGGCGATGGAGAGAGAGAGGCGTAATAGAGCAGAGATCTAGGTTTTATTAGTCGACGATGGAGAGAGAGAGAGAGAGACGGGGATATTCTGGTGGCCGGCGATAACACGACGGCGATGGATCGCAGTTGATGAGGAATGGCGGCGATGGAGATTGGAGAGAGATCTGGGTTTTGTTGGTCGGCGATGGAGAGAGAGAAACAGAGATCTGGGTTTTGTTGGTCGGCGATGGACAGAGAAAGAGACGGGGATGTTCTGGTGGCCGGTGATAACGCGGCGGCGATGGATCGCGCTCGATGAGGAATGGCGGCGATGGAGATTGGAGAGAGACCTGGGTTTTGTTGGTCGACAATGGAGAGAGAGAAACGGAGATGTTCTGGTGGTCGGCGACAACACGGCGGCGATGGATCGCAGTTGACGAGGAACGGCGGCAGATGGAGATTGGAGAGAGAGAGAGTCGAGAGAGTTGAGAGACTCGCAGAATCAGATGGAGAGTTTGGGTTTTTTTTTTTTTTAAAATGAGAGGGTATTTTGCAGGTCTGATAGAGACCCGCACATGGACCCATATCCTACCCGCAAATTGTGGATTTTTTCAGATCCGGTTCTTTTAAGGATTTTTACCATGGAGGTTAGGGTCTGTACCCAAACCGCATTGTTGCGGGTACGGATAGGGTCTGAAGACCCTGTCCATTTTGCCAACCTTAGTTCTAATGTTATATGGGGGTACAAAATATGGTGCTAAATTGTTTAGAAGAGACTGTATTATATTCCAGGTTTCTATTTCGAGTGAGAGCCTTTGATGTATGTTTTTGGGGTCTAGATAAGTACTCATGGTTTTATTTCAATTGTTGATAATGTTGGGAGATATACTCGGAGGCATCTTTCCAATGCTAGAGACAGAGGCAGTGGGTTCATATTCTTGAACTATGAGCATCCCACCATTATCAATTGGTGCCAAAGCTGCTATTGTTCCCACCACCATACAAGACCACGAAAAGTATTTAGATTTTATTTTCTTATAATTTGCTACTAGTTTTTCCTTTCCTTGAGGAAAGATGTACAGCTTCCAAAAATGTTAATGGTGAGAAAATCACGTGATTCCTCTCATGTTGCAATTGATCATAAATACAATATTTTCAACGAATACAAATTTAAGTCTTGGTATTCAAATTCATTAATTATTAACTTTTTAATGTGATTTGATAGTAAAGAACGTTTATTTGGTATGATAATTTTTTAAGTTCAAGTTATATACTTGAGTAATTGTGCCGTATTTGGTATTTGAAAGAAAAATTAAATTATATATAAATCCTGGAATCATCACAAAAATTGTTTTTACATGATTGTTCAATCTTATTAAATAACTAACAAAAGCAAATAAAAAGCTAGAACTAGTATTTGTTTTAAATGACAAAATGAAAAAGTTATATAATCAGGACAAAAAAAATTATATAACTGTTAAGAAGATAAATTATATTTAAAAAAAAAAAAAAAAACAACAACAACAATTAGAGCAATTGAATAAACGAAACATGCAGCAACTCTAAAACAAATGCACCAGTCAGGATGGGCCTTTTATTGGGTCCAACCAAGACAAGTATGTCAAACGTCCACCATTTCTAAGAGTGGTAATATTTCCACTCTCATAAATTATGTGTACATCCTTTTCATAAGTTAATCTCATTAAAATTATGAAAAGTCTTTAGTTTGTAAATAAACCCCAATTAATACCAATATTGCCCTTCTTTTATTGTTTTTGTTTTTTTATTTTTATGAGTACAACCCACGATACTTATTTTATTATTTAATTAATTTTACTAAAATTTTGAGATTTTTTCCCCAATAGACAAGACAAGTAGATTTTGATTTTCTTCTAATAATAGTTAATTTAAGACTTATCATTTTACAATTAATTTCTTTAAGAAGATTTTAAATATATTCTTAATACTTTACAATTAATTTGTACTCTTTAAAAAAAAAAAGATATTTGAAAAAAAAAATAGTTAATTTAGAGAAGTTAGAATTTGAAAAGATATAAAAAGTTTTACCTCGGTTTAATTTTTTATTGGATTTAATTTTTGAAGTTATATGATAGCATTCAAATAAGTTTTTTATTATTTGATCAAAATATAATTTTTTATCTCGATTCAACAGATGTATGGAATTATGAAGAAAAGAAATTTGAATTGATTAGTGATTTCTTATGGAGTAATTGGAATAAAATAAATTTCTTGATATATGTTTTTTTTTTCTCTTTTAAACATGTTTTCCTTTTTTGTTTTTTTTTTCAACTAAATATAATAATTTCATCATGATTTTGATTCATTATCAATATTGTGAAATTAATTTATTTCTTTAAAATTGTTTGATATTTGAAATTAGTATTTTAAAATCATTATCAATATTTTGCCATTAATTTGTTTCCTTAAAAGTTTTTTGATATTTGAAATTAATATTTAAAAGAAAAGTTAAGGATTTGAAAAAATAAAAAAGTCCACCAAACGTGCCAATAGTTGTCAGACCATGATGGTTCCTTTTAGTGGTAGGGTCCAGACCAATAATTGTGGGAAATTTAATCAGTTTTAACCATGAAAATGGACCAAACCAGTTTCTCTAGCTTTAATTTCCATGTTTTATTTTTTTTTTCAATTTTAATTATTTTTTAAAATCTATTTTTCATTTTTTCATTTTTAATTTTTTAGTTTTCTTTTTAAATTATTTTAAATTACTTCCACATTTGCTTTTATAATTTTTTATTTTACTTTTTTATTTTTTTATTCAATCAATTGGGTCAAAACATAATTCAAGGGCATTTCGATTTTTTATTCATATTTACATTATTAACTATCAAATGTAACGGAGATAGGCTAACGACGGGAGGGTTAGTTGTAACAAAAACAAAAAGTTTGCTCCATCTCAATATAATTCCAAATTGAGTAGTTACAGTGTAATTTGCTCTTTGTTTTATTCACACAATATATTGGACTGTGTCACCTGGCACACGCTTTTCCTAGAGGAAATATTTTTGGAGTCCATCTTACTTCCCAGCAAGTTCATTTGGAAAAAAAAAAAAAAAAATCCTTTAAATCTTCTGGGTTACACTTTTTGCCGTCAAGGTCATTGTTTCCTGAAAAAAATAAACAAAAGTACAAATACTTTGCTAGGATGCTGTCAAACAACTCTTGTTTCAGAGAAATCCAATTTAATTATATTTTTGTGTACTCGCACTACAACAACATTGATCTTGCTCTACAATTTCTCTGTGACAAATGAACTTTCATCACAGTTGCTGCCAACCACCTCAAGCTGGAATCTTGCTCGATGACAAAGAATATGAGACAAAACTTTTAATATTTCCAACCTACCTCAACTTTGTTGTTGACTTAATAAAATACTTGAATGAAAAGCACAGGTGTGCAAAAAATAATCGAAACACAAAAAAATAATCTTGCTTTTTTACCAATAATCAGCATTTTGTATGTATTTGTGTTGTATCAACTTCAACGTTCATATATCTTATAATTATACATCTTTTCATTCTTTGTATTGTATGTATTTGTATTGCATCAACTTCAAAATTTACAAAATCTAGTTTTAAATTCTACTTAGTAGCTTAAAATTTATACATTAAAGGTCACAAAATGTGAATTCAACTTTACGCAATTATTGTTAGTACTAATTCTTATAAGAGAGTGTATAGAAATATAATAGATATATGCTCTTAATTAAACTGGTGTTATAAACAATAGAAGTCTCAGAAATATTCATCCACAAAAGAAATTCAGATCCAAATAATTATTACGAACTTCAATTATTGATGTCAAATGGTAATGGTGGCCACACGGTTTCTTTTTGAAAGAAGTGCTCACACATTTCTTGATGCATATGAATTTCTTTTTTGAAATATCGGTCTTTGCAAATTTCAACCCTATTAAACCAACTAGTTATGTGAGCGCATGCACATGCCATGTTCTTGCGTTCTTTTGACGAGACAGTCACTACATCACGTGCAAAGATTCCTTATTATCAAGTTATTATAATTTTCTTGTAATCACTGATTAAGCTATTATTTTAATTAAATTAATGCAATTTGAGGGAAAGCACTTTGCTTTGATTATCAAACTTCGGTTGGAAAGTCAGAGTCTTTTCACACAAAAGCAAAAAACCAGTCTCTCTCCGATCTCTTTGTTTGCTTTGTTAATTTGCTCTTATTGTTTGCTTTGCTTCTGTTGTGCCACACCAATAATTCCACTAGAAGACCAAACCAGTTCCTCTTGCTTTAATTTCTCACACAGTTTTCCTTTTGTTTCTCTGTTTCGACAAACTAAAAAGATCAAAAACCATCCCAATGGCAGAAGTTGTCCTTTTGGCTGTCCTTCCTGTGTTGCTCAAAAAATTGATGTCTCGTGAACTGCTTAAGTTTGCAACTCAAGAGGGTGTACGTTCAAAGCTCAAAAAATGGGAAAAAACGTTGAAGATGATTAATTCACTGCTCATTGATGCGGAGGAGAAGCAGCTGTCGAATGAAGCTGTGAAGATGTGGTTGGAGGAGCTCCAAGACTTGGCTTATGATGCGGAGGACATCTTGGATGAGTACGCTACTGAGGCTTTGAGTAGAAAGTTGAAGATTGAAGAACATCAGGCTAGCACTAGCAGGGCTCGCAAGCTCATTCCTGTTTGTTGCATTGGTTGTACTCCACATGCTTTATGGTCTGATTTCAGCATGCGCTCCAAGATAGATGGTATTACTAGCCGGTTACAAGATCTCTGCAACCAGAAAACTGAACTTGGGTTGCTTGAGATTGCTGGAAGGAGACTGACTAGGCCACCCACTACAAGTTCACAAATTGAACCTGTTGTCTATGGAAGAGATGAAGATAAATCCAAAATACTTGAAATGGTGTTGCCTGATGATGCCAACTATGGTGTGATATCCATTGTGGGCATGGGAGGACTCGGTAAAACAACGTTGGCTCAACATGTCTATAATGATCATGAGGCAATGAAAGATTTTGACCCAAAAGGATGGGTCTGTGTCTCTGATGATTTCGATGTTAAGAAAATCTGGATAGACATTCCTGAGTCCATCACTGGCAGTGCTACTGATTCTAATTTGAATAATTTAAATGTTGTGCAAAATCGACTCAAAGAGAAAGTAACTGGAAGAAAATTCTTGCTTGTCCTTGATGATGTTTGGAATGAAGACTATAGCGAGTGGCAGAAACTGAGGTCCCCCCTTATGGTTGGAGCTCATGGGAGCAAGATTATTATGACCACTCGTCATGAACGTGTTGCCTTAAAAATGGGACATCCCAGTGGATGTCATAGATTACTTGGGCTTTCGGATGATGATTGTTGGTTATTGTTCAAGAAGCATATCATTGACAACGAATTTTTGAGTTCACACCCTGTTGAATTAATTCGTCAAAAGGTTGTTGAGAAGTGCAAGGGATTGCCCCTGGCTGCGAGGACTCTTGGTGGCCTTCTACGCTCCGAGGAAACAGATGAGTGGTTAAATATATTGAATAGCAAAACATGGGATTTGTTGAACGAAAGCGAGATCCCTACAGCCTTGCAAATAAGCTATTACCGCCTTCCTTCCCATTTGAAGAGATGTTTCGCGTACTGTGGAATTCTTCCGAAAGATTATCAATTTGAAGAGAATGAACTTGTCTTTTTGTGGATGGCGGAAGGCTTAATTCAACAATCAAATGACAACAAACAATTGGAAGAATTGGGCGGTGAGTATTTTCATGATCTATTATCAAGGTCAATTTTTCAAATATCAAGTCGTAGTAGTTCTAAATTTATAATGCATGACCTTGTTAATGACTTGGCTCAAATGGTTTCGGGAAAACTAAATTTTAGGTTGGAAGATGAATTAAAGTCCAATAATCAATTAAGAATATCTGAAAAGACTCGTTATGCTTCTTATCTGTCTCATGAATATAATCTTAAAAAAAGAGTTGAAGTCTTCAATGATATTGCGTGCTTAAGGACTCACTTGTCAGTGCCACAAGTAAATGATTGGGTTAGAACATGTTATATTAGTAACATAGTCATTTCTGATTTGTTTGGGAGGTTTAAAAAGTTGAGGGTTTTATCTGTACAAAAATATTGCATCATTGAATTACCGGATTCAATCGGAGGCTTAAGACTTTTAAGGTATCTCAATTTATCAGATACTAAAATCAAATGTTTACTTGAGTCGGTAAAATCAATGTGCAACTTGCAGACATTGATGCTAAGAAATTGTCGTAAATTCTTGAAGTGGCCATCTAGTATGGGGAATTTGATGAATTTACGTCATATCAACATCTTAGGTGCAACTTCAATAAAACATTTGCCTATGGGGCTAAAAAAATGGGAAAATCTCCGAACTTTATCTAACTTTATCGTGAGTAAAGATTTTGGCTCTAGTTTAAAAGATTTGAAGCACCTAAAGTTCCTTTGTGGAGAAACTTCACATTTCCAATTTGGAAAACACGATTGTTCTTGAAAACACAATATTGGATGATAAGAAAGACCTAAAAGTACTTTTACTAGAATGGGGATCTAGGTTTAAAGAAGCACAATATGAGACAATAGAATTAGGGGATGAGGAACTGGATAAAAAATTACTTGATATGCTTCGACCTCATCAAAATCTAGAAAAACTCACGATAAAATGTTATGGTGGTAAAACATTTTCTTCTTGGGTTGGAGATAGTTCGTTCTCTAAGATGACAACCCTAAAATTGGAAGATTGTAAAAGGTGCACATCCATACCTTCATTTGGACTGTTAGACTCACTTAAATATCTCACTATTAAAGGTATAAAAGAATTAGAAAGCATCAATTTTACATTTTATGGCCATTGTCAAAATCCTTTTAAATCTTTGGAGACTCTTTGTTTTGAAAATTTAAAAAAATGTGAGTATTGGGATCCAGTCAAAGAAAATGAGAGTTTTCTTAGGCTTCAAGAGCTTTCTATTGCAAACTGCCCAAAACTCTCTGAAAGATTACCCAACAAACTCTCTTCATTGAAAAAGCTTGTCATTCGCGGATGTGAGTAGTTAGTGGTTTCATTATCAAAGATGCCAAAGTTGTGTGAACTAGAGCTTGACAAATGTAAGAAGATCGTGTGCACTAGTTCAGCTTTCTTAGAGTCATTAGAATATATGACTCTTTCAAATATTTCAGATTTTGATGATTTGTCATGGCAAGAACTTAAGAAAGTTCAAAATCTGAAAATTAAGAGTTGCAAGGAACACATAGAATTGTGGCAAAATGAGATTTTCCTCGAGAAGCCACATCAAGGGTTGCATTGTCTCGACTCCCTCGAAAAGTTTAATTTAAGGAATTGTAATAACCTCATAACTTTATTTGAGGGGATTAAACAGAATAATGTACATGTGGAAGAATTGAGAATTGAGAGTTGTGATTCTCTAAATTTCGTTTTTAGAGGACAATTACCTCAATATCTAAAGAAGCTTGATATAGAAAATTGTGAAAAATTGCAATGTTTGTTGGGTGATAATGAGGATACTAGTACTTCAACATCTTCGGCAACGTTTTCACTTCCATCAAAGGAAGTCAATGCCAGCACATCTCATCTCGAAGGCTTGTACATAGGGCGATGTTCATCTCTCACTTGCCTGCCATCAATAGACCAACTCTCTGTCACACTCACAAGTCTCTTTATTTTAGATTGTTCGAAGCTCACAACTTTGTCAATGATGGGTCATTTACCTGTTGCACTCAAGCATCTTACAATTATGAACTGCCCACAGCTCACTACCCTATTACCAAAAGGTCAACTTCCTGAGACTCTTGAAACCTTATTTATAAGTTTTTGTGAAAAACTAGAGTCTATAGTTGAGAAATTTCATAATAATCGAGCTCTTTATGATATTCAAATAAGTAGTTGTGAAAATCTCAAATTCCTTCCTGAGGGTCTAAAAACTCTTAGCAATCTTAAATCCTTTAGTATAATCGGTGGAGATATAGCTTCCTTTCCAAAAGGTGGGTTCCCCGACAGTAATTTAAGAGTTAAACTCTTTGGGTGTAAGTTAGAAGCGTTACCCAGCGGAATACACACTCTCTCCTCTTTATCAATAGGCTCTTGTCGAAATATGTCCTTTTCTGAAGAAGATTTGCCCGCCAAACTTACAGAGCTTCAAACTAAGGGTCTCAAACAATATAAACTGCTCATGGAAAGGGGGTTACACAATTTCACCTCTCTAGGATTCCTCACCATTTATCGTTTGCGAGACACAGACATGCAAATTCCTTTGCCCCCCAATCTAACTAACCTGTCGATTGAACGTTCCTTGAGATTGAAATGCTTGTCTTTCAAGGATTTTGAAGACCTCTCCTCTCTTAAGTTGCTGTCGATCAAATTTTGCCAAGAGCTCACATCCCTTCCAAGCGTTTTGCCATCCTCACTTCTGCATTTATGGATATGGGATTGCCCAAAGCTCACATCCCTTCCAAGCATTCTACCATCCTTACTTCTGGAATTAGATATAAAGAGTTGCTCATCCCTAAAAGAAGCATGCAAAAGAGATAAAGGAAAAGAGTGGCCCAAGATAGCCGACATCCCTTGCGTTAAGATAGGTGACACATTCATCTATGATCCAGAGGAGTGAAGTATCAGAAGATTAGCTCATCCATCCTCATCTTCTATTTCAGGTATAACAGCAAAACACCTGGTCATCATAAACAATTTCTCCTTTTTAATGGGCTTTTCTAGTCCTCTGTATAGTATTTTGGAATTACTGCTCTGCCTTTCAATTCAAACACTCATTAACTCATATGCATTATTACTTGCCAGATGGTATCTTGATTCTATTTGACTTATCACTCCATATATGTTCAACTCTGTGGATGCTGAGATTGACTTGCAAAATTCTCACTCCGGGTAATTACTACTTTAAATTCCGTATTTAATTTTTGGTTGAGCAAGTTGAATTCAATGCTTCTCACTGAAAATTAATGTGTTTGTCTACTGTTTAGATGTTTAGATGGTGGATCAAATTAATGATGTTAAGGAGGGAAGAAAATATGGTGCAGAATCAGTTCATTGAGACAAGTTCGGTTGTCTAATATGAGTTCAAGTCCTTGAGCAGTTTGCTTCATCTAGACAAGTCCTTGTTGTTTTAATTGGTGAAATGCTGCTGAGAGACATTATGCTATTGTTGGACCACATGAGGTGCAATTTATATGTTGGAATTTTAGTTTTGTGGTTTTTGGATGGATGAAATATCTGCTTATAATCAGGACTAAAATTTTGCAGTTTCAAAGTACTTTGCTGCAAATTTATGATGAGGCCATAAGCTTGGGCTGTAGTTCCACATTTTATCACTTGGAATGCTATGAAAAGAGTTGCCGCAGCTGCATATGTTGGCGTGGAAGTGAGGATCAACCAAGATCAAATGGCATCCCTCATTTATATTGTAAATTGGACTGTGCAAGCCCTCAGAGATTTCCAAATATAGTCAATATTAAGTAGCTTCTCTTGCTGCAGCATCATCAATTGATCACAAAGATGCCATTGCCACCTTGACTTTCCTTGATCATGATAATAGCTGATCCATCCTCATCTTCTATTTCAGGTATTCCTAGTTATAACAGCAAAACACTTGGTCAGACATTTATGATAAACAATTTCTCATTTTTGATTGCTTTAATGGGCTGTTCTTGAAGAAGATACACAGAGAAAAATATATTTTCTGTCTTATCAATTAACATGTTACACCCACATATATATACTGTCATACAATTCATAAAAAGCAAAAATGAAGCAACTAATTATGGTGTAATTAATTTAGGAGTAAATTGTGCAGATTCTCTACAGTTGACTTCGAGAGTAAATCGTGCTAGCTGTTACCAATTCTTTGCTATTGACTTGGAGAGATTTGATTTTCAATTTGAGTAATTCGTGCTAGCTGTTACCAATTCTTTGTTGTTGACTTGGAGAGATTTGATTTTCAATTTCTTTCCTTATATGCCCCCTCAAGATGGTGCTCCCATTCAGGACACCAATCTTGACTCTAAGTTGATTATGTTTTGGTCCAGATAATGGCTTCGTAAAAGCATCCGCTAGTTGATCGGAAGAAGAAACATGAGTTACTCGTAGTTGACCCCGAGAAGCTTGGTCTCTAACAAAATGAAAGTCTATGGCGATATGTTTCATTCGTGAATGGAACACCGGATTGGCACTGAGATATGTTGCACCCATGTTGTCACAGTAAATGGTGGGTGTAGTTTCAAGTTTTATGCCAAGTTCCTTACATAATGACTGCAACCAATTCAGTTCTGCTGCAGTAGCCGCTACTGCTCGATATTCAGCTTCTGTGGAAGATCTTGCTACTGTACGTTGCTTGCGTGAGCTCCAAGAGATGGGATTAGCTCCTAAATATACAATATAAGCCGAGGTCGAAGTCCTATCATCCGTATTACCAGCCCAATCGGCATCTGAAAATGCATGTAATGTTGTAGGGCTGTTGTTTTTTAGATGCAAGCCATGATAGATTGTGCCTTTTAAATATCGCAACACTCTTTTTGCAGCAATCCAATGATTGTTTGTTGGTTTGTGCATGAATTGTGATAATTTGTTCACCGTGTAGGAAATGTCTGGCCTTGTGAGAGATAAGTATTGGAGAGCTCCAATAACTTGCCTGTATTGCATGGCATTTGTGGCTGGTGTGTCATCATGAAGCATTAGTGGGCTAGAAGAAGAGATTGGTGTAGAACTTTCCTTTGCACCTGTCATGTTAAATTTTTCCAGAAGATCTCGAATGTATTTGTGCTGTGAAAGAAATAAACCTTTATCAGTGGGAATGACTTCAATACCAAGAAAGTAGTTGAGAGATCCCAAGTCCTTGAGAGAGAAACGGTCTGCAAGAGAGCTTATAAACTGTTGAAGAAATATTGGGGAGTTTCCTGTCACCAAAATGTCATCCACATATACAAGAGCATAAATAATTTTGTTATGCTGATTATATATGAAAAGTCATATGTCAGCCTTTGAATTGTGGAAGCCATAATGTAACAAAAATTTGCTAAGTTCTTGGTACCATGCCCGAGGCGCTTTTCGTAGGCCATATATAGCCTTTCGAAGCTTGCAAACATGATTGGGATGTTGCTGATTTACAAAGCCTGGTGGTTGCTGCATATAAACATCATCAGTTAAACTGCCTTGTAGAAAGGCATTATTTATATCAAGTTGGCGGAGTTGCCATTTACAAGACACTGCGATAGACAAAACAAGTCGAATGGAAGCAGGTTTGATTACAGGACTAAATGTGGCCTTAAAGTCAATGTCGGGTCGTTGATGAAAGCCTTTAGCTACTAATCGAGCTTTGTAACGATCAATGCTGCCATCAGGTTTCCGTTTGATACGAAAGACCCATTTACAACCCACAATGTTTTGTGACAAATCAGGTGGTACTAGTTCCCAAGTGTTATTGCGTAAAAGAGCATCAAATTCTACATTCATAGCTGTACACCAGTGGGAATTTTTCATAGCTTGGGAGACGGTTCGTGGTTCAATAGGCTCAGGTATCGAGTGAATGGAAGCAACATTGAGTTGTTTTCTTTTAAAAATATTATTTTGAGCTCTTGTAATCATGGGGTGTGTGCGAGTAGGAGTAGTATATGAGGAGTTAGATGGAGTCGAGTTTACCTGATTAGAAACTGTGACAGGTTGATCCGTAGTTGAGGTTGAAGCAGGTGCAACATCCGTAGGCAATAGAGATGTGACAGGAGATGTTATGTCTTGTGATGGAAGCTGACAGGAAATATTGTGGGATACATGAAAGTGAGGTGGAGAGGATGCAATAACATGATTATTGTTAGCCAATAAATCAGTTTTTGAGATTGTAACCCGAGTGGAATGTAGGTCATGATATTGGAATGGAAAAATAGTTTCTACAAATCTAACATGTCGAGAAGTGTAAATCTTTCCGCTAAGTGTATCTAGACAACGATATGCGCTTTGAGCCGAAGAGTACCCAACAAAGACACAAGGAAGAGATTTTGATGCTAACTTGTGATGAGTGTATGGCTTGAGCCAAGGATAACATAGGCAACCGAATACCTTTAATTTGTGATAGTTTGGTGATTTGGAGAAGAGTTTTTCAAATGGTGAGCTCATGTTGAGAAGAGGTATGGGTAGGCAATTAATTAAGTAGGTGGCTGTCAGAAAGGCATAAGACCAATACTTGAGAGGCATATTTGCTTGATGTAGTAAAGTGAGACCAGTTTCTTTAATATGGCGATGTCGCCTTTCAGCTGTACTGTTATGTTCAGGAGTATATGGTGGAGTTTTAAAATGTTGAATCCCATGCTCAGCTAAGAAGGTATTCATACCTAAAAATTCTCCACCGCCGTCGGTGTAAACGGTGATAATTGGTGTTTGAAAAAATTTCTCAACAACTGCTTTGAATTTGGAGAATGTGGGTTTTACTTGCGATTTTTGTTTCAGTGGGTACAACCATATATATTTTGTGAAATGATCAACAAAAATGACATAGTAAAGACAATCATCAATGGAAGAGACTGGGGCAGGTCCCCACACATCTGAGTAAATTAATTCAAGAGGTTTAGTAGTAGTCAAAGATGATACACCAAAAGGCAACTTATGACTCTTATTACAATTGCAAGAATTACAACTGGTAGAAGCCATGAAGTTTGATGACAAGGGTAATTGATTAGAAGAAATAATATGAGATAAGATTTTGATAGATGGGTGGCCAAGTCTCCTATGCCATTCTTGCTGTGGTACCTTTATTCCAGTCATTGCCTGTGGTAAGGGAAGGAAAGGTGGCATAATTTGTCTTGTGGTTGGCCATTCATAGATATTGCCCCTGCTCTTGCCTCGAACCTTGGATGTTCCTGTTTTCAGATCCTTAACAACAAAAGAGTTAGGAAAGAATTCAATGGAAGTATGATTGTGTTTGCAAAATTGTGAGACTGACAAAAGATTTTTTTGAATGAATGGTGCACATAAAACATTTTTCAGGGTGAAGTTGTGAGTGGGAGTGGATAAAGAAGTTGAACCAGTGTGACTAATAGGGATAGCCTTACCATCTCCAAGCAGTATGTCATCCCCACCTGTATACTCAGAATGGATAGCCAAGTTATTAAGATCAGATGTAATATGATGAGATGCTCCTGTGTCCATTAACCAATTTTGAGAACTAGATTTTTGGGAAGTGTAGTGAGCTTGTGGAGGTGTAGACGAAAGTCGTATCTTGTAGCATTGTTTTGCATTATGACCTGGTTTGTCACAATATTGGCATGTGATTTTAGGGCGCTGTTGATTGTTGAAATTGGAATTGTTGTTGGAGCCATGATGACGACGATCGGCATGTGAAGTGGAGGAACGTCCATTTTTAGCAAAGTTGTTTTCATTGCGTTGTTTGTTGTTGCCATATTTTTAGGAGTAGTTGGCTGTGATTTCAGTGCTCTCTTGATGATTTTCTTCACGTTTGAGAAATCCTTCATGCTTTGTTAATTTATCATGCAGTTCTTCAAAGGAAATGAGTGAGTCTCAAGATCGAATGGCAGCAGAAATGTCTCTGAATTCAGGACCAAGACCTTTGAGCACTCGAATTGTCAGATCATCTTCATCTATAGGCGCACCAATTATGGCAAGTTCATCAACTATTCCTTTGACAATCTGGAGATACTCAGCAACAGGTTTAGAGCCTTTTGTGATAGAGGAAATTTTGTCCTTGAGATGCATCACTCGTGTTCTAGACTTGTTGGCGTAGATATTGGCCAGTTTAGTCCAGGCATCTTGAGCTGTAGTGGCAGTGGAAATAAGAGATACCACTGACTCAGAAAGTGAGGCCAAAATAGCATGAAGCAATAGACTATCTCGTCTTTTCCATAATATATAGGCTTGGTTGGTTATGGAAGTATCATTGTCATTGATAGTGGATGGTGGACAAGGTTTGGTGCCATCAAGATAACCCAGAAGATCATAACCATAGAGTAAAGAATAAAATTGGGCAAACCAGGCAGGGTAGTTTGATGAGTTCAATTTCAAGGGAAGTTGAACTGTTGGGTTTAGTGATATAAGATTCATATTATTGGTGTGAGATAGGGATCCAGCATGTATGATAATGGGGTTTGCATTGTTGGTGGTATTGTCGGCCATTGTGACTGAGAAAAAAAAAAAGAAAATGAAGACAGTAATGTGCAAAAAAAAATTTCTCGCTAGAGCTTTGGCTCTGATACCATGAAGAAGATACACAGAGAAAAATATATTTTCTGTCTTATCAATTAACATATTACACCCACATATATATACTGTCATACAATTCATAAAAAGCAAAAATGAAGCAACTAATTATGGTGTAATTAATTTAGGAGTAAATTGTGCAGATTCTCTGCAGTTGACTTCGAGAGTAAATCGTGCTAGCTGTTACCAATTCTTTGCTGTTGACTTGGAGAGATTTGATTTTCAATTTGAGTAATTCGTGCTAGCTGTTACCAATTCTTTGTTGTTGACTTGGAGAGATTTGATTTTCAATTTCTTTCCTTATAGTTCTAATCCTCTGTTTAGTACTTTGGAATTACTGCTCTGCCTTTCAATTCAAACACTCATTAACTCATATATATTATTATTTGCCAAGTGGTATTTCATATTTTAATACCTTTGTCAACTGTTTAGATGTTTAGATGGTTGATCAAGTTGACAAGTTTCAATATTTCTCTACTTTGAGAAGATTGCATTCTACATAGAATGTTTGTTGTCAGGGACTGTATGTCGGCTGCAATAGAGTCAAGAACTCGTCCAGGTATAAATGTAAGAATACTCGTTGATTTAAGTAATTGTTTGCTTTAACTATTAATTGAATGGCCTGTTTTCAGTTAGAGAAAATAGCTAAGATGGTAACTTGCCCTTATGCTTTATTGTTAAAGACACTTGCATGGTTGTGATGAGGAGTAGATATAGGGTAACTTTGGTTTAATAAGACATGGCTGATTTTGAGTGTGTGCTATGACTAATACTGGAAAGTGTTGATGGCATCTGCAGATTATAATGCTTAACTACCTTTTCTCGAATATTTGAATAGCTGAAAATGTTGACCATTATGAATTTCATTTTGAAGGAAAACTAAGCTGAACTGATGGAAGAAATTAAGTCCCCTAATAAAGAAAACCAATATCTATGCTAATTGCCTTGAATATTGGTAAAACTATTGTATTATTGTGATTCTACAACTTTTGGTTGATTTATTTTCATAATTTTTATTTTTATAAATGGGCTTATGTTTGATAATTTACTACAGTTGATATTCTTGTCAATAGTAATAGAGCAGTGGTAAAAAAAGAGAAGAAAATCACTTGAACAATATGATGAAAATACAAAGCTTTTATTTGAGATAGGATCTATTAACTTGTAAAAGTTGTTTTTGGCCTAACAAACAAAGCTTCTAGTGGGTGATTGGTCACTAGTTATCAATGGAAAATAGTTTGTAGGATTTTTTCTTTTTAATTTCTGGTTTAGCTATCTCAAAAGTTGAATCAACTAATGACCTGGTTAACTATACGTTAACATCTAGTAAAATTTTCATTAGTGTCAATTCAGTTAAAATGGTAAATCAGTTACCGTGTCTAAAACATATCATAGTAATTGTCTTGTATTCATAAAAGTGACTAGAAAAATATTAGTTCATTTGCTCTTATTTCAAGGGAATGCAAATTAAATCTCTTTTCCACATTCAGCTGCTGTTAATTGATGCAAATCCTCCTATATGACTTCTTGACTTTGGCGCACATCCTCCTAGCAGGGCTTTTCAATTTCATCTGTATGCTGCCACAATGAAGGACCACTAGAACGAATAGCTAAGTATTCTTGCTCAGTATCTATTTTTGAAGATACCAGACTATTTTAACCATTCATGGAAGGTCTTTTGAGATTAAATATTGATATGATTTCCCATATCAAAAGGCTACTTTAAGAGACGGACAATTTCTTACTATCAAAGTTTGCATGTTGAACAATGAATCTATTGATTTGAGTTAACTTTTGATGTGATGGTCTTGAGGACCCGATGTTCAGACTTTCAAATTTGTACATCTTTCTAATGATGTTGGCAAGGGAATAAAATATGGTGCAGAATCAGTTCTTTGAGAGAAGTCCTGTTTTCTACTCTGAGTTCAAGTCCTTGAGTAGTTTGCTTCTTCTAGATAAGTTGTTGTTCTGTGTTTTAATTGGTGAAATGCTGCTGAGAGACGTTCTTCTATGGTTGGACCACATGAGGTGCAGTTTATACGTTGGAATTTTAGTTTTGTAGTTTTTATGGATGAAATATCTGCTTATAGTTGAGATTAAAATTCTATAATTTGAAGGTACTTTGCTGCAAAGTTATGATGAGGCCGCAAGCTTGGGCTGTATTTCCATGTTTTGTCACTTGGAATGCTACAAAAAGAGCTGTTGCAGCGGCATATGTTGGCATGGAAGCGAGGATCAATAGAGATCAAACAGCATCCCTCATTTACTTTGTAAGTTGGACTGTGCAAGCCCGCTGGAGATCTCCAAATATAGTCAACATTTAGCAGCTTCTCTTGCTGCAGCATCATCAACGGACCACAAAGCTGCCATTGCCACCTTGACTTTCCTTGATCATGATAAGTAGTCCAAGAAAGCTGACATCCCTTCTTTTAAGATGGATGGAAATTAATCTCAAGTTATTATTCTCTATCTTAGGTAAGTCAATTTATGATAGTACAAAATTTATGTTTTCTTAATGAAGAAATTCAGATTTTTGTAGCATTAAATTTTAATGAATTGTTTTACGTTATAATCTTGCAATCTCTAATCTATTAATAGTTACTTCTCAGTCATATGTAGAGTATTGTTAACTTATTTTCATTTGTAGTTTTGAGATGTTCTTTCAAGCTTATTTGACATTCTAATTTTGGTTAATTGGAATGCGAAGGAAAATCTCATATTGATTTGCAAAAAACATATTGAATGAATTCCGGATATAAGGAGGCAACTTCATGAGATGAAGACAAGTTCTTGATATTAAAAATGACAAGTTGGATAATTTGAATCAACTTTGACCTTAATGTTAGAAGAATTAAGGTACAAATCCAAACTACATCTTTTAATTAATGTTGTAC
The DNA here is from genome assembly GCA_021234005.1 of Nephelium lappaceum. Taxonomy (NCBI): domain Eukaryota; kingdom Viridiplantae; phylum Streptophyta; class Magnoliopsida; order Sapindales; family Sapindaceae; genus Nephelium; species Nephelium lappaceum. The sequence goes on from CM037996.1 coordinate 7,803,451, forward strand.
AATATTGTCAGTTTTGGATTACAGTAAATAACATGGTTTTCTTTCATTTTGGTTTGTTTCAATTTGTTGCTATTCTAATTAAAGTTGCAATCATCTTTAAAGGTGTAAATTGCTATCTTTTGCTTGAGAGTAAATTTTTCATTTGTTTTTTGTTCTGAGTTGGAGGTTTCCGTAGTGTTCTTCTTCAGAGTCGTTCTCATGCTTATGGTGCAATGGTTGGTCATGTTATTTGCAGGTGCTTTCGTCTGTGGCTGGCTGACCAACCTAAAGTGAAATGTAAAGAAAATCTTAGAAAATGCTGATATGATCTAATTTTAATTAGCAGAGACTAAAAATGACAACAATATTGTTGCAGAATTATGAGAAGGCAGCAAGGCGTGGTTGTAGCTATGAATTTTCATGAGAAATACTTTGCATCGGACTCTAACTCATTCATGGATTGGAGACTTTTGAAAATTGAAATACTTGCCTTTCAAGGATTTCGAAGACCTCCCCTCTCTTGAGTGCTTGACAATCCTTCGTTGCTCAAAGCTCCTGATTAAGCTGTTGTTATTGCTTTTTTTTTTTTCTTTAATTTTTATTTTTAATCTTTGTTTTCTCTTTACTGGAAAGCAAGGGATTATCTAAATCCCAAAGTGAAGTGATCCTAGTATTGAATGCTTCTTACCTCATTGATTAGTTAAACTGTTGCAGGAGAAATTGTAGAGCATGCTCTAGGTGAAGATATTAGAAAGTAAATCCATGAAAGCCGGGTTGCAAGTAACATGCATGTTGATCAAATTCCCCATATTACAAGGCGACTTCAAAAGACAGGGACAATTTATTGATATCAACATTGCAAGTTTTACCATTGATTTGCGTCAACTTTGATCTTATTGTCACAAAGGTCGAGGTACCAACATCCAAACTACATGTTTTAATTGATGTTATTGTACAATATTGTCTATCTGTCTTTCAATAGAAAGCAGGATTTTCTATGAATCTAGTTCAATTTGCTGCTTATCACTATGAAATTTTGGTCATCTCTAAAGCAATGTATTGTTATCTTCTGCTAAAGATAGGATTTTGCTTCTATTTTCAGTTGCTGAGTTGTTATCGTTTCTTTGGTGTTGAACATGCTGGTTAGAGGAGTTTTCAGCTATGTTGGCAAACTTGAGGTGGAATATATATGCTGGAATTTAGGTTTTACATATTTATACAAAGAATCTTAGAAGATGCTGCTACTATCTGATTTTAAAGAAGAGTAAGTCACTGTCATTTTGGTCATAGTTTTGCTGTAGAATTATGAGGAGGCTGTAAGGTCCGGTTCTAGTTCCATAACTTGTCTGTGCTGCTAGAAAAAGAGTTGCTACAACTGGACCCTTTGGCACGTAAGCAACGAGCAACTAAGATCGAACACCAGCCCTTCTATCAAGCAAAAGTGAAAGATTTGGTTTATTATTTGGATACAGCAATCGGAAGAGATTTATTAAAATCTATGTTCAACACTCATTGTTTGTGTCTATCATATTATCATGATGGAAATGCGATGGTTGATTGGTTGGCGTCTTATAATCTTTGTTTGTCTCAAGATATGCGGAGCTTACTTTTTCAGTATCCACAATTTTATATTGCCTTGTTAACTGAGATTTGGTTAGGTTTGGTATTGTTTTGGTTGATTGTTGGGATTTGGTTTTATATTCCCCACGAATGTTTGTTGTTCATTTTCTTTAATTTAATATAGAGAGTCGGTTTGAGAGGGTGCATGCACATGATAGGCAGACTTGTTGGGTGCCAACATAGTTGGGATGCTTCAAGTTTTGTTTGATGCAACTCCTCTCTTGCTTGGCTTTTCATAGACTACCGTGTATCCAACATTCATATTTGAATTCAACTTTCAAAATGACATTGTTGATATAGTACAAAATGTATAAATGTTGTTTGTTTTTGTCTACAAATTTTAAGTAAATAGCAAGATTTTCTCCATTTTATTAAATTTTGTTAGTTAATATTGTTTTATCCACTAATGAAGTCAAAAAGTTGATTGCTATCAACTATAGGAGTCTGTATCATGCGTTAGTTTTATATTGTTGAGTTCAAGTCTTTTGTTGTAAATTTGTTACTCTGTCAAATAAGTTGTATAGCTCCAAAATTTTCTATATATAGGAGCTGCCTATTCGAAGGCGTTTTTTTACTGTTGCTATGGCTGAGCATAGATAGTTCATACTTTTAAATATTTTTATACATATTAAAGAATTTAATTCTTTAGTACAACTATAAAAAATTCTTTTTTGGCCAAGCAAAATATAGGTTTTAATAAGTAGATCGGTTTCCAATTTGTGTTTGGCTATTGAGAAATGTTATCGAAAATTTTCTTCTTTCTCCTCATATATATGTGTTTGGGTGTTTAATATTGAAAAATCCTATTGCATAAGTGAACATATTATGATATTTTAGAGAGATTAAAATATATGTCATTTTCTTGTTAATGATAGAGTTATGACCTGGATTTTATCTAAGACATGTAATAGTAGATTTGATAAATTTTGTGCAAAGGAAGATAATGAGTCAAAGATTATAACAATTTTTGCTCTTATTATAAAGGAATGCAAATCGTTTTTCCGCATTCAGCGGCCAATCAATTGATGCATTCGATTGCAAAATATGGTTTCTCTTGATAAGCTAATTATTTGAATCCTTGTGTCCGGCACATCTTCCTAGCAGAGCTTTTCCATTTTATTTGATATGCTGCCACAATGAAGGATTACTGTAATGAAGAGCTAATCATTCTTTCTCAGTATCAATTTCTCCAGATATATAGTATTTCAACTGTCCATGGATGGAAGGTTGTTTGAGATTTATCATATCCATATTGAAAGGCAACTTTAAGAGACAGATAATTTTTTATTATTAAAAATTATGAGTTCAACGCTGAATCTATCGATTTTGGTAAAAGTTCTAACATTGTAGTGTTGAGTTGCCAATGGTGAAACTTTCATGTTGTGAAACATCTTTCTAAAAGATGTTTGCTGAGGGACAAACTATTGTGCTGAATTGTTGCGAATAGACTATATTCTACTCTAGTTTTCTATTCTGAGTTAGAGTATTTGATTTATGGTTTTTTGGGTCTTGACAAGTATTCATGGTTTTATTTCAATTGGTGATAATGCTGAGAGATGTACTCAAAGGAATCTTTCCATTGCCAGAGACGAAAACAGTGGGTTCATATTCCTGAACTATGAACATCCCACCATTGTCAATTGGCGCCAAAGCTGCTATTGTATTCACCACCATACAAGACCATGAAAAGTACTTAGATTTTATTTTCTTATGATTTGCTACTAGTTTTTCCTTTCCTTGAGGAAAGATGTACAACTTCCAAAAATGTTAATGTTGAGAAAATAAAAAACTGGAAAAAAACAAAAAGAAAAAAAGAGAAAATCATCATCTTCGACCTCTTCTGGAAATTATCTTCAACCTCTCATCCCTCTCATCTTCAACCAAAATCATCCTCAATCCAACAAAATCATCAATATCAATCATCAACCCAAAATTATCTTCATCAATCATAAAATATCAATCTTCCTAACTCTTTCTGCAAAAAGCTCTAGAGAGCGCTAGAGAGAGAAAATTAGTGGAAGAATCTCTCAGCGTAAATCTTGTCGAATGAAGTGATTTCTTGACAATTTCTCCCATTTTCTTCCTCTTCACAATGTCTTCTTATAGATTTAGGGTTTTTAAGGGTTGGATCCAGAGATTTTCTAGATCTATCTCTTAAAAACCGATTTTAATGTATAGATTAGGTTTTCTATAGAGTCTTGGTCGAAGTTTGTCTCCATTTAAGCCTCTCTTTTGTTTCTTGTAGGTGTTTTAGGGTTTTTAAGGGCTGGGTTTGGATAAAAAAATTGTCTCCTTTTACAAGGTTCGTAAGGTCCCAATCCAAAGGGGCCCAAAAAATAAATTGAGCTCAAAATGAAATCTATAGATTAGCTCAATTTAAGTATAAGCCCAAGGAATAATTTTATTGGATTTATTAAAGAATTCAATTGAAGTGATAAAAATAGTTCAATCGATTATTTATGGAACTCAAAATTTAAGTGAGCCAAAATTGGGAATTAGTGTACGTCATTTTTTTATTAAACACACTCATTTACTTTCAAGCATAAAATATATATATACAAAAGGATGTGAAAGGAAAAAGGCCATAACAAAAGATAGGGTGCAAAATGAAAATTTACAAGATAAAAGAGACAAAATGGAGTGTTAGCCGAGAATGAGAGAGAGAGCATGAGATTGTGCCATTTTTTTTATTTAAAAAAATGGACATGTGTCAATCAAATATGCATTACAAAGAGATAAATGTGATGGTAGTTAATTTTTTTAAATAAGAAATGAGAAGTGTCAAATGGAGAAGCATGGTATGCAAGTTAACATGAAAGATGGGAGATAAGACAACGAGAGGCCTGGAACCGGCTAGAAGCAAAAAAGGAAAGAACTGGGCAGCAAGTAGAAAAAAAAAATGGTTAGAGAAAAGAAGAAAAGAAGAAGAAAAAGAAGAAGAACAGAGAGAAGAAAAATAAGAGAAAATTTTCATATGAGTTATCTGAATATTTTGATATCCGACTTATCCAGATAAGAGATTTTTATTTCATTAAGATTTGAAATCCAGAAAATTAGTTAAATTTTTTCATAAGTTCTAAATTGAGTTTTATGTGATTATAGGATAGGTTTAGGATTATGAGAAATCAGATGAGAACCTGTTTTAGAACGAGAAATAAGCAATATAGTTATGTGAGTAAATAGTTTTATTTTAATTAAATTGATTACATTATGTTTATTTATATTTTAGTTTTAATTATTTATTGGAATAAATTATTTGTTTAGTTAATTGATTTTATAGATTATAAATTATGTTTTACGATTGAGATAAAAATTTATTATGAATTGATATATATGTATATTAATAAGAAATTTTAGTAAGAGTTTTATATTTTCAGCTTGAGTTATTATTAGAAAATTTTCATAATGTTTTAAATAATATGATTTTATGTTTTAAGAAAGAATATTGATTTTTGTTTTGATAAAAATAGTTATTCATAATTATATAAATATTCAAAAAGGATTTAAGCAAGGAAAAATAAAAATGTTTTCAGAACACTAAAGTTGTACCCTCCCCTCTAATGATCAAGCAGACTACACATGTTTGAGTCCCAGATTCGCCCAGCATATGTATGATAGATGTTATCCCTCGCTCTGCGTATGTGTTGAGTATCTCTACCATATATAATAGATTTTCCTAGGTACTAATTGATGTAGATTTTCAAATTACCAATATTATATACTGTTTTTGATTAGTAAAGAAAGAGATTTATAGGAAAAAATTTTCAGAAAAGTTTTCAAATTATAGATTATAGATTTTATATTATTAAAGTTATAAAAATAATTTATATAAAAGTTTACAGTTTTACTACAAAATCAGATTTAAATTCAGTTTATTGTTTTCATATATAAAGTTATATGAATCACTGAAAAATATTTATTGTTATCAGAAATATGTTATGTTTTATTTAGAAATATTTTTATTAAAATTATATCCACTTATTGGGCGTTAATGCTCACTCTATTTCAAAACCTGTTTTTGTTTTTTGTTTTGTTTTGTTTTGTTTTTTTTTTTTTTTTTCAGGCATCCGCTGCAGGTTTATGCAGATTATTGCAAATCATGAGAAGAGCCACATGATGATGAATAGTTGCATTTGTATATATTATTTCTTTTATTTACCAGATTTCTTAAATATGTTTCTAAAATAGTTTACAGATAAAATATCATTTCCCAATTATTTTATGAATATTTTATATATTCAGTAAATGGGTCCTGTAAACCCTCATTCACATACATGATTAGATAGGTAAAAGTAGCCAAGTTAAGTCGAGAGCATAGAGTGAGATAAGCAAATCTTTTAAGATGTTCAATAAAGAGATTAAAGAGATTAAGAAACAAGTGACTAATACCAAATTCAAGTCTTTAAATTGTGTAGAGAATTTGATAAAAATCATGAAATATGATTTTAGAACAAATTCAAAGAAGGGGTATTTTAGTCATTTCTATTTGAGTTAAGTAGAATAAAGTAATTTTTCAAAGAAGCATTTAAGACCAAATTATAAAGGATCAAGAGTTTTAATGGTCAAATGAGATTTTAAAAAGTTTGGGACATTAGTGTAAATATGAAAATTGATCAAATAAGTCAAGAGAAACTTTTTATATAATTTACACTTAGTCATTTCAAGATAAACAAGAAGCATACGGGAACAAAGGAAACCAAAGAGAAAATTAAAGGTAAGTCATGCCAAAGACAAGAAAGAGAGGAGACCAAAGGTGATCAAGCAATCTAGCCTTTCAAGTGACTAAGTAAGCATCCTCCAAGCTCAACCAACACCCTAAGAGTGAAACCCAAACATAAAAGAGGCTGGTTATCCATTTTTGAGCTAGTTATTTATGCATTAAGTATGCTTATATATTGATTTTAAGTTGATTATTTGAGTTAGTTCTGATAAGAAATTGATGTGAGTTTTGATCTAGAGTTTGTATTGAGGTCATAAGTGATCTTTTGGGAATCATTTGTGATGAACTAAGTGAATATTTAAGTGTTAGAGTTATGTATGGTGAAACCCTAAAAGTGCATTAAAGTCTTAGATTAAGTTGAGTTTAGTGCATTAGGTGTTTGTGTAAATGCCTAAGTGAGATGAACCATTATTTTTCTTAAAAGATTGAAGTGCCTTGAGATAGTGAATTTGTGTGTGATTCATGGTCAAGCCTATGGTGTATAATCATCTTCAAATGTTGATCCATTTAAGGCTTGAATTATGTTTGAATTATGATAGGAAGACAAGTCAAGAAGCTAAAAACCACAAACGCACTCAATGGTCTTTAGTCACTCTATAGAGCAAAGTGAAGGGCATTTGAAAGTCTATAAGTAATGATATTTCTCTTCAACTTTATTTCATTATGTTTGACCATAAATGAGTGTATAAGAGTTAGAGAAGCCTTAAGAAACAAGAATGGAAGTTAGATAACCAATGTGGTGAAAAAACCGCTTAAAAAGTGATCGTAAAGTGGTGTTTTTGGCCCAAAACACCTACCAAACGATATCGGAATTTGACAAAATTTTATGGGTGACTACATTGGGAGATAAGAAGAGTGCGAGAGAAAGAATTGGAGCAAAAGCATGCACGGTTTGGGTTGTGCATTACATTTGGGTTTGAGGGGTCTAAAATGACCATTTTGAGTTCCAAACTTCAATTTATGATGGGAAGCATGTGAGGACACTCCTTGGTATATATAAGAAGGATTCATGCAAAGAAATTGAGAATTTGGAGCATAGATAAAAGCGAAATTGAAAGGAGAAGCTACTAGTGTAAAGAGAATTTTATAGAGTTAGTATAGTTAGGTGCATCTTAATGCATCTTTGCATTGTCTATTGAGCACATTCTAAGTGTGCTTATCATGTGTAGGTAAGCAGCGTCCAATCGGATCACAAGAGGGCTTCTGAAGCTCATCCGAGTTAAGCCCAAGCTTAAGGTGAGTGCACTTTCAAAGAGTTTTCTAAATGATTTTATGCTTTTGCATTGATAAGCTATATTTTATGTTTTTGCATGTATAAGTTCTTGTATTTAAATGCATGTCTTGTATTTATAAAGTAAACGAGTCCAAGGACTCAAGTTTAAAGCTTTCAAGTTTAAAGTTTTCAAGTTAAAAGCTTTTGTGCTTGTGCACCAAGTATAAAGATTTGTAAGGCATAACATTAGAGAAAAACAAGTTTTCAAAGGCCATAAGTACCCACCAGTTTATCGAGTTCAGACTCGTACGGTATATCTCACTTAGGAAGGCAAGGGTTAGGGGGAACGAGTCACTGACTGTGTGGTTAGAGTTATGAGTGAGCGTGTCGTCTCTACTTTGTGGGATATGGTCTTGCACTACGGTTAGCGATACAGAATTTTGTATGTAGTTGTTGAGAGATCTCAGAGAGTTGGTTGCGGTGGATTTCAGATACATCGTCTTGTGACCTACCACACCTGCGGCTTTACCTAAGTCGCCGTGTGGTCAAGGGATTAGTGTTACAAATGATGTTTTTATAAAGTTCAGTTATCTTTAAGCATGTTTAGATTTATACTTTACAAGTTTATTATAAGTTGTTTATATTAATACTATGCAATTGAATGAAATTTATGCTTTAAATGTCTTTTAAGAAATAGAAACTTTTATTAAAGTTTTCTAAAGAGAAAGTTTTCAGAAAGTAAAATTAAGTTTATAAGCTGTTGCACTCACTGAGCTTTATAGCTCACTCTTCAAATTATTTTTAAAACCTCCTCAGGTACTCGTGTGGGTGAAGACCAGTGAAGACTCCCTCCTCCGTATTCAAGTAGGCGCAAATGTTGGCATTTGCTTCTTGAAGAATGTAATATGCATATTTTGTGTCTTTTGTATATTGCATATGTTTGTACATTTGGTATATAAAGAGTTATATCTTTTGAGTTGTGTAAAAGTGCACCTTTTCGTGCTAGTAAATTCATATTTGTTGGATATAAAAGTGCATGTTTATATCTTGTCTTTGAAGATTTCAAATTTTTGTGTTTCTGTTGATAAACTTGATTGCAAGAAGTTGGGTTGGATTGTGATTATAATTCGAAGTGCCCAAATTGCTTTTCAGGTTTTTTGTTTATCCAAATTGTAGTCGTTATGCTGCCAGTTTTGAGCCTTAAAAATGATCAAATGAATAATGTCAAACCAACCCAAACCATTTCAACTTTAAGGTTTAAAAGATTGAGTTTCCGCTTAAGTTAAGTTTCAAATTAAGAGGGTTCGCTCCTCGAACGCCTTCTTCCCCATCAAGATGGGCTTAGAGGGATTCGTTGGGGTGCTCGGACGTACCCTTCGAATAAGAGCCTAGTGGCGGCCCGGATCGAGGCGTCTCAGGTTCAACATGAGAAATGTATATAATTTTGATTGGTTCGGATTAAATTTTATAAAGCAACCATCAGAATTATGATGATTTTTCTAAAAGATTTTTGAAAACTTCAAATTCTAATTAGAAAGACCTCAGTTTTCACGAAATCCTCCCACACTCGAGAGAGGAATCGAGATGGGTCCTATCAAGGTTGAAGGCCGATGACTCGCATTTTTGGGTGAAGAGCAGCAACCACCTTAAGCTTCCTTGATGGCAAAAAATTTCGGCGATTCTTGGAGTGGTCATTTAAGGATATGGTGGAGCAATCAGTTTCTACAAGAATATGATTTCGATGGCTTTCCCCAAATCATTGAAAGGTAACTTTATTAGATTTGATTGCTTTTGAGAAGATTTTTTTTTGGTTTGCCATTTTATCAGGTTCCAAGATGAAGTTAATGATGATAGGATCACCTTTGGTGCAAGGAGGCAGATTTGTATAAACTAATTTTGTGCGAAGGCTGCTTTTCTTTTATGATTTATTGTTCTATGAATTAATTTGTATTTAAGATGCTATGTGGATTGGCTGCTTTTCTTTTCTTTTTCTTTTAAACGAGTTTTTTGAATTGATAACCAAACAGCCAACAACTTTCTTGTAAAAGATTTACTTCCAAATGATCTACTTAAAGAAATTGTACCAAAAAAAGCTAGCTAGAGTTCATAACGTATTTGATGTGTCTATACTTTGTAAATACCTTCCAAATCCTTTTTATATGATTAGTTATGAATTGTTTTAGTTGAGGGATGATCTCACCTATAAGGAGGTACCTATTGGATCACAAAGTTCAAAAATTGCGCACTAAGACTATAGCTTTAGTAAAGGTTTTATGGAGAAATAATTCTGTTGAAGAAGCAACATGAGAGTGTGAGGAGGAGATTCGAGCCAAGTATCCTTAAGTTTTTCATTGACTAGGTATAAGGGTTCATATTCCTAAACTATCAACGTCCTACCATTGTCAATTGATGCCAAAGTTGCTGTTGTTGCCAGCACCATACCAGACCACTAAAAAAGTATTTAGATTATATTTTCTTATAATTTGCTACTAGTTTTTCCTTTCCTTGAGGAAAGATGTACAACTTTAAAAAATGTTAATGTTGAGAAAATCATTTGATTCTTCTCATGTTGTAATTGATCATATGTACAATACTTTCAACGAATACAAATTAAAGTCTTGATACTCAAACTCATTAATTATAGACTGTTTAATGTGATTTGATGGTAAAAGACATTTATTTGATATGATAATTTTTTAAGTCCAAATTATACATTTGAGGGATTACATCATATTTGATTTTTGAAAGAAAAACTAAATTATATATAAATCCTGGAATCATCACAAAAAATTGTTTTTACATGAATTGTTCAATCTTATTAAATAACTAACAAAAGCAAACAAGAAGCTCGAACTAGTCAACTAGTATCTGTTTTATAGGACAAAAAGAAAACGATACAATCAAAAAATAATTACATAACTGTTAATAAGATAAATCTCCACAAACCAAAAAAAAAAAAAAAAAACCAACAATTAGAGATATTGAATAAACAAAAAATCTAGCAATTCTAAACCAATTAGGCTAGTGGGGATGGGCCTTTTATTGGGTCTTAACCGATGGGGCAGTCGAGAAGGGCCATTTTATTGGGTCCAAAATATAACTCAGACAAGTATGTGTAATTTATGTCTGTACATGTCCACATATTTTACATTTATGTAAGTTTTTTCTTCTTTAAAGTTCGTAAACTTAAAGAAATATAAAGTTTCAAAAACTAAACATTAAATATTGTAATACATATATTTCTAGAAATGGGAAAAACAAATGTATATGAACAATGGGCCCAGATTATTTACACATCAACAGCTTTGCTGCTATAGCACTTGAAATTTGATATTTGTAATTGAAAAAAATGAAAGCAAAAAAAAAAAAAATCTAAAAACCAAACTTTAATTTTAAGATGATTGAAACTGACTTTAATTTTAAAATGAAAAAAAAAAAAAAAACTCTCAACTAGCCCAACAAAAGTTAGTGGCACATTCTTTGTATATTCACACCATTCAAATTTTGATAATATTGCAAGTCACTATCCCACCAAAAAGTTTGTTTATTATATGATAATATTGGTGGTTGTTGGAGTCCACTTGCAATTTTCAGTTGTATTTGTTTATTGATTCATGGTAAAAATATAAAAAAAGAAAAAATCCCCAACTAGCCCAACAAAAGTTAGTGACACATTCTTTATGTTTTAATTGTTTTCTTGTGCCTCTTTGTTTGGTTTTGAGTTTTGATACAAATTTAAAAAATAAAATGGGATGCTTTTAGAGAAGCACTAGGGTACATGCTTATCTAAAACTTATATTTGAAAGTATTTCCATAGTTTAGTAAACTTCAAGAAGTTTCTTCTTAGGTTCTCCCATGTTTAATGTAGATTAATTGAAACCGTTTATCATTCATTTATGGAGGTCATAAATGGGAATTTATTCCAAAACTAATAATATCATAATTATAGATCTAAGTTCAAATTTTAAACCTAAGTTCATCATCTAATTAACAATGAAAACAAGTATATTTGTATTGAATGACGTCATGATTCATGGCAACAATATGTTTTAATTGGTAATTTTGATTAACTTCAACTTAGCAATTGCTAGTACAAACTTGAAAGTCCTGTTTTCTTATCACTTTAAGAGATTTTAGAATTGGCTAGGCAGGGTAGCATCTATGAACTTGGAACTTGGTTTCTCTAAGTTCGTCAACTTTTACAATCTACAAACAACCTAGACATTTCTTAATAATAATTGTACATTAATAACTAATTAAACTTCAAATGGAGTCTTGACAGCATCATTCTTCTCTTCGTTCTCACAAGATATTCATACCAATAAGACCAACTATGTTTCAATTTGTAAACTAAGTTAATAAAAAAAAAAAAAAAAAAGGAAGCTCACAACAAGTATTAATTAAATAAGCTTATGCGCTATTTCAAATATATCGTACATTGATTGAAATTTGAATAAAAGAGTCAGTTGTCTCTATATTTTGATCGGATCAGAAAGGTTTACAAAGTTTTGTAGTAAAGATTTAAAGAGTTCATTAGTCGTAATAAAAATATTAAATGTGTAGTTAGAGTGATATACTTTCACACATGTTTTTGATGAGTGAAGTTCATCTCCTAATCTTATTTTATTAATTAACTTTTTATAAGATAAGTTCGGATTTAAATTATGCAAAAGAGAGAAATAGTATAACAATTTTAACCATTCATTATTTTTATGATGTGTGTTATTAGATTATAAAAAGTCTTATAAGAGGATCCTAGCTCATTTTTTACACACATTTTGTCTACACTCATCTTCTATAAATAATTATTAGTTTTTATTAGTTTTTGACTTGAAGTAGTGTATAATCTCAGTAAATTCAGAAATATGAGTTAGTAAATTCAAAATATGACACATATTTTGTCTAACATATTTTGTTTTCTCTTGTTAATTTCCTTATGACCACCAAACTAACATATTTTGTTTTCTCTTTTTAGTTTCCTTATGACCACCAAAAGTAGCTATTACCTGTTATACCACCGTCAAGTGCATATAAATTTATTTTACTCATCAATGCAGAAAATTTTTCTTTCTTCATATTTATATTTGTCTAGTAAATATTGATCAAGATTGTTTCAAATATATATATATATATATATATATTGATCAAGATATGAGTCCAAGTAATAATTTTCTTTATATATATATTTGTATATTGTTGGGTCCACGTAGTTTATCAAAATGATATAAAATCTATTTTAAAAATTTCTCATGATTATTTTAGTTTGATAGTCATCAATTTTAATAAAAAATTAATTTCAATGAATATTTGTTTTATTCACACGACATATTGGACTAAGTCACCTGTTGTGCGTTATGCCATCAAGATCATTGTTTCCTGGAAAAAATGAATAGAAGTACAAATAGTTTTCTAGGAAGCTGTCAAACAACTCTTGTTTCAGAGAAATCCAATTCAATTACATTTTTCTATAATCACACTACAACAACATTGATCTTGCTCTACAATTTCTCCGTGACAAATGAACTTCCATCACAATTGCTGCCAACAACCTCAAGCTGAAATCTTGCTCGATGACAAAGAATATGAAACAAAACTATTAATATTTCCAACCTGCCTCAACTTTGTGGTTGACTTAATAAAATACTTGAATGCAAAGCACAGGTGTGCAAAGAGCCATAGCTTTAGGTTCCTACTTTAAGAGTGATACTGCAAGAGGTGGTGTCCACTTGGTTTTTAAATAACCGAAACATAAAAAATAATCTTGCTTTTTTTTTTTACCAATAATCATCATTTTGCATGTATTTGTGTTGTATCAACTTCAACATTCATTTTAAGTTATTATCATATATTTTATAATTATACATTTTTTTCGTTCTTTTTATTGTATGTATTTATACTTTATCGTATGTTTTTGTATTGCATCAACTTCAAAATTTACAAAATCTAGTTTTTAATTTCTATTTAGTAGCTTAAAATTTATACATTAAAGATCACAAAATTTGAATTCAATTTTACACAATTAATGTTAGCATTAATTCTTATAGGAGAGTGTTTATAAATATAATAGATATATGCTCTTAATTAAACCGGCCTTATCAACAATAATTATTTTTTGAAGTAACGGTTTAATTAAAATAATTATTATAATAATAACGTGTTCTTTACTGATGCTGATTTCTTGCTGCTGTTTTTATAATGTAATTCTACAAATCCACTTCACTTTTTCTTGGGATAATCATCATCTTTAGGAATAGATATGTCCAGCAAATCAAGAACATCATCATAATTGTAATGTGAACCGATGAACCAAAAACTTTCCATAAAGGTAATTGACCACATGATTCACACAAGTCCATAACAGGCCAATAGCTGTCACACCATGATGTTTCCATTTAGTGGTAGGGTCCACACAATAATTGTGGAAAATTTAATCAGTTTTAACCATGGTAATGGACCAAACCAGTTTCTCTTGCTTTAATTTCTCTCATTGTTTTTCCTTTCGTTTCTCTGTTTCGACAAACTAGAAATAATCAAGAACCATTCCAATGGCAGAGCTTGTTCTTTCTGCTGTGCTTCCTGTGTTGTTCGACAAACTGACATCTCATGAACTGCTCAACTTTGCAACTCAAGAGGGTGTGCATTCAAAGCTCAAGAAATGGGAAAAAACGTTGAAGATGATTAATGCACTGCTCATTGATGCGGAGGAGAAGCAGCTGACGAATGGAGCTGTGAAGATGTGGTTGGAGGAGCTCCAAGACTTGGCTTATGATGCGGAGGACATCTTGGATGAGTACGCTACTGAGGCTTTGAGTAGAAAGTTGAAGATTGAAGAGCATCAGGCTAGCACTAGCATGGCTTGGAAGCTCATTCCTGCTTGTTGCATTAGTGGTACTCCATATGCTTTATGGTCTCATTTCAGCATGCGTTCAAAGATAGATGGTATTACTAGTCGGTTGCTGGATCTCTGCAAACAAAGAACTGAACTCGGGTTGGTTGAGATTCCTGCAAGGAGACTGACTGGCTTGCAAAGGCCACCCACTGCAAGTTTACAAATCGAACCTGTTGTCTATGGAAGAGATGAAGATAAAGCCAAAATACTTGAAATGGTGTTGTCTGATGAACCCGGTGATGCTAACTACGGTGTGGTATCCATTGTCGGCATGGGAGGACTCGGTAAAACAACGTTGGCTCAACATGTCTACAATGATGAGGCAATGACAGATTTTGACACAAAAGGATGGGTCTGTATCTCTGACGAATTTGATGTTACGAAAATCTCCAAAGCAATTCTTGAGTCCATCACTATGAGTGGCACAAATTTGACAACTTTGGATGCGGTGCAAAATCAACTCAAAGAGAAATTAGACGGAAGAAAATTCTTACTTGTCCTTGATGATGTTTGGAATGAAGACTATAGCAAGTGGCAGATACTGAGGTCACCCTTTATGGTTGGTGCTCGCGGGAGCAAGATCATTGTGACCACTCGTAATGAACATGTTGCCTTAACAATGGGACACTCCAATAGATGTCATAGATTGCTTGGGCTTTCGGACGATGATTGTTGGTCGTTGTTCAGGAAGCATGCAGTTGATGATGAAGTTCTGAGTTCACATCTTGTTGAATTGATTCGCCAAAAAGTCATTGAGAAGTGTAAGGGATTGCCCCTGGCTGCGAGGACTCTTGGTGGCCTTCTACACTCCAAGAAAAGAGATGAGTGGTTAGATATATTGAATAGTAGAATATGGGAATTACTGGGAAAAAGTGAGATCCCTACAGCCTTGCAAATAAGCTACTACCACCTTCCTTCCCATTTAAAGAGATGTTTTGCATACTGTGGAATTCTTCCGAAAGATTATCAATTTGAAGAGAATGAACTTATCCTATTGTGGATGGCAGAAGGCTTGATTCAACAATCAAATGACAACAAACAATTGGAAGAATTAGGCGGTGAGTATTTTCGTGATCTATTATCAAGGTCAATTTTTCAAATTTCAAGTGGCAATAGTTCTAAATTTATAATGCATGACCTTGTTAATGATTTGGCTCAAATGGTTTCAGGAAAACTAAGTTTTAGGGTGGAAGGTGAATTAGAGTCCAATAATCAATTTGAAAAGACTCGTTATGCTTCTTATCTATGTCATGAATATAATCTCAAAAAAAGATTTGAAGTCTTCAATGATGTTACGTGCTTAAGGACTCACTTGTCAGTGCCTCCAATAAATGGTTGGGCTACAATATGTTATATTAGTAATAGAGTTATTTCTGATTTATTCTGGAGGTTTAAAAAGTTGAGGGTTTTATCTTTACAAAAATATAATATCATTGAACTACCCGATTCAATCGGAGGCTTGAAACTTTTAAGATATCTCAATTTATCAGATACTGAAATCAAATGCTTGCCTGAGTCGATAAAATCAATGTGCAACTTGCAAACATTGATACTAAGAAATTGTCGTAGATTCTTGAAGTGGCCATCTAGTATGGGGAATTTGATTAATTTACGTCATGTCGATATCTTAGGTGCAACTTCAATAAAACATATGCCCATGGGAGTAAAAAAATGGGAACACCTTCGAACTTTGTCCAACTTTATTGTGAGTAAAGATTTTGGATCTAGTTTAAAAGATTTGAAGCACCTAAAGTTTCTCTGTGGAGAACTTCACATTTCCAAATTGGAAAACGTGATTGTTCTTGAAGATGCAATAGAATCCATATTGGATGATAAGAAAGACGTAAAAGCGCTTTTACTAGAATGGGGATCTAGGTTTGACGAATCACAATATGAGGCAATAGAATCAAGGGATATAGAAATGAATAAAAAAGTACTTGATATGCTTCGACCTCATCAAAATCTAGAAGAACTCACAATAAGATGTTATGGGGGTAATACATTTTCTTCTTGGATTGGAGATAGTTCATTCTCTAAGATGACAATCCTAAAATTGGAATATTGTAGAAAGTGTACATCGTTACCTTCACTTGGACTGTTAGACTCACTTAAAAGTCTCACTATCAGAAGTATAAAAGAATTAGAAAGCATCAATTCTACATTTTATGGTCGGTGCTATTCAAATCCTTTTAAATCTTTGGAGACTCTTCGTTTTGAAAATTTAAAAAAATGTGAGTTTTGGGACCCTGTCCAAGAAAATGAGAGTTTCCCTAGGCTTCAAAAACTTTATATTGTAAATTGCCCAAAACTCTCCAAAAGATTACCCAACAAACTCTGTTCATTGGAAAAGCTTGTGATTCGTAGCTGTGAGCAGTTCGTGGTTTCAATATCAAACATGCCAAAGCTGTGTAAACTAAAGCTTAACAAATGCAAGAAGATCGTGTGCACTAGTTCAGCTTTCTTGGAGTCATTAGAACATATGAATCTTTCATATATTTCAGATTTTGGTGATTTATCAAGGCAAAAACTTAAGAAAGTTCGAAATTTGAACATAGATTGTTGCGAAGAACTCATAGAATTGTGGCAGAATGAGATTTTCCTTGAGAAGCCACATCAAGGGTTTCCTAGTCTTAGCTCCCTCAAAAAGTTGAATTTTAATGATTGCAATACCCTCACAACTTTACTTGAGGGGATTAAACAAAAAAATTTACATTTGGAAGAACTGAAAATTGAGTTTTGTGATTCTCTGAATTTCATTTTTAGAGGACAATTACCTCAATCTCTAAAGAAGCTTCATATACAAAACTGTGAGAAATTGCAATGTTTGTTGGGTGATAATGAGGATACTAGTACTTCTACATCTTCAGCAACGTTTTCACTTCCGTCAAATCTCGAATGCTTATACATAGGGCAATGTTCATCTCTCACTTGCCTGTCATTAATAGACCAACTCTCTGTCACACTCACAAGTCTCCAAGTTTCTACGTGTCAAAAGCTCACAGCTTTGTCAATGACAGGTCATTTACCTGTTACACTCAAACATCTTTCAATTGGGTCGTGCTCAGAGCTCACTACCCTATTACCAAAAGGCCAGTTTCCTGAGACTCTTGAAACCCTATCTATAAGATATTGTGAAAAACTAGAGTCTATAGTTGAGAAATTTCATAATAATCGAGCTCTTTATGAAATTAAAATATCATGGTGTAAGAATCTCAAATCCCTTCCAGAGGGTCTGGAAACTCTTACCAATCTCAAATCCCTTGATATATTAAATTGTAGAGGTTTAGTTTCTTTTCCAAAAGGAGGGTTTCCCAACAGTAATTTAAGGGTTCACCTCCATTGTTGTGGGATGTTAAAAGCCCTATCCAGTGGAATACATACTCTCTCCTCTTTAGAAATAAAGCATTGTCCAAATATGTCCTTGTTTGAAGAAGATCTGTCCACCAAACTTACAAGGCTTGAAATTACTTGTCTCAAACAATATAAACTGCTCAAGGAAAGGGGGTTCCACAATTTCACCTCTCTAAGAGACCTCACCATTTTAGGATGTCTGGATGGAGAGTCTTTCCAAGAGACGGACATGGAAATTACTTTGCCCCCCAATCTAATTTCGCTGTCGATTCAAGGTTTCCTGGAATTGAAATGCCTACCTTTCAAGGATTTCGAAGACCTCTCCTCTCTTGAGACTCTGTCGATCATAGATTGCCCAAAGCTCACATCCCTTCCAAGCATTCTGCCATCCTCACTTCTGCATTTACATATATGGGATTGCCTAGAGCTCACGTCCCTTCCAAGCATTCTACCATCCTCACTTTTGCAATTACATATAGAGCTTTGCCCATCCCTAAAAGAAGCATGCAAAAGAGATAAAGGAAAAGAATGGCCCAAGATAGCCTACATCCCTTGCGTTCTGATACATCCTCCGGTGATTAGATCATCCATTCTCATGTACGATTAGGAGTGAAGCATCAGAAGTTTAGGTCATCAATCTTCATCAGGTATAACAGCAAAAAACTTGGTCATGATAAACAATTTCTCATTTTTAATGGGCTGTTCTAATCCTCTGTTTAGTATTTTGGAATTACTGCTCTGCCTTTCAATTCAAACACTCATTAACTCATATGCATTATTACTTGCCAGATTGTATCTTATTTCTATTTGACTTATCACTCCATATACATTTAACTCTGTGGATGCTAAGATTGACGTGCAAAATTCTCACTCTGGGTAATTAATTACTACTTTCAATTCCGTATTTCATTTTTGGGTGAGCAAGTTGAATTCAATGCTTGTCACTGACAAATTAATGTGTTTGTCTACTGTTTAGATGTTTAGATGGTGGATCAAGTTGACAAGTCTCGATTTTTCTCTACTCTGAGGAGTTGCATTCTACATAGACTAATCTGTTCTCGAGGACTGTATGTTGATTGCAACAAAATTAGGAACTCGTCCGGCTATAAATGTAAGAATACTAGTTGACTTAAGTAATTGTTTGCTTTCACTATTAATTGAATGACCAGTTTTCAGTTAGAGAAAATAGCTAATAACTTGCCCTTATGCTTTGTCGTTAATAGTTTCTTTGGTCTTATCTCAGGGGCATGCATATTAAATCCCTTTTCCACATTCAGCTGCTGTCAATTGATGCAAATCCTCTTATATGACTTCCTGGCTCTAGTGCACATCCTCCTAACAGTGCTTTTCCATTTCATATGTATGCTGCCACAATGAAGGACCACTGGAATGAATGGCTGAGCATTCTTGCTTAGTATCTGCTTTTGAAGATACCAGATTATTTCAATTGTGCATGGAAAGTCTTTTGAGGTCATATATTGATATGATTCCCCATATTAGAAGGCTACTTTAAGGGACAGACAATTTCTTATTATCAAAGCTTGCAAGTTGAACTATGAATCTATTGATTTGGGTTAACTTTTTATGTGATGGTCTTGAGGAACCGATGTTGAGGCTTTCAAATGTGTACATCTTTCTAATGATGTTAACAAGGGAAGAAAATATTGTGCAGAATCAATTCATTGAGAGAAGTCCTCTTTTCTACTCTGAGTTCATGTCCTTGAGTAGTTTGCTTCTTCTAGACAAGTCCTTGTTGTTCTGTGTTTTAATTGATGAAATGCCGCTGAGAGACATTCTGCTATTTTTGAACCACATGAGGTGTAGTTTATATTTTGGAATTTTAGTTGTGTAGTTTTTTTATGGATGAAATATCTGCTTATAATCAAGATTAAAATTCTGCAGTTTGAAGTTACTTTGCTGCAAAGTTATGATGAGATTGCAAGGTAGGGCTGTAGTTCCACATTTTGTCACTTGGAATGCTACAAAAAAAGTTGTCGTATCTGTATATGTTGGTTTGGAAGCGAGGATCAACCGAGATCAAACGACATCCCTCATTTATATTGTAAATTGGATTGTGCAAGCCCACCGGAGATCTCCAAATACAGTCAATATTAAGCATCTTCTCTTGTTGCAACATCATCAATTGACCACCAAGTTGCCATTGCCACCTTGACTTTCCTTGATCATGATAATAACTGATCCATTCTCATCTTCTATTTCAGGTATTCCCAGTTATAACTGCAAGACACTTGGTCAGACAATCATGATAAACAACTTCTTATTTTTGATTGCTTTAATGGGCTGTTCTAATTCTTTGTTTAGTATTTTGGAATTACTGCTTTGCCTTTCAATTCAAACACTCATTAACTTATATGCATTATAACTTGCCAGGTAGTTTTTCATATTTTAATGCCTTGGTCAATTGTTTAGATGTTTAGATATTTAGATGGTGAATCAAGTTGACAAGTTTCAATATTTCTCTACTCTGAAGAGATTGCATTCTACATAGAATATTTGTTGTTAAGGACTGTACATTGGCTGCAACTGAATCAAGAACTCATCCAGATATAAATGTAAGAATACTAATTGGTTTAAGTAATTGTTTGCTTTCACTATTAAGTGAATGGCTAGTTTTCAATTAAGAAAATAGCTGAGATGGTAACTTGCCCTTATGCTTTGTCATTAAAGACAATTGCATGGTTGTGATGAGGAGTAGATACAGTGTAACTTTGCTTTAATAAGACATGGCTGATTTTGAGTGTGTGCTATGACTAATACTGGAAAGTGTTGATGGCATCTACAGATTATAATGTTTAACTACCTTTTCTCGAATATTTGAATAGCTAAAAATGTTGACCATTATGAGTTCCATTTTACAGGAAAACTAAGTTGAAATGATGGAAGAAATGAAGTCCCCTAATAAAGAATACAAATATCTATGCTAATTGCTTTGAATATTGGTAAAACTACTTTATTATGGTGATTCTACAACTTTTGATTAATTTATTTTCATAATTTGTATTTTTATCAATAGACTTATGTTTGATAGTTTACTACAGTTGATCTTCTTGTCAATAGTAATAGAGCAGTGGTAAAAAAAGAGAAGAAAATCACTTGAACAACATTTAGTTAAATTTTCAAAAGCATCAATTTGGTTAAAATCATAAATCAGTTACCATGTCTAAAATATATCATAGTAATAGTCTTGTATTCCTAAAAATGACTAGAAAAATATCAGTTCCTTTGCTCTTATTTCAGGGGAATGCAAATTAAATCTCTTTTCCACATTCAGCTGCTGTCAATTGATGCAAATCCTCCTATATGACTTCTTGGCTCTGGTACACATCTTCTTAGTAGGGCTTTTCAATTTCATCTGTATGCTGCCATAATGATGGACCACTAGAATGAATAGTTGAGCATTCTTACTTTGAAGATACCAGACTATTTTAACTGTTCATGGAAGGTCTTTTGAGGTTAAATATTGATATGAATTCCCATATTAGAAGACTACTTTAAGAGACAGACAATTTCTTACTATCAAAGTTTGCAAGTTGAACAATGAATCTATTGATGTGGGTCAACTTTTGATGTGATGGTCTTAAGGAACCGATGTTCAGCCTCTCAAATTTGTACATCTTTCTAATGGTGTTAACGAGGGAACAAAATATGGTGCAGAATCAGTTCTTTGAGAGAAGTCCTGTTTTCTACTTTGAGTTCAAGTCTTTGAGTAGTTTGCTTCTTCTAGACAAGTTGTTGATCTATGTTTTAATTGGGGAAGTGCTACTGAGAGACGTTCTGCTATGGTTGGAATTTTAATTACAACACGAGGTGCAGTTTATACATTAGAATTTTAGTTTTGTAGCTTTTTGTAGTTTTTTATGGATGAAATATCTTATTATAATCAAGATTAAAATTCTACAGTTCAAAGGTACTTTGCTGCAAAGTTATGATAAGGCTGCAAGCTTGGGCTGTAGTTCCATATTTTGTCACTTGAAATGCTACAAAAAGAGCTGCCGCAGCTGTATATGTTGGCATGGAAGCGAGGATCAACAAAGATCAAACAACATCCCTCATTTATTTTGTAAGTTGGACTGTGCAAGCCCATTGGAGATCTCCAAATATAGTCAACATTTAGCAGCTTCTCTTGCTGCCGCATCATCAACGGACCACAAAGTTGCCATTGCACCTTGACTTTCCTTGATCATGATAACTAGTCCAAGATAGCTAATATCCTTTCTTTTATGATAGATGGAAATTTATCTTAAGTTTTTCATTCTTATCATTTATCTTAGGTAAGTCAATTTATAGTAGTACAAAATTTATGTTTTCTTAATAAATAGGTTCAGATTTTTGTAGCTTTAAATTTTAATGAAATGCTTTACATGATAATCTTGCATTCTCTAATCTACTAATAGTTACTTCTTTGTCGTGTATAGAGTATTGTTAACTTATTTTCGTTTACACTTTTGAGATGTTCTTTCAAGCTTATTTGACATTCTAATCTTGATTAATTGAAATGTGAAGGAAAATCTCATATTGATTTGCAAGTAACATATTGAATCAATTCCCGTTATGAGGAGACAACTTCATGAGATGAAGACAAGTTCTTTGATATTAAAAATTGCAAGTTGGATAATACATTTGAATCACCTTTAACCTTAATGTCAGAAGAATTAAGGTACAAATCCAAACCATATCTTTTAATTGATTTTGTACAGAATTGTCAGTTCTGCATTATAGTAAATAACATGGGTTTCTCTCATTTTGGTTTTGTTTCAATTTGTTGCTATTTTAATTGAAGTTGCAATCATCTTTAAAAGTGTAAATTGCTAAATTTTGCATTTGTTTTCATTCTGAGTTGGAGGTTTCTGTAGTGTTCTTCTTTAGAGTAGTGCTCATACTTATGTGTTGAATGGTTGGTCATGTTATTTGCAGGTGCTTTCCTTTATGGCTAGCTGACCTGAAGTGGAATGTATATGCTGAACTCTTTTTGTTGCATTTTAGTAAAGAAAATCTTAGAAGATGCTGATATGATCTGCTTTTAATTAGTAGAGCCTAAAAATCACAACAATATTGCTGCAGAATTATGAGAAGGTAGCTAGGTCCGGTTGTAGATTCACTTTTTGTCCTGCTGGTGAAGGAGTTGTGCCAACTACATAATTTGGCATGTCAGCAAGAAGATAAAGGAACTCAAACATCACCCCTTTTTTCAAGTAATGCTTTTGTGCAAGCCCATCAGAGATCCCAAAATTAGTTGATGTTAAGCAAATTCTAACCCCAGGATCATCAGCTGATGATTAAGCTGTTGTTATTGCCTTTAGTATACCTAGCCATAGTAAGTATTTTGAGTTTGATATCATTTCATTTTTTGTTTGTTAATTACTCTTTGAATAATTTAGAGAAATCTTTATGTTGTATGTTATTAAGGTTTTCCGATTTCCAATTTACAGCTATGAATTTTCATGAGAAGTACTTTACCTCGGATTCTAACTCAGTTATGGATTGGAGACTTTTCAAAATTGAAATACTTTCTTTTCAAGGATTTCGAAGTTCTCCCCTCTCTTGAGTGCTTGACAATCCTTCGTTGCTCAAAGCTCTTGACTAAGCTGTTGTTATTGCCTTTTTTTTTTCTTTTTTAATTTTTATTTTCTCTTTAGTGGAAAGCAAGGGACTATATAAATCCCAAAGTGAAGTGATCCTTGTGTTGAATGCTTCTTTACCTTATTAATTAGTTAATTTGTTGCAGGTGAAATGGCAAAACATTCTCTAGGTGAATTTATTAGAAAGTCAATCCATGAAAGCCGAGTCCGAGGTGCAAGTAACATGTTGATAAAATTCCCCATATTACAAGGCAATTTCAAAAGATGGGGACAATTTATTGATATCAACATTGCAAGTTTGACCATTGATTTGCATCAACTTTGATCTTATTGTCACAAAGGTTGAGGTACCAACATCCAAACTACATGTTTTAATCGATGTTATTGTACAGTATTGTTTATCCGTCTTTCAATAGAAAGCAGGATTTTCTTAGAATCTAGTTCAATTTGCTGCTTATACCATGAAATTTTGATAATCTCTAAAGCAGTGTATTGTTATCTTCCGCTAAAGACTGGATTTTGCTTCTATTTTCAGTTGTTGAGTTATCGTTTCTTTGGTGTCGAACATGCTGGTTAGAGGAGTTTTCAGCTATGCTAGCAGACCTGAGGTGGAATATATATACTGGAATTTTGGTTTTAGATATTTATATAAATAATCTTAGGCGATGCTGCTACTATCTAATTTTAATGGAGAGTAATTCGTTGTCATTTTGGTCACAGTTTTACTGTAGAATTATAAGGAGGCTGCAAGGTCCGGTTCTAGTTCCACAATTTGTCTGTCCTGCTAGAAAAAAAGTTGCTACAACTGGACCCTTTGGCATATAAGCAACGAGCAACTAAGATTGAACACCAACCCTTCTTTCAAGTAAAAGTGGAAGATTTGGTTTTATTATTGGGATACAACAACCGGAAAAGATTTATTAAAATTTATGTTCAACACTCATTGTTCGTGTCTCTCATATTGTCATGATGGAAATGCGATGGTTGATTGGTTGGCATCTTATAGTCTTCGCTTGTCTCAAGATATGTGGAGTTTACTTTTTCAGTGTCCACAATTTTGTACTGCCTTGTTAACCGAGATTGTTTAGGCTTGGTATTGTTTTAGTTGATTGTTGGGATTTGGTTTTATATCCCCCACAATTTCTGTCTGTTGTTCATTTTCTTTAATTTAATAGAGCGAGTTAGCTTGAGAGGGTGCATGCAAATGATAGGCAGACTTGTTGGGTGCCAACATAGTTGGGATGCTTCAAGTTTTGTTTGATGCAACTCCTCTTTTGCTTGACTTTTCATAGATTACTGCATGTCCAAATTTTCATATTTGTATTAAATTTTTAAAATGACATTGATGATATAGTACAAAATGTATAAATGTTGTTTGTTTTTGTCTACAAGTTTTGAACAGATAGCAAGATTTTCTCCAATTTATTAAATTGTGTTAGTTAATAATGTTTAATCCACTAATGAAGTCAAAAAATTTATTGTTATTAACTATAGGAGTCTGCACCATGCACTAGTTTTATGTTGTTGAGTTTAAATCTTTTGCTGTAAATTTCTTTCTTTGTCAAAGAAGTTGTATAGCTCCAAAATTTATTAAACTGTGTTCAAATGATGTAATAAGTTTATGAAAAATATGGAATTTAAAAAAAAAAATGGACCATTTGCCATCAACAAAGTAGAAATATTTTTGTGGCCCAATAAATAAAGTTATCAATTTCTAGTTTCAAACAAAACTTCGTTCATTTTTATCCATTTCACATAAGTGAATAAAAGACATGTAATGTTGTACATAAAATATTTCACCTATATAAAAAGTTTTTTAATGAAAGCATTTCATGAACATAATATTTTACACGATATGTTGTACATAAAATGTTTTAAAGGGCTAAAAATGATTAAATAAGCTATTAAAGTTTCATTTTATTCTGAAAATCAATAATATTCACTTTTACGCTAAAACTAATTTTATTATTATTATTAATTGGACTTAAAGTGAATTTATCTCTTTTAGTGTAATTCCAATGGTATCAGATTTTCATTTCTTTTGTCAAAACTCAAAACCATGCAGTAGTCTTCTTGTGTTTTATCTCTGTGTTATGTTCACCAAGTTCTACTACTAGTTATTGAGCTTCTTATAAGGACTACTTTAAATTCACTTACATGAATTTCACGTTCTTTGTTAATGTAATATGCAACTGTGAGATGGAAGAAATGACTGAATTCTCCAGATATGTTTACAAGACAATCATGATTCGAAACGTCTAAAGAACACAGAAAAAAGGGTGGATAGCGTTTAGTAGGGCGAGACAAATTTCATTTTCAAAAGATTCTAGGGGACGATTTAGGGGCATCTTTGTACACAATCTGTTCCGGTTGATCATAACGTAAACAACTATTCAAAACAGTAATTAGTAGCTACAATCACCATTATCCACTAATGTACTAACTACGACACATCAAACTAGTTAGACGAAGCATCTCAAACGTGCCATCAAAATTCTCAGATATATACCCGACTGAATATCATTCTATAAAAGAACGAACTCATCATTTTCATGTCACTAATAATTATACGTCACTTCTCCAGAGGTTACTTAAACTGCAAGAAAAGGAAACTCTTTCACATCTGATGTAATAATTATACCTATCCAATTGTGTTTGGAACTATGGAGTTATAATGCTTACCGAGACCAAATGCATGCCGACGGTATGACAGCATGATACTCGCATTAGATAAACCAGACCCGCCATCAGATTTGTACTCCTTTCCCATTTCCACATCAGGGAATGAACCTGAATATATCATTATATTCTTTCTCAGGCAGTGAGTCAAAGCTCTGTGCTCTAGCTCCCCTCCCCATGCTTCCGTTGATTCGACTTCTTTACAGTAATTCTCAAATCTCTCTGCTTGTGAACTTTCGGAATCATTGTTTATCATATTTTCAGACCGGTAAAAGGGTAGGAAATCAGATTCATGTTCCCTCATATATGCAGCCACCATTTCTCGAAGCTTTTGGTATGTATAAGAAGAAGAACTTCCTGAAAGATGAGCAAGCTGATCCTCAACAGCTCGATAGAGACAGTGCTCATCTGGCTTTATTTCGTTAACAGTCCATCCAAGAGGTTCAAGCTTCTTTACAATTTCTCATCTTCAACCATTCTATCACTTACAATATTGCTCTGCTCTTCTTGAATCCTTTGCTCTCTTGCTGCTTCTTGCTGAGCTCTTTTCTCTCACCTTTTTGCACCCTTGCTAGGCTTAGAACGATTGTGTTGGTTACTAACAGAAACCCCAGCAATGGCTTTCACCAAACTGTCAAGATTGCTTTTCCCATTTCCATTAGTAGTGCTACAGCCCAATGAAGCAAGTCCTCCAGCTTGGCAGAAAGTTCAGATATATCCTCCTCCACCTGCTTCTTCGTAGCCTTCTGTTCAGCCTGCCACCTTTGGCTGCTGCCTTTTTCAGTTCAACTTCGTTGTTCTGCAGCTGTGCTATTTCTCTCCTGCATACACAAGGAAACAATGATTTCAAGATGGAGTAGAAAAGTTTAATGATATAAAATAAATATTGTCAAGGAAACAAGCCACTATGATCTTTGATAGCAGTAAAAAAGCACCCCAAGTACATGTATCTGAGCAGAAACCGATTGACACTTATTTTTGTAATCATATGACAACTGAAATGCAAATCAGCTTTTGCAAATCCTAGAGCGAGTGTAAAACAATTCTAAGGCCTCTACAAGCAATCTCACCAACTAAGGTAGGAGGTATTGAGAAAAAAGCTACTAGCAAGTTACAAACTTGGGGTGTGGTGTGCGGAAGAGAAAATTTATTGTTAAAAAATATATCACTTAAATATCCACAAAAGTAAAGTGACGGTAACTTTATTCTCCACCTTTCCAAAAGAGGCCAGTTTGAGGATTGACTTCATTTTTACACGACATTTATGAATCTACCTTCGTATCAAGCTACCAAGCATCTTAGGAGAAGCTCTACAAGAGTAGACTGGTTTCATCGAATGGAAACCATCTCAGAAATGAAAACCCAAATTGATAGTCATGTTAATGCAACATAAAGCAAAAGAACTGCTGTGAATCGATACAGAGTTAAAGAATCAAATTTTCATTGATCAAATCATTCAATTTCGTAGCCTATTAGATCATTATTTTCAAAAAAATTACACAAGAATAAAGATAGTCTTATAATACGAGGAGCATCTTGTACCTAATAAAAATCGGGAGCAATATAATCCTTTAAGGGCTGTCCCATCCAACTACCAAGCATTAAGATACTTTCAGCTCTGGACAATTGTCATAAAAGATTTTCAACATATCATAAGACTCCCATCTTGAAATCTTAGGATTATTCCTTGGAGGAAATACTTTAATGCATACTTTTTCCGGTGGATCTACACCAAATTAAACTCTATTATTGTATATATATACATGCTGGCTAAGAGTCTGCCCGGTGCTACATCATAGGCATAAACTGATCTATATTTCATTGAATGGCCAGAAACCCATCATCATTGTAGGAACACAGAGGAAGAGAAAGAACTTATTGTGTGGCTTGGAAAAGGACATGTTACCTGTGCCTAGACAGCATTAACATGTTACTATTATGTAAACAGAGATTTATATAAGGACTTTATTGCCCATAATGTTATGACATACAAGAAGGTCAATCAATAATAGCACTATCGTCTTTATTCTGGTATGATTAACCGGTTCTTCAAAAGTAACGATCTATTGGACTATAAATTGAATGGTTTCATCAACGAATATTAGATTTTTTCTCAACTTAGAACAATTCTTTCGTTTTATTTTTCATTAACATGAACACAAATTTGGATTGTCATTTTTAAGATAGTTTATATTCCATGAAAATCAGCTTACTAATCTTGCACAGCTTTCTAACTTGGTAGCTTAATCTAAAGGCAAAGTCATAACATATAAAGTCATATAGCTTCTTTGCACTCGTAAAAAAAGGTCGAATTACCGAGGGCACTTGAAATGGTCGGAAAATAGTTTATCAATAATAGCGAAAATTCTTGTAATGAAATTATTGTATTTGATCAATTGAATCACATGATAAGAGATATATTAATATAATAATATTAAATCACATGATAAGTAATGTATATAATATTATAAAATTAATTATCATATTTGTTAGTATACAAATCTTGACTGATTAATTAAAATATTTTTTGTTGTTGTTGTTTGTTTTTTGGTTTGAAAATAATATATTTGTTGTTAGGGATATTTTAAAGTGTTTAAAGTGCATTTTTTTAATGAAATTTTACCTTTGTTTTATAATGTTTAATTGAAGTACATAAAATTTATTTTTGGGTTTCTTTTATTTGAAATATTCTTTAAGAAGCATTTGTTTGTTTGTTTTTTTGGTAGAAAATGTATTTTAAATAAAAAAATAAAAAAAAAAAAGTTTATTTTGAAATTCAATCAATTAAATTTTCTAATAAAGCAAATTTAGATTTTTTAAATCGATATTTCGATTATGTGAAATAATCATGAAATCATAAATACCAATTAAATGACAATTATATGAATATTATTTTTCGTTAGTATGAATTTGTCATTTTAAACTAACATATAGATTTTTGTGATTGTTAACCTAAATTATCATTATTATTATCTTTAAATTCGTGAGTCAAAATTTTTTTGGGCATATCAATTGACTACTTAATTAAAGAAGTGCAACTATGATACACCCTTTTTTTTAAAGGAAAAAAAAAAAAGAATAAAATCCTATTAAATGAGCATATCCATTCATAACTTAAATACTTAGTGTACTTTCTCACTACATTGACGATAGAGTTTGGGTTTCAGCAGGTACAAATCTCTAATATCATATATTCTAGAGCATAACTTAGACATGCTTGATAAGAGATTTTGAATTCTTACCTTGAATTAAAGTTCACAAAACCTCTAAATCCTATCATTGTTCTACTCAATTTGAAATGAATCTCCAATAGAACCTCTTTTCTATTCACAAGGTAAAAATCTATGCTTTTGATGTCTGTGTTATTCATCATTGTATTTCAATAATGGTTCTTCATTCCAAAAAGTGAAAAGTTGTGTCAATTTTTTCTAGGTAAACTTAAGTTATATATACTACCATTGTGCCTCCTCATTTTGTAATTCAAATTACAAACTGGTTACAGCTTAAGCAATTACTATATAGATGAAAACCTATCTAACCCGTGTTGGTTAAATTAGCTAATTAGCTGAATCGGTCAAATTTATTTGACCCATTTGGATATTTAAGGCCCAATATGTCTCATTGATAAGGGTCCCAAAACACTAACATCATGTATCTTTACTAAGATTTTTTTTTTTTATTATTGTGAGAATAGATAATTCTTGAGTACCTCAATCATTAATGTCAGTAAACTTCTATTTATCTTGTAATTATTAAAAATAAAAAGAGAGAAGTGAACTTATCTATAATTTATTATGTATTAAAGTTGCTTATGATATAAATAAACTAATGAGTGATAAGTGTAATATTGGTGAATCTCAGTTCCTTAATTTTGAGTTAACAAACTATCTTCTATGTTCCATGGCCAATTCATTACTATTTAAATAAGATGAGAAATGATTTAAAAAAAAAAAAACAAAACAAAAAAAAAAAAAAAAAACAAAAAACAAAACAAAAGATGAGAAATAGTAAATTAAGTGGCCTGAATCCAAAGACGTAGCCAGGATTCAATGCTAAAGTGGGCTAGAATTTTTTTTTTTTTTAATCAAAACTCTATGCATGATGAATTTTTGAAATGCATGATTAATTAATTGAAAAACAAAGCTACACTTAATGAAGAGCATGGTAAATCTTAATCATATTTTAAAATGCTTACATCATAACAATTTTATATATGTATTTAAAATTATGGACTATGTTTATTATTTGAATTATGATCAATATAAATCATATATAATGGATTAAAATAAAAATCGATATAAATGATACTAATGAGTTAATATCATTAAAAGCACCAAAAGACATAAGAACTTAAACAATATAATAATCACAATTTACACTAAAAGAATTTTACAAGACTATCAACCAAAGATCTAATTCTTAATCAAGATAAACATTAATTACTAAATTCTCGATTCTAACTCTGAGACAATCTGTAACCAAAGACTGAAAATAATAAACATACTTTATTTTCATAATTGATCATATTTTATAACCAACAAGATTTTTAATAAAACTATACATTATATAGTTAATTTTTTTTTTCAGCATATATAATAAAATTGTATACAATAATATAAAAGTTGAGTACAATTTTCAAAAATAAAGGGTATTTGATTTGAAGAAAAGGATATAGAAATAAATGTTATTTTAATAAATTTAATTTAAAAAAATTCATACCTCTTATCAAATTGTTTAAAAATTTTGCTAAAATAATTTTTAAAGATTGAGTAGGGTAGGCTTGAGCCTGCCCTAGCCCATTCAATGCTACATTCCTGCTTGAATCATATTAGATATCCAAATTATGCATGAATACATGGAGACCGAATTTAGAGGATGCAAAGTCAAATCATATCCAGATTTAATCAATTTCGTTGACACCCTGATCAATACTTTCTAGTAAGCTAGTTGTATAACGTAAAGAATGTGATTCCAAGTCAATTATTCGTTTGGCATATCTTTTAGGACAAATTAATGTGACAATTACCGCTCTCGCTTTTCTACACTTTCTCATATTTTGTCTATTTATTAATTTGGCCCATCTTGTAATACAAATTAACACGATAATCATGATAATAATGTAATGACAATGGAATTGCATTGTTTAGGGAATATGCTTCGTATAAACTTGTCTTCCAAAAATTATTATGTAAATTATTAAAACTCAAAGCATAAAGCCTAATAAAAATAAAGTAGAACACAATAAATTCACGTGATTCAGCATAACATCTATGTCCATGGAATGAAATTTTAAAAATATATATATTTAAAAAAATATTATGAGTAATGGAGAAAACAAAAGAGTGTTAAAATATCACAAAGTTCAAATCCCTATTGCACTAATTCTCTAACAGGTACAAAAAACACAACCCTAAAGAAAGTAGGATTATATATATATATATATATATATATTTATATATATATATATATATTTATATATAATTAGGTCAAATATCTATCGGAACTAATCAGGATAAGACTCTAACGCACAGCATGGAATATTACTCCCAGAAAGCGAGAGAATGTTACCCACTCGAAGTCGAAAAATTGCACACACTTATAAGCTATGTTAATGCTCAAACCTTATCCATCTACTTTCTAATAAGCAAGACAGGTAGGGATGGCGCAATGGTGCCACCCCACTTGGGAGCAAGTAGGATCATATATGAATGTATCAAATAAGAACTTATATGGACTAATTAACAAAAGTCACATATATGACTAATTTAAACCATATATTAAAGTTGCTAACTTTTCTTAAATTGATAAAATCTAAAACCTTGCTTTCAAAGGAAAAAAAGAAATAATAATAAAATCTAGAATCTCTCTTGTAACAAAAGGTCTTTTTTTGGAAAACGAAAAAAAAAAATCCTCATCTATTTACTAACAAGACTATATTTTATAGTATTTCAAAAAAAAAAGAAAAACAAATAAATTCTATAGATAATTAATTAGGTTAAAACTGATATAAATATTCCTTGAAATATTAAAATCTCACTTAAAGTATCATTAGATTTACTAGAAATTCTTTTTCAACAATAAAAGGTCTCTGTTTATTGTTTAAATCCAACTACTTTGTATATAATTAGGTTAAACATCTTATTAATTCTATTTTTAAATTTAATTTGATGAAGGGTACACCCATTCTTTTTTGGTACAATTTGTTGAAATAACACTTTCCTTTTTCTATTTTTCTATTTCTTTGTTCCATATTTAAGAGGGTGTATTCATTTTAGTGTTTATTGGAGTTTGATAGACATTTTTTAAATGATAGATTTTGATGGAATTAATGGATTTCATAGACCCCATATAGATTTTTGTTAAAATTCTTTATGAAATCCAATTAAATTAGTGAAAATAAGGACAAGATTTGTTGAAGTTTATGAGTTTGCAAGAGTATCAATTCCTTGTACAATCCGTTACCTAAGTTAATTCAATCCACTTGAAATTGTATTACATTGGTTTTCGATTTTTATATGCCTGAAATGGACATTACATGAATTTTTTAAGATTGAACTTTAAAATTGGGGCTTGGTGATCAAATTTTAAAATTAATTGATTTGGATTGAGTGATTTTCTAACAAGTCCTAAAATTAGATACTCTATGGATACATTTCAAATAATAGTCCAAGTAGAAATTTTATTACTGAAAATATTGGAAGTAGAACTTTTAGGATTATTACTTTTAGAAAAATTGTTGATCGTTTCGTTATTTCATTTAGAAAGAGCTTTTATATATTACAGTATATAAATGTTTAAGTATATTTCTCCTATGCTAGCTGAACTATGTAATAGTGAACAAATTAAAGAAGCATATATGTAATAAAACAGCATCTCTCTTTAAAATTAAAATAAAATAGCAACTCATATTCAATCTAAAGTTTCTTGGAGTTTGATGAAATTTTATTTAATGATAGATTTTGATAGAATTTATAGATTCTATAGACTTACATTAATTTTGTTAGATTATTTTAAAAATCCAATGAAATTTTTAGGAGCATGGTTAGATTTGTTATAAACTTTTTTTCTTCATAAAAATTACATTAAAATTCATCCACATATATCACTTAAATGAAATATATGATGTCAATAACTTTTTGACTACACATAAATTTCATTGGATTCTATATAAATAATAAATCTAAATTGAATACATCTAAATTTAATGAATTCCATATAAATCTAGATTGAATACATCTATATTTCAATGTAATCCATTCAAATATGGTCTAAATACATCCAAACTTCTAAAATTTTCTAGATTTCAGTAATCTCCAGATTGAATACATCCCCAAGTATTATTCCAAATTCACATTTTGATTGTTACTTGGACTATCTCTAGATTCAGTTGATGAATGAGCCATAACCACCAAGCCCAGTATGTACCTAAGCAAGCCGAAAATTGGGTTGGGTTAGTGCTTGCATTGCCCATGGCCCAGTCTGTGCACTCCACTAAAACAATTCAAATCAAATACGAAAAGTTTATGGACCTTATTGGGGTAAGTGATTGGGCCCATTGTTCTAGTGCTGCTACAATTTGATAGGTAAGAATCATGTTAGGCTTGGCAGTTGACAGTGAAATTGGTCCAATGGAAAAGTAAAAAAATAAATAAACAAATTCACGAAGAAAATAAATAAAATTTATCTTGAATTTGATATTGACCACCTTTTGATTGCAGAAGTGAGTCAGAAGAAAATATAGGATGCATCCGATTCTACTTGTTAATTCTTAATATTTAATGTAATGCACGTGAACTCATCTGATTTCCATAAATGACATTAGTAAACTATAGAACTCTCGAATCGTAATTATACCATATGGGGTTTAACTATCTTATTGGTTGAGTAAGGTTATCTATTAATAACAATCCTTAGATATTCTTCAATAATCATTTTTATAATCAATTTAAGGATTGTTATTAATTAGTAATCTTACTTAATCAATAAAGTATAGTCAAACCCATATGTATAACATAATATATATTAAATTAAAATGTTATCAGAATAATAGGGAGCCACATTCAACATATCGTCTGTAACTTATAATTATATCCAAATAAAATGAAAAGAGAAATATGATGCTATGAAATCATTGAACGATGGTGGCGGTTTTCCAATTAAAGAACATGTGTCAAATTTATAATGTCCTACTTTTAAATTGTCTCTTAAAATTAGAATGACCTTTTGAAATATGATTTGATCAGTTGTACTGTCTTGGATACTGACATGTACTATAAATTCTATAAAGCACCTAATAATTCCTTCTCTGCCTAAATAGATGAGAGGTTCTTGATCTTTCTTGGCACGAGAGGATGGACACTCATTCCATCTTTCAGTGTGGGACGCACCCACTCCTATCAGATTCCCTAAAATCAGAGTTTTTAATATTATTAAATTTAAAGTATTACTTTCTAATTTAAACCACATATTAAAGTTACTAGCTTTTCTTAAATTTATAGAATCTTAAGCCGTATGTAAATTGTATCCCATTTTTATGAGTGAAAACCACTCTCTCTACACTCATCCATAATCTCTTCTTTCTCTACATTTCTTAGTTCTCTACATAAGTCTTATTACTTGTGTGTTTCAATCCTAAAGTTTACAACAGGGTCAAATCTATAATCTCTTACTTTTAAATTGTCCCTTAGAATTATAATGAGCTTTTGAAATCCGATTTGGTCAAATGCATTGTATTGGATACTGACATCTAAATATAATTCTTTTTTTTGGAAATAGTAACTTTGAATTTTATAATGCACCTAATAATTCCTTCTTTGCATAAAAAAAGATCAGATGCATTGTATTGGATACTGAATGCACATCAACCAGCTTGTCTGTACATGTAAAATTATTGCGTACCGAGCAAATACGACATCAATCAACTTGTCTACACCTGTTTGGAATATAATCACTATAGCGCATGTGAATGCACATCAATCAGCTTGTCTATACATGTAAAATTCTGGCTTACTTAATAAGGTAACCCGACATGTGACTGATAAGGCATGTGCTACTAAAACAGAAACCGATAAATAAAACTTAAAAAAAAAAAAAAAAGAAACCGATAAATAAATTTAAAATGTGAAAACTTGGTAGCAAACAAAAGTTACATAAAGTCATATATGGCCCGCAAGGCGCGTGCGATTTTGCCCCATTATTGAAATACATCGCTAATATTACGATCTGAAAAATCACTCTTATAATAAAACAAAAGCAATTCATATAAAGAGAAGATTTATAATCCAAGCTTTATGTTTTAAATAATAAATATGAGACTTAAATCTTTAATCTCTTATCTCAAGATGGATACTCAACCATTTTTAAATAATTTAATGGATCAACGCGGTTTTAAAACTATTTTTGTATATTCAATTATAAATTTTATCAAAGTAGAAATCAAAAGAACAATCAGAGCCAATAACGGTAAGTATGAAACTACGATTTGGGGATTAGCTTTCATGAATGAAAGGGAGTAACCCACATCTGATTGGAGGGGGTAACCCACTTGAACAATTTTGATCATAAAACTAATACAAAAGTAAAAATTTTATAACTTATGTAAGTCTTAGAATTTATATAATTCTATCTTAATCCAATTATTTATGTGAGCATCAATTTAATTTGGATTTGACTACCATATTGATTCAGTAAAATTATTCATCAATAATAATTCTTAAATATTTTTTAATAATTAACCACCTTTTATAACGGGTGTTCTTATCAATCCTATAACGTAATCAAACCCTATTTTATTTATATCAATTTATCTAATTAGTAAAAACAAGTCGTCACTTTTAACTAAATGGTTGTATATATAAGCAACTTATTCACTCATACATTTCTCCATCATCTTCTTCCATGGCATCCTGGCTCCAATTCCTCTCAGTTCTCTGCCTTCAATGGCTTATCATCATCATTGGTTGCTCTTCATCCAAAGAAATCCCCAAGGTATATACGCAGTTTTTGCTCACCAGAAAAATGTATAAAACGTTTAAAATTAACGTTTCATCAAATTAAATCAATATTTTTCTTAGCAGTTCCATCATTTTCCTTGCAACAACACAGATCTGTACTCTTGTTGTCGCTGATATTGAATTTTATTTAATGATATGTTATTATGTGCTAGCAGCGTTACATTGTCTACATGGGAAGTTCGACGTTATCGAATGGAACTGCACAGGACGTTGAAACCGCAGAGTTGGCCCATTTGAAATTATTGTCTTCCATTATTCCAAGGTTAATAATTGTTTTGGGTATTTTATTGCCTTCATCTATTAATTGAAAATGATTGATTATGAGTTTAGTTTCTAATAATAAATTTGTTGCATGCAGTGAAGAGAGTGAGAGAATATCTCTAATCCACCATTACTACCATGCTTTCAAGGGCTTCACTGCCATGCTCACTGACAAAGAAGCTTCTGCACTATCAGGTAATTAAATAAATGACCAAAGTCCAACGATGATAGTGTTACAATATTAGCAAATTATCTTGTCACTGTCCCTCTCAAATCTCAAATCTCAAATTATCTTCGTCTTCTCTTCTCCTCCTGCTCATCTTTTCTTCTTCTTCTTGTTCTCTTCTTCTTCTTTGTCTCTTCTTCTTCTTCGTAATATAGGTTCAAATCGAACCCAAGAACCCAGATGAAATCTGGGTTCTGGAACGAACCCAAATTCCATCAGGGTTTGATTCGAACCCAGATAGAATTTGGGTTCATTCCAAACGAACCCAGATGAATTTGATGTTGAGTTGGTTTTTGGTTTGATTTTCAGGTAAGTTGATGATTTTTGAGGTTGATGATGATTTTCAATGGATTTTTGGTGATGAGTAGATGATGATTTTTGAGGTTGATGATGGTTTTCAGGGGATTTTTGGTGATAGATTTGTTGTTGATAATGTTGATGATGATTTATTGATGATGTTCTGGATGGAGAAAAAGAAGAAGTAAATTGGCAATTGAAGTTTTTTTTTTTTTTTTTTTTTTTTTTTTGGGTTATGGTGATCCAGATTTGATCTCCACCATCCATCTAGTGAGATGGATGGTGGAGATCCAATCTTGAAGATTGGATTTTTTTATTTTTAATTTTTTTCTAATTAAATGAAAATTTTAATTGTTTTTAAATTTTTTTTGAAAAATTATTAAATGATGAGGATATTTTGGTCTTTTTGTTTGTCAGCGGTTAACTTTAACAAAATCTTCTAATGGCAGTAGACCGTATACTAAATTATAATTAATAGTAAACTTTGATTCAGTTTGCAATTAATTTCAAATCAGTAGGTTAAAGTGTAATTTATTCTAATATATATTGCTCGTTTGTTTCACAATGACTACTCCTATAAAAATAATTAATTATTGAAAATTTTTAAATAATTTAGAATTATTTAATGGCAAGAGGGAATAAAAGGTTGATGAAGGGCATTGGTGAAAGCAGGACACGATGATGTGGTGTCAGTGTTCCCGGATCCGGTTCTTGAGCTTCACACAACCCGTTCTTGGGATTTTTTACACCTCCCACCACCCTCTAGCTTTCGGTCCAACCACAAATATGGTAAATGGTATCGGCCAAGCGATGTCATTATTGGTGTTATAGACTCAGGTATATTCATCTTATCTTCTGTTTTACAATTACATTTACATATACTATTTGAATGTCATTAAATGTTCTCTTATTTTATATCACTAATAATGAGTTTTAAAATTAATATCAAAGTATAAAAATAAGTATTTTTTTAATGCAATATTAATTTATTTCTGAACATAGGGAATAAAGGAAAATGCCTATGTTCGTGAATAAAGATATGATACTAATAAAATTTATTTTTATAATAAAGAGATGAAATGAAAAGTATGTGTTTGGATATAAAAGGTTTAATTGTATAATGGAAACAAATTTTTTTTTTCTTTTGATAGAATAATGGAAATAATTTATGTATTTTTACGTATGACTGCATTACATGTCTAATTCTTTTATTGAAAGTGTAAATTATATAAAGCTGTTCTTACCATCAGCAAATTGCGGCCCCTAAAGGGCCTTGTTCATAAGCTCCTTTTAGATTTTGTTCATAAACTTGTTCTAGATTTTAGATTTTATTTAAATCATTAGTCACCTACTCCAACTTTTGGTTCTAAAAATAGTTTATTAAAAGAAAAGAAAAAATTACACTTAATCGAGCTAAGGTTTTAAATTAAACATTCGAAATCAATTTTTTGAAAATTCATTTAGCTTCTTTACTATTAATTAAATTTTGTTAAAATTGAACATTAAGTTAACCAATCTTGACCATCTAGGAGAAAATATACCTTTAACATAATAATTAGGCTCACCTTCCTTTCCAACAACAGCAACAGGGGGAGGCAAGCCCCATTCCTTAACAACCAAGGGAGAGTTCATGTCATCATCACATGTTCGAAGCACACTCCCAAATTGAGTTTTCATAGTTTGGCTAATTTATGTTGTTTATAAATTATATAATTAAAAATTATATAACTGTTAATTTTTGTTGCTTTAACTACTTGCAGAGAAGTTCAATATTAATTTTTGAAAAACTTGATTTTGAGTGTCAAATGCAAACCCCATGTAGGTAGGGTCAATTTATTTTATAATAAAAATAAAAAAATAACTTAAATTTTAGTACATTTTCGATAAACAACTGAAAAGAAAAATTAAAAAAAAAAAAAAAAAAAAAAAAAAAAAAAAAAACTAGTCCTTAAACACCTTCATCAGTATTGATGGTGACCTGCATGTACGTGGAGGAGAGATCACAAAGCTCCTGCATTATGGAGTATATCCTTCTCCGCCATGATCTTCAACCTTCTAGCTCGACCGACTAGAGATAGAAATGTGTAAATTGCTTTTGTGTTTGTGCCATCTCTTTTTCTCCAAAATTTACACTGTTTAATATATATTTTATAAAGTATTAATTTATTTGTTTACAAGTACATTGGTCTTTTCAAAAGGCATAACTATCTGTTTAGTAATTATATTTTAAAATTAACAGAAACAGATTTACTAACATTTATTTAATTTTGGGAGGGTGTTCTTGAATGAAACTAAATTATTCCATGTATATAAATAAAAGTTGTGGATATATATTTGATTAACTCTCGTTAAAATGATTGCATTAAATGGTCCAGGAGTATGGCCAGAGTCTGAAAGCTTCAAAGACACTGGAATGAGCGAAATCCCTTCAAGATGGAAAGGAATTTGCATGGAATCTGCAGACTTCAAGAAGTTCCATTGTAACAGGTATTCATGTTATTTAGATTTATTTTTGGAAAATGATTATTTGTCAAAATTATTATTTCCCCCTTGAGATTTGTAAATACATGTTACGCCCCGTGATTTTCTGTTTTCTCTAATATCTTCCTATGGCATTAGTACTTTATGGCCCTATTTGTTTGACAGGATTTGATGGGTGGGATCTGATTTCAAATCTTAAGCCCATCGAGTCTTGTGTTTGGGCCTGGGGAGGGAAGGGTTATCTCCCTTCCTAGGCCTACCTTCATTTCGTGTCACGACAGGAAATTGAAATCCACATTCATTTCCAATGCATAAAAAATCAATTAGTAAAAAAAATTTAGAGCAAGTTATATATTAATTAGTTACCTAGTTAAAACCTGTTATCAGGTGGAGTAAACTTTATAAGTTTATTACAATTTAGCTACCTATCATTAGTTTAGGTTAGTGAATAGTTAATCAATTTTAACACATCTAGGAGTATTTTTCTCTTTTCACTTTATTTTAAATTTTTGTTATATACTTTTTTTTTTTTTTTTTATAAAAAACCAAAAAAGGAAATTTGATCTCCACCCATCTCCATCTCCATGGAGATTTAATCTCTTTAGAGATGGAGATCCAAGATCTCCATTGATGATCTGGGTCTCCTTTACTGGCGACCAACATCAAACACATCAAAACATATCAAACATCTAACAACTAGATCAACCAACTGATCTCTCTCATCCTTATCTCTCTGCACACCACTCTTCATCTCTCTTTATTTATTTTTTGAACTTTTTATATAAATTTATTTTTTAATTTTTATTTAATTTATTTTAAAATTTATTTCAATAAAGGGTATTATAGTCTTTTTATCAATTTTTTATTTGTTCAAACTAGTCAAAATATATAGGTTGTCAACCATTAGAGGTATTTTGCATATTTGTTGCACTTTAACACTGTTCATCCTTAAAGATAATGGAGTTGAGGGAATGGCCAGGTGGGCAATTTCTAATACATACACAAAATTTGAATTGCTAATAAATACACAAAATTTGAATTGGGTAGTTAATTTGTAATTTGTTCTAAAATTTATAATTAATTTTTTAATTTTTCATTTTTAATATAACTGAAAATTAATTTAATCTAGTATTATATTTTTTTAGTTCATTTCAATTCAATCCAATCTCAATTTCATCAAACACATTGAAACACTAATTTAACCAAATCCTGTACCATTCGTTCTTATCTTATCAAATTTTATCTAATCTTATCTCATCCAATCCCTTATGCCAAATGGGCCTTATTTGTATTCTCAATTATTTTAAAATGTTAAAATGATGAATGATAAAAATAAGTAAATTTCACCTCAAATTAATTTAATATAATTAGAAAAAAAACATCACCTATCTCACAAGTCTCGCCTCTTTTCTTTACTTCCATTCCCAAAAGCGCACCTCTTTCTCATTTTGCTAACTGTCCCTTATTGGCTTCAACTGTTGGGTGTTAAGTGGCAGTTAGGGTTTGTTGTTAGTGTTTGTGGGTTAGAGTTTGGTATGGAGTGGTGAAGACAATAAGGATATGTTGAAGAGGTGAGCTATCTGCTATGGTCGATGCAAATGAAGAAGGGGGATGGATGGTAAAGGTGGGCAAAAAAATAGAAACTGAACGAACCAACCCAAACTGGATCGAAAATATCGGTTTTCCACTTGTATTCAATTCAGTTTAGTTTTTAATTTATAAACCTTTTTTTTTTTTTTTGGTTCAATTCGGTTTTGGGTCGGAAAATCAAACCAAGTCGAAATCATAAAATCTATTGAGGTGTGAAAGTGGGCTCTCATACTTTCTTTACACTCTCTTTCCTTACCTATCGCCGACCTCAAAAGTCACACATTCTTTCCACTTTCTCTTTCCTTTGGCAAAGCCTTCTCTATATCAAACCATCAGAGCTTATCATGTTGTCCAGAGTGGCGATTGCTATGGTGGTTAGAGTTACTCTTCATGTTGCTACTTGGGATCGATTGTGGCTGACAACCAAAAGCAACGACATAGACGACAATCTTAGTTGTAGGCTCGCTATTATCATTGTTTGATTTTTTCTTTTTGATGTTGCAAACGGTCCCTAATATGAGAGGAGCAGGAAGGATGCACATCTCATGTACTAGTTATCGTGCCCATGGTAAATGTTGGGTAGCCAAGTATGTAGCAGATAACTGCTGAAAGCATCTAAGTAGTAAACCCGCCCGAAGATGAGTGCTCTCCTATTCTGACTTCCCCGGAGCCTTTGATAGCATAGTTGAGACAGCGACGTATTCTCTGCCATTGTGGGGATGGAATGACAAAAGTTTTGAGAATTCAAGAGAAGGTCACGACGACACGGGCCATTTTAAATATTTTTATCTTATATTTTAAAGTGGCTTAGACAAATTCTTTTATTATTAATTTTTTTTTAAAAAAAAAAAATTGTTCAACAATGATTTGATTCATGTGACAATAATAATCAAATACATACATATATGCATATATATATATGTATATATATGCAGATATTGAAAAATATAGTGTACACCCCCAATTTATAAGTTCACCCATTAGTAAAATTTTAAATTTTGATCATTACTATAAGCACTCATTCAAATTTCAATAATACCTTAATCAGAATGAATTTACTTTTATTTTATTTTCTATATAAGTAAACTCAATTAATTTTTTAAGACAATTACAAAAAATCCAATTTTCTTTTTTGACCCAGTTTACTCCAAATGAAAGCGCTGAGTTCAAAATTCAAAACCTCCATTGAAGATCCATAGAGAGGTGGTGAGTGAATGTCTAAAAAAAAAATCAATAAGAAATCAAGGGGTCTTTGATGATGTGGGGTAGTGGGCGTGTACTTAGTAGTTGGAAATCCAAGAAGTAGGTTCGGATTGAAGAGATGAGAATGGAATCTTTATTTTAGTGATTGTTCTGAATTTTTTTTTCTTGTGGACTTGGCTTTGTAAAAGTTTTTCCTTTATGCACATTATTTTTCTAATATAATAAAACTAGTATAAATTAAATAAATAATATATCTTGTGCTTGGAATCCTCTACCATAA
Organism: Nephelium lappaceum; assembly: GCA_021234005.1. Lineage (NCBI taxonomy): Eukaryota > Viridiplantae > Streptophyta > Magnoliopsida > Sapindales > Sapindaceae > Nephelium > Nephelium lappaceum. Next base: position 7,845,853 of record CM037996.1, read on the forward strand.
ATCCATTAGCCATTTCTCTTTTCTTCAATTTGATGGTTGAACAAAATTAGGGTTTAATAATCAATGGATGTTGATTTACTTTTATTTGGATTTGTTCTTAATTGTCCTTTTGTTTAGGGATACTTTTGTAATGAAAAATTTTAATAAAATACTGGTGTATACATCATATTTATGGGTGGCAATATCAACATTCTATATGATGAGGTGAACTGTCAATACTCTAAATTATATCTTAAATTTTAAATTTCAATTCTATTCCTATATGACATTATAAACACTGGCGCACTCAGCGCATTAATAGGGGGACACATGCCCCTCCTGAAATTTTTGAAATCTTCAAAAGGTTTTTTTTTTTTTTTTTTCCTTCAGTTTTACCTATTACAAAATTTCTATTAAATTTTTTACATATATTCCTAAATCTATTAGTTGCAAAAATAAAGTATAAATTCATCATTTTATTAAATTTAATCTTCTATCCTTGTCTTTATTAATTCTTAATTTTTATTATTTTCTTAATTTTTATTCAAATATTTCTTTATTATTTCTCAGAATCTTTATAATTAATAATAATAATAATAATAATAATAATAATAAGTAAAGGTATATGTATTTACAATTTTCATTGAAATATTAATATCTTCTTAGACATTTTAAGTATAATATGAATATTTCTAACTTGAATTGAAAATCAAATTAATGAATTATAAAATTATAAAATATAAATTTTAATGTGTTACATTTAATTTCTTAAACTATAATCATGATTTAATTTTTATTTTTTAATTATTCTTGTAATTTACAATTGTTGGTAACCAATAAAGCGATACAACTCTCTTATGTAATGAGATATGTTATGTTATATAATTTGGTTAAATTTTATTTTTCGCAAAACTTAATTTATAATTTAAATATAAGTTTTATGTCAAAAATTTAAATATAAATTTTATATAATTTGATTGAGAGTCATTACACTACGATCACAAATAAAAAATTTAAGTAAACTATCATTTGATAAGAATGTTGTTTCAATTTTTTATGCTTTATAATAAGCGATTTTAAAATTTTTAGATTATATATGTACTTAATTAAATGCAGTATTTATTTTCGTTTTTAGTTACTTTGAAGCTGATTGAGACTAACTACAAATCATCCAAGAAGGAAAATTCATATATGACTACTATAATTTTAGTTATTTTTAATATTATTAGCAATTTATTGAAGTGTTCTTTTGTAATATGAATTGTTGGATCCGTCACTAATTATATATTCATTGGTTATAAACCATATTCATTGCTGGCAGGAAATTGATCGGAGCAAGATACTACTCCAGGGAATCCCAATCGCCCAGAGACTTTGATGGACATGGAACTCACGTAGCCTCGATAGCGGCTGGGGCCCACGTAGCCAATGCAAGCTACTATGGGTTAGCCAAAGGCACAGCCAGAGGTGGATCGCCTTTATCTAGGATAGCAAGCTACAAGGTAAGCGTGAGTGATGGAAGTTATGGTTCGGCAGTTTTGCAGGCCTTTCAAGATGCTATTATGGATGGAGTTGATATAATCTCATTGTCTATCGGGTACAAAAAGCCAGTTGCTGTTCCTGTCTTAAGCGATCCAAATGCTATTGGAGCGTTTCATGCAGAAAAAATGGGAATCATGGTTGTGTGTTCTGGTGGAAATGCAGGGCCTCGTCCTCGCACTGTTGGTAATACTGCTCCTTGGATCTTCACTGTTGCTGCTACCACTATTGATAGGAATTTCCAATCTACTGTGCTTCTTGGCGATGGCAAAAGTATTCAAGTAAGATCACTTTCACCCATCAAACAAATTTATAATTAGAATCTTTATATCTTAATTGAGAATTTTTTTTTCACTACAAAATAAACTTACATTCGATCATAACCAAAGAACCAATACAAGAAGGCCTTTCATCAACCAATGTTGATCCTCGACAGAGGACCAGGCCAGATAAGCAACCGAATGGGCGACACCATTCCTAATCCTAAAGATATATAGCATGGCTTCTAGCAGGGGCAAAAAGCTAGAAAGCCCTATTTAGGAATATTTAGAGGCTAATGAAGAAGGATATCATATTTAATGAGGAAACAAAATATATTTTATATAAACTTAAAAAGAGTTATATAATATATCGGTAATTGTTTATGTAGATTTTGTAAATAAAATAAAACTCGGGGGTCGTGGCCCCTGTCAGCATTCCCTTAGCCCTGCCTCTCTTCGAGAAACACCAAAAATGTTACAAAGACCTTAAACATCATCACTAAATAGGATCGGCAAGACTAAAGAAGACAGATCATTTGATATATTTGCACAAATAATATAATTAATTAAATTAATAATAGTTACAATTTTTTTTATCCTTTGTTTTTAAAATTTGAGAATTATAGTCACATCACAATCTAATAATTCCTTAATTTACTGATATTGAGAAATGACTATATTTCTCAAGCTAAGGGGTGCTAAAGTCCATTTCAATTCTTGTCATTGCAGGGAGCTTCCATTTATTTCTCAAAATCCCCTTCGAAAAGTGCCTATCCCCTGGCATTTGGGAAAGATGTTGCTGTTAATTTGACCATTGAACCAGAAGCAAGGTAATTTTATATTTCCAACTTACGTGTAAATCTTATAGTTTGTTTGAGGTTCTATTTAACTATGATAAAAGTGCTTGGCTTGGATGGTAGGGAAGAGAGACGACGTTACAAACACACCTTTTAAAAATTTAAAGAGGTCAATAATTACTTAAACCATTTTCAAAATTTTGAAGACTAAAGAATCTTAAAATTAATGCAATTCATAAGTGCGTTAGATATAATTACATATCTAAAAGAATGTAATTGAAAATTTTCTTTGATTATATGTGTTAACAATGTTTATAACTGCAATTCATATCATTAATTCGATAAAGCGCACTTTTATTATAAAATACAGGAGATGCCAAACAGGATCATTAGATCCTAAGAAAGTTGCGGGCAAAATAATTGTTTGCTATGGTGGTGATCCAATTGGAGATGAATTGGAACCTCTGGTAAATGCAACAATAACTGCTAAGGCCGAAGGGTTAATTTTGGTAAATGAGGAACTGAGAGGCTTGGCTATTGAATCTGGAATATTTCCATATTTAGCAGTTGGCAAAATTGAAGGATCTCAAATCGTTAAGTACATCAGTTCTACCAAGTAAGCCTGGTTATTTACTCATTACCACTATTGAAAGTTAATTATGAGGTGCATTTTCACAATACTGAATGTTAACACAGGAACCCAACTGCAACAATCCTCCCAACAGTTGAAGTTCCAAGGTATAAGCCAGCACCAGTTGTTGCTTATTTCTCATCAAGAGGTCCAGGACTGGTAACAGAAAATATTATCAAGGTTAGGTTAATTATTATCACCTCAACATTCTCTTAAATAGATTCAAAGATGCCTAATTAATACACTTCATCGGATCAAGTACCCATATTATTTGTGAACACTTTTTTTTAAGAAAAAATATTATTGTTTTACCCAAACTTTTTAATTTAGATTTATATTCAAATAATATGAGAAATGAGTTATAATTCACATATATCATTCACCATATTATCTCAATACCTATATGACAATTTCAAGTTATACTACACAATTTGAGCAAGAATTTGAACAAAATAGTACTCTTATATAACTTTATAGTACTAATTTATGTTAAAAATATACTAATAATATTCTATAGAACATGCATGCCACTTACATATGGTATCATGATCACCTAGAATGTATATATACGGCATTATATGTTGGATATATAACTCGATTATAGCTCCATGTTATTAAAATTCTGCATATTTTGTTATGCAGCCCGATGTGGCTGCTCCGGGAGTGAACATACTAGCTGCAGCTATTCCATTTTATCTAAGAGGGCTTGGACCACCAAAGCCACAAAATTTTGCTCTAAAGTCAGGCACATCCCAGGCATGCCCACATGTGAGCGGAGCTGCTGCATTCATTAGATCAGTTCATCATCGATGGACTTCCTCCATGATCAAATCAGCCCTTATGACAACAGGTTCATTTGATACTTGCAATTCATAGAATGCTCTTATCTTGTTTATGTTTCTTAATTATTTTTCAGTATTTTTTTTTTCAAAAATAAAAACAGAACAAGGGGAACAAAGTCTAAAGTGTCTGATAAATCCGTAGATCACTAAATAAATGATTTTTATTTTATTTTTTCTCAAATACTCTCTTGTCTTAGCTTGATTATTAACAAGGAAACTATATATTTCATGAATGCAGCAACTGCGTATGATAACTTGAGAAAACCGATGACAAATAGCACAGGACACTATGCAAATCCACATGACGTGGGAGCTGGAGAGATCAACCCACTCGAAGCTCTTAATCCTGGATTAGTTTTTGAAACAACAATGAAAGATTACTTGAATTTCATTTGTTATTATTATGGTGTTTCTGCAGAGAAAATTATTCGCCTCGTGTTGGGGGAAAAACATGAATGCACAGCGAAGTCCAGTGAAAATCTCATCTCCGATATTAATTATCCATCAATCTCCATAAGCCAGCTTTCTATGGGTGGAGGTGTCAGAATTGTCAGAAGAACTGCCACCAACGTAGGATCACCAAATGCCACGTACATTGCTAGGGTTCATGCTCCTTCAGGATTATTCGTTAAGGTGTTGCCTGAAAAGATTGCTTTCACTGAAAGTAGAAAAAAGGTATCTTTCGAAGTTGCTTTCAATAGCAAGAAGGAGGCTTCTCGTGGCTACAAATTTGGTTCAATAACTTGGTTGGATGGTCGACATTCCGTTCGCATGGTGTTTGCAGTGAATGTTCAATAAATATTTTGAATAATATCCAGAAAAGTTTTGAGATATATATGTGTGTGTGTGTTTTGTGAAATTAAGTTGTGTTTTTCTCGCCTGGAATTGTTTTGTCTAATCTCTTGCACTGAAACAAGAGATTTAAGAACCAACCTTTGTATCAATAAATACAAAGGATTACTACGTACCATGCTAGTTATAAAAATAAAATAAAAGTTATGTAATATTATTGCTGTAAATCTTTAATTCGCTATTTATTTTGAAAATGATTTGTGCTTTTGGTTTGTAATCCTTATATAGTTGGATGTAGTTTGTGATAGTAAAACTTCAAAGCGTCTCGTAAGAATGTTATAAAAAGTAAAATAGAAAAAGTATAATGTAGGTTCGTACTACAATAAGCTAAATTTTAGGTACGAACCATAGGGAGATAAACTGAACGATAGACTTTCATAAAAAATTGATTAAGATCCCCTACTAATTTGATGTGTGTTGATCTTTTATAGATTCCTAATAAGTAGGAACCAAACAAATGAAAAGACGACCAGTTAAATGGACAAGACTAGTTCTTTTTTCCTCTCTTAGATGGTAGTTAAAGGCTTTTATTATTATTTTTTAAGGTTTGGGATTAACCCAGGAATCAGCTTGGACTGAGCGAAATAAGACTCCGGTGACACGACCTAGGAAGTGACTTCCAAGCAGAAGGGATCCATGACTTGTGGCGTCATAGGTGTGGGCTGACGTTTTAACCACTACAGCAACCCCACTTCTTATGGCAGTTAAAGACTTCGGTGGGATACATCATTTACTTTATTTATACGTTATTTCAAAGGAATAGACATAGATGTTGTTTTAGAGGATAGATATAGATTTGCAATCAAACATTGTTTTAGTTTATTTTCAAAACTAATATTGGATGAGTCAAAGAACCTTGGGTTCGTTGAAGAAGACGAATATAGACCTAGGCACTTGGGTTTGTTGAAGAACCTCTACACGAGTTGAATATCTAGGTTAATCGAGATAAACTTCATCTAGGTTCATTGACCCAAATGAACAAGAAAATATTTAGAAAAAAAAAAAAAAAGATGGAGAATAATGAAGAGGATTATTGATGTTGGTTGATGAAGATGATAGTTGATGTTGGTTTGCTGGTCGCGTGATGGAGATGACGGAGATAAGCCTCAAAAACCAAATTAAAAATTAAAAAAAAAAACCACAAATTAAAAAAAAAAAAAAAAAAAAAAAACCAAATCATTCATCTTTTAAATATGGTCTCAAAGGGTTTCAAAACCCAGATCTAATCTAGGTTTTGAACCTAGATTGCCGGATGAACTCAGATGGATTAGTTTGACGATGAACGAATGAACCCAGGTGACTTGGGTTTTTTCAAAGATGAATGAACCCAACTAGCACCTCAGTTTGTTAAAATGAACCCACGCCATCTGGGTTCCTTCGAAGAAAATGAATAGACCCAAGCACTTAAGTTCATTGAAGAACCTTCACATGAGTTGAAGATCCAGATTAATCCAGATGAACTTTATTTGCATTCGACGACCCAGATGAATCCTTCATTCGAGTCAACGAAATCTGGGTCCCAGATGAAGAAGGATATATTCACAAAAAAAAAAAAAAAGATAAGATAAAGATGATGAAGAGGATTGCTGATGTTGGCTGATGAAGATTATAGTTGATGTTAGTATGTTGTCACATAATGGAGATGAAGGAGATAGGTCTCCAATGCCGACGACGGATGTCGACTATGGAGACCTATAGCTCTATCATCGTAGTCAACGATGGAGAAAGAAATTTAGAGAGATTCATCTCTAAATGGTTTGTGTGTTTTTTTTTTCTTTAATTGTTCTTTTCATTAGTTGATCTCCGTTGTCCATTTTACAGATGCATGGTGGATATCCATATGTTTTATTTTTTAGAAAATTTTAATTTCTAAAAATTTTGATGATTTTTATTTGTTTAAAAAAAAAAATTATTGGTAGAGATCCTAGATCTGGATTTCTAGTGTTGGATGGATCCCATTTGACGTCTGAATCTCCACCATATTTTTTTTTTGTCTTATTGATGGGCAAAATGGTCATTCGACCAAAAAGCTTGGTCAATTGTAAAAGGATAGAAATTGAATAATGGCGTAGGGGTTTGGTGTAATAAAATGATAAATATGTTTTCGTTTAATTTTAGTCATACCTTAGTAGGTTTTGTGCAATTTGCTCAAATTCAAATATGAGAAATAAACAGTTATAAATCAAATGAAGTTTGAGAGAGAATTGATGGAACTTTAGCAAGAGTGACAAGGTCGAAAATAGTGAAAATGAGGTGATATAGCAGTGCTCTTCCCTTTTCTTTTGTCTTAACACTCAATTAATAGTCTGAGTTATAATAGAATCTAAACTTGTTAATTTTCTATTATATATGCTCGTTCTTAAAGATGTTAAAAGCTTATCTCCTTTTTCTTTCAAGTTAAATCAAGTTTGATAAATCAATAAATAAAGCTTCTCTCTTACTAGTCATTATGCAGCAAACTAGAAATAGTTTTTACATGATTTTAAAAATTTTTGTTTGAAGAAATCATGGATAGTATTATTGGATTTTGAAATTGTAAAATGAAATATATTTGTATTAGAAAAGCTTAGGTGTTTAAATTAATTAGATATGGAGTGTGAAGAAACCATTGAATAGGAGGATCTCTATTTTGTGTTTGAAATTTGCATTTGATCATGAGATATACATACATACATATATATATATATATATATATATATAGTTCAACATCTTTTTTTTTGGTAATTTATATGCCTTAAAAATTTTTACATGATTTAAAAATTTTTGTTTGAGGAAATTGCGGATGGTATTATTGGATTTTGAAAGTGTAAAATGAAATATATATGTGGTTAGAAAGGTTTAGGTGTTTAAAGTTCAGTTGTTTGAAACTAATTAGACATGGAGGGTGAAGAAAGCATTGAATAGGATGATCTCTATTTTGTGTTTAAAATTTGAATTGTTCAAGATTTTTTTTTTTTGGTAATCTATATGACTTAAAAGTTTTTAACTATTTCAAACTTTTTGTTTGAGGAAATTGTGGATAGTATTATTGGATTTTGAAATTATAAAATGAAATATATTTGTGTTAGAAAAGTTAAGGTGTTTGACATTAATTGATATGGAGGGTAAAGAAACCATTGAATACGAGGATCTCTATTTTGTGTTTGAAATTTGCATTGTTCATGATATATTTGTAGTTGTTCAAGATTTTTTTTTTTTTTGTTAATCTATGTCTTTGTTTAGGATTTTTTTTTTTTTTTTTAATTTTTTATAGCTCTAGTTTGTGTGACTAATAATATTTATTTTTCGGATAGGGGTGGGCAAAAAAACCAAGACCTATCCAAACCAACCCGGCCCAAATTGATTTGATCCGAAAATATCGGTTTTCAAAATCATTTCGGGTCGGATCGGTTTTTAACACCTAAAATCGGTTTTTTTTTTTTTAATATATAAAAAAAGAGAGTATAAAGAAAACTGAATCCCAAATGAACCATAGCAGCCATCGACCCCCTTCTCCCTCTAAAACTCTCGTCTCTTTGAAGCCTCTCTAGAGTGTACGATCAAAGCTCAAGAAATTGGAAAAAACATTGAGGATGATTAATGCACTGCTCATTGATGCAGAGTAGAAGCAACTGACGAATGGAGTTGTGAAGATGTGGTTAGAGGAGCTCCAAGAGTTGGCTTATGATACGGAGGACATCTTGGATGAGATTGAAGAGCATCGGGCTAGCACTAGCAGGCTTTAAGCAGAAAGTTGAAGATTGAAGAGCATCAGGCTAGCACTAGCAGGGCTCGGAAGCTCATGCCTGCTTGTTGCATTGGTTGTACTCCGCATGCTTTATGGTCAGATTTCAGCATGCGCTCCAAGATAGATGGTATTACAAGTCGATTACAAGATCTCTGCAACCAAAAACTGAAGTCGGGTTGATTGAGATTGCTGGAAGAAGACTGACTGGTTTGCAAAGGCCATCCACTACAAGTTTATAAATCGAACCTATTGTTTATGGAAGAGATGAAGATAAAGCTAATAAACTTGAAATGGTGTTTGATGAACCCGATGATGCCAACTATGGTGTGGTATCCATTGTCGGCATGGGAGGACTCGGTAAAACAACGTTGGCCCAACATATGCATAATGATAAGGCAATGACAGATTTTGACCCAAAAGGATGGGTCTGTATCTCTGACAAATTTGATGTTACAAAAATCTCTAAAGCAATTCTTGAGTCCATCACTAAGAGTGGCATCAATCTGACAAACTTAGATGCGGTGCAAATTCAATTGAAGGAAAAATTAGCTGGAAAAAGATTATTGCTTGTCCTTGATGATGTATAGATTGTAGACTATAACAAATGGCAGATGCTGAGGTCACCCTTTGTGGTTGGAGCTCGTAGAAGCAAGATCATTGTGACCGCTCGTCATGAACGTGTCGCCTTAATAATGGGACATTCCAATTGTATGTGATAGGTTACTTGGGCTTTCGGACAATGATTGTTGGTCATTATTCAGGAAGCATACAATTGATAACGAAGTTCTCAGTTCACATCCTATTGAATTAATTGGCCAAAAGGTCATTGAGAAGTGCAAGGGATTGCCCCTGGCTATGAGGACTCTTGGTGGCCTTCTACGCTCCAAGAAAATAGATGAGTGGTTAGATATATTGAACAGCAAAACATGGGAATTGTTAGACAAAAGTGAGATCACTACAGCCTTGCAAATAAGCTACTACCGCCTTACTTCCCATTTGAAGAGATGTCTCGCATACTATGAAATGTTTTTGAAAGATTATCAATTTGAAGAGAATGAACTTGTTCTTTTGTGGATGACAAAAGACTTAATTCAACAATCAAACGACAACAAACAATTGGGGGAATTAGGCGGTGAGTATTTTCGTTATCTATTATCAAGTTCAATTTTTCGAATATCAAGTCACAGTACTTCTAAATTTATAATACATGATCTTGTTAATGATTTGGCTTAAATGGATTCGAGAAAACTGAGTTTTAGGTTGGAAGGTGAATTAGAGTCCAATAATTAATTAAGAATATCTGAAAAAACTCGTTATACCTCTTATATATGTTATAAATATAATCTCAAAACAAGATTTGAAGTCTTCAATGACGTTTTGTATTTAAGAACACACTTGTTAGTGCCACAAATAAATGATTGGGTTGAAACATGTTATATTAGTAATATAGTTATTTCTGATTTGTTTGGAAGGTTTAAAAGGTCAAGGGTTTTATCTTTACAAAATATTACATCATTGAACTACCAGATTCAATCGGAGGGTTGAGACTTTTAAGGTGTCTCAATTTATTAGATACCAACATCAAATGTTTATTTGAGTCGATAAAATCAATGTCCAACTTGCAAACATTGATACTAGGAAATTGTTATGAATTCTTGAAGTGGCCATCTAACATGGGGAATTTGATTAAGTTATGTCATATTGATATCTTAGGCAAAACTTCAATAAAACATATGCCAATGGGAGTGAAAAAAATGGGAACAGCTCCGAACTTTATCTGACTTTATTGTGAGTAAAGATTTTGGATCTAGTTTAAAAGATTTGAAGCACCTAAAGTTCCTTTGTGGAGAACTTCACATTTCCAATTTAGAAAACGTGATTGTTCTTGAAAACACAATAGAATACATATTGGATGATAAAAAAGACCTAAACGTGCTTTTATTGGAACAGGGATCTAGGTTTGACGAATCACAAGATGGGACAATAGAATTAAGAGATGAGGAAATGGATAAAAAAATACTTGATATGCTTCGTCCTCATCAAAATCTAGAAAACTTCACAATAAGATATTATGAGGGCAAAACATTTTCTTCTTGGGTTGGAAATAGTTCATTCTTTAATATGATAATCCTAAAATTGGAAGATTGTAAAAAATGCACATCCTTACCTTCGCTTGGACTATGAGACTCACTTAAAAGTCTAACTATCAAAGGTATTAAAGGATTAAGAAACATCGATTCTATATTTTATGGTTGGCATTGTTCAAATACTTTTAAATCTTTGGAGACTCTTTGTTTTGAAAATTTAGAAGAATGTGAGTCTTGGGATCTTGTCAAAGAAAATGCGAGTTTTCCTAAGCTTTAAACGTTTTTTATTGTAAATTGCCCAAAACTCTCTAAAAGATTACCTAACAAACTCTCTTCATTGGAAAAGCTTGTGATTCGTGGATGGAGCACTTAGTGGTTTCATTGTCAAACATGCCAAAGCTATGCGAACTAAATCTTGGTAAATGCAAGAAGATTGTGTGCACTAGTTTAGCTTTCTTAAAGTCATTAAAATATATGACTCTTTCAAATATTTTAGATTTTGGGGATTTTTCGATGCAAGAACTTTAAAAATTCAATATCTGAAAATCGAGGGTTGCAAAAATCTCTTAGAATTATGGTAGAATGAGATTTTCCTTGAGAAGCCACATCATGGGTTCATAGTCTCAACTCCCTCAAAAAGCTGGATTTAAGGAATTGCAATACCTTCACAACTTTATTTGAGGGGATTAAATAGAAAATGTAAATGTGCAAGAATTGGAAATTAAGAGTTGTGATTATCTTTATTTCATTTTTAGAGGACAATTACCTCAATCTCTAAAGGAGCTTCATATAGAAAAATGTGAGAAATTGCAAGTTCTGGTGGGTGATAATGAGGATACTAATACTTCATTATCTTTGGAAACATTTTCACTTTTGTTAAAGAACATCAATGCCAACACATCTCATCTCGAAGACTTTTATATATGGCACTGTTCGTCTCCCACTTGCCTACCATTAATAGGCCAACTGTCTGTTGCACTTACAAGTCTCCATGTTTCTAGGTGTCCAAAGCTCACAACTTTGTCAATGACAAGTCATTTACCTATTACACTTAAACATCTTATAATTGAGGAATGCTCAAAGCTCACTACCTTATTACCAAAAGACTAATTTCTTGAGACTCTTGAAACCCTATATGTAAGATATTGTGAAAAACTACCGTCTACAATTGAGAAATTTCATAATAATCAAGTTCTTTATGATATTCAAATATTAAGGTGTAAGAGTCTCAAATCCTTTCCTAAGGGTATGGAAACTTTTAGCAATCTCAAATCCATACTCTTAGCAATTTCAAATAGGAAGGTCTTTATGGTGTAATTGGTGGATGTATAGCTTCCTTTCTAAAAGAATGGTTCCTCATCAATAATTTAAGAGTTGACCTCCATGGATGTAAAATGTTAGAAGCCCTACCCAATGGAATACACACTCTCTCCCCTTTAGCAATAGGATTTTGTTCAAATATGTCCTCGTCTAAAGAAGATCTACCCACCAAACTTACACAGCTTTCATTTTTGGGGGTCTCAAACGATATAAACTGCTCACGGAAAGGGGGTTCCACAAATTCACCTCTCTAAGAGACCTTGGCATTTTTGGAGGCCAAGATGGAGGGTTTTGCCAAGACACGGACACGGAAATTACTTTGCCCTTAAATCTAATTTGGCTACAGATTCAGGGTTTCCAGATTGAAATGCCTACCTTTCAAGGATTTCGAAGACCTCTCCTCTTTTAAGTCTTTGTTGATCATAGATTACCCAAAGCTCGCATCCTTTCCAAGCATTCTGCCATCCTCACTTCTGCATTTATATATATAGGATTGCCCAGAGCTCACATCCCTTCCAGGCATTCTGCCATCCTCACTTCTGGCTTTATAAATATGGGATTGTCCATCCCTAAAAGAAGTATGCAATAGAGATAAAGGAAAAAAGTGGCCCAAGATAGTCCACAACCCTTGCATTGAGATAAAGGAGTAAAGCATCAAAAGAGTAGCTCATCGATCCTCATCTTGTATTTTAGGTATAACAGCAAAACACTTGGCCATCATAAACAATTTCTCATTTTTAATGGGCTCTTCTATTCCTCTGCTTAGTATTTTGGAATTACTGTTATGTCTTTCAATTCAAACACTTATTAACTCATATGCATTATTATTTGCCAGGTGGTATTTCATATTGTCATATTTTAATACATTTGTCAACTGTTTAGATGTTTAGATGGTGGATCAAGTTGACAAGTTTTAATATTTCTCTACTCTGAGGAAATTACATTCTCCATAGAATATTTGTTGTCAAGGATTGTACGTCGGCTGCAATAGAATCAGAAACTTGTCCAGATATAAATGTAAGAATACTAGTTGATTTAAGTGATTGTTTGCTTTCACTATTAATTGAATGGCCAATTTTCAATTAGAGAAAATAGCTAAGATGGTAACTTGCCCTTATGCTTTGTTGTTAAAGACACTTGTATGGTTGCGATGAGGAATAGATACAGGGTAACTTTGGTTTAATAAGACATGGCTGATTTTGAGTGTGTGCTATGGCTAATACTAGAAAGTGTTGATGGCATCTACAGATTATAATGTTTAACTACCTTTTCTCGAATACTTGAATAGCTGAAAATGTTGATCATTACGAATTTCATTTTGAAGGAAAACTAAGTTGAACTGATTGAAGAAATTAAGTCCCCTGATAAAGAAAACCAATATCTTTGCTAATTGCTTTGAATATTGGTAAAACTACTTTATTATGATGATTCTACAAGTTTTGGTTGGTTTATTTTCATAATTTGTATTTTTATAAATGGACTTATGTTTGATAGTTTACTACAGTTGATCTTGTCAATAGTAATAGAGCAGTGGTAAAAAAAGAGAAGAAAATCACTTGAACAAAGCTTCTAGTGGGTGATTGGTCACTAGTTATCAAAGGCAAATAGTTTGTAGGATTTTTTTCTTTTTAATTTTTGGTTTAGTTGTCTTGAAAATTGAATCAACTAATGAACTGGTTAACTATACCTTAACATCTAGTTCAATTTTCATTAGCGTTAATTTAGTTAAAATGGTAAATCAGTTACCATGTCTAAAACATATTGTAGTAATAGTCTTGTATTCATAAAAGTGAATACAAAAATATTAGTTCCTTTGCTCTTGTTTCAGGAGAATGCAAATTAAATCCCTTTTCCACATTCAGCTACTGTCAATTAATGCAAATCCTCCTATATGACTTCTTGGCTCTGGCGCACATCCTCCTAGCAGGGCTTTTCGATTTCATCTTTATGCTGCTACAATGAACGACCACTAGAATGAATAGCTGAGCATTCTTGCTTGGTATCCGTTTTTTAAGATACCATACTATTTTAACTGTCCATGGAAGGTCTTTTAAGGTTTAATATTGATATGATTCCCCATATTAGAAGGCTACTTTAAGAGACAAACAATTTCTTACTATTAAAGTTTGCAAGTTGAATAATGAATCTATTGATTTGGGTTAACTTTTGATGTGATGGTCTTGAGGAACCGATGTCAAATTTGTACATATTTCTAATGATGTTAATGAGGGAACAAAATATGGTGCAGAATCAGTTCTTTGAGAGAAGTCCTGTTTTCTACTCTGAGTTCAAGTCCTTGAGTAGTTTGCTTCTTCTAGACAAGCCCTTGTTGTTATGTGTTTTAATTGGTGAAATGCTGCTGAGAGACGTTCTGCTATGGTTGGACCACATGAGGTGCAGTTTATACGTTGGAATTTTAGTTTTGTAGTTTTTTATGGATGAAATATCTGCTTATAACCGAGACTAAAATTCTACAGTTTGAAGGTACTTTGCTGCGAAGTTATGATGAGGCTGCAAGCTTGGGCTGTAGTTCCACATTTTGTCACTTGGAATGCTACAAAAAGAGCTGCTGCAGCTGCATATGTTGGCGTGGAAGTGAGGATCAACAAAGATCAAACAACATGCCTCATTTATTTTGTAAATTGGATTGTGCAAGCCCATCTCCAAATATAGTCAACATTTAGCAGCTTCTCTTGCTGCAGCATCGTCAACTGACCACAAAGCTGCCATTGCTACCTTGACTTGATCATGATAAGTAGTCCAAGATAGCTGACATCCCTTCTTTTAAGATGGATGGAAATTAATCTTAAATTATTCATTCTTATCATCTATCTTAGGTAAGTCAATTTATAATAGTACAAAATTTATGTTTTCTTAATAACAACTTCAGATTTTTATAGCTTTAAATTTTAGTAAATTGCTTTACATTATAATCTTGCAATCTCTAATCAACTAATAGTTACTTCTCTATCGTAGATAGAGTATTGTTAACTTATTTTCGTTTTCACTTTTGAGATGTTCTTTCAAGCTTATTTGACATTCTCTAATCTTGATTAATTAAAATGTGAAGAAAAATCTCATATTGATTTGCAAGTAACATATTGAATGAATTCCCGATATAAGGAGGAGGCAACTTCAGGAGATGAAGACAAGTTCTTGATATTAAAAATCGCAAGTTGGATAATAAATTTGAATCAACTTTGACATTAATGTCAGAAGAATTAATGTTGTACAGTATTGTCAGTTCTAGATTACAGTAAATAACATGGGTTTCTTTCATTTTGGTTTGTTTCAATTTGTTGCTATTCTAATTGAAGTTGCCATAATCTTTAAAAATATAAATTGCTATCTTTTGCTTGAGACTAAATTTTGCATTTGTTGTTTCTTCTGAGTTGGAGGTTTCTGTAGCGTTCTTCTTCAGAATAGTTCTCATGCTTATGTGTTGAATGGTTGGTCATGTTATTTGCAGGTGCTTTCCTCTATGACTGGCTGACCTAAAGTGGAATGTATATGCTGAACTCTTTTTGTTGGATTTTTGCAAAGAAAATCTTAGAAGATGTTGACATGGTCAGCTTTTAATTAGCAGAGACTAAAAATGACAACAATATGTTGCAGAATTATGAAAAGGCAGCAAGGTCCGGTTGTGGATTCATTTTTTGTCCTGCTGGTGAAGGAGTTGTGCCAACTGCATAATTTGGCATGTCAGCAAGGAGATAAAGAAACTCAAACATCATCCCTTTTTTCAAGTACTGCTTTTGTGCAAGCCCATCAGAGATCCCAAAATTAGTTGATGTTAAGCAAATTCCAACCCCAGGATCATCAGCTGATGATTACGTTGTTGTTATTGCCTCTAGTATACCTGGTCACAATAAGTATTCCAATTTTGATGTCCTTCATTTTTAGTTTGTTGATAACTCTTTGAATAACTAAGAAAAATTTTTATGTTGTATGATATTAAAGTTTTCTGATTTTCAATTTGTAACTATGAATTTTCATGAGAAGTACTTTGCTATGGACTCTAACTCAGTTATGAATTGGAGACTTCTCAAAATTGAAATACTTGCCTTTCAAGGATTTCGAAGACCTCCCCTCTCTTGACTGCTTGACAATCCTTTGTTGCTCAAAGCTCTTGATTAAACTGTTGTTATTGCCTTTTTTTTTTTCTTCTTTCTTTTTAGTGGAAAGCAAATGACTATCTAAATCCCAAAGTGAAGTGATCCTAGTGTTGAATGCTTCTTTACCTCATTTATTAGTTAAACTGTTGTAGGTGAAATGGTAAAACATTCTCTAGGTGAAGATATTAGAAAGTAAATCTATGAAAGTCGGGTTGCAAGTAGCATGTTGATCAGATTTCCCATATTACAAGGCAACTTCAAAAGACAGGGACAATTTATTGATACCAACATTGCAAGTTTTACCATGGATTTGCGTCAACTTTGATCTTATTATCACAGAGGTGGAGGTACCAACATCCAAACTACAAGTTTTAATCGATGTTATTGTACAATATTGTCTATCCGTCTTTCAATACAAAGTAGGATTTTCTTTGAATCTAGTTCAATTTGCTATTTATTACTATGAAATTTTAGTAAACTCTAAAGCAATGTATTGTTATCTTCTGCTAAAGATTGTATTTTGCTTCTATTTTCAGTTGCTGAGCTGTTACTGTTTCTTTGGTGTTGAACATGCTGGTTAGAGGAGTTTTCAGCTATGCTGGCAGACCTGAGGTGGAATATATATGCTAGAATTTTGGTTTTACATATTTATACGAAGAATCTTAAAAGATGCTACTACTATCTGATTTTAATGAAGGTTAAGTCGCTGTCATTTTGGTCACAGTTTTGCTGTAGAATTATGAAGAGGCTGCAAGGGCCGGTTCTAGTTCCACAATTTGTTTGTCCTGCTAAGAAAAAAGTTGCTACAACTGGACCCTTTGGCATGTAAGCAACGAGCAACTGAGATCGAACACCAGCCTTTCTTTCAAGTAAAAGTGAAAGATTTGGTTTTATTATTGGGCTACAAAAATTGGAAAAGATTTATTAAAATCTATGTTCAATACTCATTGTTCGTGTCTCTCATATTATCATAATGGAAATGCGATGGTTTATTGGTTGGCGACCTATAATCTTCGTTTGTCTCAAGATATGCGGAGTTTACTTTTTCAATGTCCACAATTTCGTACTACCTTGTTAACCGAGATTGTTTAGGCTTGGTATTGTCTTGGTTGATTGTTGGGATTTGGTTTTAGATCCCCCATTAATGTTTGTTATTCATTTTCTTTAATTTAATATAGAAAGTCAGTTTGAGAGGGTGCGTGCACATGATAGGCAGACTTATTGGGTGCCAACATAGTTGGGATGTTTCAAGTTTTTGATGCAACTCCTCTCTTGCTTGACTTTTCATAGACTTCTGCGTGTCTAAATTTTCATATTTGTATTAAATTTTCAAAATGAAATTGTTGATATAGCATAAAATGTATGAATGTTGTTGTTTTTTACTACAAGTTTTGAGCAGATAGCAAGATTTTCTCTAATTTATTAAATTGTGTTAGTTAATATTCTTTTATCCGTTAATGAAGTCAAAAAGTTGATTGCTATCAACTGTAGGAGTCTGTACCATGCATTAGTCATATGTTGTTGAGTTTAAGCCTTTTGCTGTAAATTTCTCACTATGTCAAAGAAGTTGTGTAGCTCCAAAATTTATTAAATTGTATTCAAATGATGTAGTAAGTTTGTAAAAAATATGGAATTAAAAAAAAAATGGACCATTAGCCATTAACAAAGTAGAAATATTTTTATGGCCCAATAAATAAAGTTATTAATTTCTAGTTTCAAACAGAACTTCATTCGTTTTTATCCATTTCACATAAGTGAATAATTAACATGCAATGTTGTACATAAAATATTTCACCTATATAAAACATTTTTTAATGGAAACATTTCACTTACGTAAATATTTCACATGTTATGTTGTATTTAAAATGTTTCAAAGGGTTAAAAATGATAAAATAAACTATTAAAGTTTCATTTTAGATTGAAAATAAATAATATTTATTTTTACGCTAAAAACGATTTTATTATTATTATTAATTGGACTTAAAGTGAATTTATCTCTTTTAGTGTAGTTCCAGTAGTACCAGATTTTCACTTCTTTTGTCAAAACTCAAAACCTTGCAGTAGTCTTCTTGTGTTTTATCTCTGTGTTATGTTCACCAAGTTCTACTACTAGTTATAATGCTTCTTATAAGGACTACTTTAAATTCACTTACATAAATTTCACATTCTTTGTCAATGTAATATGCAACTGTGAGATGGAAGAAGTAAATGGCTGAATTCTCCAGGTATAAACACAATACAATCATGATTCCAAAGTTCTAAAGAACACAAAAAAAAAAAAAAAGGAGGATAGCGATCAATAGGGCGAGACAAATTTCATTTTCGAAAGATTATAAGGGACAATTTAGGGGCATCTTTGTACACAAGCTGTTCCAGTTGATCATAACATAAACAACTATTCAAAATAGTAATTAGTAGCTACGTACAATCACCATTATCCACTAATGTACTAACTACAACACATCAACCTAGTTAGATGAAGCATTTCAAACGTGCTATCAAAATTCTCAGATATATACCCAACTGAATATCATTCTATAAAAGAACGTACTTATGATTTTCATGTCACTAACAGTAACATTTAATTTTGAGTCAAACAACTTCTCTAGAGATTATTACTTAAACTGCAAGAAAAGGAAACTCTTTCATAACTGATATAATAATTATACCTATCCAATTGTGTTTGGAACTATGGAGTTATAATGCTTACCGAGACCAAATGCATGCCGATGGTATGACAGCATGATACTCGCATTAGATAAACCAGACTCGCCATCAGATTTGTACTCCTTTCCAATTTCCACATCAGGGAATGAACCTGAATATATCATTATATGCTTTCTCAGGCAGTGAGTCAAAGCTCTGAGCTCTAGCTCCCTTCCCCATGCTGCAGTTGATTCGACTTCTTTACAGGAATTCTCGAATCTCTCTGCTTGTGAACTTTCGGAATCATCGTTTATCATATTTTCAGACAGGTAAAAGGGTAGGAAATCAGATGCATGCTCCCTTGTATATGCAGCCACCATTTCTCGAAGCTTTTGGTATGTATAAGCAGAAGAAGCTCCTGAAAGATGAGCAAGCTGATCCTCAATAGCTCGATAGAGACAGTGCCCATCTGGCTTTATTTTGCTAACCATCAATCCAAGAGGTTCAAGCTTCTTTTCCAATTTCTCATCTTCAACCATTCTATCACTTACAATATTACTCTACTCTTCTTGAATTCTTTGATCTTTTGCTGCTTCTTGCTGAGCTCTTTTCTCTCTCCTCTTCGCAGCCTTGCTAGGCTTAGAATGTTCGTGTTGGTTGGTAGCTGAAACCCAAGCAATGGCTTTCACCAAACTGTCAAGATTGCTTTTCTCATTTCCATTAGTAGTGCTATAGCCTAACGAAGCAAGTTCTCCAGCTTGTTTTTCTTTAAGCTTGGCAGAAAGTTTAGATATCTCCTCCTCCATCTGCTTCTTCTTAACCCTCTGTTCAGCCTTGCTACCTTTGGCTGCTGCCTTTTTGAGTTCAACTTGCTTGTTCTGCAGTTGTGCTATTTCTCTCCTGCATACACAAGGAAACGATGATGTCAAGATGGAGTAGGAAAGTTCAATAATATGAAACAAATATTGTCCAGGAAACAAAACCACTATCATCATTGATAGCAGTAAAAAAGCACCCCAGGTTCATGTATATGAGCAGAAACCTATTGACACTTCTTTTGTAATCAATTGACAACTCAAATGCAAATCAGTTTTCGCAAATCCTAGAGCGAGTGTAAAACAATTCTAAGGCCTCTACAAGAAATCTCACCAACTAAGGTAGGAGGTATGGAAAAAAAAGCTACTACCAAGTTACAAATTTGGGGTGTGGTGTGGGGAAGAGAAAATTTATTATTAAAAAATATCACTTAAATATCCCACAAAGATAAAATGATGGTAACATTATATTCCACCTTTCCAAAAGAGGGCAGTTTAAGGATTTACACAACACTCGACTTCGTTTTCACACGACATTTATGACTCTACCTTTATATTAAGCTACCAAGCATCTTAGGAAGCTCTGCAAGATTTAGACTGATTTCATGGAAACTATCTCAAAAGTGAAAACCCAAATTGATATTCATGTTAATGCAACATAAAGCAAAAGAATTGCTGTGAATTTATCCAAAGTTAAAGAAAGAATCTAATTTTCATTGATCAAATCGTTCAATTTCATAGTCTATTACATCATTATTTTTGAAAAATTAAACAGGAAAAAAGATAGTATTATAATACAATGAGCATCTTGTACTTCATAAAAATTGGGAGCAATATAATCCTTTAAGGGCTGTCCTGAAATTTTAAGATACATTTCAACTGTGGACAATTATCGTAAAAGATTTTCAACGTCTCGTAAGATTCCCATCCTGAAATTTTAGGATTATTCCTTAGAGTAAATACTTTAATGCATACTTTTTCCAGTGGATCTACACCAAACTCAACTCTATTATTGTATATATATACATGCTGGCTAAGAGTGTGCCCGGTGCTACGTCATAGGCATAAACTGATCTATATTTCATTGAATGTCCAGAAACCCATCATCATTGTAGGAATAGAGAGAGAGAGAGAACTTATTGTGTGGCTTGGAAAAGGACATGTTACCTGTGCCTAGAAAGCATTTCATCACGAGTTTCCTGCTTCTTTGAAGATGTATCACTAGAATCCGGTTCAGGTTGTTTCTTGAGGATCTTCCCATTTGAGCCCCTAAAATTACAGTTGACAATACAGAAAAGATCATAACAACCTTTCAAAACAATTGATGACAAAGATATCCGTCCTAGAAGTTAATGAGTAACTTAAATTGAAGAGAAGAAAACTGAATTTGTAAAGAAATCAACATGAAGACAAAGTTGCATAAAAACGTGTAAACAAGTGAATCTTCAAATTTCAAATTCTTAAAAATTCCATGATTAATTAACGTCTAATGAGAGAACCAAAAACCTAAAATTTCTGTAAGCATTAATTATAGAACAAAAAAAGGTTAACAATTCCTCAATCTAAATATAACAAAACCAAATGTTTACTATCAATTTGTTGATATTTAATCTATGAGTTGTAAGGAACTTCTTTTAGTATGTTGAACGAAATAGAGATTTATTTTGATTTTGGTGCACTATTATGTAAACAGAGATTTATATAAGGATTATATTGCCCATAATGTTATGACATATAAGAAGCTCAATGAATAATAGCACTATCGTTCTTATTCTGGTCTAATTAACCGGTTCTTCAAAAGTAACAATCTATTAGACTATAAATTGAATGGTTTCATCAACGAACATTAGATTTTTTCTCAACTTAGAACAATTCTTTCGTTTTATTTTTCATTAATATGAACACAATTTTGGATTGTCATTTTAAGATAGTTTATGTTCCATGAAAATTAGCTTACTAATCCTGCACAGCTTTCTAACTTGGTAGCTTAATCTAAAGGCAAAGTCATAAATAACATATAAAATGAAGTTGAGCTTCTTTGCACTAGTAAAAAAAGGTCGAATTACCGAGGGTACTTGAAACGGTCGGAAAATAGTTTATCAATAATAGCCAAAATTCTTGTAATGAAATTATTGTATTTGATCAATTGAATCACACGATAAAAGATATATTAATATAATATTATTAAATCACATGATAAGTAATGTGTATAAGTCTGGTTCTTTCCTAAAGAGTATTGAGAGATTATAATATTGTCTGTATGCTTTATCAAAACCTTTCAAGTATGCTCTATGGTTGCAGTTTAGTCTGATCTTCCGTATCAGAAAGATTAAATTTTCTAAGTGAATGTTATATCAGCTGGAAACCTGACCTTGTGGGTTACTGGTCTAAAGGAGGTTGAAATATTACCTTGTAGGTCTAGTCTAACAACGCCCTGTACCTTCACCACAAAAATGGTTCTTAAGGAAGAAAGCATGACAATACCGTCATCGTGATTTTGAGAGTTTTAAGTCTATTAATTATCATATTTGTTAGTATACAAATCTTGACTGATTAATTAAAACATTTGTTGTTGTTGTTTTTTTTTCTTTGAGGGGGGGGGGGGGGGGGGAGGGGTGGGCGGGGGGAAGAGCAAGGGGCAGGGGGAAGGGGTTTGAAAAGAATATATTTGTTGTTAGGGATATTTGGATATTTTAAAGTGTTTAAAGTGCATTTGTTTAATGAAATTTACCTTTCTTTTATAATGCTTAATTGAAGTACATAAAATTTATTTTTGGGTTTCTTTTATTTGAAATATTCTTTAAGAAGCATTTGTTTGTTTGTTTTTTTGGTAGAAAATGTATTTTAAATAAAATAAATAAATAAAGTTTATTTTGAAATTCAATTAATTAAATTTTTTAATAAAGCAAATTTAGATTTTTTAAATTGATATTTCGATTATGTGAAATAATCATGAAATCATAAATACCAATAAAATGACAATTATATGAATATTATATTTCATTAGTATGAATTTGTCATTTTAAACTCACATATAGATTTTTGTAATTGTTAACCTAAATTATCATTATTATTATCTTTAAATTGGTGAGTCAAAATTATTTTGGGCATATCAATTGACTACTTAATTAAAGAAGTGCAACTATGATACACCCTTTTTCGTTTCAAAAAAGAAAGAAAAAGAATAAAATCCTATTAAATGAGCATATCCATTCATAACTCAAATACTTAGTGTACTTTCTCATTACATTGATGATAGGGTTTGGGTTTCAGCAAGTACAAATCTCTAATATCATATATGTTAGGGTTTCTGCCCTAAGAGCTTGTAATATTGTAAATGGTTTTATAAATTTTTAATAAAGTATTCATTTCATTCAATTTATATATTTTGCAAAAATCGTGTATATCATGAGAAACATCCTTGATTACTTATGTAATTTCAAACTAAATGTATAAGTGTTATATATAGGTGGATTTAGTTTGAGATAAGTAATTTAAAGAGTCCGTAGAAAACAAACGAAGCTGGGTACTTCATTTGTCGTAAATCTACAGCTGCGGTTCCTTTCGTATTTGATACGATAGTCTTATCTAAGACTATTCATGTGGTGACATGGAAATGGAGGCACCTTATATAATAAAGATTATATAGGACTAGACCACGATAAATGTAAGTCTCTAAATAATATCCGTTAACCTTAGAGATTTATATTTATCAAGCAGATGATCATATATGAATTGATCTTAATTCTGAGTGTATTATGAACTCCTGCTTGTTAAGTTATTTCCTTTGATTTACATGGGTGAGATCGGTATAGATACCCGATCAATAACTTCGTACTTTGGGGATATGATTTAGTAAGTAGCTGGGAACATTCTATACAATAGTGGAATCCACTCCTTCTTGCGAGAAGTAGAAAAGTAGTTCCCTTAAGGATTGATTCAGGTCTTGAACAATAAAAGCGCTCAACTTTCTGTTTATATGTAAACAGAAAGATAAATTCATAAGTTGTTATGAATATATTGTTCATTAGAGAATCAATGGTACTTAAGGATCAAGAAATAATTAGAGAGGTAAAACGGACATTTGACCTTGCTCTAATTATGAACTATTTGTGGAGGGTCAAATCATATGTAGTGATTAAATCAATGGACACTAAAAAATTTCAGATTGTATAAAAAACATCTACAATTTTGAGAGTGCAATCTTAAGTTTTTAGTGGAGTAACTTTAAGATTAAATATAGTGAATTATTTAATTAAAGAGTTTAATTAATAATTCCAATATTATTGGAGCTCAAAACTGTAGGTCCATCGGGTCCCCTTGATAGCTCATTTTACTATAAGAAACGTGTATATAGAATATTGTAATTGGACCGTCCAATTACAGGTGTTACATAAGTAACAAAAATTTGTGTTCACTTAGTATTTAAATAATATTGATTATTCAAATTATTTAATTATTAATTATGAATTAATAATTATTTAATTAATTTTATAAGATGTCTTGAATCCAATTCTTAGTGACTTTGGTATAAATTAATTATGAATTAATTTATTAAAAGTTACAAGTTCTATTTCAAAATATAATATGAATTGATTTTGAATTAATTATATTATATGGAGCAAAAGTTTAATTATAATAAGATTAGGGTCAATATTAATATTGATTAATTAAAACCCTAATTGTTTGCCTATAAAAGAAAAAGTTTCTTTTTTACATCTAGGTTTTTGGTTGTTGTTTATGTTCTTGAAAAAGAATAAGAGAAAAGAAAAAGAAGTTTTTTTTCAACAAATACAAAGAACAAGAATTTGTGTCTTTGTTCTTTGTATAACCAAAATCAAATACTCACCTCTTATAATCATTGATTTAATTTGATTTTTTTTAGAAAGAAATCAAAAAGTAAATGAGCACAATTCTATATAATTGTGTCCACTCACTTGTTTCTTGATTTCGAGATATATCAAGGAAGGCAAGGTGGTGAGCAATCCACAGAGATCAATACAGAAGGTAAAAATATAATTTTTATTTCTTTATATTATTTTTATTTCATTGTTTTATCAATCTTGGGTTCTTGAGTTTTTTTTTTAAAAATGGTTTTGAAACTCAATGTTCCGCAAAATTCTTATTTTTATGAAAAACAAATTGTTGATTTTTGTTTTTTCAATTCATCAATATATTCTAGAGAATAACTTATATATGCTTGATAAGAGATTTTGAATTCTTACCTTGAATTAAAGTTCACAGAAACCTCTAAATCCTAACATTGTTCTACTCAATTTGAAAGGAATCTCCAATAGGACCTCTTTTCTGTTCACAAGGTAAAAATCTATGCTTTTGATGTCAGTGTTTAATGATTCGTCATTATATTTCAATAATGGTTCTTCATTCCAAAAAGTAAAAAGTTGTATCAAATTTTTCTAGAAAAACTTAAGTTATATACTACCATTGTGCCTCCTCATTTTGTAATTCAAATTACAAATTGGTAACTGCTTAAGCAATCACTACACAGATGAAAACCTATCTAACCCATGTTGGTTAAATAACTTAAATTAGCTAATTAGCTGAAGGGATCAAATAAATTTGACCCATTTGGATATTTAAGGCCCAATATGTCTCATTGATAAGGGCCCCAAAATACTAACACCATCTGGTCTTTACTAAAGATTTTTTTTTTTTTTTTTATTGTGAGAGTAGATAATTCTTGAGTACCTCAATCATTAATGTCAGTAAACTTCTATTTATCTTGTAATTATTAAAAATAAAAAGAGAGAAGTGAACTTATCTATAATTTATTATGTATTAAAGTTGCTTATGATATAAATAAACTAATGAGTGATAAGTGTAATATTAGTGAATCTCAATTCCTTAATGTTGAGTTAACAAAATATCTTCTGTGTTCCATGGCCAATTCATTACGATTTAAATAACATGAGAAATGATTTAAAACAAAACAAAACAAAAACAAAAACAAAACAAAAGATGAGAAATAGTAAATTAAGTGGCCTGAATCCAGAGACGTAGCTAGCGTTCAATGCTAAAGTGGGCTAGATTTTTTTTTTTTTTAATCAAAACTCTATCCATGATGAATTTTTGAAATGCATGATTAGTTAATTGAAAAACAAAGCTACACTTAATGAAGAGCATAGTAATCCTTAATCATATTTCAAAATGCTTACATCATAACAATTTTATATGCGTATTTAAAATTATGGACTGTGTTCATTATTTGAATTATGATAAATATAAATCATATATAATGGATTAAAATAAAAATCGATAGAAATGATACTGATGAGTTAATATCATTAAAAGCACCAAAAAGATATAAAAACTTAAACAATATAATAATCACAATTTACACCACAAGAATTTTACAAGACTATCAACCCAAGATCTAATTCTTAATCAAGATAAATATTAATTACTAAATTCTCGGTTTTAACTCTAAGACAATTTGTAACCAAAGACTGAAAACAGCAAACGTACTTTATTTTCATAATTGATCATATTTTATAACTTAGATATGCTTGATAAGAGATTTTCAATAAAACTATACATTATGTAGTTAATTTATTTTTCAGCACATATAATAAAATTGTATACAATAATATAAAAGTTGAGTACAATTTTCAAAAATAAAGGGTATTTGATTTGAAGAAAAGGATATAGAAATAAATGTTATTTTAATAAATTTAATTTAAAAAAATTCATGCCTCTTACCAAATTGTTTAAAAATTTTGCTAAAATAACTTTTAAAGATTGAGCTAGCGTAGGCTTGAGCTTGCCCTAGCCCATTCAATGCTACATTCTTGCTTGAATCATATTATATGTCTAAATTATACATGGAGACCGAATTTAGACAATGCAAAGTCAAATCATATCTAGATTTAATCAATTTCGTTGACGCCCTAATCAATACTTTCTAGTAAGCTAGTTGTATAACGTAAAGAATGTGATTCCAAGTCAATTATTCATTTGACATATCTTTTAGGACAAATTAATGTAATAATTACCTCTCTCGCTTTTCTACACTTTCTCATATTTTGTCTATTTATTAATTTGGCCCATCTTGTAATACAAATTAACGCGATAATCATGATAATCATGTAATGACAATGGAATTGCATTGTTTAGGGAATATGCTTCGTATAAACTTGTCTTCCAAAAATTATTATGTAAATTATTAAAACTCAAAGCATAAGGCATAATAAAAATAAAGTAGAACACAATAAATTCATGTGATTCAGCATAACACCTATGTCCATGGAATAAATTTAAAAATATATATATTTAAAAAAAAAATACTATGACTAATGGAGAAAACAAAAGAGTGTTAAAATATCACAAAGTTCAAATCCCTATTACACTAATTCTCTAACAAGAACAAAAAACACGACCCTAAAGAAAGTAGGATTTTATATAGATATATATAATTATGTCAAATATCTATCGGAACTAATTGAGATAAGACTCTAACGCATAATATGGAATACTGCTACCATAAAGCGAGAGAATGTTACCCGCTCGAAGTGGAAAAATTGCACACATTTATAAGCTATGTTAATGCTTAAACCTTGTCCATCTACTTTCTAGTAAGCAAAACAGGTAGGGATGGCACAGTGGTGCCATGCCACTTGGGAGCAAGTAGGATCATATATGAATGTATCAAATAAGGACTTCTATGGACTAATCAACAAAAACCACATATATGACTAATTTAAACCACATATTAAAGTTGCTTACTTTTCTTAAATTGATAAAATCTAAAACCTCGCTTTCAAAAAAAAAAAAAAAAAAGAAATAATAATAAAATCTAAAAGCTCTCTTGTAACAAAAGGTCTTTTTATGGGGAAACAAAAAATCCTCATCTATTTACTAATAAGACTATATTCTATAGTATTTCAAAAAAAAAAAAAAAACAAATATATTCTATAGATAATTAATTATGTTAAAATTGATATAAATATTCTTTGAAATATTAAAATCTCACTTAAAGTATCATTAGATTTACTAGAAATTCTTTTTTTACAATAAAAGGTCTCTGTTTATTGTTTAAATCCAACTACTTTGTATATAATTAGGTTGAACATCTTATTAATTCTATTTTTAAATTTAATTTGATGAAGGGTGCACCCATTCCTTTTTGGTACAATTTGTTGAAATAACACTTTCCTTTTTCTATTTTTCTATTTCTTTTTTCTATATTTAAGAGGGTGTATTCATTTTAGTGTTTATTGGAGTTTGATAGACTTTTTTTAAATGATAAATTTTGATGGAATTAATGGATTTCATAGACCCCATATAGATTTTTGTTAAAATTCTTTATGAAATCCAATGAAATTTGTGAAAATAAGGACAAGATTTGTTGAAGTTTATGAGTTTGCAAGAACATCAATTCCTTGTACAATCTGTTACCTAAGTTAATTCAATCCACTTGAAACTGTATTACATTGGTTTCAGATTTTTATATGCTTGAAATGGACATTACATAAATTTTTTAAGCTTGAACTTTAAAATTAGGGCTTGGTGATCAAATTTTAAAATTGAATTGATTTGGATTAAGTGATTTTCTAACAATGTCTTAAATTTATGTATCTATCCAATTAGATACTCTATGGATACATTTCGAATAATAGTCCAAGTAAAAATTTTATTAATGGAAATATTGGAAGTAGAACTTCTAGGATTAGTACTTTCAGAAAAATTATTGATCATTTTGTTATTTAATTTAGAAAGAGCTTTTATATATTACAGTATATAAATGTTTAAGTTTATTTCTCCTATGCTAGCTGAACTATGTAATAGTGAACAAATTAAAGAAGCATATGTTATTTCCCTTTTCATTTCTTCCATATTCTAATAAAATAGCATCTTTCTTTAAAAATAAAATAAAATAACAACTAATATTCAATCTAGAGTTTCTTGGAGTTTGATGAAATTTTTATTTAATGATTGATTTTGATGGAATTCACAAGTTCTATAGACTTTACATTGATTTTATTAGAATTATTTAAGAAATCCAATGAAATTTTTAGGACCATGGTTAGATTTGTTATAAACTTTTTTCTTCATAAAAATCAATTTAAAACCTATCCAAATCTATTACTTAAATGAAATTTATGATGTAAATGACTTTTTGAATATATATAGATTTTATTGGATTCTATATAAATAATAAATCTAAATTGAATACACCTAAATTTAATGGATTTCATATAAATATGGATTAAATACACCTATATTTCAGTGTAATTCAATCAAATATGATCTGAATACATCCAAACTTTTAAGTTTTCTAGATTTCAATAATCTCCGGATTGAAGACACCCCAAAGTATTATTCCATATTCACATTTTGATTGTTACTTGGACCACGTCTAGACTAAGTTGATGAATGAAGCCACAACCACCAAGCCCACTACGTACCTAAGCAAGCCCAAAATTGGTTGGGTCAGTACATGTATTGCCCATGGCCCAGTCTGTGCATTCAACTAAAACAAATCAAATCAAACACCAAATAGTTTATGGACCTTATTGGGCTAAGTGATTGGGCCCATTGTTCTAGTGCTGCTAGAATTTGATAGGTAAGAATCATGTTAGGCTTGGCACTAATATAGGTCCAATGGAAAAAAAAAAAAAAAAAAACAAAAACAAATTCACGAAAAAAATAAATAAAATTTATCTGGAATTTGATACTTACCACCTTTTGATTGCAGAGGTGAGTCAGAAGAAAATATAGGATGCATCCAATTCAACTTGTTAATACTTAATATTTAATGTAATACACGTGAACTCATTATATTTCTACAAATGACATTAGTAAACTATCAAAATCTCGAATTATAATTATACCATATGAAATTTGATTATCTTATTAGTTGGGTAAGATTATTTATCAATAACAATCATTAGATATTTTTCAACAATCACCTTTATAGCCAATCTAAAAGTTGTTATTGATCAGTAACCTTATTCAATCAATAAATTAGTCAAACTCATATGTATAACATAATATATATATATATATATATATCAAATTAAAATTTTATAAGTATAATATGTAGTCACGTTCAACTTATTGTCCATAACTTCTAATTATATCCAAATAAAATGAAAAGAGAAATGTGCTATGGAGAAATATGTGTTATGAAATCATTGAATGATGGTGGCGGTTTTCCAAATAAATGAACATGCGTCAAATTTATAATCTCTTACTTTTAATTGTCTCTTAAAATTATAATGACCTTTTGAAACCTGATTTGATCAGATGTATTGTATTGGATACTAACATGTAACTATAAAGTTTATAATGCACCTTATAATTCATTCTCTGCATAAAAAGATGAGATGGTCTTCATCTTTCTTGGCACGAGAGGATGGACAATTATTCCAGTCTTTTGAAGTGAGACTAACAATACTCTTCCAGATCTCTATCTTGAATCCAGAAGAATCCTGTGACATGCGATAAAATTGTATATGGTTCTAAAAGTTTCTAATTGAAATCATTTTTAAATCTAACAGTGCGTAGGGTGGTTTAATAAAAATTTGGGCAATATAACGACTATATATTCAATAACTCCACCTTATAATAAATAAAATATACACTTCTAAAATATTTAAAATCTCAACTACTTAGAACCTCTAGTTCCTTTTCCAAATCTTATTTCAACACAAGTAGCATCATCTAATATATATATATATATATATAGAAAGTAAACTAGCTTTCATATATAAACATAACGATAAAATATATTTATATCATTTGCAGTCTCGAAAACAAAAACAAGAGCAAACTAACGAGAAATCAAATATTTTATAACAGTATGGTATAAGGAAACACACGCAAGACTAGATGCCATGAACTATACGAAATACATATACAACATCAAAATATGATTTCTTGCATCATTTGATCGAATGGCCCACTTCTTCATTTTCAGGGATTTCTTTCGAGACTTGACACTTATCTGGAAAATGGTTTTAATAACATTAAAGGATGAATGCTAACGCCCATTGAGTGCATGTAACTTTTAAAAACTAAATAAATCATTTTCGATAGTAATAAACAAAACATAATGCTGGTAAGAAAGATAAAATCTCAATTATTCATATTCATTCATATCTAAAAGTAATATTGAATTTACATCTGTATCATTTCATATTATAATAAACTAAAAACGTCTGTATGGATCATTTTTGCGCACTTATAAAATCTCAATCTACACTAATCTAGTACCCAAGAAAATCTATCATACGTGGTGGAGACACTCAACACACACATACAACGAGGGATAACAACTGTCATACATGTGTTGGGCGACTTAATGATTCTAAACATCTGCTACACACGTGTTGGGCGACTCTTTAGGAGTTATACACGTGTAGCTTGTTGACCGTTAAAGGGAATGATACAATCTTGGTGTTCTAAAAATTTCATTTAAATTGTTTTTCAAATCTCAATATAATTTTCGTATATGAATTACAAATTCTATTTCTGGATATACATATAAACATAATAAATATTTTTTTCAAATATGTAAACAATACTTAGATAATTCTTAAAACTTTTCATGTAGTAACTCAACTAGACAACAATAATTTCTTATAGAAATTTCGAATACATAAAATTACATATTTATACAATTAAATTCTAATTTCAACACATATAGCAAAATTTATAATTCAAAGGATAAATTAACTAAACAAATCATTTACTTGAAATAAATAATAAATTTGAAATTTAAATAAACATAGTCAATCAATTGAATATAAAATAAAACTATCCACTCATTAGGTTGATTTCAAGCTTTATTTAGAACCACTAACACCCTTGTTCTCCTTGGACTCTTCCCCACCAAAAACAAAAACACAAGATCTTATTTAGAACTTATCAAATCCAACCAAAAATTGAATCCAAACTAAATTATTGCACACCAATTCAATCCTACGAGCAGCCCCAATTTATCTTTTCTTGTTTTTCCTTCCTTTTCTACCCGTGAATGCCTTTTGTTTTGTATATATTTTTTTCTTCTACTGCAGCTTGGCTTTGGTGTGTGTGTGTGTGTGGGTTTGTTTTGACTAACTAAACCTATTTATGTGTGTTGCAACCGACTCACCCTTTGTCATCTCTTCATGTAACCTTTTAATGGTAAAAAATGAGACACTTGGCTCTTCTTATCACTTCAACCTTTCTTCTTTTCATTTTTCTCAAATGTTCTTATCTCTAATTCTTTAAATTGCTTTGGTTTTGTATTTGAGTTATGGACCGGCCCTACTCTCTCTCATTTCATTCCATTTTACCTTTTTTTTTTCCCCATAATTGTTTGTTAAGTTATTCTTATCACTTCAATTGGGCTCTTTCAAATTGAATTTCTAATTGAGTCCCTTGACTTATCTATTTGAACCTCATTTATGCTTTATTTAAAATTAAATAGATACTTCTAGATCTAATTGGATTCGGACGTTACAGGGACCCACCCATTCCCATCATATTCCCAAAAAACAAAACCTATGTTATTAAATTAAATTATTATTGTCACTAAAAAGTATGCTGTCAAGATTTTTTTAAAACCTTTCTCAAAGAAAAAAGTTTTTCTAAAAAAAAAAAAACAACTCAAATATAAAAATTAAAAATTTATTTGGGTAATGTGTTATATAGATATATATATTTATTTATTTATTTATATTACGCGTCAAAAAACTGTATGGATCTATTGATATGGATCACCTATAGTGCGGTCCGGATGATTACTCTTACAACGAGAAGATGACAACTTCTACCAAAAGGAGACTCACAACTCACACATTGTCTAATAATACAACTCGGATGACTACTTCCATAACAAATAGAGGGTAACTTCTATTAAGAGAGAACCTATAACTCACATTTTGTGTTTTAAAGGATGAAAGTAATACTTAAACTCTTGACCTCTTAGAGTCAAGATGGGTGCTTAATTACTTCTACTAAATGTTGGTGTGTTCCTCATCATGAAAATATGAAGGTGGTTGTTTCGTGAAAAGTATGTATTTAATCTTGATTGTTCTTGATAGATATCTAATTCATTTAATATCAACCTTTTTTGAAAGGAAGAAACTAGTAAAATAAATGAGGGCCATCAAGACATGGGCCTCTAAGAGTAAAGGGTTCTATCCTTAAGTCCCATAACAATTGTTGGTAGTTTCCCCCTACTACATGTGGGTTGTCTTCTCCCGTGTGGGAGTCGATCATCTGGCAGCGGCCCACGTCATATTGCAGCTGGTCCTGGCTGCACCCTAGAATGGTCTCTGTAATTAAAAAAAAAAAAGGGCCATGACTTTGATCAGACCTCTTTATGTGTCTTTATCATTTTCTTTTTTTTTTTCCCCCACAAAGCGGAAATATAATTGATCACTAAATAACGAATCCTATATTCTTATCTAGAAAGAAAATAAAGTAATTGGTGTGTGTAAGGTGGGGTGGCATAGTGGTAGCCACCCCACACTCATGCCTTGTTCCAAGGTCACAGGTTCGAATAGATAGTGTGTCCCACTAATAATATGTGGGCAATTTTTAGGTTTCTTCCTCCCATTTGGGAGCCTTTGTCCCCTCCCACTTCTAGGAGTTGTAGTTCGAGGTCGCGTCTTAGTACTCTAGTTAAGAGAGTCCAACAGATGATTACTGTACGTGTAATATATACTTGTAATTTGTTAAAATAAATAAATAAAATAATTGGTATAGCTAAAGTAATGTCTTTTGCACATCTCTTAGTTTGTATAGTCCACAACTTTTATTTCATATTTATGGTGGAGCCTGCCAGTCCCTCTACATGCATTTTACGATATATTGAATTTATTTTTTTATATAAAAATTTTACTTTTATCCAAAAATAAATGTTATTCATTCTTTAAACTCAAACAAAACTTCAATCACATTTTTAACTCTTTTCAGCTCTTTGTAACATCTTGCATACAATATTATGTGTGAAATATTTTATGTACGTGAGAAAACATTTTACGTGTAATATTACACATAAAATATTCACTTACGAAAAGTGGACAAAAACGAGTAAAGTTTTGTTAAGAATTAAAAAAAATAATAACTTTATATTTTTGTAACCAAAGATGAATTTTTACTTTTTCACGGATAACTTTTTCAAATTTTCACTTTAACAAATATATGTTAAGTCATGTGTGTTTGATTTTAAAACATCTCAATAGATCCTTAACCAGCTCAACGTTAGATTACAAATGAAGAAATGCTATGGTCCGCTTTCTCCAAATGTTGAGTCTTTACTTTTATATTTTATAATTAAAGTACTTGTGTGCCAATAGAGAAGACAAAAAGGTTTTAATCACTTGTTGTGACTTAAAGTGATAAATAATACACTTCTTATTTAGGCAAATTAGTAAGATTTTTATAATTAATGAACATGTCTAGTGTATTAGTTGCAATTTAGCTGTGAATTTTAAAAAAGAAATTAAATATAATTAAGAGTAACATCAACTTATGTGGGTTTTTTTCTATTTAACCATCTCAACCTTTTTTTAAACTATTATTTCTTCTATTAATGGTTAAGCAATTAATTAATTTATTAAAAATACCTAATAAGCTATTAAATATAATTAATTTATGATATGTTGCTTGTCACATGTCAATTCTAGGGGTGGTGCGGTTTTATGTTGAACCAAACCTGGAAAAAAAAAAAAAATTGGTTCCTAATATATATTAAGTGACTTCGGAATGATTTGGTTTAGTTTAATTAAATCGGTTAATTAAATTGGTTCCTAAACATTTTAATATAAGTTAGAAAAATAAAATGAATAAACGCTAGAGATACTTGATGTTGTAGTGAAAGATTAAAAAGTTGAATGTCCATTTTGTCATTGATAGAAAAAAACTTGAAAGCATCAAGATACATAAGCATCTTTGACTGTAATTTTGTTATGAAATAAAATTTATTACGTAGTAAAATTTGTTACATACCAAAATTGAGATAGAAAATGTACAGTACATTCCTTAATGTTCACAAACGAGAATGCCACACACCAACCATGAGGTGTAAAATGACCTTAGTATCTCTAAGGTCACGTCTTATAACATGAGGTCTATGACACGACCCGACCCGAATACCTCTAACTCTAATCCGGTAGGTCACGCCGGGCACCCCAACGGATCCCTCTCAGACCCGACTCGTCGGGCTAAGCGAAACCCGTGGAGCGAACCCTAAACTCTCTGATACTTTCTGAAACATCGTTGGGTTGGTTTTCTTTAAAAACTGAAAACGCGTAAAAAATTTTTATTTTTATTTTTAAATTCATTTTCAAAATTCATTTTTCTAATAAAATTTCGGCAGCATAACGTCTACATTTTTGACGTTCCAGAAAACCTATTTACAGAAAAACAACACTTCGACTAAAATTTATTACCAACCCAACTTCTGGTTGCCCGTAGGCCTCAATCATGCATTTGATTTAAAAATCAACTCAATAATTTCCAAACACAATTTAATAAACCACATTTAAATCAAAAGAAACTTAAAAACAGTTATGAGCGAATAATTACAAATCCTTTATACACTTTCAAAAGAGATTTACATGAAAATAACTTATGCAAAGTCAATTGCTCAAAATATCATCGTGTTGCGCTAGCTTGCCCGCTAGAGGTGACGTTACTGCTCGGCTACCTGCTGAGAGTACCTGAGGAGGTTTTTATATATAAAACAGAAAATAATTAGCTAAAAGCTCAGTGAGTGATAATTTATCTTTTCTTTGAAAATCTGATTGTCAAAACGTCCTCCTCTGAAAACGTTTGAAAACTATTCTTTATTTCTAAAGCGTTTCAAACTTAAATCTCTTAAAACTCAATTTTAACAAGAGAATTTATATATAAACATAGGCTTGCTTTTAAATTCAAAACTTATAACTGTAAATCATAAATAACTGGAATAATAATTTTTAAAACTTCTTTTCTCTCAAATCTGTTTTTCTTTTTAATGCTGTTTCTTGATATCTATTAAAATCACCATAGTATCCCTAAATCTGTACTCTTGCGGCTATGTGCGAAATTGCCCAGCGCTAACCATAGCTCATGAAACACTACCCCACATCAGTAATGGCGACTCGACTGACAGACTCAGACACTTATCCCCCCAGGTTAGTGACTTAGCCCTACCCAGGACTGTGCCAACTGATGTAAGATAGACCGGCCAGGTCTAAACTGATCTGTAATCTCTGAGGGTGTACTTATGGGTTTGAAATTACTTTTCTTTTTGCTCTAACTTTCTGGTGCAAAAACACAAATCTCTTTTCTGAGTGCGTAAAACACTAAAATCTGATTTCTGAGTGCAATAAGCATTAAAACTCATTTTCTAAATTCAAACTTGAAAACTTAGTTTCTGAAATTTCATTTCAACAACTTTATATATATGCATGTAAAATCACATTCTCATTTCAAGCTAATACTCATGCATATATCAATGCATTTAAAATAAAATCAAATAAGCAATTACTTAACAAATCAAATTTAATAATTTGAGATACTTTAAAATCTTTAAAATAAAACTCACTCACAAAACTGATGACTGGAAATGGTACGTGTGGAGCCCCTACTCCTCTCGTCTCTATCCTTGAGCGTCCTTGTCACCTACATAACATATGGAAACGTAAATTTTCGTTCACGTCACTTCTGGAAACTCGAAATTACACAATCGCCCCTATACGACCCTTTTTTACTTGTAACTCTCCATTTTGATTTCTAATCTTAATCTTTCGCTTTTAATAGCTTCAATACTCCTAATTAAACTCATTAGGGTCGTCCAAACACTCAACGGATGCCATAAGGGTCAATTTACGAAATTGCCCTTCAACTAGTTTATTGTGCGATTTAGTTTCTTTATAACTCTTTAATATTTTCTTAGTTTCCTAAGCTCCCAATAAACATCAATTAACTTATTTTTCAACTTATTTTCACTCCAAATCAACCAATAACCAAATCATAATAAAATCCACATCAAAACCAACTTAAATCACCAATAAAATTATCAACACAAGTCAAATTTCGAATTAAATAATTTACCCCCTTCTCTCTCTGCGAAACCACCCTCTTTCTCTTCGCTTGGACTTCGTTTTGGGACTGTTTTGAGCTGATTTTCCTCCTTCTTCTTCTCCTCCGCGCGATCTCTCTCTCCCCAGCTCGATCTACCCGTTTCTAATTCGATTCTGCGCGGTTTGGTTCATCCTCAGTTCTGCTCTTTTTCAGGTTGGATTGGCATCGGTTTTGTAGGCGAATCAGCTAGCTCAGTGTCAGAATCAGCTGAAGATCGAGATGGCAGTTCGTCACCATTCTCTTTCACTCTCTACCTCGCATGATCTATTACAGTTCTGGTGGAGCTCGGCTGGTCGATCGGTGAGCTAGATTTGACGGGCTCTCGGCTAGACAAGCTAGATCGGTGTCGAGGTAGTTGATTCTGCAGGTCGGCGCAGCTCGAACGAGACGACAGCTCCTCGTCGTCGTCGTTGACAGCGGTCTGGTCTGGTTTCGCGTCAACGACAAATCGAGTCTGCGTTAGTTCTGGTTCACGACGAGTCTTGGTCTGGTCGGCAGTGATTGGTCGAACAGTAGCTTTTTCTTCTTCCTTCTTCTCTTCTTCTTCTTTCTTCTTCTCTTCTTCTTTTCTCTTCTTCTCTTTCTCTTTTGGTTCGGCGAAGCTCACTGAGTTGATTTTTATGAGTCAACCAACTCTTTGACTTTTATTTTCCTCCCCAAACAAATCTAAAAATGACGGTCACGTCCTGATAAAATTGCGGTCTCCTCCTTTAGCTTTGAGCTTAATCTTACTTTGACCACAATTATTAAAATTTATCTTCAATTTAGTCCCTTATCACCTTAAATATTTACTTGATTTCATTCGCCATTTTATCTTTTCGTTTAATCTCCAATCGAATCGAAATCGATTTCTATGGGTTCCATATATCCTTAGGCACTTCCATGAACCATTTAGGGTCTCCAATAATTTTTTAGGGAATGTTTTAGGGAAATCCATAAAACCAAATTCGAGGGCTTATAGTCTAATTCTCCCACTTTCTGATGTGCCTCTCACTCACATCACAAGTCAACTACTCACAATCACAACCCCATATAATATTAGTTACAAATTAATTAATTAATTAAAATTAAAATTAAAATTAATTACACGCTTAGAGATCTATCATTGATTCAGATTTGTTTGAATTAAATATTATTTTTTATGTTAATATCAAATTTAAAGGATAAATTTACTTTTAGTCTAACTAAAAAAGAAAATTTCATTTTTAATATGAAAAGAAAAGTTATTCATCTTCATTTCCAAACGAAATCATTTTTAACATTTTTCAACCATTTGAAATGTTTGATGTACAACTTTGCATATAAAATATTTCACATACGTGAAATGTTCTTATCAAGAAATATTTCATGTACAATATCGCACACAAAATATTTTCATCAGAAAGTTTTTCATTTGCAATATTTTCATAAGGAAACATTTCATGTACATGAAATATTTTCACCAGAAAATTTTATATAGATGAGAACATTTCATGTGCAATATTTCACGTGAAATGTTCACTTATATGAAATTGACAAAAATAAATGAAATTTTGCTTGAAGTTAAGTGAATAACTTTAATTTTTAGGCCAAAAACAGATTTGTACTATTCTAA
Source organism: Nephelium lappaceum (assembly GCA_021234005.1). Classification (NCBI taxonomy): domain Eukaryota; kingdom Viridiplantae; phylum Streptophyta; class Magnoliopsida; order Sapindales; family Sapindaceae; genus Nephelium; species Nephelium lappaceum. Next base: position 7,884,139 of record CM037996.1, read on the forward strand.
TGGGCTATTTTTTCTAATTTTCACTAAATATATTTTTATCTACAACAAAGTGTTTTTATCTGATGGTTTGAAAATTTGTCAAAACATGTGTTGAAACATAAGAGCAGGGGTTGATGGCCCTAACCCACATATCATTCACACATTAAATGAGCCCGAAATTCAGCCATCTCACTAAAGTAGTAACCTACCAATTTTTTTAATGATGGAGAGCATTTCTTCCATTTTGCATCCTTTATAGGCTTATGGACTGTGAAAATGATAGTAGGGTAACCTCACTTGCTATTAGTGCTAAATTATCCAAATAAAATATTCTGCATTATCCAAATAAAATTATTTAAATAATATCATTGTATGAGTGCAAGATAGGCCCAATGAGAATTAGACACATCATCTTAACAAAGATAGAACACATGGCTTACGACGCAGACTTCAAGCGAAGGTGAAGTTTAGATGATACGCTAAATTGTACAATTAGCATAACTAGTCATCGAAGGAATGAAACTTGCCTGCACAACCAAAGAAGGTTTCAAATTTGGTGAATAAACAAGTCAACAGAAGGAATTCAAAGGCAGGGGATATGGACCTTCGAGAGAACTATTTTTGTATATATCATTGACAAATATTCAGCATGTAACGAATATCTATCAACACGAAAACAATTCAAGAAACAAGTGGCAACCACCATCGCATGCATCACGACACCTGGAAAGTATCCTTATAAAAGTTGAGTTAATGCATTATTAGTGAGTTAGTTAACCACCCTTATGTGCCTCTCTAACTATAGCAATTCTCTTAGAGAATACACACTCATTAAAATAATCACAAACAAAATCTTACTTAAGTATCGGAGGGTGCTCCTAAAGACAACCTTCAGGCTAGTGTTCAAAAAATCCCCGATTGTCGATGATTTTTCGCCAGTTAATTGTTGACCGACACCTACAAGTCTGATAACCCCTAGATTGGGGGTCCTGCTATCCAGAGGTGAGTACTAGGTCGAGTTAGCGATTTATCGGTCCAACTCGGCTCAGAACCAAAGAGCCCAACCAGCATACCCAGTCGGAAATCACCCCAAATACCACCCAAAAACCATGTTTTTTATCCAATAACCACCACAATACATAAAACTTATATTAAGAAAATAAAAAATAAAAATAAAAAGAGAGAAAATGGAGGAAGATAGCAAGAGAGGGGCTGGTGCGATGAAGTTGGGTTTTGTGTGGCAATGATGATGATCTGGTGAGGCACGATGCGATGATGATGATGATTTGGTTCCAGTGACTGGTAAGGCATAAGGTGAGGTGAGAGAGGAAGGTAAAACTATCATACCCTAACCCGAAAGTCAAGATATGAACTAACATACTAATAAATAATCACTAAAAATCCAAGAAAAATATTTTTATAAATAAATACAATTATAAAGTTCTTAACCAAAATAAATAAGTTCTTAAAAATATTCGAATGACATACAGGCTTATTTCCTAAGGAAGCAAGAACCACTGTTGAAATGTCAATCCATCCTATGCGCGATAAAAATCTCAGTCATCTGAAATCACAACACAATAAGTGAGTTTAGATACTCAGTAAACATACTAAATGGTTTTTTTTTTTTTTTTTTTTTTTGTACATAACATATATAAAACAAATATATATTTCGGAAATATTAAAAACTATAAATTTCATATTCATAATCAAATTTACCAAATCAAATACTTATCGAACATCATAATAAATTTTCTAGGTTCCCTTTATGCTTCACTACATAGTAGGACTTTTATAACACATAATAGAGTCAAAGTCACTCGTCAACAACTAATGTATATAGGGCAAATGCAAGTGAGGAATTAATTTTCGAAAACAGAACACTCATGCTCGAAGGTAAGAGTCAGACCATCGTTGTGATCATCAACGAGTCCTCCCACATGCACTGATTCATTGACACACGAATGTGAAGACTCATTACTCACCAGGGTACCTCGGAGACACTTCCCATATACTCACATACACACAACAAATCATATATCATATAGAGCTCACACATATAACAAAGGTGCCTACTAGTAGCAAAAAATAAAAATAAGCCTAGACAAATATTATTTAATGATACCATTTAATCACATATTTTCATAACACAATAAATTTCCAAAAATAATTTCCAAAACATACATTTTCTTGTGATTCCAGTTTTGAAAATAGTTTAGTATACTTACCTTTCAACAAATCCTAAGCAAATAAACTCTTCACAAATCAAACGATCCAAACTTTAGCCTAAATTAAAACAATCACACATAAATCAAACTCAAAATAGTGTTTTAGGACTGAAATTAGGGTTATCGAACATCCCTTTTAACTGAAAACCTAAAATTAGAGCTAACCAGCACTGCTTTGAAATTTGTGTAGTGTTCGATTTTTTATTTTTAGTAAATTTTAAACAATGTAAAAAATTATGAAAATTTCCATAAACATGCTACACATACATATCTCACACAATCAAAATTTTTGAAAATACCCTAACCAAATTTATTTTCTAAAATATTTTGGTCTGTCTTCCAGTGGACAGCTCAGGATATGCTTCAATTCGAAAATTTTTAAATATTCTATAGACCTCTATTTCACTTAAAATTTTGCAAAAGTAAAATAAATTATGTAAGAGTCTAAAATAAATTTTTATAGGAAAATAACACGAATAGATATTTTTAAAATATTTTTGTTTTCAAATTTACACATGTTGTTTGATACTAAATAGATTCAATACTTTGAATAAGAAAAATCATAACTTTTAAATACGATTTCAAAAATTATAAAAATTTACAAGTTAATACCTCATATGTTTATAAACAACTATTTAAAATTTGAGAATTTTCGGAGACAACTACTCACAATTATAACCCCATGTAATATTAGTTACAAATTAATTAATTAAAATATAAAAATAATAGACCTTTCCATATCTATCATTGATCTAGATTTGTTGAATTAAATATTATTTAATACGTTAATATTAAATTTAAAGGATAAATTTACTCTTAGTCTAACTAAAAAGAAAATTTCAATTTTAGTGCAAAAAGAAAAGTCATTCATCTTCATTTCCAAACGACAACATTTTTAACATTTTTAACATTTTTCAGCCCATATGAAGTATTTCACATATGTGAAATGTTCTTATCAGAAAATATGTCATGTACAACATCACACATAAAATATTTTCATCAGAAAATTTTTCATTTGTACTATTTTCACAAGGAAACATTTCACGTGGATGAAATTATTTCAGGTCTATAAAATATTTTAACCAGAAAATATTTATATAGATGAGAACATTCCATGTGCAACATTTCACGTGAAATGTTCACTTATATGAAATTAACAAAAATAATTGAAATTTTGTTTGAAGTTAAGTGAATAACTTAAGTTTTTAGGCCAAAAACAAACTTTTACTATTCTAATGGGTCATTTTTTTAAATTTTCACTAAAATATTTTCATCTATGACAAAATGTTTTTACCTGATGATTTGAAAATTTGTCAAAGCATGTGTTGAAACATAAGAGTGAGGGTTGATGACCCTAACCCACATATCTTAAATCAGCCCTAAATTCAGCCATCTCACTAAAGTAGTAACCTACCATTTTTTTTTAATGACGGAGAGCATTTCTTTCATTTTGCATCCTTTATAGGCTTATTGAGTGTGAATATGGTAGTAGAGTAACCTCACTAGCTATTAGTGCTAAATTATCCAAATAAAATATGTTGCATTATCCAAATAAAATTATTTAAATAATATCATTGTATGGGTGCAAGAAAGGCCCGATGAGGAGTAGACACATCGGTGTAACAAAGACAGGACACATGGCTTACGATGCAAATTTTAAGCAAAGGTGAAGTTTAGATGATATGCTAAATTGTACAATTAGCATAACCAATCATCAAAGGCAAGATACTTGCCTTCGTAACCAAAGAAAGTCTCAAACTTGGTGAATAAACAAGTCAGCTGAAGGAATTCAAAGGCACGTCATATCGACCTTCGAGAGAACTAGTCTAGTATATTAATGACAAATGTCCAGCATGCATCGAATATCTGTTAACACGAAAATAATTCAAGCGACAAGTGGCAAACGCTATCACAATCATCACAACACATGGAAAGTAAGTTAGTTAGTTCTTAAAGAATATACAATCATTAAAATAATCACAAACAAATCTCGACTTAAGCATCGGAGGGTACTCCTGGAGACAACCTCCGGGCCATCTTGACGAGAGTTTTAATTTGTTTTGTAAGTGGAGTTATGACAAGTAATTGTCCTATCGAAGGAAATGGTTATCCAGAGGAATTGAAAATCTTTGCATGACAATTTAGGGTGTAGCAACCATTAGTTGAATTATAGTATAAAATTAATTATATAATCAGGGACAGATTCAGCACCAGTGTAGGCTACAATAATTTTCCTTGAGTAAATCTCATGAAAGGTAATCAATTAAGAAACAAAGCTATATTTAATGAGAAGGGACATAGTGAGTCTTAAGTCTTAACCATAAAAACAAGTGCATTTTTTTAAAATAAACACATCAACAACCAAAAGAGCATTATGCTTTTGCCAAAAGAAAATCAAAATTTACTTTGTTTGTCATATGTTTGAATAAATCCTTGAATGATGCAGTATTACTGATGAATTAATGTAATCTATTGGTAAGTAAAATATTATCGAAATTGTTGTTCAAATGATGTAGTAAGTAGTAAGGTAGTTCATAACTATCCTGTAAGATGTAGAATGATTTGTAAGAAATTGGAATTTGAAAAAAAAAATGAAACATTAGGCATTAACAAAGTAGAAATATTTTTGTGGCCCAATAAATAAACTTATTAATTTCTAGTATCAAACAAAACTTCATTCATTTATGTCCATTTCACATAAGTGAATAGTTCACAAGTAATATTGTACATAAAAGATTTCACCTATATAAAATGTTTCTTGATGGAAACATTTCACGTACATAAATATTTCATATGTAATGTTATACAAGAAATGCTTCAAAGGGTTGAAATTAATAAAAAAAAAAAAAACAAAAACAATTATAGTTCATTTTAGACTAAATGCGAATCATTTTTATTTTTAAATGAAGCATAAAAGAGAAATAATATAATAATCTTAACCATCCATTATTTATTATGGTGGTATGTCATGAGATTATAAAAAGCTTTAAGATAGGATCCTAGCTCATTTTTGACACATATTTTGCCTACATTCATCTTCTATAGATAATTATTAGTTTTTATTAGTTTTTGACTTGAAGTAAGATAGTGTATAATCTAAGTAAATTCATAAATATGAGTTACTGGCATATAATATACATATCACTAACAAATTTTGTTTTCTTTTGTTAATTTCCTTATGAGCACTAGAAGCAGCTATTGCATTTTACACGACCGATCAAGTACATATAAATTTATTTTAATCATCAATGAAGAGAATTTTTCTATCTTCATATTTATATTTAATTAATAAATATAGATCGAGATATTATGTGCAACTAACAATTTTCTTTTTTCTTTTATATATATATATTGGTGGGTCCACGTAGTTTTCTCAAAATGATATATAGTCTATTTTGAAAATTTCTCATGATTATTTTTGTTTGAGAGTCATCAACTTGAATCAAAATTTAATTTCAATAAATATTTGTTTTAGAGGGAATTGCAAATTAGGTACTCAGCTGAAAAATATGTTCAAATGGAGTAAATGTTTTACTTTTATTACAAATAACTCATCCGCCGTTAGCGTATCTCCGTTAGAGTTAACTAGCTGAGGGACAAAGTTGTCTTTTGATCTTATTTATCTTATTTTTTATTTTTCTTTTAAAATAAATTAAAATAAATCTCAAGATAGATGGTGCAAATTAATTTGAAAAAAAAAATAAAAAATTAGATAAAAATTAAAAAATTAAACATTTTTTTTTTATCAAATTTCTACTGTCCTTTTTAAGATGAATAGTGAAAATTCATGTGAAAAAAATTTAAAAAAGAATTAAAAAATTAATTAAAAATAAAAAAAAAAAACTAATTCCTAAACCGTAAGATAAAACCAATCTTCATTGCTCAATCTCATCTCATCTCTCTGTCGTAGCTCTCCTTACTCTACTCTCTCTGCCATTGCCATCTTTCTTTTCATTCTGTCTCACATCAACATATAGGTTCATTTTCATCGTCGTCGCACTTCATCCCTCAATTTCCTTCTTTTCCTTCATCTTCATCACCACCGCTCTTCATTTAGGTTCGAACCCAGATTAACGTTCACTTGGGTTGTCGAACCTAAATGAAAGTTCATCTAGGTTTTAGATGAAGATTTTTTCTATCTAAAATATGCTGATTTTTTATTTTTTTTTAATCTTTGTGGGTTTGATGATTTTTGATGTGTTTAATGATTGGTGATGTTGGTTTTGACGATTGATGATGATTTTGGTTTTCAATTTTTTTTTCAGTCTCAGTGGATTTGATTATTGATGATATTGGGTTTAATGATCAATGGTATTGGTTTTGATGATTGATGACGATTTTAGGGCGTTCCTCTATTTTTTGGGTTTTATGATTGATGATAGATTTCATCTGGAATTCTTTTTTTTTTTTTTCAATTTTTGTTGTTGATTTTTTTTTTTCAATTTTTGTTGTTAAAGATGATTGAGTTAATGATTAATGATTTTGAGGTTTAAGATTTTTTTCCCCCTTAAGTTCTAGAAGATGATTGAGTTGTTGATTGATAATTTTGAGGTTGAAGATGGGTTGAAGATGATTTTTTTTTTTTTTAATCTCAATTTTTTTTTTTTGTTTTTGGTTATGGAGATTGGATCTCCACCATCCATCTATGACCAGTTGATAGATGGATGATAGAGATTCAATTTGGAAACAGATAGACGAGCGATGAGATTGGATCTAGATTTTTTTTCCAAATTTTTTCATTTTTAATTATTTTGTAAATTTATTTTACATTTTTTAAATTTTTAATTTTTTAGTTTTCTTTTTGAATTATTTTAAATTATTTCCAAATTTGCTTTTATAATTTTTTTTTTGTATTTTCAATATTTTGTTCAGTCAACTGGGTCAAAACAGTCACCCAAGGGCACTTTGATCTTGTATCCATATTTATACTGTTAACTGTCAAATATAACGGAGATTGGCTAACGATGAGAGGGTTAATTATAATAAAACAAAAAAGTTTGCTTTGTCTAAATATAGTTTCAAACTAAGTAGTTAAATTATAATTGGAATGTGTCACTTGGTGTATGTTTTTCCTCAAAGAATTTTTTTTTTTTTTGGAAAAACAGACACATTTTATTCAAGAAACATTTACAAGTATAATATTTAATATACAATCTGAAACATAATAAACTCAAGATTAACTAAAATTATTTCTGAAAACCAAGATTACAAGCCTATAAGCCGTCTCATTATCCTTTCTAGGAGTAAATTGACACTTAATATTGTCCAATACAAATAATATTGAAGAAATATCTTTAATAAAAAAGCCTTTCGGAGCTGAATAATTCTAGATCTAAATTGTTAAGATAAACAATCAAGTGCCTATTTTCATAACTTGAGATTTCAAGTTATGAACAAAAACAAATTTCAAACCTTCTCAGTCTGCCATCCATTCAGCAAAAAACATAGTACCCATTGTTGCATCCACGTTCAATTTAAGGAGCCTGCCAGTAAAGGAGCCTCAACATAGTTGGCATAAAGCGAGGAGCAACGGAGATCAAACAGCATCTCTTATTTCTTTATGATAAATAGCTGTCAGATACATGCATCATTGCTTGCGTCCGAGACCCATGTGACCATGTCACCCCCACAATCAATAATTCAAAAGGACTCACAAGCAATGGTAAATAGGGGATGATTCGTCAACTCTTACGCCACCTGTCTCAAACTATTAATTGTTGTCCACCCATGAACAGTGTCCCACTCCATGCCACCCATTCACGTACCAAAATTATATATCACTGTTTTCTTTTCATATAATAAATATTTATACATCTTTTCTATATACACAGTTTCCTTTCCCTGTCTCATACCACCAATTATTGTCCTCCTCATGGTCTCCACCAATCACTTAGTTAGCGATTATTGTCCTCCGTCCAATCAATTATGACAGACCACGTGAACTGTCCCCATTCCGTGTGTAATTTAACTGGCATATCATGTCACCTAGCTTATCAAGACTGCATTGGTTTATTGAACTTTAAAAAATATCCAACTACAATATATTAAATCTCATCACATCACCACGCTCTCTGTATTCATAACCATATTCCTAGTTATACTCATTCTCAATCACTCTTTACGTTTGACGTTTTTGGCCAAACAATTATTTAATGATTTATCTACATTTTCATCTTTTTTATAGTGACCTGTTTATATTTTATAAAGGCCAAGATTTTCATTTCAATTTCAAATAAATTTTAAGGGCGTGGAATTTTGTCACTTTATCAACCCTCTTCCCCTTTTTATATATAGTTGATAGAAATCCGTGGCAAAGGAAATATTTTTGGAGTCCATCTTACTTCCTGGCAAGTTCATTAAAAAAATAAAAAAATAAATCTTCTAAATCTTCTGGGTTACACTTTATGCCACCAAGGTCATTGTTTCTTGGAAAAAATGAACCAAAGTACCAAGTACTTTGCTAGGATGCTGTCAAACAACTCTTGTTTCAGAGAAATCCAATTTAATTATATTTTTGTATAATCATACTACAACAACATTGATCTTGCTCTGCAATTTCTCTGTGACAAATGAACTTTCATCACAATTGCTGCAGCCAACCGCCTCAGCTGGAATCTTGCTCGATGACAAAGAATATGAGACAAAACTTTTAATATTTCCAACCAACCTCAACTTTGTGGTTGACTTAACAAAATTACCTGAAGGCAAAGCACAGGCGTGCAAAGAGCCATAGCATTAGGTCTTCCTACTTTAGAGAGTAATATTGTAGTAGGTGGTGTCCACATGGTTTTTATATGACCGAAACATAAAAAATAGTCTTTCTTTTTACCAATAATCAGCATTTTGTATGTATTTGCGTTGTATCATCTTCAACATTCATTTTAAGTTATAATCGTATGTCTTATAATTATATACTTTTTTTATTTTTTTTTATTGTATGTATTTGTATTGCTTCAAAATTTACAAAACCTAGTTTTTAAATTCTACTTAGTAGCTTAAAGGTCACAAAATGTGAATTCAAGTTTACGCAATTAATGTTAGCACTAATTCTTATAGGAGAGGTAATATAAATATAACATGTATATGCCCTTAATTAAACTGGTGTTGTAAACAATAGAAGTCTCAGAAATATTCATCCACAAATGAAATTCAGATTCAAATAATTATTACAAACTTCAATTATTGATGTAAAATGGCAATGGTCCCCACACGGTTTTTTCTTTTGAAAGAAGCGTCACACGGTTTTTGATGCATATGAATTTCAGACAAACGACAACTTGCTGTGGAAGTAATTGGCAATGGGGTATAGTTCAACAAATGTACTGGGAAATTATTAATAAGTGGATCCTACAAATATCATATTTTGAGAAAGCATTCAAATTTCCTTCATTTTATGCTCATGAGTACATTGTGCACATTAAATTGTCAAATTGTTTATAAATGTTCCACTTATCTATGTTGAATTTATAGTTATGTAAATTCTATAAAGAAGTCCATACTGATCTATCTTGCTTTCTTTCATTAATTATTTATGAGGGTTAAGTGTCATTCACAGACCACAAAACTGTCATCAAAATATGATAATTTTTTATAATGAATATGGCATCTTAACCCAATTTATGAAGTATTAGTGATATAAGCCTATTCTTATATAATTAAGATATAACTCTTTTGGTGAGTAGTTGCAGTGGCAGCCACACCACTCATGCCCCTTCAAGGTCTCGAGTTGGACATCTTGCCACTAAAAAAGTGGCTAATTTTCCTTGTTTGTGCTGCCCTTTCTCTCTCTTATAAGGGAGCCTTCCTTTCGCCAATAGAAGCCTCCAGTTCCAAGCTATACCATAGTAGCCAAATCAAGAGAATCCGACCATATTATTTATATCCATACTTGTAATGTAATATATAAAAAAAAAAGGGCAAAATCGTACAATCATGCATTGTTTCATTTGAATTGAGCTTTTATTATATATATATATATATATATATATAGACTTCCTAATTCACAAATTTGAATTTCACATTTTATAAAATTTCATCTCAGACTACTTTAATAGAATTTGTAATCATTATTCTACATGTAATTTTTAACTTTTGTCATAAAATGATAACATATGCATTCAACTTTAAATTTGTAATGTTCTAAAAGCAAACAATTTATAATTAAACATTTAATCAATACTAGTTTATTTTATTTTATTTTATTTTTTTATGTTTGTGAATTTGTTTTGTAGTTTAATTCATAAAACCAATTTGTGAAAGCATAGTTTTTTTTTTTTTTTAAAAGTACAAATTGTTGGCAAAGTACAACCCAAAGTTCCAACCTGTTAAACCAACGAGTAATGTTAGGTTGTATAAAAATTTTGTCCAAAGTCCTATGTCACTTGTGAATTATCCGCACTATATAACTTACAAGGTTATCTTATTATTTATATTATGTTAATAATTTATATATCATATTATTTATTTATTAGATATAGTTTTTGAAAAACCTAATATTATCTACCATAAAATCACTTGATTTAATTAAAATAATTATGATAATAATAGTGTGTACTTTACTGATGCTGACTTTTTGCTGCTGTTTTTATAATGTAATCCACACATTTTTTTTTTCCGAAATAATAATCCACACATTTTACAAACATCAAAATTCTTTCTACAATTCTAATTCAGTTGTTCTTGGGATAATCATCATCTTTAAGAACGGATATGTCCTGCAAATCAAGAACATCATCATTGTAGTGTGAACTCATGACTTATATGGACCAAAAACTTTCCACAAAGATATTTGATGACAAGATTCATAGAAGCCCAGAACTAATTGTCGGACCATGATCGTTCCATTTAGTGGTAGGGTCCACACCAATAATTGTGGAAATTTAATCAATTTTAACTATGGAAATGGACCAGATTAGTTTCTCTTGCTTCAATTTCGCTCACAGTTTTTCTTTTGTTTCTCTATGGGTTTGATGATTTTTGATGTTGTGTTTGATGATTGATGATATCGGTTTTGACGATTAACAATGATTTTGGTTTTTAATCTTTTTTTTCCCTTCTTTGTGGGTTTGATGAGTGATGATGTTGGGTTTCCGATGGATGGAAGCATAAAAAAAACTGGATTTCAATCTTCTGAAAACCCAAATTTCTTTTTAGGTTTTTTTTTTTTTTTTTTTCCAATTTTTGCTGTTGATTTTTTTTTTTCCATTTTTGTTATTGAAGATGATTGAATTGATGATTGATGATTAATAAAATAAAACTAAAAATATTTTAATATTATTTTAAAAAATAAAATCTAACTCTTTAAAATTATTTTTAAAATAATATTTATTTTATTAATCAAAATATATTAATTTTTAATATTTTAATAAAGTATATAAAATTAATATTAAAAATAAATTTGATGTTTTATATAATTAATGTAAGAAAAGAAATTAAAAAAAAATGTCCCTTGTTGATGGCATAAATTTAACCCATCAAATTGGTGGGTTAAATTTATCCCACCAACATGGGATAAAATGGTTGCATGGAGAAATCCAATTCTATGCAATCACCAAACAAGAAATTGGATTCAAATTTATTCAATCTCAATCCAATTCCTTACAACAATCAACAAGGGATTGAATTGAAATTTATCCACTCCCAATTAAGAGTAATATTGTAATAGGTCGTGTCCACATGATTTTCAAATAACCGAAAACACAAAAAATAATATTGCTTTTTTGCCAATAATCAGCATCTTGTATGTATGTGTTGTATCAACTTCAACATTCATCTTAAGTTATAATCATACATCTTATAATTATACATTTTTTGCATTCTTTTCATTGTATGTATTTGTATTGCTTCAAAATTTACAAAATCTAGCTTTGCTTAAAATTTATACATTAAAGGTCACAAAATGTGAATTCAACTTAACGCAATTAATGTTAGTTCTAATTGTTATAGGAGAGTGTATATAAATATAACAGATATATGCCCTTAATTAAACTGGTGTTATAAACAATTGAAGTCGCAGAAATATTCATTCACAAAAGAAATTTCAGATCCACATAATTATTACAAACTTCAATTATTGATGTTAAATCGACAATGGTGCCCACACGGTTTTTCTTTTTTGAATGAAGTGCCACACGGTCCTTGATGTATATGAATTTCGGACAAAAGACAACTTGCTATGGAAGTCATTGGCAATGGGGTATAGTTCTACAAATGTACTGGGAAATTATTAATAAGTGGACCCTACAAATATCACATTTTGAGAAAGCATTCAAATTTTCTTTATTTTATGTTCACAAATACATTGTGTCTATTCAATTATCAAATTGTTTATAAATGTTCACTCTATCTATGTTGAATTTATAATTCTGTGAATTCCATAATGAAATCCATACTAGTCTGTCTTGCTTTCTCTCATTAATTATTTATGAGGGTCAAGTGTCATTCACAAATCACAAAACTGTTATCAAAATAAGATGATTTTTTATAACAAATATGACATCATAACCCAATTTATAATGAAGTATTAGTGATATAAGCCTATTCTTTATAACTACGATAGAGCAAAATCTTACAATCATGCATTGTCTCATATGTATATATATATATATATATATATATGGACTTCCTAATTCACAAATTTGAATTTCAAATTTTATAATTATTATTCTACATGTAATTTTTAACTTTTGTCATAAAATGATAGCATATGCATTCAATTTGTAATGTAAAAAACGAACAATTTAATTAAACATTTAATTAGTACTAGTTTATTTTATTTTATTATGTTTGAGAGTTTGTTTAATACTTTAATTCATAAAAACAATTTGTGAAAGCATATATATATATATATATATATATATTTTAAAGAACAAATCGTTAGCAAATTACAACCCGAAATTTCATCCCTATTAAACCAACAAGTAATGTTAGGTTGCATAAAAATTTTATCCAAATTCCAATGTCACTTGTGAATTATCCACACTATATAACTTATAAGGTTATTTTATTATTTTTATTATATTAATAATTCATATATCGTATCATCTATGCATTAAATATAATTTTCAAATAACCTAATATTACCTACCAAAAAATCATTCGGTTTAATTAAAATAATTATGATAATAATTATAATGTGTGTTTCATTCATGCTGATTTCTTGCTGCTGTTTTTATAATGTAATCCGCACATTTTACAAACATCAAACATCTTTCTACAATTCTACTTCACTTTTTTTTGGGATAATCATCATCTTTAAGAATAGATATGACCTGCGAGTCAATAATATCATCATTGTAATGTGAACTGATGGCTAATACGAATCAAAAACTTCCCACAAAGATATTTGACCACATGGTTCATACAAGTCCAGAACGGGCCAATAGTTGTCAGACCATGATGGTTCCATTTATTGGTAGGGTCCACACCAATAACTGTGGGAAATTTAATCAGTTTTAACAATGGTAATGGAGCGAACCATTTTCTCTTGCTTTAATTTCTCTCGTTGCTTTCCTTTTGTTTCTCTTTCGACAAACTGAAAAGAATCAAAAACCATCCCAATGGCAGAGCTTGTTCTTTCTGCTGTGCTTTCTGTGTTGTCCAAAAAATTGAAGTCTGGTGAACTGCTCGAGTATGCAACTCTACAGTGTGTACCTTCAAAGCTCAAAAAATTGGAAGAAACATTGAAGATGATTGGCGCACTGCTCATTGATGCGGAGGAGAAGCAGCTGACGAATGGAGCTGTGAAGATGTGGTTGGAGGAGCTCCAAGACTTAGCTTATGATGCGGAGGACATCTTGGATGAGTACGCTACTGAGGCTTTGAGTAGAAAGTTGAAGATCGAAGAGCATCGGGCTAGCTCTAGCATGGCTCTGAAGCTCATTCCTGCTTGTTGCTTTGATTGTAATCCATTTGCTTTATGGTTTGATGTCAGCATGCTTTTAAAGATAGGTAGTATTACTAGTCGGTTGCAAGATCTCTGCGAACGAAAAACTAATCTCGGATTGGTTGAGATTCCTGAAAGGAGACCGATTGGTTTGCAAAGGCCACCCACTGCAAGTTTACCAATCGAACCTGTTCTCTATGGAAGAGATGAAGATAAAGCCAAAATACTTGAAATGGTGTTGTCTGATGATGCCACCTCTGGTGATGCCAACTATGGTGTGATATCCATTGTGGGCATGGGAGGACTCGGTAAAACAACGTTGGCTCAACATGTCTATAATGATCATGAGGCAATGAAAGATTTTGACCCAAAAGGATGGGTCTGTGTCTCTGATGATTTTGATGTTAAGAAAATCTGCATAGACATTCTTGAGTCCATCACTGGCAGTGCTACTGATTCTAATTTGAATAATTTAGATGCTGTGCAAAATCGACTCAAAGAGGAAGTAACTGGAAGAAAATTCTTGCTTGTCCTTGATGATGTTTGGAATGAAGACTATAGCAAGTGGCAGACACTGAGGTCAACCTTTATGGTTGGTGCTCCTGGGAGCAAGATCGTTGTGACCACTCGTAATGAACATGTTGCCTTAATAATGGGACACTCCAGTGGATGTCATAGATTACTTGGGCTTTCGGACGATGATTGTTGGTCGTTGTTCAGGAAGCATGCAATTGATGATGAAGTTCTGAGTTCACATCTTGTTGAATTAATTCGCCAAAAGGTCATTGAGAAGTGTAAGGGATTGCCCCTGGCTGCGAGAACTCTTGGTGGCCTTCTACGTTCTATGAAAAGAGATGAGTGGTTAGATATATTGAATAGCAGAAAATGGGAATCATTGGGAAAAAGTGAGATCCCTACAGCCTTGCAAATAAGCTACTACCACCTTCCTTTCCATTTGAAGAGATGTTTCGCATATTGTGGAATTTTTCCGAAAGATTATCAATTTGAAGAGAATGAACTTATCCTTTTGTGGATGGCGGAAGACTTAATTCAACAATCAAACGGCAACGAACAATTGGAAAAATTGGGCAGTGAGTATTTTCATGATCTATTATCAAGGTCAATTTTTCAAATTTCAAGTGGCAATAGTTCTAAATTTATAATGCATGACCTTGTTAATGACTTGGCTCAAATGGTTTCGGGAAAACTAAATTTTAGGTTGGAAGATGAATTAGAGTCCAATAATCAATTAAGAATATCTGAAAAGACTCGTTATGCTTCTTATCTGTCTCACCAGTTTAATCTTAAAAAAAGATTTGAAGTCTTCAATGATGCTGCGTGCTTAAGGACTCACTTGTCAGTGCCACATATAAATGATTGGTTTAGAACAAGTTATATTAGTAACATAGTCATTTCTGATTTGTTTGGGAGGTTTAAAAAGTTGAGGGTTTTATCTTTACAAAAATATTGCATCATTGAATTACCGGATTCAATCGAAGGCTTGAGACTTTTAAGGTATCTCAATTTATCAGATACTAAAATCGAATGTTTACCTGAGTCGGTAAAATCAATGTGCAACTTGCAGACATTGATGCTAAGAAATTGTTGTAAATTCTTGAAGTGGCCATCTAGTATGGGGAATTTGATTAATTTACGTCATATCGACATCTTAGGTGCAACTTCAATAAAACATATGCCAATAGGAGTGAAAAAATGGGAAAATCTTCGAACTTTATCTAACTTTATCGTGAGTAGAGATTTTGGCTCTAGTTTAAAAGATTTGAAGCACCTAAAGTTCCTTTATGGAGAACTTCACATTTCCAATTTAGAAAACACAATTGTTCTTGAAAACACAATATTGGATGATAAGAATGACCTAAAAGTACTTTTACTAGAATGGGGATCTAGGTTTAAAGAATCACAAGATGAGGCAACGGAATCAGTGGATGAGGAAATGGATAAAAAATTACTTGATATGCTTCGACCTCATCAAAATCTAGAAAAACTCACGATAAAGTGTTATGGTGGTAAAACATTTTCTTCTTGGGTTGGAGCTAGTTCGTTCTCTAAGATGACAACCCTAAAATTGGAAGATTGTAAAAGATGCACATCCTTACCTGCACTTGGACTGTTAGACTCACTTAAAAGTCTCACTATCAAAGGTATAAAAGAATTAGAAAGCATCAATTCTACATTCTATGGCCATTGTCAAAATCCTTTTAAATCTTTGGAGACTCTTTGTTTTGAAAATTTAGAAAAATGTGAGTCTTGGGACCCAGTCAAAAAAAATGAGAGTTTTCTTAGGCTTCAAGAGCTTTCTATTGTAAACTGCCCAAAACTCTCTGAAAGATTACCCAACAAACTCTCTTCATTGAAAAAGCTTGTCATTCGTAGATGTGAACAGTTAGTGGTTTCATTATCAAAGATGCCAAAGTTGTGCGAACTAAAGCTTGACAAATGTAAGAAGATCGTGTGCACTAGTTCAGCTTTCTTAGAGTCATTAGAACATAATACTCTTTCAAATATTTCAGATTTTGGTGATTTGTCATGGCAAGAACTTAAGAAAGTTCAAAATCTGAAAATTGAGGATTGCAAAGAACTCACAGAATTGTCGCAAAATGAGATTTTCCTTGAGAAGCCACATCAAGGTTTGCATAGTCTCGACTCCCTCGAAAAGTTGGATTTAAGGAATTGTAATAACCTCACAACTTTACTTGAAGGGATTAAACAGAATAATGTACATGTGGAAGAATTGAGAATTGCGAATTGTGATTCTCTAAATTTCATTTTTAGAGGACAATTGCCTCAATATCTAAAGAATCTTCATATACAAAAATGTGAGAAATTGCAATGTTTGTTGGGTGATAATGAGGAGACTAGTACTTCAACATCTTCGGCAACGTTTTCACTTCCGTCAAAGGAAGTCAATGCCAACACATCTCATCTTGAATACTTGCACATTTCCGAATGTTCATCTCTCACTTGCTTGCCATCAATAGACCAACTCTCTGTCACACTCAAAAGTCTCGTTATTTGTGATTGTCCGAAGCTCACAACTTTGTCAATGACGGGTCATTTACCTGTTGCACTCAAGCATCTTACAATTATAGGTTGCTCAAACCTTACTACCCTATTACCAAAAGGTCAACTTCCTGAGACTCTTAAAACCCTATTTATAAGTTCTTGTGGAAAACTAGAGTCTATAGTTGAGAAATTTCATAATAATCGAGCTCTTTATGATATTCAAATATCATGTTGTGATAATCTCAAATCCCTTCCAGAGGGTCTGGAAACTCTTAGCAATCTCAAATCCCTTAATATAATTGGTGGAGATATACCTTCCTTTCCAAAAGGGGGGTTCCCCAGCAGTAATTTAAGAGTTAAACTCTTTGGGTGTCGGATGTTAGAAGCCCTACCCAGCGGAATACACAGTCTCTCCTCTTTATCAATAGACCGCTGTCGAAATATGTCCTTGTCTGAAGAAGATGTGCCCGCCAAACTTACAAAGCTTGAAATTGAGGATCTCGAACAATATAAATTGCTCATGGAAAAGGGGTTACACAATTTCACCTCTCTAAGAGACCTCACCATTCGTAGTTTGGAAGGCACAGACATGCAAATTCCTTTGCCTCCCAATCTAACTGATCTGTCGATTGAATTTTCCCTGGAATTGAAATGCTTGGCTTTCAAGAATTTTGAAGACCTCTCCTCTCTTGAGTCTCTGTCGATCAATTATTGCCCAGAGCTCACATCCCTTCCAAGCGTTCTGCCATCCTCACTTCTGCATTTACGGATAAACGATTGCCCAAAGCTCACATCCCTTCCAAGCATTCTACCATCCTCACTTCTGGAATTAGATATAAGGAGTTGCCCATCCCTAGAAGAAGCATGCAAAAGAGATAAAGGAAAAGAGTGGCCCAAGATAGCCGACATCCCTTGCATTAAGATAGGTGTCCCATTCATTTATGATTTAGGCCCATTCTTCTCTGATTCAGAGGAAACATCAGAAGATTAGCTCATCGATCCTCATCTTCTATTTCAGGTATAACAGCAAGACACTTGGTCATCATAAACAATTTCTCCTTTTTAATAGGCTTTTCTAGTCCTCTGTATAGTATTTTGGAATTACTGCTCTGCCTTTCAATTCAAACACTCATTAACTCATATGCATTATTACTTGCCAGATGGTATCTTGATTCTATTTGACTTATCACTCCATATATGTTCAACTCTGTGGATGCTGAGATTGACCTGCAAAATTCTCACTCCGGGTAATTACTACTTTCAATTCAGTATTTTATTTTTGGTTGAGCAAGTTGAATTCAATGCTTGTCACTGAAAATTAATGTGTTTGTCTACTGTTTAGATGTTTAGATGGTGGATCAAATTAATGATGTTAAGGAGGGAAGAAAATATGGTGCAGAATCAGTTCATTGAGACAAGTCCAGTTATCTAATATGAGTTCAAGTCCTTGAGCAGTTTGCTTCATCTAGACAAGTCCTTGTTGTTCTGTGTTTTAATTGGTGAAATGCTGTTGAGAGACATTATGCTATTGTTGGACCACATGAGGTGCAGTTTATATGTTGGAATTTTAGTTTTGTAGTTTTTTTATGGATGAAATATCTGCTTATAATCAAAACTAAAATTCTACCGTTTCAAGGTACTTTGTTGCAAAGTCATGATGAGGCCGCAAGCTTGGGTTGTAGTTCCACATTTTGTCACTTGGAATGCTACAAAAAGAGCTGCCCCAGCTGCATATGTTGGCGTGGAAGCAAGGATCAACCGAGATCAAATGGCATCTCTCATTTATATTGTAAATTGGACTGTGCAAGCCCTCAAAGATCTCCAAATATAGTCAATATTAAGCAGCTTCTCTTGCTGCAGCATCATCAATTGACCACAAAGCTGCCATTGCCACCTTGACTTTCCTTGATCATGATAATAGCTGATCCATCCTCATCTTCTATTTCAGGTGTTCCCAGTTGTAATAGCAAAACACTTGGTCAGACATTCAAGATAAACAATTTCTCATTTTTGATTGCTTTAATGGGCTTTTCTAATCCTTTGTTTAGTATTTTGGAATTACTGCTCTGCCTTTCAATTCAAACACTCATTAACTCATATGCATTATTATTTGTCAAGTGGTATTTCATATTTTAATGCCTTTGTCAACTGTTTAGATGTTTAGATGGTGGATCAAGTTGACAAGTTTCAATATTTCTCTACTCTAAGGAGATCGCATTTTATATAGAATATTTGTTGTAGAGACTGTACGTCGGTTGCAATAGAGTCAAGAACTCGTCCAGATATAAATATAAGAATACCCGTTGATTTAAGTAATTGTTTGCTTTAACTATTAATTGAATGGCCTGTTTTCAATTAGAGAAAATAGCCAAGATGGTAACTTGCCCTTATGCTTTGTCGTTAAAGACACTTGCATGGTTGTGATGAGGAGTAGATATAGGGTAACTTTGGTTTAATAAGACATGGCTGATCTTGAGTGTGTGCTATGACTAATATTGGAAAGTGTTGATGGCATCTACAGATTATAATGTTTAACTGCCTTTTCTAGAATATTTGAATAGCTAAAAATGTTGACCGTTATGAATTTCATTTTGAAGGAAAACTAAGTTGAACTGATGGAAGAAATTAAGTCCCCTAATAAAGAAAACCAATATCTATGCTAATTGCTTTGAATATTGATAAAACTATTGTATTATGGTGATTCTACAACTTTTGATTGATTTATTTTCATAATTTTTATTTTTATAAATGGACTTATGTTTGATAGTTTACTACAGTTGATATTCTTGTCAATAGTAATAGAGCAGTGGTAAAAAAAGAGAAGAAAATCACTTGAACAATATGGTGAAAATACAAAGCTTTTATTTGAGATAGGATCTATTAACTTGTAAAAGTTCTTTTTGGCCTAACAAAACAAAACTTCTAGTGGGTGATTGGTCACTAGTTATCAATGGAAAACAGTTTGTAGGATTCTTTCTTTTTAATTTCTGGTTTAGCTATCTCAAAAGTTGAATCAACTAATGAACTAGTTAACTATACGTTAACATCTAGTAAAATTTTCATAAGCATCAATTCAGTTAAAATGATAAATCAGTTACCGTGTCTAAAACATATCATAGTAATAGTCTTGCATTCATAAAAGTGACTAGAAAAATATTAGTTCCTTTGCTCTTATTTCAAGGGAATGCAAATTAAATCTCTTTTCCACATTCAGTTGCTGTCAATTGATGCAAATCCTCCTATATGACTTCTTGGCTCTGGCGCACATCCTCCTAGCAGGGCTTTTCAATTTCATCTGTATGCTGCCACAATGAAGGACCACTAGAATGAATAGCTAAGTATTCTTGCTCAGTGTCTGTTTTTGAAGATACCAGACTATTTTAACTGTTCATGGAAGGTATTTTGAGATTAAATATTGATATGATTTCCCATATCAAAAGGCTACTTTAAGAGACGGACAATTTCTTACTATCAAAGTTTGCATGTTGAACAATGAATCTATTGATTTGAGTTAACTTTTGATGTGATGGTCTTGAGGACCTGATGTTCAGACTTTCAAATTTGTACATCTTTCTAATGATGTTAGCAAGGGAACAAAATATGGTGCAGAATCAGTTCTTTGAGAGAAGTCCTGTTTTCTACTCTGAATTCAAGTCCTTGAGTAGTTTGCTTCTTCTAGATAAGTTGTTATTCTGTGTTTTAATTGGTGAAATGCTGCTGAGAGACATTCTTCTATGGTTGGACCACATGAGGTGCAGTTTATACGTTGGAATTTTAGTTTTGTAGTTTTTTATGGATGAAATATCTACTTATAGTTGAGATTAAAATTCTATAATTTGAAGGTACTTTGCTGCAAAGTTATGATGAGGCCGCAAGCTTGGGCTGTATTTCCATATTTTGTCACTTGGAATGCTACAAAAAGAGCTGTCACAGTGGCATATGTTGGCATGGAAGCGAGGATGAATAGAGATCAAACAGCATCCCTCATTTATTTTGTAAGTTGGACTGTGCAAGCCCGCTGGAGATCTCCAAATATAGTCAACATTTAGCAGCTTCTCTTGCTGCAGCATCATCAACGGACCACAAAGCTGTCATTGCCACCTTTACTTTCCTTGATCATGATAAGTAGTCCAAGATAGCTGACATCCCTTCTTTTAAGATGGATGGAAATTAATCTCAAGTTATTATTCTCTATCTTAGGTAAGTCAATTTATGATAGTACAAAATTTACGTTTTCTTAATAAAGAAATTTAGATTTTTGTAGCATTAAATTTTAATGAATTGTCTTACATTATAATCTTGCAATCTCTAATCTATTAATAGTTACTTCTCTATCGTATATAGAGTATTGTTAACTTATTTTCATTTGCAGTTTTCAGATGTTCTTTCAAGCTTATTTGACATTCTAATTTTGATTAATTGGAATGCGAAAGAAAATCTCATAGTGATTTGCAAAAAACATACTGAATGAATTCCCGATATAAGGTGGCAACTTCATGAGATGAAGACAAGTTCTTGATATTAAAAATTGCAAGTGGATAATTTGAATCAACTTTGACCTTAATGTTAGAAGAATTAAGGTACAAATCCAAACTACATTTTTTAATTAATGTTGTACAGTATTGTCAGTTCTGGATTACAGTAAATTACATGGCTTTCTTTCATTTTGGTTTGTTTCAATTTGTTGCTATTCTAATTAAAGTTGCAATCATCTTTAAAGGTGTAAATCGCTATCTTTTTCTTGAGACTAAATTTTGCATTTGTTTTTTGTTCTGAGTTGGAGGTTTCCGTAGTGTTCTTCTTCAGAGTCGTTCTCATGCTTATGTGTTGAATGGTTGGTCATGTTATTTGCAGGTGCTTTCCTCTGTGGCTGGCTGACCAACCTAAAGTGGAATGTATATGCTGAACTCTTTTTATTGCATTTTTGTAAAGAAAATCTTAGAAGATGCTGATATGATCTGCTTTTAATTAGCAGAGACTAAAAATGACAACAATATTGTTGCAGAATTATGAGAAGGCAGCAAGGCACGATTGTAGCTATGAATTTTCATGAGAAATACTTTGCCTCGGACTCTAACTCATTTATGGATTGGAGACTTTTCAAAATTGAAATACTTGTCTTTCAAGGATTTCTAAGACCTCCCCTCTCTTGAGTGCTTGATAATCCTTCGTTGCTCAAAGCTCTTGATTAAGCTGTTGTTATTGCTTTTTTTTAATTTTTAATCTTTGTTTTCTCTTTACTGGAAAGCAAGGGACTATCTAAATCCCGAAGTGAAGTGATCCTAGTATTGAATGCTTCTTACCTCATTGATTAGATAAACTGTTGCAGGTGAAATTGTAGAGCATTCTCTAGGTGAAGATATTAGAAAGTAAATCCATGAAAGCCGGGTTGCAAGTAACACGCATGTTGATGAAATTCCCCATATTACAAGGCGACTTCAAAAGACAGGGACAATTTATTGATATCAACATCACAAGTTTTACCATTGATTTGCGTTAACGTTGATCTTATTGTCACAAAGGTCGAGGTACCAACATCCAAACTACATGTTTTAATCGATGTTATTGTACAATATTGTCTATCTGTCTTTCAATAAAAAGCAGGATTTTCTTTGAATCTAGTTCAATTTGCTGCTTATCACTATGAAATTTTGGTCATCTTTAAAGCAATGTATTGTTATCTTCTGCTAAAGACAGGGTTTTGCTTCTATTTTCAGTTGCTGAGTTGTTATCGTTTCTTTGGTGTTGAACACGCTGGTTAGAGGAGTTTTCAGCTATGCTGGCGAACCTGAGGTGGAATATATATGCTGGAATTTAGGTTTTACATATTTATACAAAGAATCTTAGAAGATGCTTCTACTATCTGATTTTAATGGGGAGTATGTCACTATCATTTTGGTCATAGTTTTGCTGTAGAATTATGAGGAGGCTGCAAGGTCCGGTTCTAGTTCCACAACTTGTCTGTCCTGCTAGAAAAAGAGTTGCTGCAACTGGACACTTTGGCATGTAAGCAACGAGCAACTAAGATCGAACACCAGCCCTTCTATCAAGTAAAAGTGAAAGATTTGGTTTATTATTTGGATACAACAACCGGAAGAGATTCATTAAAATCTATGTTCAACACTCATTGTTTGTGTCTCTCATATTATCATGATGGAAATACGATGGTTGATTGGTTGGCATCTTATAATCTTTGTTTGTCTCAAGATATGCGGAGTTTACTTTTTCAGTATCCACAATTTCATACTGCCTTGTTAACCGAGATTGTTTAGGCTTTGTATTGTTTTGGTTGATTGTTGGGATTTGGTTTTATATCCCACACTAATGTTTGTTGTTCATTTTCTTTAATTTAATATAGAGAGTCGGTTTGAGAGGGTGCGTGCACATGATAGGCAGACTTGTTGGGTGCCAACATAGTTGGGATGCTTCAAGTTTTGTTTGATGCAACTCCTCTCTTGCTTGGCTTTTATAGACTACCGTGTGTCCAAATTTTTATATTTGTATTAAACTTTAAAAATGACATTGTTGATATAGTACAAAATGTATAAATGTTGTTTGTTTTTGTCTACAAATTTTAAGCAAATAGCAAGATTTTCTCCATTTTATTAAATTGTGTTAGTTAATATTGTTTTATCCGCTAATGAAGTCAAAAAGTTGATTGCTATCAACTGTAGGAGTCTGTATCATGCGTTAGTTTTATATTATTTAGTTTAAGTCTTTTGTTGTAAATTTCTTACTCTGTCAAAGAAGTTGTATAGCTCCAAAATTTTCTATATATAGGAGCTGCCTATTCGAAGGCGTTTTTTTATTGTTGCTATGGCTGAGCATAGATAGTTCATACTTTTAAATATTTTTATACATATTAAAGAATTTAATTCTTTAGTACAACTATATAAAATTCTTTTTTGGCCAAGCAAAATATAGGTTCTAATAAGTAGATCGGTTTCCAATTTGTGTTTGGCTATTGAGAAATGTTATCGAAAATTTTCTTCTTTCTCCTCATATATATGTGTTTGGGTGTTTAATATTGAAGAATCCTATTGCCTAAGTGAACATATTATGATATTCTAGAGAGATTAAAATATATGTCATTTTCTTGTTAATGATAGTTAGAGTTATGGCCTGGATTTTATCTAAGACATGTAATATTAGATTTGAAAAATTTTGTGCAAAGAAAGATAATGAGTCAAAGATTATAACGGTTTTTGCTCTTATTATAAAGGAATGCAAATCGTTTTTCCACATTCAGCAGCCAATCAATTGATGCATTCGATTGCAAAATATGGTTTCTCTTGATAAGCTAATTATTTGAATCCTCGTGTCTGGCACATCTTCCTAGTAGAGCTTTTCCATTTTATTTGATATGCTGCCACAATGAAGGATCACTGTAATGAAGAGCTAATCATTCTTTCTCAATATCAATTTCTCCAGATATATAATATTTCAACTATCCATGGATGGAAGGTTGTTTGAGATTTATCATATCCATATTAAAAGGCAACTTTAAGAGACAGATAATTTTTTATTATTAAAAATTATGAGTTCAACGATGAATCTATCGATTTTGGTAAAGTTCTAATATTGTAGTGTTGAGATGCCAATGGTTGAACTTTCATATTGTGAAACATCTTTCTAAAAAATGTTTATAGGGGGACAAACTATGGTGCTGAATTGTTGCGAAGAGACTATATTCTACTCTAGTTTTCTATTCTGAGTTGGAGTATTTGATTTATGGTTTTTTGGGTCTTGACAAGTATTCATGGTTTTATTTCAATTGGTGATAATGCTGAGAGATGTACTCAAAGGAATCTTTCCATTGCCAGAGACGAAAACAGTGGGTTCATATTCCTGAACTATGAACATCCCACCATTGTCAATCGGCGCCAAAGCTGCTATTGTATTCACCACCATACAAGACCATGAAAAGTACCTAGATTTTATTTTTTTATAATTTGCTACTAGCTTTTCCTTTCCTTGAAGAAAGATGTACAGCTTCCAAAAATGTTAATGTTGAGAAAATAAAAAACTGGAAAAAAACAAAAAGAAAAAAAGAGAAAATCATCATCTTCGACCTCTTTTGGAAATTATCTTCAACCTCTCATCCCTCTCATCTTCAACCAAAATCATTATCAATCCAACAAAATCATCAATATCAATCATCAACCCAAAATTATCCTCATCAATCATAAAATATCAGTCTTCTTGACTCTTTCTGCAAAAAGCTCTAGAGAGCGCTAGAGAGAGAAAATTAGTGGAAGAATCTCTCAGCGTAAATCTTGTCCAATGAAGTGATTTCTTGACGATTTCTCCCATTTTCTTCCTCTTCACAATGTCTTCTTATAGATTTAGGGTTTTTAAGGGTTGGATCCAGAGATTTTCTAGATCTATCTCTTAAAAACCGATTTTAATGTATAGATTAGGTTTTCTATAGAGTCTTGGTCGAAGTTTGTCTCCATTTAAGCCTCTCTTTTGTTTCTTGTAGGTGTTTTAGGGTTTTTAAGGGCTGGGTTTGGATAAAAAAATTGTCTCCTTTTACAAGGTTCGTAAGGTCCCAATCCAAAGGGGCCCAAAAAATAAATTGAGCTCAAAATGAAATCTATAGATTAGCTCAATTTAAGTATAAGCCCAAGGAATAATTTTATTGGATTTATTAAAGAATTCAATTGAAGTGATAAAAATAGTTCAATCGATTATTTATGGAACTCAAAATTTAAGTGAGCCAAAATTGGAAATTAGTGTACGTCATTTTTTTATTAAACACACTCATTTACTTTCAAGCATAAAATATATATATACAAAAGGATGTGAAAGGAAAAAGGCCATAACAAAAGATAGGGTGCAAAATGAAAATTTACAAGATAAAAGAGACAAAATGGAGTGTTAGCCGAGAATGAGAGAGAGAGCATGAGATTGTGCCATTTTTTTTATTTAAAAAAATGGACATGTGTCAATCAAATATGCATTACAAAGAGATAAATGTGATGGTAGTTAATTTTTTTAAATAAGAAATGAGAAGTGTCAAATGGAGAAGCATGGTGTGCAAGTTAACATGAAAGATGGGAGATAAGACAACGAGAGGCCTGGAACCGGCTAGAAGCAAAAAAGGAAAGAACTGGGCAGCAAGTAGAAAAAAAAAATGGTTAGAGAAAAGAAGAAAAGAAGAAGAAAAAGAAGAAGAACGGAGAGAAGAAAAATAAGAGAAAATTTTCATATGAGTTATCTGAATATTTTGATATCCGACTTATCCAGATAAGAGATTTTTATTTCATTAAGATTTGAAATCCAGAAAATTAGTTAAATTTTTTCATAAGTTCTAAATTGAGTTTTATGTGATTATAGGATAGGTTTAGGATTATGAGAAATCAGATGAGAACCTGTTTTAGAACGAGAAATAAGCAATATAGTTATGTGAGTAAATAGTTTTATTTTAATTAAATTGATTACATTATGTTTATTTATATTTTAGTTTTAATTATTTATTGGAATAAATTATTTGTTTAGTTAATTGATTTTATAGATTATAAATTATGTTTTACGATTGAGATAAAAATTTATTACGAATTGATATATATGTATATTAATAAGAAATTTTAGTAAGAGTTTTATATTTTTAGCTTGAGTTATTATTAGAAAATTTTCATAATGTTTTAAATAATATGATTTTATGTTTTAAGAAAGAATATTCATTTTTGTTTTGATAAAAGTAGTTATTCATAATTATATAAATATTCAAAAAGGATTTAAGCAAGGAAAAATAAAAATGTTTTCAGAACACTAAAGTTGTACCCTCCCCTCTAATGATCAAGCAGACTACACATATTTGAGTCCCAGATTCGCCCAGCATATGTATGATAGATGTTATCCCTCGCTCTGCGTATGTGTTGAGTATCTCTACCATATATAATAGATTTTCCTAGGTACTAATTGGTGTAGATTTTCAAATTACCAATATTATATACTGTTTTTGATTAGTAAAGAAAGAGATTTATAGGAAAAAATTTTCAGAAAAGTTTTCAAATTATAGATTATAGATTTTATATTATTAAAGTTATAAAAATAATTTATATAAAAGTTTACAGTTTTACTACAAAATCAGATTTAAATTCAGTTTATTGTTTTCATATATAAAGTTATATGAATCACTGAAAAATATTTATTGTTATCAGAAATATGTTATGTTTTATTTAGAAATATTTTTATTAAAATTATATCCACTCATTGGGCGTTAATGCTCACTCTATTTCAAAACCTGTTTTTGTTTTTTGTTTTGTTTTGTTTTTTTTTTTCAGGCATCCGCTGCAGGTTTATGCAGATTATTGCAAATCATGAGAAGAGCCACGTGATGATGAATAGTTGCATTTGTATATATTATTTCTTTTATTTACCAGATTTCTTAAATATGTTTCTAAAATAGTTTACAGATAAAATATCATTTCCCAATTATTTTATGAATATTTTATATATTCAGTAAATGGGTCCTGTAAACCCTCATTCACATACATGATTAGATAGGTAGAAGTAGCCAAGTTAAGTCGAGAGCATAGAGTGAGATAAGCAAATCTTTTAAGATGTTCAATAAAGAGATTAAAGAGATTAAGAAACAAGTGACTAATGCCAAATTCAAGTCTTTAAATTGTGTAGAGAATTTGATAAAAATCATGAAATATGATTTTAGAACAAATTCCAAGAAGGGTATTTTAGTCATTTCTATTTGAGTTAAGTAGAATAAAGTAATTTTTCAAAGAAGCATTTAAGACCAAATTATAAAGGATCAAGAGTTTTAATGGTCAAATGAGATTTTAAAAAGTTTGAGGCATTAGTGTAAATATGAAAATTGATCAAATAAGTCAAGAGAAACTTTTTATATAATTTACACTTAGTCATTTCAAGATAAACAAGAAGCATACGGGAACAAAGGAAACCAAAGAGAAAATTAAAGGTAAGTCATGCCAAAGACAAGAAAGAGAGGAGACCAAAGGTGATCAAGCAATCTAGCCTTTCAAGTGACTAAGTAAGCATCCTCCAAGCTCAACCAACACCCTAAGAGTGAAACCCAAGCATAAAAGAGGCTGGTTATCCATTTTTGAGCTAGTTATTTATGCATTAAGTATGCTTATATATTGATTTTAAGTTGATTATTTGAGTTAGTTCTGATAAGAAATTGATGTGAGTTTTGATCTAGAGTTTGTATTGAGGTCATAAGTGATCTTTTGGGAATCATTTGTGATGAACTAAGTGAATATTTAAGTGTTAGAGTTATGTATGGTGAAACCCTAAAAGTGCATTAAAGTCTTAGATTAAGTTGAGTTTAGTGCATTAGGTGTTTGTGTAAATGCCTAAGTGAGATGAACCATTATTTTTCTTAAAAGATTGAAGTGCCTTGAGATAGTGAATTTGTGTGTGATTCATGGTCAAGCCTATGGTGTATAATCATCTTCAAATGTTGATCCATTTAAGGCTTGAATTATGTTTGAATTATGATAGGAAGACAAGTCAAGAAGCTAAAAACCACAAACGCACTCAATGGTCTTTAGTCACTCTATAGAGCAAAGTGAAGGGCATTTGAAAGTCTATAAGTAATGATATTTCTCTTCAACTTTATTTCATTATGTTTGACCATAAATGAGTGTATAAGAGTTAGAGAAGCCTTAAGAAACAAGAATGGAAGTTAGATAACCAATGTGGTGAAAAAACCCCTTAAAAAGTGATCGTAAAGTGGTGTTTTTGGCCCAAAACACCTACCAAACGATATCGGAATTTGACAAAATTTTATGGGTGACTACATTGGGAGATAAGAAGAGTGCGAGAGAAAGAATTGGAGCAAAAGCATGCACGGTTTGGGTTGTGCATTACATTTGGGTTTGAGGGGTCTAAAATGACCATTTTGAGTTCCAAACTTCAATTTATGATGGGAAGCATGTGAGGACACTCCTTGGTGTATATAAGAAGGATTCATGCAAAGAAATTGAGAATTTGGAGCATAGATAAAAGCGAAATTGAAAGGAGAAGCTACTAGTGTAAAGAGAATTTTATAGAGTTAGTATAGTTAGGTGCATCTTAATGCATCTTTGCATTGTCTATTGAGCACATTCTAAGTGTGCTTATCATGTGTAGGTGAGCAGCGTCCAATCGGATCACAAGAGGGCTTCTGAAGCTCATCCGAGTTAAGCCCAAGCTTAAGGTGAGTGCACTTTCAAAGAGTTTTCTAAGTGATTTTATGCTTTTGCATTGATAAGCTATATTTTATGCTTTTGCATGTATAAGTTCTTGTATTTAAATGCATGTCTTGTATTTATAAAGTAAACGAGTCTAATGACTCAAGTTTAAAGCTTTCAAGTTTAAAGTTTTCAAGTTAAAAGCTTTTGTGCTTATGCACCAAGTATAAAGATTTGTAAGGCATAACATTAGAGAAAAACAAGTTTTCAAAGGCCATAAGTACCCACCAGTTTATCGAGTTCAGACTCGTACGGTATATCTCACTTAGGAAGGCAAGGGTTAGGGGGAACGAGTCACTGACTGTGTGGTTAGAGTTATGAGTGAGCGTGTCGTCTCTACTTTGTGGGATATGGTCTCGCACTACGGTTAGCGATACAGAATTTTGTATGTAGTTGTTGAGAGATCTCAGAGAGTTGGTTGCGGTGGATTTCAGATACATCGTCTTGTGACCTACCACACCTGCGGCTTTACCTAAGTCGCCGTGTGGTCAAGGGATTAGTGTTACAAATGATGTTTTTATAAAGTTCAGTTATCTTTAAGCATGTTTAGATTTATACTTTACAAGTTTATTATAAGTTGTTTATATTAATACTATGCAATTGAATGAAATTTATGCTTTAAATGTCTTTTAAGAAATAGAAACTTTTATTAAAGTTTTCTAAAGAGAAAGTTTTCAGAAAGTAAAATTAAGTTTATAAGCTGTTGCACTCACTGAGCTTTATAGCTCACTCTTCAAATTATTTTTAAAACCTCCTCAGGTACTCGTGTGGGTGAAGACCAGTGAAGACTCCCTCCTCCGTATTCAAGTAGGCGCAAATGTTGGCATTTGCTTCTTGAAGAATGTAATATGCATATTTTGTGTCTTTTGTATATTGCATATGTTTGTACATTTGGTATATAAAGAGTTATATCTTTTGAGTTGTGTAAAAGTGCACCTTTTCGTGCTAGTAAATTCATATTTGTTGGATATAAAAGTGCATGTTTATATCTTGTCTTTGAAGATTTCAAATTTTTGTGTTTATGTTGATAAACTTGATTGCAAGAAGTTGGGTTGGATTGTGATTATAATTCGAAGTGCCCAAATTGCTTTTCAGGTTTTTTGTTTATCCAAATTGTAGTCGTTATGCTGCCGGTTTTGAGTCTTAAAAATGATCAAATGAATAATGTCAAACCAACCCAAACCATTTCAACTTTAAGGTTTAAAAGATTGAGCTTCCGCTTAAGTTAAGTTTCAAATTAAAAGGGTTCGCTCCTCGAACGCCTTCTTCCCCATCAAGATGGGCTTAGAGGGATTCGTTGGGGTGCTCGGACGTACCCTTCGAATAAGAGCCTAGTGGCGGCCCGGATCGAGGCGTCTCAGGTTCAACATGAGAAATGTACATAATTTTGATTGGTTCGGATTAAATTTTATAAAGCAACCATCAGAATTATAATGATTTTTCTAAAAGATTTTTGAAAACTTCAAATTCTAATTAGAAAGACCTCAGTTTTCACGAAATCCTCCCACACTCGAGAGAGGAATCGAGATGGGTCCTATCAAGGTTGAAGGCCGATGACTCGCATTTTTGGGTGAAGAGCAGCAACCACCTTAAGCTTCCTTGATGGCAAAAAATTTCGGCGATTCTTGGAGTGGTCATTTAAGGATATGGTGGAGCAATCAGTTTCTACAAGAATATGATTTCGATGGCTTTCCCCAAATCATTGAAAGGTAACTTTATTAGATTTGATTGCTTTTGAGAAGATTTTTTTTGGTTTGCCATTTTATCAGGTTCCAAGATGAAGTTAATGATGATAGGATCACCTTTGGTGCAAGGAGGCAGATTTGTATAAACTAATTTTGTGCGAAGGCTGCTTTTCTTTTATGATTTATTGTTCTATGAATTAATTTGTATTTAAGATGCTATGTGGATTGGCTGCTTTTCTTTTCTTTTTCTTTTAAACGAGTTTTTTGAATTGATAACCAAACAGCCAACAACTTTTTTGTAAAAGATTTACTTCCAAATGATCTACTTAAAGAAATTGTACCAAAAAAAGCTAGCTAGAGTTCATAACATATTTGATGTGTCTATACTTTGTAAATACCTTCCAAATCCTTTTTATATGATTAGTTATGAATTGTTTTAGTTGAGGGATGATCTCACCTATAAGGAGGTACCTATTGGATCACAAAGTTCAAAAATTGCGCACTAAGACTATAGCTTTAGTAAAGGTTTTATGGAGAAATAATTCTGTTGAAGAAGCAACATGAGAGTGTGAGGAGGAGATTCGAGCCAAGTATCCTTAAGTTTTTCATTGACTAGGTATAAGGGTTCATATTCCTAAACTATCAACGTCCTACCATTGTCAATTGATGCCAAAGTTGCTGTTGTTGCCAGCACCATACCAGACCACTAAAAAAGTATTTAGATTATATTTTCTTATAATTTGCTACTAGTTTTTCCTTTCCTTGAGGAAAGATGTACAACTTTAAAAAATGTTAATGTTGAGAAAATCATTTGATTCTTCTCATGTTGTAATTGATCATATGTACAATACTTTCAACGAATACAAATTAAAGTCTTGATACTCAAACTCATTAATTATAGACTGCTTAATGTGATTTGATGGTAAAAGACATTTATTTGATATGATAATTTTTTAAGTCCAAATTATACATTTGAGGGATTACATCATATTTGATTTTTGAAAGAAAAACTAAATTATATATAAATCCTGGAATCATCACAAAAAATTGTTTTTACATGAATTGTTCAATCTTATTAAATAACTAACAAAAGCAAATAAGAAGCTCGAACTAGTCAACTAGTATCTGTTTTATAGGACAAAAAGAAAACGATACAATCAAAAAATAATTACATAACTGTTAATAAGATAAATCTCCACAAACCAAAAAAAAAAAAAAAAAACCAACAATTAGAGATATTGAATAAACAAAAAATCTAGCAATTCTAAACCAATTAGGCTAGTGGGGATGGGCCTTTTATTGGGTCTTAACCGATGGGGCAGTCGAGAAGGGCCATTTTATTGGGTCCAAAATATAACTCAGACAAGTATGTGTAATTTATGTCTGTACATGTCCACATATTTTACATTTATGTAAGTTTTTTCTTCTTTAAAGTTCGTAAACTTAAAGAAATATAAAGTTTCAAAAACTAAACATTAAATATTGTAATACATATATTTCTAGAAATGGGAAAAACAAATGTATATGAACAATGGGCCCAGATTATTTACACATCAACAGCTTTGCTGCTATAGCACTTGAAATTTGATATTTGTAATTGAAAAAAATGAAAGCAAAAAAAAAAAAAAATCTAAAAACCAAACTTTAATTTTAAGATGATTGAAACTGACTTTAATTTTAAAATGAAAAAAAAAAAAAACTCTCAACTAGCCCAACAAAAGTTAGTGGCACATTCTTTGTATATTCACACCATTCAAATTTTGATAATATTGCAAGTCACTATCCCACCAAAAAGTTTGTTTATTATATGATAATATTGGTGGTTGTTGGAGTCCACTTGCAATTTTCAGTTGTATTTGTTTATTGATTCATGGTAAAAATATAAAAAAAGAAAAAATCCCCAACTAGCCCAACAAAAGTTAGTGACACATTCTTTATGTTTTAATTGTTTTCTTGTGCCTCTTTGTTTGGTTTTGAGTTTTGATACAAATTTAAAAAATAAAATGGGATGCTTTTAGAGAAGCACTAGGGTACATGCTTATCTAAAACTTATATTTGAAAGTATTTCCATAGTTTAGTAAACTTCAAGAAGTTTCTTCTTAGGTTCTCCCATGTTTAATGTAGATTAATTGAAACCGTTTATCATTCATTTATGGAGGTCATAAATGGGAATTTATTCCAAAACTAATAATATCATAATTATAGATCTAAGTTCAAATTTTAAACCTAAGTTCATCATCTAATTAACAATGAAAACAAGTATATTTGTATTGAATGACGTCATGATTCATGGCAACAATATGTTTTAATTGGTAATTTTGATTAACTTCAACTTAGCAATTGCTAGTACAAACTTGAAAGTCCTGTTTTCTTATCACTTTAAGAGATTTTAGAATTGGCTAGGCAGGGTAGCATCTATGTTGGTTTCTCTAAGTTCGTCAACTTTTACAATCTACAAACAACCTAGACATTTCTTAATAATAATTGTACATTAATAACTAATTAAACTTCAAATGGAGTCTTGACAGCATCATTCTTCTCTTCGTTCTCACAAGATATTCATACCAATAAGACCAACTATGTTTCAATTTGTAAACTAAGTTAATAAAAAAAAAAAAAAAAAAAGGAAGCTCACAACAAGTATTAATTAAATAAGCTTATGCGCTATTTCAAA
Organism: Nephelium lappaceum; assembly: GCA_021234005.1. NCBI lineage: Eukaryota > Viridiplantae > Streptophyta > Magnoliopsida > Sapindales > Sapindaceae > Nephelium > Nephelium lappaceum. Next base: position 7,917,828 of record CM037996.1, read on the forward strand.
TATATCGTACATTGATTGAAATTTGAATAAAAGAGTCAGTTGTCTCTATATTTTGATCGGATCAGAAAGGTTTACAAAGTTTTGTAGTAAAGATTTAAAGAGTTCATTAGTCGTAATAAAAATATTAAATGTGTAGTTAGAGTGATATACTTTCACACATGTTTTTGATGAGTGAAGTTCATCTCCTAATCTTATTTTATTAATTAACTTTTTATAAGATAAGTTCGGATTTAAATTATGCAAAAGAGAGAAATAGTATAACAATTTTAACCATTCATTATTTTTATGATGTGTGTTATTAGATTATAAAAAGTCTTATAAGAGGATCCTAGCTCATTTTTTACACACATTTTGTCTACACTCATCTTCTATAAATAATTATTAGTTTTTATTAGTTTTTGACTTGAAGTAGTGTATAATCTCAGTAAATTCAGAAATATGAGTTAGTAAATTCAAAATATGACACATATTTTGTCTAACATATTTTGTTTTCTCTTGTTAATTTCCTTATGACCACCAAACTAACATATTTTGTTTTCTCTTTTTAGTTTCCTTATGACCACCAAAAGTAGCTATTACCTGTTATACCACCGTCAAGTGCATATAAATTTATTTTACTCATCAATGCAGAAAATTTTTCTTTCTTCATATTTATATTTGTCTAGTAAATATTGATCAAGATTGTTTCAAATATATATATATATATATATATTGATCAAGATATGAGTCCAAGTAATAATTTTCTTTATATATATATTTGTATATTGTTGGGTCCACGTAGTTTATCAAAATGATATAAAATCTATTTTAAAAATTTCTCATGATTATTTTAGTTTGATAGTCATCAATTTTAATAAAAAATTAATTTCAATGAATATTTGTTTTATTCACACGACATATTGGACTAAGTCACCTGTTGTGCGTTATGCCATCAAGGTCATTGTTTCCTGGAAAAAATGAATAGAAGTACAAATAGTTTTCTAGGAAGCTGTCAAACAACTCTTGTTTCAGAGAAATCCAATTCAATTACATTTTTCTATAATCACACTACAACAACATTGATCTTGCTCTACAATTTCTCCGTGACAAATGAACTTCCATCACAATTGCTGCCAACAACCTCAAGCTGAAATCTTGCTCGATGACAAAGAATATGAAACAAAACTATTAATATTTCCAACCTGCCTCAACTTTGTGGTTGACTTAATAAAATACTTGAATGCAAAGCACAGGTGTGCAAAGAGCCATAGCTTTAGGTTCCTACTTTAAGAGTGATACTGCAAGAGGTGGTGTCCACTTGGTTTTTAAATAACCGAAACATAAAAAATAATCTTGCTTTTTTTTTTTACCAATAATCATCATTTTGCATGTATTTGTGTTGTATCAACTTCAACATTCATTTTAAGTTATTATCATATATTTTATAATTATACATTTTTTTCGTTCTTTTTATTGTATGTATTTATACTTTATCGTATGTTTTTGTATTGCATCAACTTCAAAATTTACAAAATCTAGTTTTTAATTTCTATTTAGTAGCTTAAAATTTATACATTAAAGATCACAAAATTTGAATTCAATTTTACACAATTAATGTTAGCATTAATTCTTATAGGAGAGTGTTTATAAATATAATAGATATATGCCCTTAATTAAACCGGCCTTATCAACAATAATTATTTTTTGAAGTAACGGTTTAATTAAAATAATTATTATAATAATAACGTGTTCTTTACTGATGCTGATTTCTTGCTGCTGTTTTTATAATGTAATTCTACAAATCCACTTCACTTTTTCTTGGGATAATCATCATCTTTAGGAATAGATATGTCCAGCAAATCAAGAACATCATCATAATTGTAATGTGAACCGATGAACCAAAAACTTTCCATAAAGGTAATTGACCACATGATTCACACAAGTCCATAACAGGCCAATAGCTGTCACACCATGATGTTTCCATTTAGTGGTAGGGTCCACACAATAATTGTGGAAAATTTAATCAGTTTTAACCATGGTAATGGACCAAACCAGTTTCTCTTGCTTTAATTTCTCTCATTGTTTTTCCTTTCGTTTCTCTGTTTCGACAAACTAGAAATAATCAAGAACCATTCCAATGGCAGAGCTTGTTCTTTCTGCTGTGCTTCCTGTGTTGTTCGACAAACTGACATCTCATGAACTGCTCAACTTTGCAACTCAAGAGGGTGTGCATTCAAAGCTCAAGAAATGGGAAAAAACGTTGAAGATGATTAATGCACTGCTCATTGATGCGGAGGAGAAGCAGCTGACGAATGGAGCTGTGAAGATGTGGTTGGAGGAGCTCCAAGACTTGGCTTATGATGCGGAGGACATCTTGGATGAGTACGCTACTGAGGCTTTGAGTAGAAAGTTGAAGATTGAAGAGCATCAGGCTAGCACTAGCATGGCTTGGAAGCTCATTCCTGCTTGTTGCATTAGTGGTACTCCATATGCTTTATGGTCTGATTTCAGCATGCGTTCAAAGATAGATGGTATTACTAGTCGGTTGCTGGATCTCTGCAAACAAAGAACTGAACTCGGGTTGGTTGAGATTCCTGCAAGGAGACTGACTGGCTTGCAAAGGCCACCCACTGCAAGTTTACAAATCGAACCTGTTGTCTATGGAAGAGATGAAGATAAAGCCAAAATACTTGAAATGGTGTTGTCTGATGAACCCGGTGATGCTAAATATGGTGTGGTATCCATTGTCGGCATGGGAGGACTCGGTAAAACAACGTTGGCTCAACATGTCTATAATGATGAGGCAATGACAGATTTTGACCCAAAAGGATGGGTCTGTATCTCTGATGAATTTGATGTTACGAAAATCTCCAAAGCAATTCTTGAGTCCATCACTATGAGTGGCACGGATTTGACAACTTTGGATGCGGTGCAAAATCAACTCAAAGAGAAATTAGACGGAAGAAAATTCTTACTGGTCCTTGATGATGTTTGGAATGAAGACTATAACAAGTGGCAGATACTGAGGTCACCTTTTATGGTTGGTGCTCGTGGGAGCAAGATCATTGTGACCACTCGTAATGAACATGTTGCCTTAACAATGGGACACTCCAATAGATGTCATAGATTACTTGGGCTTTCGGACGATGATTGTTGGTCGTTGTTTAGGAAGCATGCAGTTGATGATGAAGTTCTGAGTTCTCATCTTGTTGAATTAATTCGCCAAAAAGTCATTGGGAAGTGTAAGGGATTGCCTTTGGCTGCGAGGACTCTTGGTGGCCTTCTACGCTCCAAGAAAAGAGATGAGTGGTTAGATATATTGAATAGTAGAATATGGGAATTACTGGGAAAAAGTGAGATCCCTACAGTCTTGCATATAAGCTACTACCACCTTCCTTCCCATTTAAAGAGATGTTTTGCATACTGTGGAATTCTTCCGAAAGATTATCAATTTGAAGAGAATGAACTTGTCCTATTGTGGATGGCAGAAGGCTTGATTCAACAATCAAACGACAACAAACAATTGGAAGAATTAGGCGGTGAGTATTTTCGTGATCTATTATCAAGGTCAATTTTTCAAATTTCAAGCGGCAATAGTTCTAAATTTATAATGCATGACCTTGTTAATGATTTGGCTCAAATGGTTTCAGGAAAACTAAGTTTTAGGGTGGAAGATGAATTAGAGTCCAATAATCAATTTGAAAAAACTCGTCATGCTTCTTATCTACGTCATGAATATAATCTCAAAAAAGGATTTGAAGTCTTCAATGATGTTACGTGCTTAAGGACTCACTTGTCAGTGCCACCAATAAATGATTGGGCTAGAACATGTTATATTAGTAATATAGTTATTTCTGATTTATTCTGGAGGTTTAAAAAGTTGAGGGTTTTATCTTTACAAAAATATAATATCATTGAACTACCCGATTCAATCGGAGGCTTGAAACTTTTAAGATATCTCAATTTATCAGATACTGAAATCAAATGCTTGCCTGAGTCGATAAAATCAATGTGCAACTTGCAAACATTGATACTAAGAAATTGTTGTAGATTCTTGAAGTGGCCATCTAGTATGAGGAATTTGATTAATTTACGTCATGTCAATATTTTAGGTGCAACTTCAATAAAACATATGCCCATGGGAGTAAAAAAATGGGAACACCTCCGAACTTTGTCTAACTTTATTGTGAGTAAAGATTTTGGATCTAGTTTAAAAGATTTGAAGCACCTAAAGTTTCTCTGTGGAGAACTTCACATTTCCAAATTGGAAAACGTGATTGTTCTTGAAGATGCAATAGAATCCATATTGGATGATAAGAAAGACGTAAAAGCGCTTTTACTAGAATGGGGATCTAGGTTTGACGAATCACGATATGAGGCAATAGAATCAAGGGATATAGAAATGAATAAAAAAGTACTTGATATGCTTCGACCTCATCAAAATCTAGAAGAACTCACAATAAGATGTTATGAGGGTAATACATTTTCTTCTTGGATTGGAGATAGTTCATTCTCTAAGATGACAATCCTAAAATTGGAATATTGTAGAAAGTGTACATCGTTACCTTCACTTGGACTGTTAGGCTCACTTAAAAGTCTCACTATCAGAAGTATAAAAGAATTAGAAAGCATCAATTCTACATTTTATGGTCGGTGCTGTTCAAATCCTTTTAAATCTTTGGAAATTCTTCGTTTTGAAAATTTAAAAAAATGTGAGTTTTGGGACCCTGTCCAAGAAAATGAGAGTTTCCCTAAGCTTCAAAAACTTTATATTGTAAATTGCCCAAAACTCTCCAAAAGATTACCCAACAAACTCTGTTCATTGGAAAAGCTTATGATTCGTAGCTGTGAGCAGTTCGTGGTTTCATTATCAAACATGCCAAAGCTGTGTAAACTAAAGCTTAACAAATGCAAGAAGATCGTGTGCACTAGTTCAGCTTTCTTAGAGTCATTAGAACATATGACTCTTTCATATATTTCAGATTTTGATAATTTATCAAAGCAAAAACTTAAGAAAGTTCAAAATCTGAATATAGAGGGTTGTGAAGAACTCATAGAACTGTGGCAGAATGAGATTTTCCTTAAGAAGCCACATCAAGGGTTACCTAGTCTCAACTCCCTCAAAAAGCTGAATTTTCATAATTGCAATACCCTCACAACTTTATTTGAGGGGATTAAACAGAAAAATTTACATTTGGAAGAACTGAAAATTGAGTATTGTGATTCTCTGAATTTCATTTTTAGAGGACAATTACCTCAATCTCTAAAGAAGCTTCTTATACAAAACTGTGAGAACTTGCAATGTTTGTTGGGTGATATTGAGGATACTAGTACTTCTACATCATCCGCAACATTTTCACTTCCGTCAAATCTCGAATACTTGTACATAGAGCGATGTTCATCTCTCACTTGCCTGCCATTAATAGAGCAACTCTCTATCACACTCACAAGTCTCCATGTTTCTATGTGTCAAAAGCTCACAACTTTGTCAATGACAGGTCATTTACCTGTTGCACTCAAACATCTTTCAATTGTGTCGTGCTCAGAGCTCACTACCCTATTACCAAAAGGCCAATTTCCTGAGACTCTTGAAACCCTATCTATAGGATATTGTGAAAAACTAGAGTCTATAGTTGAGAAATTTCATAATAATCGAACTCTTTATGAAATTAAAATATCATGGTGTAAGAATCTCAAATCCCTTCCAGAGGGTCTGGAAACTCTTATCAATCTCAAATCCCTTGATATATTAAATTGTAGAGGTTTAGTTTCTTTTCCAAAAGGAGGGTTCCCCAACAGTAATTTAAGAGTTCGCCTCGATTGTTGTGGGATGTTAGAAGCCCTGCCCAGTGGAATACACACTCTCTCCTCTTTAGATATAAGGCATTGTGCAAATATGTCCTTGTTTGAAGAAGATCTGACCACCAAACTTACACAGCTTCAAATTACTTGTCTCAAACAATATAAACTGCTCACGGAAAGAGGGTTCCACAATTTCACCTCTCTAAGAGACCTCACCATTTTAGGATGCCTGGATGGAGAGTCTTTCCAAGAGACGGACATGGAAATTACTTTGCCCCCCAATCTAATTTCGCTGTCGATTGAAGGTTTCCCGAAATTGAAATGCCTGCCTTTCAAGGATTTCGAAGACCTCTCCTCTCTTGAGACTTTGTCGATCGCACGTTGCCCAAAGCTCACATCCCTTCCAAACATTCTGCCATCCTCACTTCTGCATTTATATATATGGGATTGCCCAAAGCTCACGTCCCTTCCAAGCATTCTGCCATCCTCACTTCTGCAATTACGTATACAGTTTTGCCCATACCTAAAAGAAGCATGCAAAAGAGATAAAGGAAAAGAATGGCCCAAGATAGCCTACATCCCTTGCGTTCTGATACATCCTGAGGTCTTTAGATCATCCATGCTCATGTACGATTGGGAGTGAAGCATCAGAAGATTAGATCATCAATCCTCATAAGGTATAACAACAAAACACTTGGTCATGATAAACAATTTCTCATTTTTAATGGGCTGTTCTAATCCTCTGTTTAGTATTTTGGAATTACTGCTCTGCCTTTCAATTCAAACATTCATTAACTCATATGCATTATTACTTGCCAGATTGTATCTTATTTCTATTTGACTTATCACTCCATATATATTCAACTCTGTGGATCCTAAGATTGACCTACAAAATTCTCACTCCGGGTAATTACTACTTTCAATTCCGTATTTGATTTTTGGTTGAGCAAGTTGAATTCAATTCTTGTCACTAAAAATTAATGTGTTTGTCTACTGTTTAGATGTTTAGATGGTGGATCAAGTTGACAAGTCTCGATTTTTCTCTACTCTGACGAGTTGCATTCTACATAGACTAATCTGTTCTCGAGGACTGTATGTTGACTACAACAAAATTAGGAACTCGTCCGGCTACAAGTGTAAGAATACTAGTTGACTTAAGTAATTGTTTGCTTTCATTATTAATTGAATGGCCAGTTTTCAGTTAGAGAAAATAGCTAAGAACTTGCCCTTATGCTTTGTCGTTTATAGTTTCTTGGTCTTATCTCAGGGGGATGCGTATTAAATCCCTTTTCCACATTCAGCTGCTGTCAGTTGATGCAAATCCTCCTATATGACTTCCTGGGTCTGGTGCACATCCTCCTAGCAGTACTTTTCCATTTCATATGTATGTTGCCACAGTGAAAGACCACTAGAATGAATAGCTGAGCATTCTTGCTTAGTATCTGTTTTTGAAGATACCAGATTATTTCAACTGTCCATGGAAAGTCTTTTGAGGTCATATATTGATATGATTCCCCATATTAGAAGGCTACTTTAAGGGACAGACAATTTCTTACTATCAAAGCTTGCAAGTTGAACTATGAATCTATTGATTTGGGTTAACTTTTTATGTGAGGGTCATGAGGAACCAATGTTGAGGCTTTCAAATGTGTACATCTTTCTAATGATGTTAACGAGGGAAGAAAATATGGTGCAGAATCAATTCATTGAGAGAAGTCCTCTTTTCTACTCTGAGTTCATGTCCTTGAGCAGTTTGCTTCTTCTAGACAAGTCCTTGTTGTTCTGTGTTTTAATTGGTGAAATGCTGCTGGGAGATATTCTACTATTTTTGGACCACATGAGGTGCAGTTTATATGTTGGAATTTTAGTTGTGTAGTTTTTTTATGGGTGAAATATCTGCTTATAATCAAGACTAAAATTCTGCAGTTTGAAATTACTTTGCTACAAAGTTATGATGAGACTGCAACGTAGGGCTGTAGTTCCACATTTTGTCACTTGGAATGCTACAAAAAAAGCTACCACAGTTGTATATGTTGGCTTGGAAGCGAGGATCAACCGAGGTCAAACGACATCCCTCATTTATATTGTAAATTGGATTGTGCAAGCCCACCGGCGATCTCCAAATGCAGTCAATATTAAGCAGCTTCTCTTGCTGCAGCATCATCAATTGATCACAAAGCTGCCATTGTCACCTTGACTTTCCTTGGTCATGATAATAACTGATCTATTCTCATCTTCTATTTCAGGTATTCCTAGTTATAACTGCATGACACTTGGTCAGACAATCATGATAAACAGTTTCTTATTTTTGATTGCTTTAATGGGTTGTTCTAATTCTCTGTTTAGTATTTTGGAATTACTGCTTTGCGTTTCAATTCAAACACTCATTAACTTATATGCGTAATTACTTGCCACTTGGTTTTTCATATTTTAATGCCTTGGTCAACTATTCAGATGTTTAGATATTTAGATGGTGAATCAAGTTGACAAGTTTCAATATTTCTCTACTCTGAAGAGATTGCATTCTACATAGAATATTTGTTGTTAAGGACTGCACATCGGCTGCAACTGAATCAAGAACTCGTCCAGATACAAATGTAAGAATACTAATTGGTTTAAGTAATTGTTTGCTTTCACTATTAAGTGAATGGCTAGTTTTTAATTAGAGAAAATAGTTGAGATTGTAACTTGCCCTTATGCTTTGTCATTAAAGAGACTTGCATGGTTGTGATAAGGAGTAGATACAGTGTAACTTTGGTTTAATAAGACATGGCTGATTTTGAGTGTGTGCTATGACTAATACTGGAAAGTGTTGATGGCATCTGCAGATTATAATGTTTAACTACCTTTTCTCGAATATTTGAATAGCTGAAAATGTTGACCATTATGAATTCCATTTTGCAGGAAAACTAAGCCGAAATGACGGAAGAAATGAAGTCCCCTAATAAAGAATACAAATATCTATGCTAATTGCTTTGAATATTGGTAAACTACTTTATTATGGTGATTCTACAACTTTTGATTAATTTATTTTCATAATTTGTATTTTTATCAATAGACTAATGTTTGATACTTTACTACAGTTGATCTTCTTGTCAATAGTAACAGAGCAGTGGTAAAAAAAGAGAAGAAAATCACTTGAACAACATTTAGTTAAATTTTCAAAAGCATCAATTTGATTAAAATCATAAATCAGTTTCCATGTCTAAAACATATCATAGTAATAGTCTTGTATTCCTAAAAGTGACTAGAAAAATATCAGTTCCTTTGCTCTTATTTCAGGGGAATGCAAATTAAATCTCTTTTCCACATTCAGCTACTGTCAATTGATGCAAATCCTCCTATATGACTTCTTGGCTCTGGCACACATCTTCTTAGCAGGGCTTTTCAATTTCATCTGTATGCTGCCATAATGAAGGACCACTAGAATGAATAGTTAAGCATTCTTGCTCGGTATCTGTTTTTGAAGATACCAAACTATTTTAACTATTCATGGAACGTCTTTTAAGTTAAATATTGATATGAATTCCCATATTAGAAGGCTACTTTAAGAGACAGACAATTTCTTACTATCAAAGTTTGCAAGTTGAACAATGAATCTATTGATGTGGGTCAACTTTCGATGTAATGGTCTTGAGGAACCGATGTTCAACCTTTCAAATTTGTACATCTTTCTAATGATGTTAACGAGGGAACAAAATATGGTGCAAAATCAGTTCTTTGAGAGAAGTCCTGTTTTCTACTCTAAGTTCAAGTTTTTGAGTAGTTTGTTTCTTCTAGACAAGTTGTTGATCTGTGTTTTAATTGGGGAAGTGCTACTGAGAGACGTTCTGCTATGGTTGGAATTTTAGTTACGACATGAGGTGCAGTTTATACATTAGAATTTTAGTTTTGTAGCTTTTTGTAGTTTTTTATGGATGAAATATCTTATTATAATCAAGATTAAAATTCTACAGTTCAAAGGTACTTTGCTGTAAAGTTATGATGAGGCTGCAAGCTTGGGCTGTAGTTCCATATTTTGTCACTTGAAATGCTAAAAAAATTGCTGCCGCAGCTGCATATGTTGGTATGGAAGCGAGGATCAACAAAGATCAAACAGTATCCCTCATTTGTTTTGTAAGTTGGACTGTGCAAGCCCACTGGAGATAGCCAAATATAGTCAAAATTTAGCAGCTTCTCTTGCTGCAGCATCATCAACGGACCACAAAGCTGCCATTGCCACCTTGACTTTCCTTGATCATGATAAGTAGTCCAAGACAGCTGACATCCTTTCTTTTAAGTTAGATGGAAATTAATCTTAAGTTATTCATTCTTATCATCTATCTTAGGTAAGTCAATTTATAGTAATACAAAATTTACGTTTTCTTAATAAATAAGTTCATATTTTTGTAGCTTTAAATTTTAATGAATTGCTTTACAGTATAATCTTGCATTCTCTAATCTACTAATAGTTACTTCTCTGTTGTGTATAGAGTATTGTTAACTTATTTTTGTTTACACTTTTGAGATGTTCTTGCAAGCCTATTTGACATTCTAATCTTGATTAATTGAAATGTGAAGGAAAATCTCATATTGATTTGCAAGTAACATATTGAATCAAGTCCCGATATAAGGAGGCAACTTAATGAGATGAAGACAAGTTCTTTGATATTAAAAATTGCAAGTTGGATAATACATTTGAATCAACTTTGACCTTAATGTCAGAAGAATTAAGGTACAAATCCAAACTATATCTTTTAATTGATATTGTACAATATTGTCAGTTCTACATTATAGTAAATAACATGGGTTTCTTTCATTTTGGTTTTGTTTCAATTTGTTGCTATTCTAATTGAAGTCGCAATCATCTTTAAAGGTGTAAATTGCTAAATTTTGCATTTGTTTTCATTCTGAGTTGGAGCTTTCTGTAGTGTTCTTCTTTAGAGTAGTGCTCATGCTTATGTGTTGAATGGTTGGTAATGTTATTGGCAGTTGCTTTCCTTTATGGCTAGCTGACCTAAAGTGGAATGTATATGCTGAACTCTTTCTGTTGTATTTTAGTAAAGAAAATCTTAGAAGATGCTGATATAATCTACTTTTAATTAGTACAGCCTAAAAATTACAACAATATTGCTGCAGAATTATGAGAAGGCAGCAAGGTCCGGTTGTAGATTCACTTTTTGTCCTGCTGGTGAAGGAGTTGTGTCAACTACATAATTTGGCACGTCAGCAAGGAGATAAAGGAACTCAAACATCATCCGTTTTTTCAAGTAATACTTTTGTGCAAGCCCATCAGAGATCCCAAAATTAGTTGATGTTTAGCAATTTCCAACCCTAGGATCATCAGCTGATGATTAAGCTGTTGTTATTGCCTTTAGTATACCTGGCCACAATAAGTATTTCGAGTTTGATATCATTTCATTTTTTGTTTGTTAATCACTCTTTGAATAATTTAGAGAAATCTTTATGTTGTTTGTTATTAAGGTTTTTCAATTTCCAATTTGCAGCTATGAATTTTCATGAGAAGTACTTTGCCTCGGGCTCTAACTCAGTTATGGATTGGACACTTTTCAAAATTGAAATACTTGCTTTTTAAGGATTTCGAAGACTTCCTCTCTCTTGAGTGCTTGTGTAAACCCTCTATTTTTGTTATTGTACGGATTCCCTGGAATAGTCCCTAAGGAACAATTAGAGACCCTAAATGAATTATGGAGACGTTTAAGGTCGTAGAGAACCCATAGGAATTGATTTAAACTCAATTGGAGATTAAACGGGAAGTTTAAATGGTAAATGGAATTGAATAAAGTTTAGAGTGAAAAGGGACTAAAGTGAGAATAACTTTTAATGATCGTGGTCGTAGTAAGATTAAGTTATAATCTAAGGGAGGAGAATAGAATTGTCTTAGGGCGTAAGTGGAATTAATGAGACTTGTGTGGAGGAAAACAGAAGCCAAGAAGATGGTGTTGACTTTTAAATCAACAAACAAACCAGTCTCTCTCTCTCGCGAAGAAGAAGAAAGAAAAGAGAAAAGAAAAGAAAGAAGAGGGAGAGAAGAAGATCGTCGACCGATCGCCATCTCCGAGCAGCCTTGCTGCCGTCGTCGTCCAGCCGTCGAGATCGCCACGAATTAAAGCTAGGTTGCAGCAAATCAGCTCCGGCCGACGTTGAAGACGAAGCTAAAATCGTCGGCCGACAGCACCGATCGGCGCGGAGGAGAAGCCGACGAGCTACTCCAGCCCAAACCCGACCTGAACGGAGCAAGATCGAGCTGAACCACGGCCAGAACAGCCCTCCACCCGCGCGATTAGACAGTAGATCGGTGACAGGGACAGCACCGATAAACGGCAAAGACAGCTGCACGTCGCGGCGGAACCAAGGGGGAAAGAGAGAGAGGAAGAGAGGGGAAGAAAAGAGGAAGAAAACCAGTCCAATCCCAGCTCAGATCCATCTCCAAATCAGCCCAAAACCACCCCAAAAGCAATCTCAAAGCGAAGTAAACGCGATAGGAAATGGGGTGAGTTATTTAAGTTTGAAAATGATGATGTTTGTTGGTGTATAAGTTGATTCGAAATGGGTTTCGTTGTGATTTGTTGGTTGGTTGTTTTTAAGCGAAAACAAGTTGAAAAACAAGTATTTGAGGTTGATAAGAAGTTTAGAAAGCCAAGAAAATACCAAAGATTCAAATAGAAACCAAGAATGTGCGTAAACTAGTTTTATGGGCAATTTTGTAAATTGACCCATACAGCGTCCGTTGAGAGTTCGGATGATCCTAATGAGTTTAATTAGGCATATTTAAGTTGATAAAAGTCGGAGATTTGATTTAGGAATCAAAATGGAGAGATTACGCCTAAAAATGGTCAATTAGAGACGATGGTGTAGTTTTTAATTATTTTGAGTTTACGGAAGTTGATGCGAGCGTAAATTTACGTATATATATGTTGTGTAGGTGACGAGCGATCCGGTGGAGCCAGGGAAGAGCGCTAGAGCGCAGTTTTAGAGGCTTCCGGAAATCCGCTTGGAATTAATAGCGGAAGGTGAGTGTCAAACTGATTTTTATACGTTTTTGTTGATTTGATAAATGAATGGATGTTTCATGCATGTTTTGATACTTTTGATGAAAATGAAATATGATTTAAATGATAAATGGCACGGTAACTGATGATATGATTTTGTGATTTCATGAAATGATGGTTTCATGTTTGAATTGCTTATATGTGAAATGGATTGAAAATATGAAAATAAAACCGATGGCTTACCCATGATAGTATCATATTAGTACCGGTCTGGGTTGAGTACCCGAAGCGCGCATTGGTAGAGTTAGTACTGTCAGTATGTCACTAACTAAACTAACCGCGGGAGATACCCGCAAGATGTCGTGTCAGTCAGATGTCTGAGAGATTAGCCCAATGCGCGTGAAAGGTATATTATTTGCTAGCTTACCCGAGCGAGACAGAGTTCCGCTCTGTAGCGATGCAGGATTCCGCTACATGAACCGGATAGAGAGCGTTTCAGGATCCCGCTCTATACTAGGGTACCATGAGGCACGGGTCACTATAGGTTGACGGGAGCCGGATTGGTTGGCAGGACACCTTCGAGCGGAGTCGGACCATATCCGGTTTATGATAATGAAAACGACTGGTTGGCAGGACACCTTCGAGCGGAGTCGGACCAGTTCGTTTCATTAAAAAGAAAAATGATTTTTGAATAAAAACCCCGCAACCATAGGAGATCCCTTTATGAAATTGAAAACCGTGCAATATATGTTTTATATTAATAATGCATGAAACTTGATTGTAAATAAATGAATTTGAAAATGTTTTAGGGAGGTTTTTATAAAGTATGGTTTTAAATGATACTATATGACACTCACTGGGCTTTTAAAGCTCACCCAACGTTTTCTGTATTTTTAAACAAACCTCCCAGGCACAGGTACCATAGCTGCGGATTTCCCCGGACGACGTTAGACAACCGCGGCGTCAGTGCTAATGTGATTTCCCAATTATCTTTTTGTTTAATACTAAGTGATGTATATATTTTGTTATATCCACATGTTTTGCAAATATCCTCTTGTGGATTTAAATTATGTTTTTGAAGTAAATGGATGCATGACTTAGGATTTTATTGATAATAAGTTCATATATTGAAACACGAAATTGTGGTTGTGGTCGTGTTGGAAAATGAGAGCCTGAGGCTCCGTAGTTTGGGGGAAATTGTTTTTATGATTTTAGAAGTGTTAAATTTTATTATCTACAGGGTGGCAAAGTCCGAAAAACAGACGGGATGCTGCCCAAATTTTTATAAAATATTTTGTAAAGTTTTTTAAAATAAAAATGAAAAATTTCCCCTCGTTTCCGCTGTTTTCGAAAAAGATTGAGAAAAATTATGGCTTAGCTCTGCGGGGGATCCTTTAGTTGAGCGAAATGGCTAGCTGGAGGGTCACCGTAGGGTGCCAGCAGATCGCCTAAGGAAAGGGGTCTGTCAGCTTGACAATCCTTCGTTGCTCAAAGCTCTTGATTAAGCTGTTGTTATTGCCTTTCTTTTCTTTTTTAATTTTTGTTTTCTCTTTAGTGGAAAGCAAGGGACTATCTGAATCCCAAAGTGAAGTGATCCTAGTGTTGAATGCTTCTTTACCTTATTAATTAGTTAAACTGTTGCAGGTTAAATGGCAGAGCATTCTCTAGGTGAATTTATTAGAAAGTAAATCCATGAAAGTCGAGTTGCAAGTAACATGTTGATAAAACTCCCCATATTACAAGGCAATTTCAAAAGACAGGGACAATTTATTGATATCAACATTGCAAGTTTGACCACTGATTTGCATCAACTTTGATCTTATTGTCACAAAGGTTGAGGTACCAACATCCAAACTACATGTTTTAATCGATGATATTGTACAATATTGTTTATCCGTCTTTCAATAGAAAGCATGATTTTCTTAGAATCTAGTTCAATTTGTTGCTTATCACTATGAAATTTTGATTATCTCTAAAGCAGTGTATTGTTATCTTCTGCTAAAGACTAGATTTTGACTCTATTTTCAGTTGTTGAGTTATCGTTTCTTTGGTATCGAACATGCTGATTAGAGGAGTTTTCAGCTATGCTGGCAGACCTAAGGTGGAATATATATGCTCGAATTTTGGTTTTAGATATTTATATAAAGAATCTTAGACGATGCTGCTACTATCTGATTTTAATGGAGAGTAAGTCACTGTCATTTTGGTCACAGTTTTGCTGTAGAATTATAAGGAGGCTGCAAGGTCTGGTTCTAGTTCCACAATTTGTTTGTCCTACTCGGAAAAAAGTTGCTACAACTGGACCCTCTGGCATATAAGCAACGAGCAACTAAGATCGAACACCAACCCTTCTTTCAAGTAAAAGTGATTATGGGGATACAACAACCGGAAAAGATTTATTAAAATTTAGGTTCAACACTCATTGTTCGTGTCTCTCATATTGTCATGATGGAAATACGATGGTTGATTGGTTGGCATCTTATAGTCTTCGTTTATCTCAAGATATGTGGAGTTTACTATTTCAGTGTCCACAATTTTGTACTACCTTGTTAATCGAGATTGTTTAGGCTTGGTATTGTTTTGGTTGATTGTTGGGATTTGGTTTTATATTCCCCACAATTACTGTTTGCTGTTCATTTTCTTTAATTTAATATAAAGAGTCAGCTTGAGAGGGTGCGTGCAAATGATAGGCAGACTTGTTGGGTGCAACATAGTTGGGATGCTTCAAGATTTGTTTGATGCAACTCCTCTTTTGCTTGACTTTTCATAGACTAACACATGTCCAAATTTTCATATTTGTATTAAATTTTCAAAATGACATTGATGATAAAGTACAAAATGTATAAATATTGTTTGTTTTTGTCTATAAGTTTCGAGTAAATAGCAAGATTTTCTCCAATTTATTAAATTTTGCTAGTTAATAATGTTTAATCCACTAGTGAAGTCAAAAAATTGATTGTTATTAACTATAGAAGTCTGTACCATGCATTAGTTTTATGTTATTGAGTTTAAGTCTTTTGCAGTAAATTTCTTTGTTTGTCAAAGAAGTTGTATAACTCCAAAATTTATTAAATTATTTTCAAATGATGTAATAAGTTAATGAAAAATATGGAATTTAGAAGAAAAAAAAAAAAAGACCATTAGGCATCAACAAAGTAGAAATATTTTTGTGGCCTAATAAATAAAGTTATCAATTTCTAGTTTCTAACAAAACTTTATTCATTTTTATCCATTTCACATAAGTGAATAATAGACATATAAAGTTGTACATAAAATATTTCACCTATATAAAATGATTTTTAATGAAAGCAATTCATATACGTAAATATTTTACACGTTATGTTGTACATAAAATGTTTCAAAGGGTTAAAAATGATAAAATAAACTATTAAAGTTTCATTTTAGTCTGAAAATGAATAATGTTTACTTTACGCCAAAAACAATTTTATTATTATTATTAATTGGACTTAAAGTGAATTCATCTCTTTAGGTGTAATTCCAATGGTATCAGAATTTCACTTCTTTTGTCAAAACTCAAAACCATGCAGTAATCTTCTTGTGTTTTATCTCTATGTTATGTTCACCAAGTTCTACTCCTAGTCATAAAGCTTCTTATAAGGACTACTTTAAATTCACTTACATAAATTTCACATTCTTTGTTAATGTAGTTTGCAACTGTTAGAGGGAAGAAATAAATGACTGAATTCTCCGGGTGTAAACACAAAACAATCATGATTCCAAAGTTCTAAAGAACACAAAAAAAAGGGAGGATAGCGTTCAGTAGGGCGAGAGAAATTTCATTTTCGAAAGATTCTAGGGGATGCTTTAGGGGCATGTTTGTACACAAGCTATTCCGGTTGATCATAACATAAACAACTATTCGAAAGAGTAATTAGTAGCTACAATCACCATTATCCACTAATGTACTAACTAAGACACATCAAACTAGTTAGACGAAGCATCTCAAACGTGCCATCAAAATTCTTAGATATATACCCAATTGAATATCATTCTGTAAAAGAACAAACTCATCATTTTCATGTCACTAATAATTATAAGTCACTTCTCCAGAGATTACTAAAACTGCAAGAAAAGGAAACTCTTTCACAACTGATGTAATAATTATACCTATCCAATTGTGTTTGGAACTATGGAGTTATAATGCTTACCGAGACCAAATGCATGCCGATGGTACGACAGCATGATACTCGCATTAGATAAACCAGACCCGCCATCCGATTTGTACTCCTTTCCCATTTCCACATCAGGGAATGAACCTGAATATATCATTATATTCTTTCTCAGGCAGTGAGTCAAAGCTCTGTGCTCTAGCTCCCCTCCCCATGCTGCAGTTGATTCGACTTCTTTACAGTAATTCTCAAATCTCTCTGCTTGTGAACTTTCGGAATCATTGTTTATCATATTTTCAGACAGGTGAAAGGGTAGGAAATCAGATGCATGTTCCCTCATATATGCAGCCACCATTTCTCGAAGCTTTTGGTATGTATAAGAAGAAGAACCTCCTGAAAGATGAGCAAGCTGATCCTCAACAGCTCGATAGAGACAGTGCCCATCTGGCTTTATTTCGTTAACAGTCCATCCAAGAGGTTCAAGCTTCTTTTCCAATTTCTCATCTTCAACCATTCTATCACTTACAATATTGCTCTGCTCTTCTTGAATCCTTTGCTCTCTTGCTGCTTCTTGCTGAGCTCTTTTCTCTCACCTTTTTGCACCCTTGCTAGGCTTAGAACGATTGTGTTGGTTACTAACAGAAACCCCAGCAATGGCTTTCACCAAACTGTCAAGATTGCTTTTCCCATTTCCATTAGTAGTGCTACAGCCCAATGAAGCAAGTCCTCCAGCTTGGCAGAAAGTTCAGATATATCCTCCTCCACCTGCTTCTTCGTAGCCTTCTGTTCAGCCTGCCACCTTTGGCTGCTGCCTTTTTCAGTTCAACTTCGTTGTTCTGCAGCTGTGCTATTTCTCTCCTGCATACACAAGGAAACAATGATTTCAAGATGGAGTAGAAAAGTTTAATGATATAAAATAAATATTGTCAAGGAAACAAGCCACTATGATCTTTGATAGCAGTAAAAAAGCACCCCAAGTACATGTATCTGAGCAGAAACCGATTGACACTTATTTTTGTAATCATATGACAACTGAAATGCAAATCAGCTTTTGCAAATCCTAGAGCGAGTGTAAAACAATTCTAAGGCCTCTACAAGCAATCTCACCAACTAAGGTAGGAGGTATTGAGAAAAAAGCTACTAGCAAGTTACAAACTTGGGGTGTGGTGTGCGGAAGAGAAAATTTATTGTTAAAAAATATATCACTTAAATATCCACAAAAGTAAAGTGACGGTAACTTTATTCTCCACCTTTCCAAAAGAGGCCAGTTTGAGGATTGACTTCATTTTCACACGACATTTATGAATCTACCTTCGTATCAAGCTACCAAGCATCTTAGGAGAAGCTCTACAAGAGTAGACTGGTTTCATCGAATGGAAACCATCTCAGAAATGAAAACCCAAATTGATAGTCATGTTAATGCAACATAAAGCAAAAGAACTGCTGTGAATCGATACAGAGTTAAAGAATCAAATTTTCATTGATCAAATCATTCAATTTCGTAGCCTATTAGATCATTATTTTCAAAAAAATTACACAAGAATAAAGATAGTCTTATAATACGAGGAGCATCTTGTACCTAATAAAAATCGGGAGCAATATAATCCTTTAAGGGCTGTCCCATCCAACTATCAAGCATTAAGATACTTTCAGCTCTGGACAATTGTCATAAAAGATTTTCAACATATCATAAGACTCCCATCTTGAAATCTTAGGATTATTCCTTGGAGGAAATACTTTAATGCATACTTTTTCCGGTGGATCTACACCAAATTAAACTCTATTATTGTATATATATACATGCTGGCTAAGAGTCTGCCCGGTGCTACATCATAGGCATAAACTGATCTATATTTCATTGAATGGCCAGAAACCCATCATCATTGTAGGAACACAGAGGAAGAGAGAGAACTTATTGTGTGGCTTGGAAAAGGACATGTTACCTGTGCCTAGACAGCATTAACATGTTACTATTATGTAAACAGAGATTTATATAAGGATTTTATTGCCCATAATGTTATGACATACAAGAAGGTCAATCAATAATAGCACTATCGTCTTTATTCTGGTATGATTAACCAGTTCTTCAAAAGTAACAATCTATTGGACTATAAATTGAATGGTTTCATCAACGAATATTAGATTTTTTCTCAACTTAGAACGATTCTTTCGTTTTATTTTCATTAACATGAACACAAATTTGGATTGTCATTTTTAAGATAGTTTACATTCCATGAAAATCAGCTTACTAATCTTGCACAGCTTTCTAACTTGGTAGCTTAATCTAAAGGCAAAGTCACAAATAACATATAAAAATGAAGTTGAGTTTCTTTGCACTCGTGAAAAAAGGTCGAATTACCGAGGGTACTTCGAAACGGTCGGAAAATAGTTTATCAATAATAGCCAAAATTCTTGTAATGAAATTATTGTATTTGATTAATTGAATCACACGATAAGAGATATATTAATATAATATTATTAAATCACATAATAAGTAATATATGTACTATTATAAAATTAATTATCATATTTATTAGTATACAAATCTTGACTGATTAATTAAAATATTTGTTGTTGCTGTCGTTGTTGTTTTTTTTTTTTTTGGGAGGGGGGCGGGGGCGGGGGAGTGTTGAAAATAATATATTTGTTGTTAGGGATATTTTAAAGTGTTTAAAGTGCATTTGTTTAATGAAATTTTACCTTTGTTTTATAATGTTTAATTGAAGTACATAAAATTTATTTTTGGGTTTCTTTTATTTGAAATATTCTTTAAGAAGCATTCGTTTGTTTGTTTTTTTTGGTAGAAAATGTATTTTAAATAAAAAAATAAATAAAAGTTTATTTTGAAATTCAATTAATTAAATTTTTTAATAAAGCAAATTTAGATTTTTTAAATCGATATTTCGATTATGTGAAATAATCATGAAATCATAAATACCAATAAAATGACAATTATATGAATATTATTTTTCATTAGTATGAATTTATCATTTTAAACTAACATATAGATTTTTGTAATTATTAACCTAAATTATCATTATTATTATCTTTAAATTGGTGAGTCAAAATTATTTTGGGCATATCAATTGACTACTTAATTAAAGAACTGCAACCATGATACACCCTTTTTTTTTTTTCAAAAAAGAAAGAAAAAGAATAAAATCCTATTAAATGAGCATATCCATTCATAACTCAAATACTTCGTGTACTTTCTCATTACATTGATGATAGGGTTTGGGTTTTAGCGAGTACAAATCTCTAATATCATATATGCTAGAGCATAACTTAGATATGCTTGATAAGATTTTTTTGAATTCTTACCTTGAATTAAAGTTCACAGAAACCTCTAAATCCTAACATTGTTCTACTCAATTTGAAAGGAATCTCCAATAGGACCTCTTTTCTATTCACAAGGTAAAATCTATGCTTTTGATGTAAGTGTTTAATGATTCGTCATTGTATTTCAATAATGGTTCTTCATTCGAAAAAGTGAAAAGTTGTATCAAATTTTTCTATAAAATGACAATTATATGAATATTATTTTTCATTAGTATGAATTTATCATTTTAAACTAACATATAGATTTTTGTGATTGTTAACCTAAATTATCATTATTATTATCTTTAAATTGGTGAGTCAAAATTATTTTGGGCATATCAATTGACTACTTAATTAAAGAACTGCAACCATGATACACCCTTTTTTTTTTTTCAAAAAAGAAAGAAAAAGAATAAAATCCTATTAAATGAGCATATCCATTCATAACTCAAATACTTCGTGTACTTTCTCATTACATTGATGATAGGGTTTGGGTTTTAGCGAGTACAAATCTCTAATATCATATATGCTAGAGCATAACTTAGATATGCTTGATAAGATTTTTTTGAATTCTTACCTTGAATTAAAGTTCACAGAAACCTCTAAATCCTATCATTGTTCTACTCAATTTGAAAGGAATCTCCAATAGGACCTCTTTTCTATTCACAAGGTAAAAATCTATGCTTTTGATGTAAGTGTTTAATGATTCATCATTGTATTTCAATAATGGTTCTTCATTCGAAAAAGTGAAAAGTTGTATCAAATTTTTCTATAAAATGACAATTATATGAATATTATTTTTCATTAGTATGAATTTATCATTTTAAACTAACATATAGATTTTTGTGATTGTTAACCTAAATTAGCATTATTATTATCTTTAAATTCGAGAGTCAAAATTATTTTGGGCATATCAATTGACTACTTAATTAAAGAAGTGCAACTATGATACACCCTTTTTTTTCAAAGGAAAAAAAAAAAAAAAAAGAATAAAATCCTATTAAATGAGCATATCCATTCATAACTCAAATACTTAGTGTACTTTCTCATTACATTGACGATAGAGTTTGGGTTTCAGCAGGTAAAAATCTCTAATATCATATATTCTAGAGCATAACTTAGACATGCTTGATAAGAGATTTTGAATTCTTACCTTGAATTAAAGTTCACAAAACCTTTAAATCCTATCATTGTTCTACTCAATTTGAAAGGAATCTCCAATAGAACCTCTTTTCTATTCACAAGGTAAAAATCTATGCTTTTGATGTCTGTGTTATTCATCATTGTATTTCAATAATGGTTCTTCATTCCAAAAAGTGAAAAGTTGTGTCAATTTTTTCTAGGTAAACTTAAGTTATATATACTACCATTGTGCCTCCTCATTTTGTAATTCAAATTACAAACTGGTAACAGCTTAAGCAATTACTATACAGATGAAAACCTATCTAGCCCGTGTTGGTTAAATTGGCTAATTAGTTGAATGGGTCAAATTTATTTGACCCATTTGGATATTTAAGGCCCAATATGTCTCATTGATATGGGTCCCAAAACACTAACATCATATATCTTTACTAAGATTTTTTTTTTATTGTGAGAATAGATAATTCTTGAGTACCTCAATCATTAATGTCAGTAAACTTCTATTCATCTTGTAATTATTAAAAATAAAAAGAGAGAAGTGAACTCATCTATAATTTATTATGTATTAAAGTTGCTTATGACATAAATAAACTTATGAGTGATAAGTGTAATATTAGTTAATCTCAATTCCTTAATTTTGAGTTAACAAAATATCTTCTATGTTCCATGGCCAATTCATTACTGTTTAAATAAGATGAGAAATGATTTAAAAAAAAAAAAAAAAAACAAAACAAAAACAAAAACAAAACAAAAGATGAGAAATAGTAAATTAAGTGGCCTGAATCCAAAGACGTAGCCAGGATTCAATGCTAAAATGGGCTAGAATTTTTTTTTTTTAATCAAAACTCTATGCATGATGAATTTTTTAAATGCATGATTAATTAATTGAAAAACAAAGCTACACTTAATGAAGAGCATAGTAAATCTTAATCATATTTCAAAATGCTTACATCATAACAATTTTATATACGTATTTAAAATTATGGACTGTGTTTATTATTTGAATTATGATCAATATAAATCATATATAATGGATTAAAATGAAAATCGATATAAATGATACTAATGAGTTAATATCATTAAAAGCACCAAAAGACATAAGAACTTAAAAAATATAATAATCACAATTTACACCACAAGAATTTTACAAGACTATCAACCAAAGATCTAATTCTTAATCAAGATAAACATTAATTACTAAATTCTCGATTTTAACTCTAAGACAATTTGTAACCAAAGACTGAAAATAATAAACATACTTTATCTTCATAATTGATCATATTTTATAACCAACAAGATTTTCAATAAAACTATACATTATATAGTTAATTTTTTTTTCAGCATATATAATAAAATTGTATACAATAATATAAAAGTTGAATTAAATTTTCAAAAATAAAGGGTATTTGATTTGAAGAAAAGGATATAGAAACAAATGTTATTTTAATAAATTTAATTTAAAAAAAATTCATACCTCTTACCAAATTGTTTAAAAATTTTGCTAAAATAATTTTTAAATATTGAGTAGGGTAGGCTTGAGCCTGCCCTAGCCCATTCAATGCTACATTCCTGCCTGAATCATATTAGATATCTAAATTATACATGGATACATGGAGACCGAATTTAGACAATGCAAAGGCAAATCATATCCAAATTTAATCAATTTCGTTGACACCCTGATCAATACTTTCTAGTAAGCTAGTTGTATAACGTAAAGAATGTGATTCCAAGTCAATTATTCGTTTGACATATCTTTTAGGACAAATTAATGTGACAATTACCTCTCTCGCTTTTCTACGCTTTCTCATATTTTGACTATTTATTAATTTGGCCCATCTTGCAATACAAATTAACACGATAATCATGATTATCATGTAATGACAATGGAATTGCATTGTTTAGGGAATATGCTTCGTATAAACTTGTCTTCCAAAATTATTATGTAAATTATTAAAACTCAAAGCATAAAGCATAATAAAAATAAAGTAGAACACAATAAATTCACGTGATTCAGCATAACACCTATGTCCATGGAATGAAATTTTAAAAATATATATATTTAAAAAAATACTATGAGTAATGGAGAAAACAAAAGAGTGTTAAAATATCATAAAGTTCAAATCCCTATTGCACTAATTCTCTAATAGGTACAAAAAACATGACCCTAAAGAAAGTAGGATTATATATATATATATATATAATTAGGTCAAATATCTATCGGAACTAGTCAAGATAGGACTCTAACGCACAGCACAGAATATTGCTTCCAGAAAGCGAGAGAATGTTACCCACTCGAAGTGGAAAAATTGCACACACTTATAAGCTATGTTAATGCTCAAACCTTGTCCATCTACTTTCTAGTAAGCAAGACAGGTAGGGATGGCATAGTGTGCCACCCCACTTGGGAGTAAGTAGGATCATATATGAATGTATCAAATAAGGACTTATATGGACTAATTAACAAAAGCCACATATATGACTAATTTAAACCATATATTAAAGTTGCAAACTTTTCTAAAATTGATAAAATCTAAAACCTCACTTTCAAAAAAAAAAAAAAGAAAAAAAAAAAAGAAATAATAATAAAATCTAAAATCTCTCTTGTAACAAAAAGGTATTTTTTTGGAAAACCAAAAAAAAAAAAAAATCCTCATCTATTTGCTAATAAGACTATATTCTATAGTATTTAAAAATATATATATATATATTCTATAGATAATTAATTAGGTTAAAATTGATATAAATATTCTTTGAAATATTAAAATCTCACTTAAAGTATCATTAGATTTACTAGAAATTCTTTTTTTTACAATAAAAGGTCTCTATTTATTGTTTAAATCCAACTACTTTGTATATAATTAGGTTAAACATCTTATTAATTCTATTTTTAAATTGAATTTGATGAAGGGTACACCCATTCCTTTTTGGTACAATTTGTTGAAATAACACTTTCCTTTTTCTATTTTTCTATTTCTTTGTTCCATATTTAAGAGGGTGTATTCATTTTAGTGTTTATTGGAGTTTGATAGACATTTTTTAAATGATAGATTTTGATGGAATTAATGGATTTCATAGATCCCATATAGATTTTTGTTAAAATTCTTTATGAAATCCAATGAAATTTGTGAAAATAAGGACAAGATTTGTTGAAGTTTATGAGTTTGCAAGAATATCAATTCCTTGTACAATCCGTTACCTAAGTTAATTCAATCCACTTGAAATTGTATTACATTGGTTTTAGATTTTTATATGCCTGAAATGGACATTACAGTAATTTTTTAAGCTTGAACTTTAAAATTGGGGCTTGGTGATCAAATTTTAAAATTAATTGATTTGGATAGAGTGATTTTCTAACAACGTCTTAAAATTAGATACTCTATGGATGCATTTCAAATAATAGTCCAAGTAGAAATTTTAATAATGGAAATATTGGAAGTAGAACTTTTAGGAGTATTACGTTTAGAAAAATTGCTGATCGTTTCGTTATTTCATTTAGAAAGAGCTTTTATATAATACAGTATATAAATGTTTAAGTATATTTCTCCTATGCTAGCTGAACTATGTAATAGTGAACAAATTAAAGAAGCATATATGTAATAAAACAGCATCTCTCTTTAAAATTAAAATAAAATAGCAACTCATATTCAATCTAAAGTTTCTTGGAGTTTGATGAAATTTTTATTTAATGATAGATTTTGATAGAATTTATAGATTCTATAGACTTACATTAATTTTGTTAAATTATTTTAAAAATCCAATGAAATTTTTAAGAGCATGGTTAGATTTGTTATAAACTTTTTTTCTTCATAAAAATCACTTTAAAATTCATCCACATATATCACTTAAATGAAATATATGATGTCAATAACTTTTTGACTACACATAAATTTCATTGGATTCTATATAAATAATAAATCTAAATTGAATACATCTAAATTTAATGAATTCCATATAAATCTAGATTGAATACATCTATATTTCAGTGTAATCCATTCAAATATGGTCTAAATACATCCAAACTTTTAAAATTTTCTAGATTTCAGTAATCTCCAAATTGAATACATCCCCAAGTATTATTCCAAATTCACATTTTGATTGTTACTTGGACTATCTCTAGATTCAGTTGATGAATGAGCCATAACCACCAAGCCCAGTATGTACCTAAGCAAGCCGAAAATTGGGTTGGGTTAGTGCTTGCATTGCCCATGGCCCAGTCTGTGCACTCCACTAAAACAATTCAAATCAAATACGAAAAGTTTATGGACCTTATTGGGGTAAGTGATTGGGCCCATTGTTCTAGTGCTGCTACAATTTGATAGGTAAGAATCATGTTAGGCTTGGCAGTTGACAGTAAAATTGGTCCAATGGAAAAGTAAAAAAATAAATAAACAAATTCACGAAGAAAATAAATAAAATTTATCTTGAATTTGATATTGACCACCTTTTGATTGCAGAGGTGAGTGAGAAGAAAATATAGGATGCATCCAATTCAACTTGTTAATTCTTAATATTTAATGTAATGCACGTGAACTCATCTGATTTCCATAAATGACATTACTAAACTATAGAAATCTCGAATCGTAATTATACCATATGGAGTTTAACTACTTTATTGGTTGAGTAAGGTTATCTATCAATAACAATCCTTAGATATTCTTCAATAATCATTTTTATAATCAATTTAAGGATTATTATTAATTAGTAATCTTACTCAATCAGTAAAATATAGTCAAACTCATATATATAACATAATATATATTAAATTAAAATGTTATGAGAATAATATGTAGTCACATTCAACATATCGTCCGTAACTTATAATTATATCCAAATAAAATGAAAAGAGAAATATGATGCTATGAAATCATTGAATGATGGTGGCGGTTTTCCAATTAAAGAACATGTGTCAAATTTATAATGTCTTACTTTTAAATTGTCTCTTAAAATTAGAATGACCTTTTGAAATATGATTTGATCAGTTGTATTGTCTTGGATACTGATATGTACTATAAATTCTATAATAGATGAGAGGTTCTTGATCTTTCTTGGCACGAGAGGATGGACACTCATTCCGTCTTTCAGTGTGGGACGCACCCACTCCTATCAGATTCCCTAAAATCAGAGCTTTTAATATCATTAAATTTAAAGTATTACTTTCTAATTTAAACCACATATTAAAGTTACTAACTTTTCTTAAATTTATAGAATCTTAAGCCTTATGTAAATTGTATCCCATTTTTATGAGTGAAAACCACTCTCTCTACACTCATCCATAATCTCTTCTTTCTCTACATTTCTTAGTTCTCTACATAAGTCTTATTACTTGTGTGTTTCAATCCTAAAGTTTACAACAGGGTCAAATTTATAATCTCTTACTTTTAAATTGTCCCTTAGAATTATAATGAGCTTTTGAAATCCGATTTGGTCAAATGCATTGTATTGGATACTGACATCTAAATATAATTCTTTTTCTTGGAAATAGTAACTATGAATTTTATAATGCACCTAATAATTCCTTCTTTGCATAAAAAAAGATCAGATGCATTGTATTGGATACTGAATGCACGTCAACCAGCTTGTCTGTACATGTAAAATTATTGCGTACCGAGCAAATACGACATCAATCAACTTGTCTACACCTGTTTGGAATATAATCACTATAGCGCATGTGAATGCACATCAATCAGCTTGTCTATACATGTAAAATTCTGGCTTACTTAATAAGGTAACCCGACATGTGACTGATAAGGCATGTGCTACTAAAACAGAAACCGATAAATAAAACTTAAAAAAAAAATAAATAAATAAACCGATAAATAAATTTAAAATGTGAAACCTTGGTAGCAAACAAAAGTTACATAAAGTCATATATGGCCCGCAAGGCGCGTGCGATTTTGCCCCATTATTGAAATACATCACTAATATTATGATCCGAAAAATCACTCTTATAATAAAACAAGAGCAATTCATATAAAGAGAAGATTTATAATCCAAGCTTTATGTTTTAAATAATAAATATGATACTTAAATCTTTAATCTCTTATCTCAAGATGGATACTCAATCATTTTTAAATAATTTAATGGATCAACGCGGTTTTAAAACTATTTTTGTATATTCAATTATAAATTTTATCAAAGTAGAAATCAAAAGAACAATCAGAGCCAATAACGGTAAGTATTAAACTACGATTTGGGGATTAGCTCTCATGAACGAAAGGGAGTAACTCACATCTGATTGGAGGGGGTAACCCACTTGAACAATTTTGATCATAAAACTAATACAAAAGTAAAAATTTTATAACTTATGTAAGTCTTAGAATTTATATAATTCTATCTTAATCTAATTATTTATGTGAGCATCAATTTTATTTGGATTTGACTACCATATTAATTCAGTAAAATTATTCATCAATAATAATTCTTAAATATTTTTCAATAATTAACCACCTTTTATAACGGGTGTTCTTATCAATCCTATATCGTAATCAAACCCGATTTTATTTATATCAATTTATATAATTAGTAAAAACAAGTCGTCCCTTTTAACTAAATGGTTGTATATATATAAGCAACTTATTCACCCGTACATTTCTCCATCATCTTCTTCCATGGCATCCTGGCTCCAATTCCTCTCAGTTCTCTGCCTTCAATGGCTTATCATCATCATTGGTTGCTCTTCATCCAAAGAAATCCCCAAGGTATATACGCAGTTTTTGCTCACCAGAAAAAAGTATAAAACGTTTAAAATTAACGTTTCATCAAATTAAATCAATATTTTTCTTAGCAGTTCCACCATTTTCCTTGCAACTACACAGATCTGTACTCTTGTTGTCGCTGATATTGAATTTTATATAATGATATGTTATTATGTGCTAGCAGCGTTACATTGTCTACATGGGAAGTTCGACGTTATCGAATGGAACTGCACAGGACGTTGAAACCGCAGAGTTGGCCCATTTGAAATTATTGTCTTCCATTATTCCAAGGTTAATAATTGTTTTGGGTATTTTATTGCCTTCATCTATTAATTGAAAATGATTGATTATGAGTTTAGTTTCTAATAATAAATTTGTTGCATGCAGTGAAGAGAGTGAGAGAATATCTCTAATCCACCATTACTACCATGCTTTCAAGGGCTTCACTGCCATGCTCACTGACAAAGAAGCTTCTGCACTATCAGGTAATTAAATAAATGACCAAAGTCCAACGATGATAGTGTTACAATATTAGCAAATTATCTTGTCACTGTCCCTCTCAAATCTCAAATCTCAAATTATCTTCGTCTTCTCTTCTCCTCCTGCTCATCTTTTCTTCTTCTTCTTTGTCTCTTCTTCTTCTTCTTCGTAATATAGGTTCAAATCGAACCCAAGAACCCAGATGAAATCTGGGTTCTGGAACGAACCCAAATTCCATCAGGGTTTGATTCGAACCCAGATAGAATTTGGGTTCATTCCAAACGAACCCAGATGAATTTGATGTTGAGTTGGTTTTTGGTTTGATTTTCAGGTAAGTTGATGATTTTTGAGGTTGATGATGATTTTCAATGGATTTTTGGTGATGAGTAGATGATGATTTTTGAGGTTGATGATGGTTTTCAGGGGATTTTTGGTGATAGATTTGTTGTTGATAATGTTGATGATGATTTATTGATGATGTTCTGGATGGAGAAAAAGAAGAAGTGGATTGGCAGTTGAAGTTTTTTTTTTTTTTTTTTTTTTGGGTTATGGTGATCCAGATTTGATCTCCACCATCCATCTAGTGAGATGGATGGTGGAGATCCAATCTTGAAGATTGGATTTTTTTATTTTTAATTTTTTTCTAATTAAATGAAAATTTTAATTGTTTTTAAATTTTTTTTGAAAAATTATTAAATGATGAGGATATTTTGGTCTTTTTGTTTGTCAGCGGTTAACTTTAACAAAATCTTCTAATGGCAGTAGACCGTATACTAAATTATAATTAATAGTAAACTTTGATTCAGTTTGCAATTAATTTCAAATCAGTAGGTTAAAGTGTAATTTATTCTAATATATATTGCTCGTTTGTTTCACAATGACTACTCCTATAAAAATAATTAATTATTGAAAATTTTTAAATAATTTAGAATTATTTAATGGAAAGAGGGAATAAAAGGTTGATGAAGGGCATTGGTGAAAGCAGGACATGATGATGTGGTGTCAGTGTTCCCGGATCCGGTTCTTCAGCTTCACACAACCCGTTCTTGGGATTTTTTACACCTCCCACCACCCTCTAGCTTTCAGTCCAACCACAAATATGGTAAATGGTATCGGCCAAGCGATGTCATTATTGGTGTTATAGACTCAGGTATATTTATCTTATCTTCTGTTTTACAATTCCATTTACGTACATATAATATTTGAATGTCATTAAATGTTCTCTTATTTTATATCACTAATAATGAGTTTTAAAATTAATAACAAAGTATAAAAATGAGTATTTTTTTAATGCAATATTAATTTATTTATGAACATAGGGAATAAAGGAAAATGCCTATGTTCGTGAATAAAGATATGATACTAATAAAATTTATTTTTATGATAAAGAGATGAAATGAAAAGTATGTATTTAGATATTAAAGGTTTAGTTGTACAATGGAAATAATTTTTTTTTTTTTTATAGAATAATGGAAATAATTTATGTGTTTTTATGTATTACTGCATTACATGTCTAATTCTTTTATCGAAAGTGTAAATTATGTAAAGCTGTTCTTACCATCAGCAAATTGCGGCCCCTAAAGGGGCTTGTTCATAAGCTCCTTTTAGATTTTGTTCATAAACTTGTTCTAGATTTTAGATTTTATTTAAATCATTAGTTACCTACTCCAACTTTTGGTTCTAAAAATAGTTTATTAAAAGAGAAGAAAAAATTACACTTAATCGAGCTAAGGTTTTAAATTTAACATTCGAAATCAATTTTTTGAAAATTCATTTATCTTCTTTACTATTAATTAAGATTTGTTAAAATTGAACATTAAGTTAACCAATCTTGACCATCTAGGAGAAAAATACCTTTAACATAATAATTAGGCTCACCTTCCTTTCCAACAACAGCAACATGGGGAGGCAAGCCCCATTCCTTAACGACCAAGGGAGAGTTCATGTCATCATCACATTGTTCGAAGCACACTCCCAAATTGGGTTTTCATAGTTTGGCTAATTTATATTGTTTATAAATTATATAATTAAAAATTATATATGAAATGCGGACATTATCTTTCTAACTGTTAATTTTTGTTGCTTTAACTACTTGCAGAGAAGTTCAATCTTAATTTTTGAAAAACTTGATTTTGAGTGTCAAAATGCAAACCCCATGTAGGTAGGGTCAATTTATTTTATAATAAAAATAAAAAAATAACTTAAATTTTAGTACATTTTCGATAAACAACTGAAAAGAATTTTTTTTTTTTAAAAAACTAGTCCTTAAACACCTTCATCAGTATTGACGATGACCGTGACCTGCATGTACGTGGAGGAGAGATCACAAAGCTCCTGCATTATGGAGGATATCCTTCTCCTCCATGATCTTCAACCTTCTAGCTCGACCGACTAAAGATAGAAATGTGTAGATTGCTTTTGTGTTTGTGCCATGTCTTTTTCTCCAAAATTTACACTGTTTAATATATATTTTATAAAGCATTAATTTATTTGTTTACAAGTACATTGGTCTTTTCAAAGGTATAACAATCTGTTTAGTAATTTTATTTTAAAATTAACAGAAACAGATTTACTAACATTTATTTAATTTTGGGAGGGTGTTGAAACTAAATTATTCCATGTATATAAATAAAAGTTGTGGATATATATTTGATTAACTCTCGTTAAAATGATTGCATTAAATGGTCCAGGAGTATGGCCAGAGTCTGAAAGCTTCGAAGACACTGGAATGAGCGCAATCCCTTCAAGATGGAAAGGAATTTGCATGGAATCTGCAGACTTCAAGAAGTTCCATTGTAACAGGTATTCATGTTATTTAGATTTATTTTTGGAAAATGATTATTTGTCAAAATTATTATTTCCCTCTCAAGATTTGTAAATACATGTTACGCCCCGCAAGTTTCTGTTTTCTCTAATATCTTCCTGTGGCATTAGTACTGTATGGTCCTATTTGTTTGACAGGATTTGATGGGTGGGATCAGATTTCAAATCCTAAGCCCATCGAGTCTTGTGTTTGGGCTTGGGGAGGGAAGGGTTATCTCCCTTCCCAGGCCTACCTTCATTTCGTGTCACGACAGGAAATTGAAATCCACATTCATTTCCTATGCATTAAAAATCAATTAGTAAAAAAAATTTAGAGCAAGTTATATATTAATTAGTTACCTAGTTAAAACCTGTTATCAGGTGGAGTAAACTTTATAAGTTTATTACAATTTAGCTACCTATCATTAGTTTAGGTTAGTGAATAGTTAATCAATTTTAACACATCTAGGAGTATTTTTCTCTTTTCACTTTATTTTAATTTTTTTTTACATATATATCTTTTTATAAAAAACCGAAAAAGGAAATTTGATCTCCACCCATCTCCATCTCCATGGAGATTTAATCTCTTTAGAGATGGAGATCCAAGATCTCCATTGATGATCTGGGTCTCCTTTGCTGGCGACCAACATCAAACACATCAAAACATATCAAACATCTAACAACTAGATCAACCAACTGATCTCTCTCATCCTTATCTCTCTGCACACCACTCTTCATCTCTCTTTATTTTTTTTTTTAAACTTTTTATATAAATTTATTTTTTAATTTTTATTTAATTTATTTTAAAATTTATTTCAATAAAGGGTATTATAGTCTTTTTATCAATTTTTTATTTGTTCAAACTAGTCAAAATATATAGGTTGTCAACCATTAGAGGTATTTTCATATTTGTTGCACTTTAACACTGTTCATCCTCAAAGATAATAGAGTTAAGGGAATGGCCAGGTGGGCAATTGCTAATAAATACACAAAATTTGATTTGGGTAGTTAATTTGTAATTTGTTCTAAAATTTATAATTAACTTTTTAATTTTCATTTATAATTATTTTTTTAAATTTTTCATTTTTAATATAACTGAAAATTAATTTAATCTAATATTATATTTTTTTAATTCATTTCAATCCAATCCAATCTCAATTTCATCAAACACATTGAAACACTAATTTAACCAAATCCTATCCATTCATTCTTATCTTATCAAATTTTATCTAATCCTATCTCATCCAATCCCTTATGCTAAATGGGCCTTATTTGCATTCTCAATTATTTTAAAATGTAAAAATAATGAATGATAAAAATAAGTAAATTTCACCTCAAATTAATTTTATATAATTAGAAAAAAAAAATCACCTATCTCACAAGTCTCGCCTCTTTTCTTTACTTCCATTCCCAAAAGCGCACCTCTTTCTCATTTTGCTAACTGTCCCTTATTGACTTCAACTGTTGGGTGTTAAGTGGCAATTAGGGTTTGTTGTTAGTGGTTGTGGGTTAGAGTTTGGTTTGGAGTGGTGAAGACAATAAGGATATGTTGAAGAGGTGTGTTATGGTCGATGCAAGTGAAGAAGAGGGATGGATGGTAGAGGTGGGCAAAAAAATCGACATTGAACGAACCAACCCAAACTGGATCGAAAATATCAGTTTTCCACTTATATTCAGTTCAGTTTAATTTTTAATTTATAAACCAATTTTTTTTTTTTTTTTGGTTCAATTCGGTTTTGGGTCGGAAAATGGACCCAAGCCGAAATCATAAAATCTATTGAGGTGTGAAAGTGGGCTCTCATACTTTCTTTACGCTCTCTTTCCTTACCTATCGCCGACCTCAAAAGTCACACGTTCTTTCTACTTTCTCTTTCCTTTGGTGAAGCCTTCTCTATATCAAACCATTGGAGCTTGTCTTGCTGTCCAGAGTGGTGATTGCTATGGTGGTCAGAGTGACTCTTCGTGTTGCTACTTGGGATCGATTGTGGCTGACAACCAAAGGCAACGACATAGACGACAATCTTTGTTGTAGGCTCGTTATTATCGTTGTCTGATTTTTTCTTTTTGATGTTGCAAACAGTCCCTAATATGAGAGGAGTAGGAAGGATGCACATCTGATGTACCAGTTATCATGCCCACGGTAAATGTTGGGTAGCCAAGTGTGGAGCACATAACTGCTGAAAGCATTTAAGTAGTAAACCCACCCGAAGATGAGTGCTCTCTTATTCTGACTTACCCGGAGCCTTTGATAGCATAGTCAAGACAGCGACGTGTTCTCTGTCGTTGTGGGGATGGAATGACAGAAGTTTTGAGAATTCAAGAGAAGGTCATGACGAGACGAGCCATTTTAAATATTTTTATCTTATATTTAAAGTGGCTTAGACAAATTTTTTTATAATTAATTTTTTTTAAAAGAAATTGTTCAACAAGAATTTGATTCATGTGACAATAATAATCAAATACATACATATATGCATATATATATATATATGTATATAATGCAGATATTGAAACATATAAGGTACACCCCCAATTTATAAGTTCACCCATTAGTAAAATTTTAAATTTTGATCATTACTATAAGCACTCATTCAAATTTCAATAATACCTTAATTAGAATGAATTTACTTTTATTTTATTTTCTATAAAAGTAAACTCAATTAAATTTTTAAGACACAATTACAAAAAATCCAATTTTCATTGAAATATTAATATCTTCTTAGACATTTTAAGTACAATATTAATATCTCTAACTTGAATTGAAAATCAAATTAATGAATTATAAAATTATAAAATATAAATTTTAATGTGTTACATCTAATTTCTTAAACTATAACCATGATTTAATTTTTATTTTTAATTATTCTTGTAATTTACAATTGTTGGTAACCAATAAAGCGATACAACTCTCTTATGTAAAGAGATATGTTATGTTATGTTATTATCAAAAAAAAAAAAGAGATATGTTATGTTATATAATTTGGTTAAATTTTATTTTTCACAAAACTTAATTTATAATTTAAATATAAGTTTTATGTCAAAAAATTTAAATATAAATTTTATATAATTTGATTGAGAGTCATTACACTACGATCACAAATAAAAAATTTAAGTAAACTATCATTTGATCAGAATGTTGTTTCAATTTTTTATGCTTTATAATAAGCGATTTTAAAATTTTTAGATTATATATGTACTTAATTAAATGCAGTATTTATTTTCGTTTTTAGTTACTTTGAAGCTGATTGAGACTAACTACAAATCATCCAAGAAGGAAAATTCATATATGACTACTATAATTTTAGTTATTTTTAATATTATTAGCAATTTATTGAAGTGTTCTTTTGTAATATGAATTGTTGGATCCGTCACTAATTATATATTCATTGGTTATAAACCATATTCATTGCTGGCAGGAAATTGATCGGAGCAAGATACTACTCCAGGGAATCCCAATCGCCCAGAGACTTTGATGGACATGGAACTCACGTAGCCTCGATAGCGGCTGGGGCCCACGTAGCCAATGCAAGCTACTATGGGTTAGCCAAAGGCACAGCCAGAGGTGGATCGCCTTTATCTAGGATAGCAAGCTACAAGGTAAGCGTGAGTGATGGAAGTTATGGTTCGGCAGTTTTGCAGGCCTTTCAAGATGCTATTATGGATGGAGTTGATATAATCTCATTGTCTATCGGGTACAAAAAGCCAGTTGCTGTTCCTGTCTTAAGCGATCCAAATGCTATTGGAGCGTTTCATGCAGAAAAAATGGGAATCATGGTTGTGTGTTCTGGTGGAAATGCAGGGCCTCGTCCTCGCACTGTTGGTAATACTGCTCCTTGGATCTTCACTGTTGCTGCTACCACTATTGATAGGAATTTCCAATCTACTGTGCTTCTTGGCGATGGCAAAAGTATTCAAGTAAGATCACTTTCACCCATCAAACAAATTTATAATTATAATCTTTATATCTTAATTGAGATTTTTTTTTTCACTACAAAATAAACTTACATTCGATCAGAACCAAAGAACCAATACAAGAAGGCCTTTCATCAACCAATGTTGATCCTCGACAGAGGACAAGGCCAGATAAGCAACCGAATGGGCGACACCATTCCTAATCCTAAAGATATATAGCATGGCTTCTAGCAGGGGCAAAAAGCTAGAAAGCCCTATTTAGGAATATTTAGAGGCTAATGAAGAAGGATATCATATTTAATGAGGAAACAAAATATATTTTATATAAACTTAAAAAGAGTTATATAATATATCGGTAATTGTTTATGTAGATTTTGTAAATAAAATAAAACTCGGGGGTCGTGGCCCTTGTCAGCATTCCCTTAGCGCTGCCTCTCTTCAAGAAACACCAAAAATGTTACAAAGACCTTAAACAACATCACTAAATAGGATGGCAAGACTAAAAGAAGATAGATCATTTGATATATCTGCACAAATAATATAATTAATTAAATTAATAATATTTACAATTTTTTTTATCCTTTGTTTTTAAAATTTGAGAATTATAGTCACATCACAATCTAATAATTCCTTAATTTACTGATATTGAGAAATGACTATATTTCTCAAGCTAAGGGGTGCTAAAGTCCATTTCAATTCTTGTCATTGCAGGGAGCTTCCATTT
Organism: Nephelium lappaceum; assembly: GCA_021234005.1. Lineage (NCBI taxonomy): Eukaryota > Viridiplantae > Streptophyta > Magnoliopsida > Sapindales > Sapindaceae > Nephelium > Nephelium lappaceum. Next base: position 7,953,802 of record CM037996.1, read on the forward strand.
ATTTCTCAAACTCCCCTTCGAAAAGTGCCTATCCCCTGGCATTTGGGAAAGATGTTGCTGTTAATTTGACCACTGAACCAGAAGCAAGGTAATTTTATATTTCCAACTTACGTGTAAATCTTATAGTTTGTTTGAGGTTCTATTTAACTATGATAAAAGTGCTTGGCTTGGATGGTAGGGAAGAGAGACGACGTTACAAACACACCTTTTAAAAATTTAAAGAGGTCAATAATTACTTAAACCATTTTCAAAATTTTGAAGACTAAAGAATCTTAAAATTAATGCAATTCATAAGTGCGTTAGATATAATTACATATCTTAAAGAATGTAATTGAAAATTTTCTTTGATTATATGTGTTAACAATGTTTATAACTGCAATTCATATCATTAATTCGATAAAGCGCACTTTTATTATAAAATACAGGAGATGCCAAACAGGATCATTAGATCCTAAGAAAGTTGCGGGCAAAATAATTGTTTGCTATGGTGGTGATCCAATTGGAGATGAATTGGAACCTCTGGTAAATGCAACAATAACTGCTAAGGCCGAAGGGTTAATTTTGGTAAATGAGGAACTGAAAGGCTTGGCTATTGAATCTGGAATATTTCCATATTTAGCAGTTGGCAAAATTGAAGGATCTCAAATCATTAAGTACATCAGTTCTACCAAGTAAGCCTGATTATTTACTAATTACCACTATTGAAAGTTAATTATGAGGTGCATTTTCACAATACTGAATGTTAACACAGGAACCCAACTGCAACAATCCTCCCAACAGTTGAAGTTCCAAGGTATAAGCCAGCACCAGTTGTTGCTTATTTCTCATCAAGAGGTCCAGGACTGCTAACAGAAAATATTATCAAGGTTAGGTTAATTATTATCACCTCAACATTCTCTTAAATAGATTCAAAGATGCCTAATTAATACACTTCATCGGATCAAGTACCCATATTATTTGTGAACACTTTTTTTTAAGAAAAAATATTGTTGTTTTACATAAATTTTTTAATTTAGATTTATATTCAAATAATAAGAAATGAGTTATAATTCACATATATCATTCACCATATTATCTCAATACCTATATGACAATTTCAAGTTATACTACACAATTTGAGAAAGAATTTGAACAAACTAGTACTCTTATATAACTTTATAGTACTAATTTATGTGAAAAATATACTAATAATATTCTATAGAACATGCATGCCACTTACACATGGTATCATGATCACCTAGAATGTATATATACGGCATTATATGTTGGATATATAACTCGATTACAGCTCCATGTTATTAAAATTCTGCATATTTTGTTATTCAGCCCGATGTGGCTGCTCCGGGAGTGAACATACTAGCTGCAGCTATTCCATTTTATCTAAGAGGGCTTGGACCACCAAAGCCACAAAATTTTGCTCTAAAGTCAGGCACATCCCAGGCATGCCCACATGTGAGCGGAGCTGCTGCATTCATTAGATCAGTTCATCATCGATGGACTTCCTCCATGATCAAATCAGCCCTTATGACAACAGGTTCATTTGATACTTGCAATTCATAGAATGCTCTTATCTTGTTTATGTTTCTTAATTATTTTTCAGTATTTTTTTTTTTCAAAAATAAAAACAGAACAAGAGGAACAAAGTCTAAAGTGTCTGATAAATCCGTAGATCACTAAATAAATGATTTTTATTTTATTTTTTCTCAAATACTCTCTTGTCTTAGCTTGATTATTAACAAGGAAACTATATATTTCATGAATGCAGCAGCTGCGTATGATAACTTGAGAAAACCGATGACAAATAGCACAGGACACTATGCAAATCCACATGACGTGGGAGCTGGAGAGATCAACCCACTCGAAGCTCTTAATCCTGGATTAGTTTTTGAAACAACAATGAAAGATTACTTGAATTTCATTTGTTATTATTATGGTGTTTCTGCAGAGAAAATTATTCGCCTCGTGTTGGGGGAAAAACATGAATGCACAGCGAAGTCCAGTGAAAATCTCATCTCCGATATTAATTATCCATCAATCTCCATAAGCCAGCTTAATATGGGTGGAGGTGTCAGAATTGTCAGAAGAACTGCCACCAACGTAGGATCACCAAATGCCACGTACATTGCTAGGGTTCATGCTCCTTCAGGATTATTTGTTAAGGTGTTGCCTGAAAAGATTGCTTTTACTGAAAGTAGAAAAAAGGTATCTTTCGAAGTTGCTTTCTATAGCAAGAAGGAGGCTTCTCGTGGCTACAAATTTGGTTCAATAACTTGGTTGGATGGTCGACATTCCGTTCGCATGGTGTTTGCAGTGAATGTTCAATAAATATTTTGAATAATATATATCCAGAAAAGTTTGAGATATATATGTGTGTGTTTGTGTTTTGTGAAATTAAGTTATGTGTTGATCTCGCCTGGAATTGTTTTGTCTAATCTCTTGCACTGAAACAAGAGATTTAAGAACCAACCTTTGTATCAATAAATACAAAGGATTACTACGTGCCATGCTAGTTATAAAAATAAAATAAAAGTTATGTAACATTATTGCTATTTATTTTGAAAATTATTTGTGCTTTTGGTTTGTAATCCTTATATAGTTGAATCTAGTTTGTGATAGTAAAACTTCAAAGCGTCTCGTAAGAATGTTATAAAAAATAAAATAGAATCAGTATAACGTAGGTTCGTACTACAATAAGCTTAAATTTTAGGTACGAACCATAGCGAGATAAACTGAACTATTGACTTTCATAAAAAATTGATTAAGATCCCCTACTAATTTGATGTGTGTTGATCTTTTATAGATTCCTGATAAGTAGGAACCAAACAAATGAAAAGACGACCAGCTAAATGGATAAAACTAGTTCTTTTTTCCTCTCTTAGATGGTAGTTAAAGACACCCTGACAGACCCCTTCCCAGAGGTGATCTGCTGGCACCTTACGATGACCCTTCAGTTAGCCCTCACGCTCAACTAAAGGATTCCCGCAGAGCTAAGCCATATTCTTTCTGAAACCTTTTCGAAAACAGCGGAAACACGGGGAAATTTTTCATTTTTATTTCAAACCTTTGTAAAACATTTTATAAAAATTTGGGCAACATCCCGTCTGTTTTTAGGACTTTGTCACCCTGCAAATTATAAAATTAACACTTCTATAATATCACAAAATAATTTCCCCAACTACAGAGCCTCCGACTCTCATTTTTATCAATCCACGAGCAACCACAAATATGCATACGGTTTATAAATATATTAAATTAAATTCATAAGTCATGCATATCTTTATTTACACATCCCAAAAATTTATACATTTCAAAAATAACAAAACAGCTTTTTCGACTCCTCTAATCACGATCCGGAGTTCCTGCCAATGAAGTGCCTGTACCTGTACCTGTGCTTGTGCCTGGGGAGGTTTTTATTTACAAAAATATAAAACATAGTGAGCTTGATAGCCCAGTGAGTGTCATATAATTTCCATTTAAAATAGGCGTATCAAATAGCCTCCCAAAACTCTTTTAAAACATTTATGCATAATCAAATACCATGATTGAATAATTGATATATCTGAAATTCATCATTCATTTAGAAACAATATATATCAATCGGCATCTCATAAAATTCATTTCATGCCAAATAATAACATTTAAATCCATAGGTTGCATGATTTCCATTTCTAACAAAACATTTCAATAATGGTGGCAGTAATAACTTTCAAAGAATTTATAAATATAAATAGGCCAACCATCATTAGTTTGCATCACATGGTACCCTATCAATAGAGCGGAATTTTGCCTCGCTCAGACCATCACGGAATTTCGCCTCGATCAGGTCATCTATCCAGTTTTTTTACGTAACGGAATTTTGCCTCGTTACGGAGCGGAATTTTGCCTCGCTCGGTTGGAAGCTAGCTAATAATATACCTCTTACGTGCATTGGACGACTCACATGACTAAACAGACACGGTCCCACCCGCTGTTAGTGACAGACTCTCCCAACACAGCCAATGCACGCTTAAGGTACTCAACCCCACTGGAGATACATAATATACAATCAGGCGTACCATAGATTTTCAATATCATTTCAATTTAAATTTCCTTTCTCATTTAAATCACATTTCACATAAATCATTTCCATAATCCATGCAACCATTTCAAATTGGAATTCATTTGATATTCTAATCAACATGATAAATTTGGCATGCATTTAAAATCAATCATAGTAAAAACATTTTTATGAAAACACTCACTTGTTTTTAAAGCTTCGTATATGGAAGCTCAGGGGCCGTGGCGTGCTCCGCTCGCTTCCGCCTCACCTACACATCATATTCTCACTTAGAATATGCCAAACGGGACTTTACGAAACTCATTAAATAGTCTCTAACTCAAATGACCCACAAAAAGGATACTTTTCATTAAACTTCCGTACTTTATTCATAATTAACCGAAACTCCGAAATTCCGTTTTCTTTCACTTTTAGTAGCTTCAACGCGCCTAATTAAACTCATTAGGGTCATCCAAACTCTCAATGGACGCCGTATGGATCAATTTACAAAATTGCCCATTAAACTAGTTTACGCGCGTTTTGGTTTCTCTTTAAATCTTTGGTATTTTCTTTGTTTTCTAAACTCCCTAACAACTTCAATCACTTATTTTTCAACTTGTTTTCACTCAAAAACAACCAACCAACAATTCACAACGAAACCCATTTTCGAATAAACTAAAACACCAACAAAATCATTAACGTCAAGCTTAAACAACTCACCCCTTTCCTCTTTGCGTTATCTTTGATTTGAAGCTGATTTTGAGGTGATTTGGTGCTAGATCTAGGCTGGTTTTGGGTGGATCTCCCTCTTTTCTTCCTCCTCTCTTTCTCTCTTTCCTTCTCCCTTGGTTTCGCCGCACTTCCGCAGCGTCTTCCACCGCCGATCTGCGGCTGGTTCGCGCGCGAGGAAGGCGAGTTCAGCTTCGGATCAGCTCGGCGTTGGCGTCGCTCGCGGTCGGCTTCAGCTCCGTTTCTGCCGTGGGTCTGCTTTGCTTCGGCTGGTTTGCGGCGAGCTGTCGCGAGATGGCGCGGTCGGCAGCTGGTGGCTGGTCGGCGAGCTCTCTCTCCTTCTTCTTCTTTCTTTCTTTTCTTTTCTCTTTTCTTTCTCTTCTTCGCGAGAGAAGAGGCTGCAAGACTTATTTCTGTTTTTATTTTTAAAAGTCAACAATATCTTCTTGGCTTCTATTTTCCTCCCCAATTCTCAATAATTCCACTTACACCCTAAAACAATTCCATTTTCCTCCCTTAGATTTTAACTTAATTTTATTTTAACCACAATTATGGAATCGAGGGTTTACAATTTCTTCCCCCCTTATAAAAATTTCGTCCTCGAAATTAAATTACATACCTGACTAGAATAGGTACGGATATTGGATACGCATCTGCTCCTCATGCTCCCATGTAGCTTCTTCTATGGCATGACTTCTCCACAACACTTTTACTAAGGGAATGACTTTATTACGCAGGACTTGCTCCCTGCGATCTAAAATCTGAACCGGTTCCTCTTCATATGACAAGTTTTCCCTTAGTTCCACAGGCTGCTCTTCCAGTATATGGGAGGGATCAGGAATGTATTTCCTCAACACAGATACATGAAATACATTATGAATTCTGGCTAACTGAGGTGGCAACTGCAATTTATAAGCCACTAATCCAACCCTATCTGTGATCTCATATGGCCCAATGTAGCGCGGACTCAACTTACCACGCTTTCCGAATCGAAGTACACCTTTCCACGGGGAAATCTTTAGGAACACCTGATCACCAATCTCAAACTCAAAGTCCCTTCGTCGATGATCTGCATAACTTTTCTGTCTGTCACTTGCTATCTTGAGTCTGTCTCTGATGACTTTAACCTTGTCTGCAGTGAACTGGACAAGCTCTGGGCCAATCAATTTTCTCTCACCTACCTCATCCCAGCATACTGGAGTCCTGCACTTACGTCCGTAAAGTGCCTCATATGGGGCCATACCTATACTGGCCTGATAACTGTTATTATAAGCGAACTCCATCAAGGGTAGGTGTGTATCCCAATTCCCCCTGAGTTCCATAACACAAGATCTCAACATATCCTCAAGGGTTTGGATAGTCCTCTCAGATTGGCCATCCGTTTGTGGATGAAATGCCATACTGAAATGTAATCTGGTGCCTAAAGCATCCTGTAGCTTAGGCCAGAATCGAGAGGTAAATCGAGGATCTCTGTCTGATACAATGGACACTGGGGCGCCATGCAATCTTACAATCTCATCTACATACAACTGTGCCAACCTATCCAGAGAGTAGGTATTCTTAATCGCTAAAAAGTGAGCAGACTTTGTCAATCGATCAACAATCACCCATATAGCATCATGCCCACTCTGAGTCCTCGGTAGCCCTACCACAAAATCCATAGTAATCCTCTCTCATTTCCACTCAGGGATCGGTAGGGGTTGTAGTAAACCTACCGGTTTCTGATGCTCGGCTTTAATCTGTTGACAAGTCAGACATCTGGAAACAAAGTCTGCTATCTCTTTCTTCATGCCTTTCCACCAATAGTGCTCTTTCAGAGTATGGTACATTTTCGTACTACCTGGATGCATGGCATAAGCTGAGGAGTGTGCCTCCTCCATAATCTCTTTCTTCAGATCCTCTATATCCGGTACACATAAACGTTGACCCAACATCACTGTACCATCCCCTCTAATTACAAAATCTGATCTCTGCCCACTCTCAATCTCCCCTTTCAACTTGACTAACCGGGGATCCTCTTTCTGTCGCTCCCTAATTTGATTAATCAAGATGGGGCGAACTTGAAAAGTAGCTAACAATGCTCCTGAGTCTGCCATCTCTAACCTTACTCCCAGAGATTTCATTTCTACCAACAGTGGCAGATACACCGCCTTCAAATGTGCTAAAGAACTAGTAGGTTTCCTACTCAAGGCATCTGCCACTACATTGGCTTTCCCGGGGTGGTATTCTATCGTACAATCGTAATCTTTAATCAACTCTAACCACCTCCTCTGCCTTAAGTTCAATTCTTTCTGGGTGAACAAATATTGCAGACTCTTATGATCTGTGAAGATACGGCAAGGAACACCATACAAGTAATGCCTCCAAATCCTTAGTGCAAATACCACAGCTGCAAGCTCTAAATCATGGGTAGGGTAGTTCTGCTCGTGCTTCTTCAACTGTCTTGATGCATAAGCTACCACTCTATCACTCTGCATCAGAACACAACCGAAACCCTTTCTCGAGGCATCACTGTATACTGTAAAGCCATCTGTCCCTGAAGGCAATGTAAGCACAGGAGTTGAAGTCAACCTTCTCTTTAATTCCTCAAAACTTTGCTGACAGGCATCTGACCACTCAAATTTCTCTTCTTTTCTCATCAGTCTAGTCAATGGGGTTACTATTCTGGAAAACCCCTCGACGAACTTCCGGTAGTAACCTGCCAATCCAAGGAAACTCCTGACCACAGTCACATTAGTAGGCGGTCTCCAACTCATAATAGCCTCTATCTTCTGGGGATCTACACTTAATCCTTCAGTTGAAATCACATGACCTAAGAAAGCAACTCTATCTAACCAAAACTGGCACTTACTGAATTTTACATACAACTGATGCTCTCGTAGGGTCTGTAACACTATCCTGAGGTGTTCTGCATGCTCCTCAAGACTACCTGAATACACTAGAATGTCATCAATAAACACAATTACGAACTTATCCAAGTAAGCTCGAAAGACCCTATTCATTAGGTCCATAAATGCTGCTGGGCATTCATCAACCCGAATGGCATAACTAAGAACTCATAATGCCCATACCGAGTCCTGAAAGCAGTCTTCGGAACATCCTCATTACGGATTTTCAACTGATGATAACCTGATCTCAGGTCAATTTTCGAATAAACTCTGGATCCCTGTAATTGATCAAATAAGTCATCAATTCTAGGGAGCGGATACTGATTCCTAATAGTCGCCCTGTTCAACTGCCTGTAATCGATACACAACCTTAGGCTCCCATCTTTCTTTTTTACAAACAATACTGGAGCACCCCATGGCTAGTAATTGGCTCTCACAAAACCTTTTTCCAGTAGTTTTTCCATCTGAATTTTCAACTCTTTCAACTCTGCTGGAGCCATTCTGTAAGGTGTAATTGATATCGGATCAGTTCACGGAGCCAATTCTATCTCAAACTCTATCTCTCTGTCTGGTGGTAATCCTAGGAGATCCTCCGGGAACACATCTGGGAATTCCCTGACCACAAGAATCTCTTCAAGGTGAGTTTCATCCTTACTATGCTCAACCATATATGCTAAATACCCCTGATATCCCTTACGAAGCATCTTACTAGCTGTCATGCCGGTGATGATACTGATAGCAATTGTTTTCCGTATCCCTCGAAATACTATCTCTGGTTCCCCTAATCTGGCCAATCTAACCTCCTTTGCATAACAATCAACTGTAGCATATGTTGAGTGATCAAGAATAGATATCATACCAGAGACTATCTCTGGAGCTGCATCAGCCTCCTACTGAGTAACTGCAAACACACGGGCCTGGGTGCGGGGCCTACCCGTCTGATCTGCTGAGAATGATTCTCTGCCCGCTGTACCCCTACCTGAAACTGAGGCACCTCGTCCTCTGGTCTGAGAGCCTCTACCTCTTTGTCTCTGACTGAAACTGGACTGTGCAGGAGATACTACTGAATATCCAGCATCTGAACTAGCTGTGGCAGTTAACTATGGACACTCTCTTTTAAAATGACCCTCTTGCCCACAATGGAAACAACCTGTGCTGCTCCCTCTAGGTCGGCAGTCTCCCACTTGTCTTCTTCCACAGCTACTACACTCAGGCAATATGCTCCTCACACCATGGGAGCCTCCAGATGCTGCAGATGACCTTAATGATCCCTGACTGGATGACGCTCCTTGGCTCATCCTCCTGCCACATGTCCATCTCGACTTCGGATCCCTTCTGTTAAATTTACTGGACCCCTCTCGTGGCAAACTAGATCCACTGGGCTTACCCTCTGTCTTCCCACTCTGAGTAGTCGATGTAGCACTCCTCTCAACCTCCAATGCTGCCTCAACTAATCTCCCATAGTGTGTCTTGGGGGCCCATGATAGATGGATCCTGAGGCTGGAATATAGTCCTACGAGGAATCTCTTACACTTTTGCTCATCGTCATCAGCAACAAATGGGACTATTCGAACCAATTCAGAGAATTTCTTCTCATAATCTGTTATTGACATCGTTCCCTGATCCAACTTGAAAAATTCTTCAACTCTGGCATCTTTATAACTAAGAGGGTAGAATCGATCAGTGAACTCTCTCTGAAATAATGTCTAGGATATCCTAGCTGGGTGTCTCCTCTCTAAAGCATCCCGCCAATCCTTGGCTCTGTCTTCTAAAAGGAATAAGGAGAATTGGACCATCTGCTCATCGGAACAGTCCATCACCTCGTAAATCCCACTGACTTTATCAAACCATGCCAGAGCAGTCTCTGGGTCACCTTTTCCGTCAAATGGTTTCGCCCCCAACTTACATGCACGTTCTATAGAGCGTTTCGGCTCCTCAGGCGCCTCCCGTGGCTGATGCATCGCTGCCTCCCGAGGCTGACGCATCGCTGCCATCAATATCTGTGCAACCTGTTCGGCGTTAAATTGTCCGCCGACCTGTTCAGCTGGTCCCGCTGATCCTGGCTGGGACTGCTCTCTTGGAGCATTCACTGACCTCGTCACATGTTCCACCTCCCCAACAGGTGGTACCTCTGGCACTGGAGCTCGTTCAGGAGCTCTGTCGGAACCCCGTCGACCCCGTCGACCCCACCGATGCATAGTGCTGTAATTTCAACAAAAATAATTTTATGAATCCATTTGGGGTTTTAAATTCATATGCATGACAATAATAAAAGAAACCATTTGAATTTTCAACAAAGTTGTAGTTGCTCGTATTTATGTAACAAAATATAGAAATGGCTAGTCCCATTTCAAAACTCCGGCTCTGATACCAAACTGACAGACCCCTTCCCAGAGGCGATCTGCTGGTACCCTACGATGACCCTTCAGTTAGCCCTCACGCTCAACTAAAGGATTCCCGCAGAGCTAAGCCATATTCTTTCTGAAACCTTTTCGAAAACAGCGGAAACACGGGGAAATTTTTCATTTTTATTTCAAACCTTTGTAAAACATTTTATAAAAATTTGGGCAACATCCCGTCTGTTTTTAGGACTTTGTCACCCTGCAAATTATAAACTTAACACTTCTATAATATCACAAAATAATTTCCCCAACTACAGAGCCTCCGACTCTCATTTTTATCAATCCACGAGCAACCACAAATATGCATACAGTTTATAAATATATTAAATTAAATTCATAAGTCATGCATATCTTTATTTACACATCCCAAAAATTTATACATTTCAAAAATAACAACACAGCTTTTTCGACTCCTCTAATCACGATCCGGAGTTCCTGCCAATGAAGTGCCTGTACCTGTACCTGTGCTTGTGCCTGGGGAGGTTTTTATTTACAAAAATATAAAACATAGTGAGCTTGATAGCCCAGTGAGTGTCATATAATTTCCATTTAAAATAGGCGTATCAAATAGCCTCCCAAAACTCTTTTAAAACATTTATGCATAATCAAATACCATGATTGAATAATTGATATATCTGAAATTCATCATTCATTTAGAAACAATATATATCAATCGGCATCTCATAAAATTCATTTCATGCCAAATAATAACATTTAAATCCATAGGTTGCATGATTTCCATTTCTAACAAAACATTTCAATAATGGTGGCAGTAATAACTTTCAAAGAATTTATAAATATAAATAGGCCAACCATCATTAGTTTGCATCACATGGTACCCTATCAATAGAGCGGAATTTTGCCTCGCTCAGACCATCACGGAATTTCGCCTCGATCAGGTCATCTATCCAGTTTTTTTACGTAACGGAATTTTGCCTCGTTACGGAGCGGAATTTTGCCTCGCTCGGTTGGAAGCTAGCTAATAATATACCTCTTACGTGCATTGGACGACTCACATGACTAAACAGACACGGTCCCACCCGCTGTTAGTGACAGACTCTCCCAACACAGCCAATGCACGCTTAAGGTACTCAACCCCACTGGAGATACATAATATACAATCAGGCGTACCATAGATTTTCAATATCATTTCAATTTAAATTTCCTTTCTCATTTAAATCACATTTCACATAAATCATTTCCATAATCCATGCAACCATTTCAAATTGGAATTCATTTGATATTCTAATCAACATGATAAATTTGGCATGCATTTAAAATCAATCATAGTAAAAACATTTTTATGAAAACACTCACTTGTTTTTAAAGCTTCGTATATGGAAGCTCAGGGGCCGTGACGTGCTCCGCTCGCTTCCGCCTCACCTACACATCATATTCTCACTTAGAATATGCCAAACGGGATTTTACGAAACTCATTAAATAGTCTCTAACTCAAATGACCCACAAAAAGGATACTTTTCATTAAACTTCCGTACTTTATTCATAATTAACCGAAACTCCGAAATTCCGTTTTCTTTCACTTTTAGTAGCTTCAACGCGCCTAATTAAACTCATTAGGGTCATCCGAACTCTCAACGGACGCCGTATGGGTCAATTTACAAAATTGCCCATTAAACTAGTTTACACGCGTTTTGGTTTCTCTTTAAATCTTTGGTATTTTTTTTGTTTTCTAAACTCCCTAACAACTTCAATCACTTATTTTTCAACTTCTTTTCACTCAAAAACAACCAACCAACAATTCACAACGAAACCCATTTTCGAATAAACTAAAACACCAACAAAATCATTAACGTCAAGCTTAAACAACTCACCCCTTTCCTCTTTGCGTTATCTTTGATTTGAAGCTGATTTTGAGGTGATTTGGTGCTAGATCTAGGCTGGTTTTGGGTGGATCTCCCTCTTTTCTTCCTCCTCTCTTTCTCTCTTTCCTTCTCCCTTGGTTTCGCCGCACTTCCGCCGCGTCTTCCACCGCCGATCTGCGGTTGGTTCGCGCGCGAGGAAGGCGAGTTCAGCTTCGGATCAGCTCGGTGTTGGCGTCGCTCGCGGTCGGCTTCAGCTCCGTTTCTACCGTGGGTCTGCTTTGCTTCGGCTGGTTTGCGGCGAGCTGTCGCGAGATGGCGCGGTCGGCAGCTGGTGGCTGGTCGGCGAGCTCTCTCTCATTCTTCTTCTTTCTTTCTTTTCTTTTCTCTTTTCTTTCTCTTCTTCGCGAGAGAAGAGGCTGCAAGACTTATTTCTGTTTTTATTTTTAAAAGTCAACAATATCTTCTTGGCTTCTATTTTCCTCCCCACAATTCTCAATAATTCCACTTACACCCTAAAACAATTCCATTTTCCTCCCTTAGATTTTAACTCAATTTTATTTTAACCACAATTATGGAATCGAGGGTTTACACACCCATTTTTTTTTTTTTTTGAAGGTTTGGGATTACCCCAGGAATCAACTTGGACTGAGCGAAATAAGACTCTGATGGCACGACCTAGGAAGTGGCTTCCAAGTAGGAGGGACCCATGACTTGTGGCATCATAGTTGTGGACTGACGCTTTAACCACTACAGCAACCCCACTTCTTACGGTAGTTAAAGACTTCGGTGGGATACATCATTTACTTTATTTATACGTTATTTCAAAGGAATAGATATAGACATTATTTTAGAGGATAGATATAGATTTGCAATCAACCATTGTTTTAGTCTATTTTTCAAAACTAATATTGGATGACTCAAAGAACCTTGGGTTCATTGAAGAAGACGAACAGACCTAGGCATCTGGGTTTGTTGAAAAACCTCTACACGAGTTGAAGATCTAGGTTAGTTGAAACAAACTTCATCTGGGTTCGTTGACTCAAATGAACAAGAATATATTTAGAAAAGAAAAAAAAAATGGAGAATAATGAAGAGGATTACTGATGTTGGTTGATGAAGATGATAGTTGATGTTGGTTTGCTGGTCGCACGATGGAGATAATAGAGATAAGTCTCAAAAACCAAATCAGAAATTAAAAAAAAAAACCACAAATTAAAAAAAAAAAAAAACAAATTATTCATCTTTTAAATTTGGTCTCAAAGGGTTTCAAAACCCAGATCTAATCTAGGTTTTGAACCTAAATTGCCGAATGAACTCAAGTGGATTAGTCTGACGATGAAAAAATGAACCCAGATGACTTGGGTTCGTTGAAAGATGAACGAACCCAAGTAGCACCTCAGTTCGCTAAAATGAACCCAGGCCATCTGGGTTCCTTCAAAGAAAACGAATAGACCCAAGCACTTAGGTTCATTGAAGAACTTCTGCACGAGTTGAAGATCCGGATTAATCCAGATGACCTTTATCTGCATTCGACGACCCATATGAATCCTTCATCTAGGTCAACGAAATCTAGGTCCTAGATGAAAGAGGATATATTAAAAAAAAAAAAAAAAAAGAGAAAAGATAAAGATGATGAAGAGGATTGCTGATGATTGCTGATGTTGGTTGATGAAGATTATAGTTGATGTTAGTCTGCTGTTGCACGATGGAGATGATGGGGATAGGTCTCCAACGCCGACGACGGATGTCGACTATAGAGACCTATAGCTCCATCATCGTAGTCAACGATGGAGAAAGAAATTCAGAGAGATTCATTTCTAAATGGTTTGTGTGTTTTTTTTAAGGGAAAATTTTATTTTAGTCTCTGAGGTTTCGAAAAATATCAAAATTTTAAACATATTTGGAAACAGCTTTTTTAGTCCCTAACTTTTCCAAAACTCTTCAAAATAGTCCAAACCATTAGTAAACTAACGGTCAACGGTCACAGAAAGCTTGGATGAAAAGGGTAAGATAGTCTTTTCATATAAGAAGTTAAGATTGTGACACGTGTACGGTTGAGATTTAACACCTATAAAAAATTTAAAATAATTTAAAAAATAAAAAATTACTTATAAAAAAATTTAAAAAACTGAAAAAAAAAATCTGAACATTTTTTTTTTTTAAACAATCTGATTCAAACTCATGGTTTGATTATTCATCAAACCCTTTTACTAATGTCATCAACAAGCCATTTTATCAACATTATCAACAATCTCATAGTCTTCAACATCATCAACAACATCATAGTATCATCTCCCACAACAACAACATTAAAAAAAAAATTATAAAACTGTTTATCAAAAAAAAAAAAAAAAATCAAAACACTTACACTAATAAACAGTTTCTGGGTTCGGTCGAACCCATATGAAGTCTGGGTTTGACCGAACCTAGAAACTCTTCATCTGGGTTCGATCGAACCCAGATGAGAGACTCTTCTGGGTTCGACCGAACCCAGATGAGTCTCTCATCTGGGTTCAATCTGACTTATCTGGGTTCGATCGAACCCAGACCCAGAGTTGCTCTTCATCTAGGTTCGACTTTGAGTCTGGGTTCGATCGAACCCAAATCGACTCCATTTCCGACGGAGATGAGGTAAGGTGAAGGAGATGATGGCCAGAAGAGATTGAGGAAGAAGGAGAAGAGACGTAGGCGGAGGCGGATGAGATGGTGGCCAGAAGAGATAAAGACGGAGGAGATGGAAGCGAAGGAGAAGAACGAAGAAGAATAAGGGGGCGGGGGGGTGGTGGAGGAGAGGGAGGAAAGAGAGGGAGGAAATGAGACTTGATCTGGATTCTTCCAGATCAAGGGAAGAAATAAAAATTAGTTTATTTTTTTTTCCTAAATTGATTTTTTTTTTTCTACTTTTTTAAATTATTGTTTAATTTAAATAAAAGAAAATAATCAATTTTTTTTTTTTAAAATCATATTATTATTGTATACACATGTTAGCTTTTCATTGGTCAAATAATATGTAATATTCTGGTTTTATTAGGGGTAAAACAGTCATTTTAAGTTGTGAGGGGTAATTGAGTCTTTTTAGCTTATTTGTTTAGTTTGACTAGTAGTTGACTAACGGTTTGGACTATTTTGAAGAGTTTTGGAAAAGTTAGGGACTAAAAGAGCTGTTTTCAAAAAATGTTTAAAATTTTGATATTTTTCGAAACCTCAAGGACTAAAATGAAATTTTCTCTTTTTTTAATTGTTCTTTTCATTAGTTGATCTCCATCGTCCATCTTACAGATGCATGGTGGATATCCATATATTTTTTTTTTTAGAAAACTTTAATTTCTAAAAATTTTGATGATTTTTACTTTTTTGTTTAAAAAAAAAAAATTATTGGTAGAGATCCTAGATCTGGATCTCTAGTATTGGATGGATCCCATCTGACGCCTGAATCTCCACCATATAATTTTTTTTGTCTTATTGATGGGCAAAGTGGTCATTCAACCAAAAAGCTTGGTCAATTGTAAAAGGATAGAAATTGAATAACGGCGTGGGGGTTCGGTGTAATAAAAGAGTAAATATGTTTTCATTTAGTTTTAGTCATATCTTAGGGGGTTTTGTGCAATTTGCTCAAATTCAAATATGAGAAATAAAGAGTTATAAATCAAATGAAGTTAGAGAGAGAATTGATGGAACTTTAGCAAGAGTGACAAAGGTCGAAAATAGTGAAAATGAGGTGATATAGCAGTGCTCTTCCCTTTTCTTTTGTCTTAACACTCAATTAATAGTTTGAGTTATAATAGAATCTAAACTTCTTAATTTTCTATTATATATGCTCGTTCTTAAAGATGTTAAAAACTTATCTTTTTTTTCTTTCAAGTTAAATGAAGTTTGAGAAATCATGAACCAGGAATCAAGTTTGATAAATCAATAAATAAAGCTTCTCTCTTTCTTGTCATTATGCAGCAAACTAGAAACAGTTTTTACTTGATTTTAAAAATTTTTGTTTGAAGAAATCATGGATAGTATTATTGGATTTTGAAATTGTAAAATGACATATATTTGTATTAGAAAAGCTTAGGTGTTTAAATTAATTAGATATGGAATGTGAAGAAACCATTGAATAGGAGGATCTCTATTTTGTGTTTGAAATTTGCATTTGATCATGAGATATACATACATATACATATATATATATATATATATATATAGTTCAACATCTTTTTTTGGGTAATTTATATGCCTTAAAAATTTTTACATGATTTAAAAATTTTTGTTTGAGGAAATTGCGGATAGTATTATTGGATTTTGAAAGTGTAAAATGAAATATATATGTGGTTAGAAAGGTTTAGGTGTTTAAAGTTTAGTTGTTTGAAATTAATTAGACATGGAGGCTGAAGAAACCATTGAATAGGATGATCTCTATTTTGTGTTTAAAATTTGCATTGTTCAAGATTTTTTTTTTTGTAATCTATATGACTTAAAAGTTTTTAACTATTTCAAACTTTTTGTTTGAGGAAATTGTGGATAGTATTATTGGACTTTGAAATTATAAAATGAAACATATTTGTGTTAGAGAAGTTAAGGTGTTTGACATTAATTGATATGGAGGGTAAAGAAATCATTGAATACGAGGATCACTATTTTGTGTTTGAAATTTGCATTGTTCATGATATATTTGTAGTTGTTCAAGATTTTTTTTTTTGGTTAATCTATGTCTTTGTTTAGGATTTTTTTTTTTTTTTTTCTCTAGTTTTTGTGACTAATAATATTTCTTTTTCGGATAGGGGTAGGCAAAAAAACCGAGACCTATTCAAACCAACCCGACCCAAACTAATCCGATCCGAAAATATCGGTTTTCAAAATCATTTCCGGTCAGGTCAGTTTTTAACACCTAAAACCGGTTTTTTTAAATATATAAAAACAGAGAGTATAAAGGAAACCGAATACCAAATGAACCAACCCCCTTCTCACTCTAAAACTCTCGTCTTTTTGAAGCCTCTCTAGGCTGTACGATCAAACCTCAAGAAATTGGAAAAAACAGTGAGGATGATTAATGCACTGCTCATTGATTCAAAGCAGAAGCAACTGACGAATGGAGTTGTGAAGATGTGGTTGGAGGAGCTCCAACAGTTGGCTTATGATACAGAGGACATCTTGGATGAGTACGCTACCGAGGCTTTCAGTAGAAAGTAGAAGATTGAAGAGCATCAGGCAAGCACTTGCAGGGCTCGGAAGCATATTTCAGTAGTTTTAGTCATATGCTTTATGGTCAGATTTCAGCATGCGCTCCAAGATAGATGATATTACAAGCCGGTTACAAGATCTCTACAACCAAAAAACTGAACTCGGGTTGATTGAGATTGCTGGAAGGAGACTGACTGCTTTGCAAAGGCCATCCACTACAAGTTTATAAATCGAACCTGTTGTCAATGGAAGAGATGAAGATAAAGCTAACATACTTGAAATGGTGTTTGATGAACCCGGTGATGCCAACTATGGTGTGATATCCATTATCGGAATGGGGGGACTTGGTAAAACAACGTTGGCCCAACATATGTATAATGATAAGGCAATGCAGATTTTGACCCAAAAGGATGGGTCTGTATCTCTGACGAATTTGATGTTACAAAAATCTCTAAAGCAATTCTTGAGTCCATCACTAAGAGTGGCACCAATCTGACAAACTTAGATGCAGTGCAAATTCAACTCAAGGAAAAATTAGCTGGAAAAAGATTCTTGCTTGTCCTTGATGATGTATAGAATGTAGACTATATAACAAATGGCAGATGCTGAGCTCACTCTTTATGGTTGGAGCTCGTAGAAGTAACATCATTGTGACCGCTCGTCATGGACGTGTAGCCTTAACAATGGGACATTCCAATGTATGTGATAGGTTACTTGGACTTTCGGACAATGATTGTTGGTCATTATTCAGGAATCATACAACTGATAACGAAGTTCTCAGTTCACATCCTATTGAATTAATTGGCCAAAAGGTCATTGAGAAGTGCAAGGGATTGCCCCTGGCTACGAGGACTCTTGGTGGCCTTCCACGCTCCAAGAAAAGAGATGAGTGGTTAGATATATTGAATAGCAAAACATGGGAATTGTTAGACAAAAGTGAGATCACTACAGCCTTGCAAATAAGCTACTACCGCCTTACTTCCCATTTGAAGAGATGTCTCGCATACTATGGGAATTCTTCCGAAACTTCCCATTTGAAGAGATGTCTCGCATACTATGGGAATTTTTCCGAAAGATTATCAATTTGAAGAGAATGAATTTGTCCTTTTGTGGATAATAGAAGACTTAATTCAACAATCAAACGATAACAAATAATTGAAATAATTAGGCGGTGAGTATTTTCGTTATCTATTATCAAGTTCAATTTTTCGAATATCAAATCACAGTAGTTCTAAATTTATAATACATGATCTTGTTAATGATTTGGCTTAAATGGTTTCGAGAAAACTAAGTTTTAGGTTGGAAAGTGAATTAGAGTCCAATAATCAATTAAGAATATCTGAGAAAACTCATTATACTTCTTATATATGTCATAAATATAATCTCAAAACAAGATTTGAAGTCTTCAATGACGTTTTGTATTTAAGAACACACTTGTTAGTGCCACAAATAAATGATTGGGTTGAAACATGTTATATTAGTAATATAGTTATTTTTTATTTGTTTGGGAGGTTTAAAAGGTTGAGGGTTTTATCTTAACAAAACTATTACATCATTGAACTACCAGATTCAATCGGAGGGTTGAGACTTTAAAAGTGTCTCAATTTATTAGATACTAACATCAAATGTTGATTTGAGTTGATAAAATTAATGTGCAACTTGTAAACATTGATACTAGGAAATTGTTATGAATTCTTGAAGTGGCCATCTAACATGGGGAATTTGATTAATTTATGTCATATCGATATCTTAGGCATAACTTCAATAAAACATATGCCAATGAGAGTGAAAAAATGGGAACACCTCCGAACTTTAGCTGACTTTATTGTGAGTAAAGATTTTGGATCTAGTTTAAAAGATTTGAAGTACCTAAAGTTCCTTTGTGGAGAACTTCACATTTCCAATTTAGAAAACGTGATTGTTCTTGAAAACACAATAGAATCCATATTGGATGATAAAAAAGACCTAAAAGTGCTTTTACTAGAATAGGGATCTAGGTTTGACGAATCACAAGATGAGACAATAGAATTAAGAGATGAGGAAATGGATAAAAAGATACTTGATATGCTTCGTCCTTATCAAAATCTAGAAAACTTCACAATAAGATGTTATGAGGGCAAAACATTCTCTTCTTGGGTTGGAAACAATTCATTCTCTAATATGATAATTCTAAAATTGGAAGATTGTAAAAAATGCACATCCTTATCTTTGCTTGGACTATTAGACTCGCTTAAAAGTCTAACTATCAAAGGTATGAAAGGATTAAAAAAAACTTCGATTCTATATTTTATGATTGGCGTTGTTCAAATCCTTTTAAATCTTTGGAGACTTTTTGTTTTGAAAATTTAAAAGAATGTGAGTCTTAGGACCTTGTCAAAGAAAATGAGAGTTTTCCTAAGCTTTAAAAGCTTTTTATTGTAAACTGCCCAAAACTCTCTGAAAGATTACCTAACAAACTCTCTTCATTGAAAAAGCTTGTGATTTGTGGATGTGAGCACTTAGTGGTTTCATTGTCAAACATGCCAAAGCTATGTGAACTAAATCTTGGTAAATGCAAGAAGATTGTGTGCACTAGTTTAGCTTTCTTAAAGTCATTAGAATATATAACTCTTTCAAATATTTTAGATTTTGGTGATTTTTCGATGCAAGAACTTCAAAAGTTCAATATCTGAAAATCGAGGGTTGCAAAAACTCTTAGAATTATGGCAGAATGAGATTTTCCTTGAGAAGCCACATCATGGGTTCATAATCTCAACTCCCTCAAAAAGCTAGATTTAAGGAATTGCAATACCCTCACAACTTTATTTGAGGGGATTAAATAGAAAAATGTACATGTGCAAGAATTGAAAATTAAGAGTTGTGATTATCTTAATTTCCTTTTTAGATGACAATTACCTCAATCTCTAAAGGAGCTCCATATAGAAAAATGTGAGAAATTGCAAGGTCTGATGGGTGATAATAAGGATACTAATACTTCATTATCTTTGGCAACATTTTCACCTTCGTTAAAGGACATTAATGCCAACACATCTCATCTTGAAGACTTTTATATATGGCACTGTTCATCACTCACTTGCCTACCATCAATAGACCAACTCTCTGTCGCACTCACAAGTCTCCATGTTTCTAGGCGTCCAAAGCTCACAACTTTGTGAATGATAGGTCATTTACCTATTGCACTCAAACATCTTATAATTGAGGAATGCTCAAAGCTCACTACCTTATTATCAAAAGGCTAATTTCTTGAGACTCTTGAAACCCTATATCTAAGTTATTGTGAAAAACTAGTGTCTGCAATTGAGAAATTTCATAATAATCAAGCTCTTTATGATATTCAAATAGTAAGGTGTGAGAGTTTGAAATCCTTTCCTGAGGGTATGGAAACTTTTAGCAATCTCAAATCCATACTCTTAGCAATTTCAAATAGTATGGTCTTTATGATGTAATTAGTGGATGTATAGCTTCCTTTCTAAAAGGAGGGTTCCTCATTAATAATTTAAGAGTTGACCTCCATGGATGTAAAATGTGAGAAGCCCTACCCAATGGAATACACACTCTCTACCCTTTAGCAATAGGATTTTGTTCAAATATTTCCTTGTCTAAAGAAGATTTGTCCACCAAACTTACACAACTTTCATTTTCGGGGGTTTTAAACGATATAAACTGTTCACGGAAAGGGGGTTCCACAATTTCACCTCTTTAAGAGACCTTGGCATTTTTGGAGGCCAAGATGGAGGGTCTTTCCAAGACACGGACATGGAAATTACTTTGCCCTTCAATCTAATTTGGCTGTAGATTCAAGGTTTCCTAGATTGAAATATCTGCCTTTCAAGGATTTCGAAGACCTCTCCTCTCTTGAGTCTTTGTCGATCACAGATTGCCTAAAGCTCATATCCTTTCCAAGCATTCTGCCATCCTCACTTCTGCATTTATCTATATGGGATTGCCCAGAGCTCACATCCCTTCTAGGCATTCTGCCATCCTCACTTTTGGCTTTACAAATATGGGATTGCCCATCCCTAAAAGAAGTATGCAATAGAGATAAAGGAAAAGAGTGGCGCAAGATAGTCCACAACCCTTGCATTGAGATAAAGGAGTGAAGCATCAAAAGAGTAGCTCTAGTCCACAACCCTTGCATTGAGATAAAGGAGTGAAGCATCAAAAGAGTAGCTCATCGATCCTCATTTTGTATTTCAAGTATAACAGCAAACACTTGGCCATCATAAACAATTACTCATTTTTAATGGGCTCTTCTATTCATTTGTTTAGCATTTTGGAATTGCTGCTCTGCCTTTCGATTCAAACACTCATTAACTCATATGCATTCTTATTTGCCAGGTGGTATTTCATATTGTCATATTTTAATGCATTTGTCAACTGTTTAGATGTTTAGATGGTGGATCAAGTTGACAAGTTTTTATATTTCTCTACTCTGAGGATATTACATTCTACATAGAATATTTGTTGTCAAGGATTGTACGTCGGCTGCAATAGAATCAGAAACTTGTTCAGATATAAATGTAAGAATACTAGTTGATTTAAGTGATTGTTTGCTTTCACTATTAATTGAATGACCAATTTTCAATTAGAGAAAATAGCTAAGATGGTAACTTGCCCTTATGCTTTGTTGTTAAAGACACTTGTGTGGTTGCGATGAGGAATAGATACAGGGTAACTTTGGTTTAATAAGACATGGCTGATTTTGAGTGTGTGCTATGGCTAATACTAGAAAGTGTTGATGGCATCTATAGATTATAATGTTTAACTACCTTTTCTCGAATACTTGAATAGCTGAAAATGTTGGCCATTACGAATTTCATTTTGAAGGAAAACTAAGTTGAACTGATTGAAGAAATTGAGTCCCCTAATAAAGAAAACCAATATCTTTGCTAATTGCTTTGAATATTGGTAAAACTACTTTATTATGGTGATTCTGCAACTTTTGGTTGATTTATTTTCATAATTTGTATTTTTATAAATGGACTTATGTTTGATAGTTTACTACAGTTGATCCTCTTGTCAATAGTAATAGAGCAGTGGTAAAAAAAGAGAAGAAAATCACTTGAACAAGGCTTCTAGTGGGTGATTGGTCACTAGTTATCAAAGGAAAATAGTTTGTAGGATTTTTTTTCTTTTTAATTTTTGGTTTAGCTGTCTTGAAAATTGAATCAACTAATGAACTGGTTAATTATACCTTAACATCAAGTTAAATTTTCATTAGCGTTAATTTGGTTAAAATTGTAAATCAGTTACCATGTCTAAAACATATCATAGTAATAGTCTTGTATTCTTAAAAGTGAATAGAAAAATATTAGTTTATTTGCTCTTATTTTAGGGGAATGCAAATTAAATCTCTTTTCCACGTTCAGCTACTATCAATTAATGCAAATCCTCCTATTTGACTTCTTGGCTCTGGCGCACATCTTCCTAGTAGGGCTTTTCAATTTCATCTGTATGCAGCAACAATGAACGACCACTAGAATGAATAGCTGAGCATTCTTGCTTGGTATCCGTTTTTTATGGTACCATACTATTTTAACTGTCCATGGAAGGTCTTCTAAGGTTTAATATTGATATGATTCCCCATATTAGAAGGCTACTTTAAGAGACAGACAATTTCTTACTATTAAAGTTTGTAAGTTGAATAATGAATCTATTGATTTGGGTTAACTTTTGATGTGATGGTCTTGAGGAACCGATGTCAAATTTGTACATATTTCTAATGATGTTAATGAGGGAACAAAATATGGTGCAGAATCAGTTCTTTGAGAGAAGTCCTGTTTTCTACTCTGAGTTCAAGTCGTTTAGTAGTTTGCTTCTTCTAGACAAGCCCTTGTTGTTATGTGTTTTAATTGATGAAATGCTGCTGAGAGACGTTCTGCTATGGTTGGACCACATGAGGTGCAGTTTATACGTTGGAATTTTAGTTTTGTAGTTTCTTATGGATGAAATATCTGCTTATAACCGAGACTAAAATTCTACGGTTTGAAGGTACTTTGCTGCAAAGTTATGATGAGGCTGCAAGCTTGGGCTGTAGTTCCACATTTTGTCACTTGGAATGCTACAAAAAGAGCTGCCATAGCTGCATATGTTGGTATGGAAGTGAGGATCAACAGAGATCAAACAACATCCCTCGTTTATTTTGTAAATTGGACTGTGGAAGTCCATCTCCAAATATAGTCAACATTTAGCAGCTTCTCTTGCTGCAGCATCGTCAACTGCCCACCAGGCTGCCATTGCTACCTTGACTTTCCTTGATCATAATAAGTAGTCTAAGATAGCCGACATCCCTTCTTTTAAGATGGATGGAAATTAATCTGAAGTTATTCATTCTTCCCATATTCTATCTTAGGTAAGTCAATTTATAATAGTACAAAATTTATGTTCTCTTAATAAACAAGTTCAGATTTTTATAGCTTTGAATTTTAGTAAATTGCTTTTCATTATAATCTTGCAATCTCTAATCAACTAATAGTTACTTCTCTGTCGTAGATAGAGTATTGTTAACTTATTTTCGTTTGCACTTTTGAGATGTTCTTTCAAGCTTATTTGACATTCGAATCTTGATTAATTGAAATGTGAAGGAAAATCTCATATTGATTTGCAAGTAACATATTGAATGAATTCCCGATATAAGGGGGAGGCAACTTCATGAGATGAAGACAAGTTCTTGATATTAAAAATTGCAAGTTGGATAATAAATTTGAATCAACTTTGACATTAATGTCAGAAGAATTAAGGTACAAATTCAAACTACATATTTTAATTGATGTTGTACATTATTGTCAGTTCTAGATTATAGTAAATAACATGGGTTTCTTTCATTTTGGTTTGTTTCAATTTGTTGCTATTCTAATTGAAGTTGCCATCATCTTTAAAAATATAAATTGCTATCTTTTGCTTGAGACTAAATTTTCCATTTGTTGTTTGTTCTTATGTGGAGGTTTCTGTAGTGTTCTTCTTCAGAATAGTTCTCATGCTTATTTGTTGAATGGTTGGTCATGTTATTTGCAGGTGCTTTCCTCTATGACTAGCTGACCTAAAGTGGAATGTATATACTGAACTCTTTTTGTTGGGTTTTTGCAAAGAAAATCTTAGAAGATGCTGACATGATCTGCTTTTAATTAGCAGAGACTAAAAATGACAACAATATTGTTGCAGAATTATGAAAAGGCAGCAAGGTTCGGTTGTGGATTCATTTTTTGTCCTGCTGGTGAAGGAGTTGTACCAACTACATAATTTGGCATGTCAGCAAGGAGATAAAGGAACTCAAACATCATCCCTTTTTTCAAGTACTGCTTTTGTGCAAGCCCATAAGAGATCCCAAAATTAGTTGATGTTAAGCAAATTCTAACCCCAGGATCATTTAGCTGATGATTACGTTGTTGTTATTGGCTCTAGTATACCTGGTCACAACAAGTATTCCGTGTTTGATATCCTTCATTTTTGGTTTGTTGATAACTCTTTGAATAACTTAGAGAAATATTTATGTTGTATGATATTAAGGTTTTCTGATTTTCAATTTGTAGCTATAAATTTTCATGAGAAGTACTTTGCTATGGACTGTAACTCAGTTATAAATTGGAGACTTTTCAAAATTGAAATACTTGCCTTTCAAGGATTTCAAAGACCTCCCATCTATTGAGTGCTTGACAATCCTTTGTTGCTCAAAGCTCTTGATTAAGCTGTTGTTATTGCCTGTCTTTTTTTAGTGGAAAGCAAAGGGCTATCTAAATCCCAAAGTGAAGTGATCCTAGTGTTGAATGCTTCTTTACCTCATTGATTAGTTAAACTGTTGTAGATGAAATGGCAGATGATTTTCTAAGTGAAGATATTATAAAGTAAATATGTGAAAGTTGGGTTGCAAGTAACATGTTGATCAAATTTCCCATATTACAAGGCAACTTCAAAAGACGGACAATTTATTGATATCAACATTGCAAGTTTTACCATTGATTTGCGGCAACTTTGATCTTATTGTCACAGAGGTTGAGGTACCAACATCCAAACTATATGTTTTAATCGATGTTATTGTGCAATATTTTCTATCCCTCTTTCAATAGAAAGTAGGATTTTCTTCGAATCTAGTTCACTTTGCTACTTATCACTATGAAATTTTGGTAAAGTCTGAAGCGGTGTATTGTTATCTTCTGCTAAAGATTGGATTTTGCTTCTATTTTTAGTTGTTGAGTTGTTGTCGCTTCTTTGGTGTTGAACATGCTGGTTAGAAGAGTTTTTAGCTATGGTTGGCAGACCTGAGGTGGAATATATATGTTGGAATTTTGGTTTTCAATATTTATACAAAAAATCTTAGAAGTTGCTACTATTATATGATTTTAATAGAGAGTAAGTCGCTGTCATTTTAGTCATAGTTTTGCTATAGCATTATGAGGAGGTTGCAACGTCCAGTTCTAGTTTCACAATTTGTCCTGCTAGGAAAAGAGTTGTTGCAACTGGACCCTTTGGCATGTAAGCAATAAGCAACTGAGATCGAACACCAACTCTTTTTTCAAGTAAAAGTGGAAGATTTGGTTTTATTATTGGGATGCAGCAACTGGAAGAGATTCCTTAAAATATATGTTTAACACTCATTGTTCATGTCTCTTATATTTTTACGATGGAAATGCGATGGTTGATTGGTTGGCAACTTATAATCTTCATTATCTCAAGATATGTGGAGTTTACTTTTTCAGTGTCTACAATTTTGTACTGTTTTGTTAACCGAGATTGTTTAGGCTTGGTATTGTTTTGGTTGATTGTTGGGATTTGGTTTTATACCCCCCACTAATGTTTGTTGCTCATTTTCTTTATTTTAATATAGAGAATCAGTTTGAAAGAGTGTGTGCACATGATAGGTAGATTTGTTGGGTGCCAACATAGTTGGGATGCTTCAAGTTTTGTTTGATGGTACTCCTTTCTTGGCTTTTCATAGACTATTGTGTGTCCAAATTTTCATATTTGTATTAAATTTTCAAAAAGACATTGTCAATATAGTACAAAATGTATGAATGTTGTTTGTTTTTGTTTAAAATTTTTTAACAGATAGTAGGATTTTCTCCAATTTATTAAATTGTGTTAATTAATATTGTTTTATCAGTTGATGAAGTCAAAAAGTTGATTGCTATCGATTGTAAGACTATGTATCATGCATTAGTTTATGTTGTTGAGTTGAAGTCTTTTGCTATAAATTTCTTACTTAGTCAAAGAAGTTATATAACTACAAAATTTTTTTATATATTCCTGTCAGAGAAGTCTTTTGCTGTAAATTTCTTACTCTGTCAAAGAAATTGTATAACTCCAAAATTTTTTTATATATAGGAGATGCCTACTTGAAGGCCTTTTTTTTGCTGCCACTGTAGCTGAGCACATATAGTTCATATTTTTAAACATTTTTATACGAATTAAAGAATTTAATTCTTTAGTACAATGGTATAAAATTCTTTATTGGAAAATAAAGTACAGGATCTAATAAGTAGATCGGTTTCCAATTTGTGTTTGGCTATTGAGACATGTTATCGAAAATTTTCTTCTTTCTCCTCAAATATATGTGTTTGGCTGTTTAATGTTGAAAAATCTTATTGTGTAAGTGAACATATTATGATATTTTAGAGAGTTTAAAATATGTCATTTTCCTGTTAATGATAGTTAGAGTTGTGATGTGGACTTCATCTAAGGAATAGTAGCTTTGATAAATTTTGTGCAAAAAAAGTTAATGACTCAAAGATTATAACAATTTTTTCTCTTATTATAGAGGAATGCAAATCTTTTTTCCACATTCAGCAGCCAATCAGTTGATGCATTCGATTGCAAGATATGTTTCTCATGATAAGCTAATTATTTGAATCCTTATGTCTGGCACATCCTCCTAGTAGAGCTTTTCCATTTTATTTGATATGCAGCCACAATGAAGGATCACTGTAATGAAGAGTTAATCATTCTTTCTCAATATCAATTTCTACAGATAGATAATATTTCAACTGTCCATAGATGGAAGATTATTTGAGGCTTATATGAGGACATAATTGTCCATATAAGAAGGCAACTTTAAGAAATAAACAATTTTTTAGTATTAAAATTAGAAGTTCAACAGTAAATTCGGTAAAGTTCTAATGTTATAGGGGGGACAAAATATGGTGCTAAATTGTTTCGAAGAGACTATATTCTGCTCCAGTTTTCTATTTTGAGTGGGAGTCCTCGATGTATGTTCTTTGGTTCTAGACAAGTACTCATGGTTTTATTTCAATTGGTGATAATGTTGAGAGATGTACTTAGAGGCATCTTTCCAATGCTAGAGATGGAGGTCATATTCCTGAACTATGAGCGTTCTACCATTGTCAATTGGTGCCAAAGTTACTATTGTTGCCACCACCATACAAGACCACAAAAAGTATTTAGATATTTTCTTATAATTTGCTACTAGTTTTTCCTTTCCTTAAGGAAAGATGTATAGCTTCCAGAAATGTTAATGGTTAGAAAATCACGTGATTCCTCTCATGTTGCAATTGATCATAAGTACAATAATTTCAATGACTACAAATTGAAGTCTTGATATTCAAACTCATTAATATTATTGACTTTCTAATGTGATTTGATACTAAAGAACATTTGTTTGATATGATAATTTTTTAAGTTCAATTTTTATATTTGAGTAGTTGCACTGTATTTGGTATTTGAAAGAAAAAATTAAATTATATATAAATCCTAGAATCATCACAAAAATTGTTTGTACGTGATTGTTCAATCTTATTAAATAACTAACAAAAGCAAATAAAAAGCTAGAACTAATATTTGTTTCGATTCACAAAAAGAACAAGTTATACAATCATAAAAAATAAATAAATAAATAATTAATTAATTAATAAAAAATTATATAACTGTTAACAAGATAAATTATAATTTTTTTTTAATAAAAAAAAAAACGACAATAACAATTAGAGCAATTGAATAAACAAAACATGTGGCAACTCTAAAACAATTAGGCCAATCAGGATGGGCCTTTTATTGGGTCCAACCAAGACAAGTATTTCAAATGTCCAGCAATTCTGAGAGTGGCGATATTTCCACCTCATAAGTTGTGTGTATGCCACTTTTATAAGTTTACCTTATCAAAATTCAAAACTATGAAAAGCCTTTAATTTGTAAATAAACCCCATTTGATACCAATATTGCTCTTCTTTTCTTGTTTTTGTATTATATTTTTATAAGTACAACTCATAATACTTATTTTGTTATTTAATTAATTTTGCTAAAATTTTGAGATTTTTTCTCCAACAGCCAAGATAAGTAGACTTATTATTTTACAATCAATTTTTGAAGATTTTAAATTTATTCTTCACATTTTACAGTTAGTTTGTATTGTTTTAAAAAAATTGATATTTGAAAAAAAAAAAAACAATTAATTTAGAGAAGTTAGAATTTGAAAAGATATAGAGTTTTATCTCGGTTTAATTTTTATTGGATTTAATTTTTGGAGTTATATGATAGCATTCAAATAAGTTTCTTGTTATTTGATTATTTGATCAAAGTATAATTTTTTATCTCGGTTCAGCTTATATATTATATTATGAAGAAAAAAGTTTGAATTGATCAGTAATTTTTTATGGAGTATTTGGAATAAAACAAATTCCTTGATATATGTTCCTTTTTTTTTCTTTTAAAAAATGTTTTCCTTTTCTTTTTTTTTTGAACTAAATATAATAATTTAATCATGATTTTGATTCATTATCAATATTATGCAATTATTTTGTTTTTTTTTTAATTATTTGATATTTGAAATCAGTATTTTAAAATCATTCTCAATATTCTGTAGTTAATTTGTTTCTTAAAAATTGTTTGATATTTGAAATTAGTATTTAAAAGAAAAGTTAAAGTATTTAAAAGAAAAGTTAAGTGTTTGAGAAAATAAAAAAGTTTTATTATATGTTTGAGGAAGTGATTAATATTTGTCGGTGTTTATTACAAATTATTTATCCTTTTCAGTAATTTTCTTTAAAATTAATATTGGATTTTTATACATAGACCATGTTAGGGTGTATATAAAATTTTTTAGGGCTGTAAATATCGTTATTTTAATTCTAAACCAATTGGGCAGTCGAGAAGGGTCATTTTATTGGGTCCAAAATATAACCCAGTATGTATAATTTTTGTCTGTGCATATCCACATATTATACATTTATATAATTTTCATCATCTTCTTTAAAATTCAAAAAATTAAAGAAATAAAAAGTTTCAAAAATTAAACATTAAATATTGTATATAGATATTTCTAGAAATGGAAAACAAAAACAAAAAAAACAAACAAACAAACAAACAAATGTATATGAACAATGAACCCAGATTATATATACATCAACAGCTTTTTTGCTATAACACTTGAAATTTGGTGTTTGTAACTGAAAAAAAAATTAAAGAAATAAAAAATTCTAAATCAAACTTCAATTTTAAAATGATTGAAACTGACTTTTCAAATATTTTAATTCTTTGAATATTTTTACGTGTTGCTAGTGGCACAAATGTCTTAAATGTTGATTGTTATGAGAAGTGAACTGATTTAAAAAGCCTGAACTTAAGTATTTGAAGTAATGACTTGTTTATTTACAACACTAATTATTTTTATCAAATGATCTATTATATTTTAACGTAATTGAGGTTTCCACTAATAGTTAGAGCTTTCAAATATATAATTGATCACCAAGATATGAAATATGAAAATATTTTTATTCTCGAATCATTTGCATTATTTTACAGTTCTCAAATATTTTTGTTTAGGTGAGATGCAAGTGAACAATATTGGAGCTTCGATGTCACTAAAATTCTGAATTTTAAGCTTGTAGTGTAGGCACTATAGTGTAATAAGGCTAGTTGAAAATGAACTGATGTTTGAACTGTTGAGGATGAACTTTATCTAATTCTGCTACTTCGCAAATTATTAAAATTCCTTCCTTTATTATTGCCAAATATGTTTGGTTTCTTTCAAATAATAAGTTCACTTCATTGATGACTGGACTAAAAGGAAGCTACTGCAACATAGGTTTAAATATTTCCATTCAATTCCCAAAATCACATTTCTAAGAATGTCCTTATTTTTTATTCAAGTCATAAACTAGTTGGTACTTTTTTTAGATATATGAGAAAGAAAGTAACTGATCAATATTAATAATAAGCTATTTCAGCTTCTACAATTAATCGGTCTATTTAGAGGGAGGATGAGCAATCTCATGATAGCTAGGTACGTGAATAGTTATACATCCTCTATTAATACTATATCTGATCAGATATTCTCCTAGCAAGAGTGCGGTTTATAACAATGATATAGGGACACAAATTTTTTAATATCCAAATATTTGCGGTTCAACATAATAAGATTCGAGTCACATTATCAATATTATGGTATTTATGAATTTATCTTCAGAGTTTTATCAAATAGCTAAATGAATACAAGTTTTTCTTGTTTTGATACTCAAACAAGCTCATATTGTTTAGGTGGAAGATATTGTAACATAGGGTGCATATACAAAATAACAGAGGAGCCCATGTTACCATTCTTTAATTGATTAATTTTGAGCAATTTTCAATCAAATCTATTTAAATTCTATATTCATGAAATATAATGGGTCAAAACTAATCCTGTGTAAGAAAAAAAAAATATATATATATATATAATGCTACAATGGGCACATTATACAAGTCATGTAGAAAAGACCCACAAATTCCTATTGTTTTTCTTTTGCATCTTGTGGGACAAAGCATTGTTAAATTTATTTTAATTGTCCAAGTTGCAGAAAAATTATATATATAGTCAAAGTCATTATTACTATGCTAAGTTATAATCAAGTTTCTTATTAGTTTTATACATGGCTGGAGTCCACACGGCTTTGAAAATTTTTAATATATACTAATTGAATTTTTTAATGATTGCATCGGTTTGATCATTTATGTTCATGCACCGGAATCTCTTACAACTTTCTTTTTTCAACTTTCTTAGAACTAATGTTTTTGTTTTTATCCTTCCGTTCACAAGATGTTAGAATGAGTCTAAATTATTGTATTATCACCAATACATAACTTAATAGGCTATTAATATAGACAGATTCCATCTACAACAGTTTGCATGTTTTATATATACAAGCAAGACATCATTAATTTTTTTTTCTTTATTGGTCTTTATATTTAATTGCCCTTGAACTTTAATCAAACAAAAATTATTACCATTCTTATTTCTTTTTTGGCGCTGACATCAAAAGATAAGAGTAACGGGCTCCATTGGAATATGCTCATATTTTAATACTTACAAAATTACTCTATAACGCGAGGTAGTTCTATGTATATTTGTTTAATTATGAAAGTGAAACTCAAGCTCCTCTCACAAGAATATTATTGAAGAATGAACTTCATTCGTAATGTTATACATATTTTTATATAATGTATAAATTATTTAATGTTCCATTTACATTTTTTATTTAATTTATATGGTTTGTTTAATGATTCGTGTAACAATTTCCTCAACCACTCCAACAAAAGTCGATGGCACACCCACATTTTGGTTTTCAAAGTTCAAGCTTCAATGAAAAAACAAACCAGTAATCTGTGTTGCTGTCTCTCGTTGGACAACAATTCTTTCCTTTCAGCTGTCTATTTCTGTCTCTTTGTTTGATTCTATTTAAAAATAAATAAAAAATTCACTCGGAATGCGTTTAGAGAAGTGCTTGGCTTGACAGATAACTTATTTAAAAATCATATTTGATAGCATTTTAATAGTGTTTTTCCCAGTTTCTCCCCTGCTTATTTATAAAGATATGTTTATATTTTATATTAATTATTTTCCGTCATATTTTTGAAAACATCTAACGAAATTGCAATAATTCTAATTTATGGAAGAATATTTGCACTTGGAACTCAACTCCTCTTAGTAATCAGCTTATACAATCAACCTTGGACAATTTTTAATGATTGCTGCAAGTTGATATTAAATTTAATTTTTATATATTCTTGACACTCTTGTAGGACAGAGTATTGACAACCTAATTTCCATCGTCTCCCAATCAATCTAGAACAGATTTATATTTGTTTAAATTAATGTCAATCAAGTCACTATCCTACCAAACACTATGTTTATTATATGATAATATTGGTGGTCGTTGGAGTCCACTTGTAGTTTTCAATCGGATTTGTTTATTGATTCATGATTAAAGAAAAGAAAAAAAAAAAAGGAAAATCCCTCAACTAGCCAACAAAAGTTAGTGGCACATTCTTTGTATATTCACACCATTCAAATTTTGATAATATTGCAAGTCACTATCCCACCAAAAAGTATGTTTATTATATGCTAATATTGGTGGTTGTTGGAGTCCACTTGCAATCTTCAATCAGATTTGTTTATTGATTCATGATAAATATATATATATATATATATATATCATCAACTAACCCAACAAAAGTTAGTGGCACATTCTTTATGTTTTAATTGTTTTTGTGCCTCTTTGCTTGCTTTTGAGTTTTGCTACAAATTTAAAAAATAAAATGGAATGCTTTTAGAGAAGCACTCGGTACATACTTATCTAAAACTTAACATTTGAAAGCATTTCCATAGTTTAATAAACTTCAAGAATTTTCTTCTCAGTTTCTCCCGTTCATTTTTGTTTGAAAATTATAAATTATTTTTTAATGTATTTTTAAAAACATAGATTAATCGAAAGAATTTCTTATTTATGGAAGTCATACGTGGAATTTATTCCAAAACGAATACTATCATAATTATAGACCTAAATTCAAATTTTAAACCTAAATTCATCGTCTAATTAACAATGAAAACAAGTATATTTATATTGAATGATGTCATGATTCTTGGCAACAGTATGTTTTAATTGGTAATTTTGATTAAATTCAACTAAGCAATTGCTAGTACAAACTTGAAAGTCCTGTTTTCTTAGCACTTTTAAGAGATTTTAGAACTGGCTAGGCAGGCTAGCATCTATGAACTTGGAACTTAGCTTCTTTAAGTTCCTCAACTTTTACAAACTACAAACAACGTAGACATTGCTTAATAATAATTGTACATTAATAACTAATTAAACTTCAATTGGGGTCTTGACAGCATCATCCTTCTCTTCGTTCTCACAAATGGTCAAGTTTGTATGAGATATTCATACTAATAAGACCAACTATGCTTCAATTTGTTAATTAAGGTAAAAATAAATAAATAAATAATAAAACATTCACTAGAAGTATCAATTAAATAAGTTTATGTGTTATTTCGAATATCTCGTACATTGCTTGAAATTTGAATAAAAGAGTCAATTGTCACTATATTTTGATCAGATAAAAAAGGGTCTATAAAGTTTTGTAGTTCTGATTTAACAAGTTCATTGATCGTAATAAAAATATTAAATATCTGTACTTTCACATGTGTTTTTGAGGGCTACAAAACCTCTCCTAACTTTATTTTTAACCTTAATTTTTTGTAAGACAAGTTCGGATTCAAGTGATGCATGAAAGAAAAATAGTATAATAATCTTAGTTATCTATTATTTTTTATGATGGTATATCATGAGATTATATATAAAAAGCTTTAAGAGAGAATCCTCGCTCATTTTTGACATATTATTTTGCCTACAATCATCTTCTATAGGTAATTATTAGTTTTTATTAGTTTTTAATTTGAAGTAAGATAATGTATAATCTTAGTAAATTCATAAATGAGTTTCTAGCATATAGTATACAGATTACTAACAAATTTTGTTTTCTCTTGTCATTTCCTTGTGACCACCCAAAACAGTTATTACGTGTTATACGGCCGACCAAGTACATATAAATTTATTTTACTCATCAATGGAGAGAATTTTTATCTCTTAAATATCAATCAACATAGTTGATAAGAGATTATTTTAATAAATATCTATCAATGTAGTAAATATCGATCCATATAAATTTTAAAAATTTCTCTTGATTATATTAGTTTGATAGTCATCAACTTGAATCAAAAATTAATTTTCAATGAATATTTGTTTTATTCACACAACATATTGGACTGAGTCACCTGTTGTATGTTTTCCCTCGAGGGATTTGATAAGGGGTCTACAAGTAAAGGTTCCTCAAAAACCTCTTGTTTCAGAGAAATCCAATTTAATTATATTTTTCCATAATCACCCTACTACAACATTGATCTTGCTCTACAATTTCTCAGTAACAAATGAACTTTCATCACAATTGCTGCCAACCACCTCAATCCGGAATCTTGCTCGATGACAAAGAATATGAGACAAAACTTTTAATATTTCCAACCTAACTCAACTTTGTGGTTCACTTAATAGAATACCTGAATGCAAAGCACAGGTGTGCGAAGAGCCATAGCATTAAGTTGTCCTACTTTAAGAGTAATATTATAGTAGGTGCTGTCCACATGGTTTTTAAATAACCGAAACACAAAAAATAATCTTGCTTTTTTTTTACCAATAATGAGCATTTTGTATGTATTTGTGTTGTATCAACTTCAACGTTCATATATCTTATAATTATGTCTTTGGCTGTATGGATTTGACATCCACCCGTGAAATCCAAAAAATAATAATAATATTAATAAATAAAAGTTATCCCCCATCTTATGTATGGGCCTCTCTTCCACCCTCGTGTGATCTATCCCTTACCTTCGTGAGGGTGGATCTCTCTTATTTGAAAGTATCTCCTCGGATCGCGTCACAAAATGATATTTCGGTAGGTTTCAGTTATTCTATGAGCTAGTCCCAGATTTTTAAAAATATATATATATCTTATAATTATACATCTTTTCATTCTTTGTATCGTATGCAGTTGTATTGCATCAACTTCAAAATTTACAAAATCTAGTTTTTTAATTATACTTAGTAGTTTAAAATTTATACATTAAAGGTCACAAAATGTGAATTCAACTTTACGCAATTAATGTTAGTACTAATTCTTATAAGAGAGTGTATATAAATATAATAGATATATGTCCTTAATTAAGCTGGTGTTATAAACAATAGAAGTCTCAGAAATTTTCATCAACAAAAGAAATTCAGATCCAAATAATTATTACAAACTTCCATTATTGATGTCAAATGACAATAGTACCCACACGGTTTCTTTGTGAAAGAAGTGCCCACACGGTTCTTGATGCATATGAATTTCTTTTTTGAAGTATCATACTTTGCAAATTACAACCCAAAATTCCAACCATATTAAACCAACAAGCGATATTAGGTTGCATAAAAATTAACTAAATGCCGATCTGGTTTATGAATTATTCACGCTTTATAACAAAGTTGTTTTATTATTTATATTATATTGATAATTTATATATTATATTATTTATATATTAGATATAAGTTTTAAATAACCTAATATTACCTACCATAAAATCACTCGATTTAATTAAAACAATTATGATGATAATAATGCGTGCTTTGCCGATACTGATTTCTTGCTTCTGTTCTTATAATATAATCCGCACATTTTACAAACATCAACATCTTTCTACAATTCTAATTCACTTTTTCTTGGGATAATCATCATCTTTGAGAACAAATATGTCCCGCAAATCAATAACGTCATCATTGTAATGGGATAATTATATATATATATATATTTTTTTTAATTGTATGTATTTTTTTTTGAAATAATTAATTGTATGTATTTGTATTGCTTCAAAATTTACAAAACCTAGTTTTTAAATTCTACTTAGTAGCTTAAAATGTATACATTAAAGGTCACAAAATGTGAATTCAACTTAATGCAATTAATGTCAGTACTAATTGTTATAGGAGAGTGTATATAAATATAACATGTATATGCCCTTAATTAAACCGGTGTTATAATTAATAGAAGTCTCAGAAATATTCATCCACAAAAGAAATTTCAGATCCAAATAATTATTACAAACTTCAATTATTGATGTCAAAATGACAATGGTGCCCACAAGGTTTTTTTTTTTTGAAAGAAGTGTCACACGGTCCTTGATGCATATGAATTTCGGACAAACGACAACTTGCTATGATAATGAAAGTCATTAGCAATGGGGTATGGTTCTACAAATGTATTGGGAAATTATTCATAAATGGATCCTATTTTATGTTCATAAATACATTGTGTCTATTCAATTATCAAACTGTTTATATATAAATGTTCAATCTATCTATGTTGAATTTATGTTTATGTGAATTCCATAATGAAATCCATACTAGTCTGTCTTGCTTTTTCTCACTAATTATTTATGAGGGTCAAGTGTCAGTCACAAATCACAAAACTGTTATCAAAATATGATAAATTTTTATAACGAATATGACATCTTAACCCAATTTATAATGAAGTATTAGTGATATAAGCATATTCTTATATAACTACGATAGAGCAAAATCTTACAATCATGCATTGTTTCATATATATATGTGGACTTCCTAATTCACAAATTTGAATTTCAAATTTTATAATTATTATTCTACATGTAATTTTTAACTTTTGTCATAAAATGATAGCATATGCATTCAATTTGTAATGTAAAAAGCAAACAATTTAATTAAACATTTAATTAGTACTAGTTTATTTTATTTTATTATGTTTGAGAGTTTGTTTAGTAGTTTAATTCATAAAATCCATTTGTGAAAGCGTAGTTTTTTTTAAAGTGCAAATTGTTAGCAAATTACAACCCAAAATTCCATCCTTATTAAACCAACAAGTAATGTTAGGTTGCATAAAAATTTTATCCAAATTCTGATGTGGCTTGTGAATTATCCACACCATATAACTTACAAAGTTATCTTATTATTTATATTATGTTGATAATTCATGTATCATATTATCTATGTGTTAAATACAATTTTTAAATAACCTAATATTACCTACCATAAAATCACTCGATTTAATTAAAATAATTATGATAATAATTATAATGTGTGCTTCACTGATGCTGATTTCTTGCTGCTGTTTTTATAATGTAATCCGCACATTTTACAAACATCAAACATCTTTCTACAATTCTACTTCGCTTTTTCTTCGGATAATCATCATCTCTAAGAACAGATATGTCCTGCAAATCATCATTGTAATGTGAACTGATGATTAATATGAATCAAAAACTTTCCACAAAGATATTTGACCACATGGTTCATACAAGTCTAGAACGGGCCAATAGTTGTCAGACAATGATGGTTCCATTTATTGGTAGGGTCCACACCAATAACTGTGGGAAATTTAATCAGATTTAACCATGGTAATGGAGCGAACCATTTTCTCTCGCTTTAATTTCTTTCATTGCTTTCCTTTTGTTTCTCTGTTTCGACAAACTGAAAAGAATCAAAAACCATCCCAATGGCAGAGCTCGTTCTTTCTGCTGTGCTTCCTGTGTTGTTCGACAAGCTGACATCTCATGAACTGCTCGAGTTTGCAACTCAAGAGGGTGTAAGTTCAAAGCTCAAACAATGGGAAGAAAAGTTGAGGATGATTAATGCACTGCTCATTGATGCGGAGGAGAAGCAACTGAGGAATGAAGCTGTGAAGCTGTGGTTGGAGGAGCTCCAAGACTTGGCTTATGATGCAGAGGACATCTTGGATGAGTACGCTACTGAGGCTTTGACTAGAAAGTTGAAGAAAGAAGAGCATCAAGCTACCACTAGCAGGGCTTGGAAGCTCATTCCTGCTTGTTGCATTGGTCGTACTCCGCATGCTTTATGGTCTGATTTCAGCATGCGTTCAAAGATAGATGATCTTAGTAGTAGGTTGCTGGATGTCTGCAAACGAAAAACTGAACTCGGATTGGTTGAGATTCCGGGAAGGAGACTGGTTGAGATTCCGGTTGGTTCGCAAAGGCCACCCACTGCAGGTTTAAAAATCGAACCTGTCGTCTATGGAAGAGATAAAGATAAAGCCAAAATACTTGAAATGGTGTTGTCTGATGAACCCGGTGATGTTAACTATGGTGTGGTATCCATTGTCGGCATGGGAGGACTCGGCAAAACAACGTTGGCTCAACATGTGTATAATGATGAGGCAATGACAGATTTTGACCCAAAAGGATGGGTCTGTATCTCTGACGAATTTGATGTTACGAAAATCTCTAAAGCAATTCTTGAGTCCATCACTACGAGTGGCACGAATTTGACAACTTTAGACGCGGTGCAAAATAAACTCAAAGAGAAAGTAGCTGGAAGAAAATTCTTGCTTGTCCTTGATGATGTTTGGAATGAAGACTATAGCAAGTGGCAGATACTGAGGTCACCCTTTATGGTTGGAGCTCGTGGGAGCAAGATCATTGTGACCACTCGTCATGAACGTGTTGCCTTAACAATGGGACATCCCAATGGATGTCATAGATTACTTGGGCTTTCGGACGATGATTGTTGGTCATTGTTCAGGAAGCATGCAATTGGTGATGAAGTTCTGAGTTCACATCTTGTTGAATTAATTCGCCAAAAAGTCATTGAGAAGTGCAAGGGATTGCCCCTAGCTGCGAGGACTCTTGGTGGCCTTCTACGCTCTGAGGAAACAAATAAGTGGTCAGGGATATTGGATAGCAAAACATGGGAATTGTTTAACAAAAGTGAGATCCCTACAGTCTTGCAAATGAGCTACTACCACCTTCCTTCCCATTTGAAGAGATGTTTTGCATACTGTGGAATTCTTCCGAAAGATTATCAATTTGAAGAAAATGAACTTGTCCTTTTGTGGATGGCAGAAGGCTTAATTCAACAATCAAACGGCAACAAACAATTGGAAGAATTGGGCGGTGAGTATTTTCGTGATCTATTATTAAGGTCAATTTTTCAAATTTCAAGTGGCAATAGTTCTAAATTTATAATGCATGACCTTGTTAGTGATTTGGCTCAAATGGTTTCGAAAAACCGAAGTTTTAGGCTGGAAGCTGAATCAAAGTCCAATAATCAATTAAAAATATCTGAAATGACTCGTTATGCTTGTTATATATCTCATGAATATAATCTTAAAAGAAGATTTGAAGTCTTTAATGATGTTGCATGCTTAAGGACTCACTTGTCAATGCCACAAATAAATGATTGGGTTAGAACATGTAATATTAGTAACATAGTTATTTCTGATTTGTTTGGGAGGTTTAAAAAGTTGAGGGTTTTATCTTTACAAAGATATTGCATCTTTGAACTACCGGATTCAATAGGAGGCTTGAGACTTTTAAGGTATCTCAATTTATCATATACTAAAATCAAATGTTTACCAGAGTCGGTAAAATCAATGTGCAACTTGCAGACATTGATGCTAAGAAATTGTTCTGAATTCTCGAAGTGGCCATCTAGTATGGAGAATTTGATAAATTTACGTCACATCGATATCTTAGATGCAACTTCAATAGAACATATGCCAATGGGAGTGAAAAAATGGGAACATCTCCGAACTTTATCTAACTTTATTGTGAGTAAAGATTTTGGATCTAATTTAAAAGATTTGAAGCACTTAAAGTTCCTTTGTGGAAAACTTCACATTTCCAATTTAGAAAACATGATTGTTCCTGAAAACACAATAGGATCCATATTAGATGATAAGAAAGACCTAAAAGTACTTTTACTAGATTGGGGGTCTAGGTCTGACGAATCACAAGATGAGGCAATAGAATCAGGGGATGAGGAAATGGATAAAAAATTACTTGATATGCTTCAACCTCATCAAAATTTAGAAAAACTCACGATAAAGTGTTATGGTGGTAGAACATTTTCTTCTTGGGTCGAAAATAGTTCGTTCTCTAAGATGACGGTCCTAAATTTGGAAGATTGTAAAAGATGCACATCTTTACCTTCACTTGGACTGTTGGCCTCACTTAAAAGCCTCACTATCAAAGGTATAAAAGAATTAGAAAGCATCAATTCTACATTCTATGGCCATTGTCAAAATCCTTTTAAATCTTTGGAGACTCTTTGTTTTGAAAATTTAGGAAAATGTGAGTCTTGGGACCCTATCAAAGAAAATGAGAGTTTCCCTAGGCTTCAAGAGTTATCTATTGTAAACTGTCCAAAACTCTTCGAAAGATTACCCAACAAACTCTCTTCATTGGAAAAACTTGTCATTCGTGGATGTGAGCAATTAGTGGTTTCATTATCAAACATCCCAAAATTGTGCAAACTAGAGATTGACAAATGCAAGAAGATCGTGTGCACTAGTTCAACTTTTTTAGAGTCATTAGAATATATGACTCTTTCAAATATTTCAGATTTTGGTGATTTGTCAAGGCAAGAACTTAAGAAAGTTCAAGAACTGACAATTGATGGTTGCAAAGAACTCATAGAATTGTGGCAGCATGAGATTTTCCTCGAGAAGCCCCATCAAGGGTTGCATAGTCTCAATTCCCTCAAAAAGCTAGATATAACGAATTGCATTACCCTCACAACTTTACTTGAGGGGATTAAACAGAAAAATGTGCATGTGGAAGAATTGGGAATTAAGAGTTGTGATTCTTTGAATTTCATTTTTAGAAGACAATTACCTCAATCTCTAAAGAAGCTTTATGTAGGAGAATGTGAGAAATTGCAATGTTTGATGGGTGATAACGAGGATACTTGTACTTCAACATCTTCGGCAACGTTTTCACTTCCGTCCAAGGAAGTCGATGCTAGCACATCTCATCTCAAACGAGAATGTTCATCTCTCACTTGTCTGCCATCAATAGACCAACTCTCTGCCACACTCACTAGTCTCCATATTTTTAAGTGTCATAAGCTCACAACTTTGTCAATGACAGGTCATTTACCTGTTGCACTCAAATATCTTAGAATTACTACATGCAGGGAGCTCATTACCCTATTACCAAAAGGCCAATTTCCTGAAACTCTTGAAACCCTAATTATATCATTTTGTGATCAACTAAAGTCAATAGTTGAGAAATTTCATAATAATAAAGCTCTTTGTGAGATCGGTATAGAGTGTTGTGGGAGTCTCGAATCCCTTCCGGAGGGCCTGGAAACTCTTAGCAATCTCAAATCCCTTATCATATTTGGCTGTGGAAGTTTAGCTTCCTTTCCCAAAGGAGGGTTTCCCGACAGTGATTTAAGAGTTGGTCTCTGTCATTGTGAGATGTTAGAAGCTCTACCCAGTGGAATACACACTCTCTCCTCTTTAGCAATAATATTTTGTCCAAATATGTCCTTGTCCGAAGAAGCTGTGCCCACCAACCTCACAAAGCTTGCAACTTCTGCTCCCAAACAATATAAAGTGCTCACGGGAAGGGGGTTCCACAATTTCACCTCTCTAAGAGACCTCGCCATTTGGGGAGGCCAAGGTAGAGAGTCTATCCAAGACACGGACATGGAAATTACTTTGCCCCCCAATGTAACTCACCTGACAATTTTAGGTTTCCTGAAATTAAAATGTTTGCCTTTCAAGGATTTCGAAGACCTCTCATCTCTTGAGTCTCTGACAGTCTCAGAGTGCCCAAAGCTCACATCCCTTCCAACCATTCTGCCATCCTCACTTCAGCATTTAGATATAAGGGATTGCCCAAAGCTCACATCCCTTCCAAGCACTCTGCCATCCTCACTTCTGCATTTGGAAATACGGCGCTGCCCATCCCTAGAAAAAGCATGCAAAAGAGATAAAGGAAAAATGTGGCTGAAGATAGCCCACATCCCTCGCATTGAGATAGATGATCCAGAGGAGTGAAGCATCAGAAGATTAGCTCATCGATCCTCATCTTCTATTTCAGGTATAACAGGAAAATACTTGGTAATGATAAACAATTTCTCATTTTTGATGGGCTCTTCTAATCCTCTCTTGACTATTTTGGAATTACTGCTCTGTCTTTCAATTCAAACACTCATTAACTCATGTGCCTTATTACTTGCCAGATGGTATCTTAATTCTATTTGACTTATCACTCCATTTATATTCAACTCTGTAGATGTTGAGATTGACCTGCAAAATTCTCAGTCCAGGTAATTACTACTTTCAGTTCCTTATTTCATTTTTGGTTGAGCAAGTTGAATTTAGTGCTTGTCACTGAAAATTAATTTGTTTGTCCGCTGTTTAGATGTTTAGATGGTGGATCAAGTTGATAAGTTTCGATTTTTCTGTACTCTGAGGAGTTGCATTCTACATAGAATAATTTGTTCTCGAGGACTCTATGTCAACTGCAACAGAGTTAGGAACTCATCCAGCTATTAATGTAAGAATACTAGTTGACTTTAGTAATTGTTTGCTTTCACTATTAATTGAATGGCCAGTTTTCAATTAGAGAAAATAGCTAAGAACTTGCCCTTATACTTTGTCGTTAATAGTTCTTTGGTCTTATTTCAGGGGAATGTATATTAAATCCCTTTTCCACATTCGGCTGCTGTCAGTTGATGCAAATCCTCCTATATGACTTCCTGGCTCTGGTGCACATCCTTCTAGCAGGGCTTTTTCATTTCATCTGTATGCTGCCACAATGAAGGACCACTGGCATGAACAACTGAGCATTCTTGCTTAGTATTTGCTTTTAAAGATACCTGCTTTTTTCAACTGTCCATGGAAAGCTTTTTCAGGTTATATATTGATATGATTCCCCATATTAGAAGGCTACTTAAAGGGACAGACAATTTCTTACTATCAAAGTTTACAAGTTGAACTATGGATCTATTGATTTGGGTTAAGTTTTTATGTGGTGGTCTTGACAAACCGATGTTGAGGCTTTCAAATTTGTACAAGTTTCTAATGATGTCAAGGAGGGAAGAAAATATGGTGTAGAATAAGTTCATTGAGACAAGTCCAGGTTTCTAATATGAGTTTAAGTCCTTGAGTAGTTTGCTTCATCTAGACGAGTCCTTTTTGTTCCGTGTTTTAATTGGTGAAATGCTGCTGACAGATATTCTGCTATTGTTAGACCACTTGAGGTGTAGTTTATTTGTTGGAATTTTAGTTTTGTACTTTTTTGATGGATGCAATATCTGCTTATAATCAAGACTAAAATTCTGCAGTTTGAAGGTACTTTGCTATAAAGTTATGATGAGGTTGCAAGCTTGGGCTGTAGTTCCACATTTAGTCACTTGGAATGCTACAAATAGAGCTGCTGCAGCTGCATAAGTTGGCGTGGAAGCGAGGATCAACAGAGATCAAACAGCATCCCTCATTTGTATTGTAAATTGGACTGTGCAAGCCCACCGGAGATCTCCAAATATAGTCAATATTAAGCAGCTTCTCTTGCTGCAGCATCATCAATTGACCACAGAGCTGCCATTGCTACCATGACTTTCCTTGATCATGATAATAGCTGATCCATCCTCACCTTCTATTTCAGGGATTCCCAGTTATAACAGCAAAACACTTGGTCAGACATTCATGATAAACAATTGCTTATTTTTTATTGCTTTAATGGGCTATTCTAATTCTCTGTTTAGTATTTCGAAATTACTGCTCTGCCTTTCAATTCAAACACTCATTAACTCATATGCATTAGTACTTGCCAGGTGGTTTTTCATACTTTAATGCCTTCGTCAACTGTTTAGATGTTTAGATGATGGATCAAGTTGACAAGTTTCAATATTTCTGTACTCTGAAGAGATTGCATTCTACGTAGAATATTTGTTGTTAAGGACTGAACATCGGCTGCAACTGAATCAAGAACTCATCCAGATATAAATGTAAGAATACTAGTTGGTTTAAGTAATTGTTTGCTTTCACTATTAATTGAATTACCAGTTTTCAATTAGAGAAAATAGCTAAGATGGTAACTTGCCCTTATGCTTTGTCGTTAAAGACATTTGCATGGTTGTGATCAGGAGTAGATAAAGGGTAACTTTGGTTTAATAAGACATGGTTGATTTTGAGTGTTTGCTATGACTAATACTAGAAAGTGTTGATGGCATCTACAGATTATAATGTTTAACTACCTTTTCTCGAATATTTGAATAGCTAAAAATGTTGACCATTATGAATTCCATTTTGAAGGAAAATTAAGCTGAACTGATGGAAGAAATTAAGTCCCCTAATAAAGAAAATTAATATTTATGCTAATTGCTTTGAATATTGGTAAAACTACTTCATTATGGTGATTCCACAACTTTTGATAGATTTATCTTCATAATTTATACTTTTATCAGTGGACTTATATTTGATAGTTTATTACAGTTGATCTTCTTGTCAATTGCAATAGAGCAGTGGTAAAAAAAGGAGAAGAAAATCACTTGAACAGTATGGCGAAAATACAAAGCTTGTATTTGAGATAGGATCTATTAGCTTGTAAAAGTTCTTTTTGGCCTAACAAAACGAAGCTTCTAGTGGGTGACTGGTCACTAGTTATCAATGGAAAATAGTTTGTAAGATTTTTTCCTTTTAATTTCTGGTTTAGCTATCTTG
Source organism: Nephelium lappaceum (assembly GCA_021234005.1). Classification (NCBI taxonomy): domain Eukaryota; kingdom Viridiplantae; phylum Streptophyta; class Magnoliopsida; order Sapindales; family Sapindaceae; genus Nephelium; species Nephelium lappaceum. Next base: position 7,998,146 of record CM037996.1, read on the forward strand.
AAAGTTGAATAAACTAATGAACTGGTTAACTATACGTTAACATCTAGTTAAATTTTCGTAAGCTTCAATTTGGTTAAAATGGTAAATCAGTTACCATGTCTAAAACATCTCATAGTAATAGTCTTGTATTCATAAAAGTGACTAGAAAAATATTAGTTCCTTTGCTCTTGTTTCAGGGGAATGCAAATAAAATGTCTTTTCCACATTCAGCTACTGTCAATTGATGCAAATCCTTCTATATGACTTCTTGGCTCTAGTGCACATCCTCTTAGCAAGCCTTTTAATTTCATCTGTATACTGCCAAAATGAAGGACCACTAGAATAAATAGCTGAGCATTCTTGCTCGGTATTTGTTTTTGAAGATACCAGACTATTTCAACTGTTCATTGAAGGTCTTTAGAGATCAAATATTGATGTGATTTCCCATGTTAGAAAGCTACTTTAAGAGACAGACAATTTCTTACACTCAAAGTTTGCAAATTGAACATGAATCTATTGATTTGGGTCAAGTTTTGATGTGATGGTCTTGAGGAACCAATGTTCAGACTTTCAAATTCGTACATCTTTCTAATTATGTTAACAAGGGAACAAAATATGGTGCAGAATCAATTCTTAGAGAGAAGTCTTGTTTTCTACTCGGAGTTCAAGTCCTTGAGTAGTTTGCTTCTTCTGGATAAGTTGTTGTTCTGTGTTTTAATTGGTGAAGTACTGCTGAGAGACGTTCTGCTATGGTTAGACCACATGAGGTGCAGTTTATACGTTTGAATTTTAGTTTTGTAATTTTTTATGGATGAAATATCTGATTATAATCGAGATCAAAATTCTACAGTTTGAAGGTACTTTGCTGCCAAGTTATGGTGAGGGCGCAAGCTTGGGTTGTAGTTCTATATTTTGTCACTTGGAATGCTACAAAAAGAGCTGCCGCAGCTGCATATGTTGGCATGGAAGCGAGGATCAACAAAGATCAAATAGCATCTCTCATTTATTTTGTAAGTTGGACTGTGCAAGCCTACTGGAGATCTCCAAATATAGTCAGCATTTAGCAGCTTCTCTTGCTGCAGCATCATCAACGAACCACAAAGCTACCATTGCCACTTTGACTTTCCTTGATCATGATAGGTAGTCCAAGATACCTAACATCCTTTCTTTTAAGATGGATGGAAATTAATCTTAAGTTATTCATTCTTATCATCCATTTTAGGTAAGTCAATTTATAATAGTACAAAATTTACGTTTTCTTAATAAACAAGTTTAGATTTTTGTCACTTTTAATTTTAATGAATTGCTTTACATTGTAATCTTGCAATCTCTAATCTACTAATAGTTACTTCTCTGTTGTATATAGAGTATTGTTAACTTATTTTCGTTTGTACTTTTGAGATGTTCTTTCAATTTTATTTGACATTGAAATGTAAAGGAAAATCTCATATTGATTTGCAAATAACATATTGAAAGAATTCCCGATATAAGGAGGCAACTTCATGAGATGAAGACAAGTTCTTGATATTAAAAATTGCAAGTTGGATGATAAATTCGAATCAACTTTGACCTTAATGTAAGAAGAATAAGGTCCAAATCCAAACTACATCTTTTAATTGATATTATACAGTATTGTCAGTTCTGGATTACGGTAAATAACATGGGTTTTTTTGTTTTGGTTTGTTTCAATTTGTTGCTATCCTAATTGAAGTTGTAATCATCTTTAAATGCGTAAATTGCTATCTTTTGCTTAAGACTAAATTTTGCATTTGTTTTTTGTTCTGAGTCGGAGGTTTCTGTAGTATTCTTCAAAATAGTTCTCGTGTTTATGTGTTGAATGGTTGGTCATGTTATTTGTAGGTGCTTTCCTTTATGGCTGGCTGACCTAAAGTGGAATGTATATGCTGAACTCTTTTTGTTGCATTTTTGTAAAGAAAATCTTAGAAGATGCTAATGTGATCATAACAATATTGCTGCAGAATTATGAGAAAGCATCAAGGTCTGGTTGTAGATTAACCTTTTGTCCTGCTGGTGAAAGAGTTATGCCAACTACATAATTTGGCATGTCAGCAAGGAGATAAAGGAACTCAAACATCATCCCTTTTTTCAAGTAATACTTTTGTGCAAGCCCATCAGAGATCCCAAAATTAGTTGATGTTAAGCAAATTCCAACCCCAAGATCATCAGCTGATGATTAAGCTGTTGTTACTGCTTCTAGTGTACCTGGTCACAATGAGTATTCCGAGTTTGATATCCTTTCATTTTTAGTTTGTTAATCACTCTTTGAATAACTTAAAGAAATCTTTATGTTGTATGATATTAAGGTTTTCTGATTTCCAATTTGCAGCTATGAATTTCATGAGAAGTACTTTGTCTCGGACTCTAACTCAGTTATGGATTTGAGACTTTTCAAAATTGAAATACTTGTCTTTTAAGGATTTCAAAGACCTCCCGTCTCTTGAATGCTTGACTATCCTCGTTGCTCAAAGCTCTTGACTAAGTTGTTGTTATCACCTTTTTTTTTTTCCTTCTCTTTAGTGGAAAGCAAGGGACTATCTAAATCCAAAAGTGAAGTGATCCTAGTCTTGAATGCTTTTTTATCTCATTGTTAGTTAAACTGTTGTAGGTGAAATGTAGAGCATTCTCTAAGGTGAAGATATGAGAAAGTAAATCCATGAAAGTCGGGTTGCAAGGAGCATGTTGATCAAATTCCCCATATTACACGGCAACTTCAAAAGAAAGGGACAATTTATTGATATCAACATTGCAAATTTTACCATTGATTTGCGTCAACTTTGATCTTATCGTGACAAAGGTTGAGGTACCAACATCCAAACTGCATGTTTTAATCGATGTTATTGTACAATATTGTCTATCCTTTTTTCAATAGAAAGCAAGATTTTCTTCAAATCTAGTTCAATTTACTGCTTATCACTATGAAATTTTGTTTTGGTCATCTCTAAAGCAGTTTATTGTTATCTTCCGCTAAAGACTGGATTTTGCTTCTATTTTTAGTTGTTGAGTTGTTATCATTTCGTTGGTGTTGAACATGCTGGTTAGAGGAGTTTTCAGCTACGCTGGCAGACCTGAGGTGGAATATATATGCTGGAATTTTGGTTTTGCATATTTATACAAAGAATCTTAGAGGATGCTGCTACTATCTGGTTTTAATGGAGGGAAAGTCGCTGCCATTTTGGTCATAGTTTTGCTGTAGAATTATGAGAAGGCTGCAAGATCCGGTTCTAGGTCCACAATTTGTCTGTCCTGCTAGGATAAGAGTTGCTACAACTGGACCCTTTGGCATGTAAGCAACGAGCAACTGAGATCGAACACTAGCCCTTCTTTCAAGTAAAAGTGAAAGATTTGGTTTTATTATTGGGATACAGCAACCGGAAGAGATTCATTAAAATCTATGTTCAACACTCATTGTTCGTGTCTCTCATATTATCATGATGGAAATGTGATGGTTGATTGGTTGGTGTCTTATAGTCTTCGTTTGTCTCAAGATATATGAAGTTTACTTTTTCAGTGTTCACAATTTTGTACTATCTTGTTAACCAAGATTGTTTAGGCTTGATATTGTCTTGGTTGATTGTTGGGATTTGGTTTTAGATCCCCCATTAATGTTTGTTGTTCATTTTCTTTAATTTAATATAAAGAGTCAGTTTGAGAGGGTGCATGCACATGATAGGCAGACTTGTTGGGTGCCAACATAGTTGGGATGCTTCAAGTTTTGTTTGATGCAACTCCTCTCTTGCTTGAATTTTTATAGACTACCGCGTGTTCAAATTTTCATATTTGTATTAAATTTGCAAAATGATATTGTTGATATAGTACAAAATGTATAAATGTTGTTCGTTTTTGTGTACAAGTTTTGAGTAAGTAGTAAGATTTTCTCCAATTTATTAAATTGTGTTAGTTAATATTTTATCTGCTAATGAAGTCAAAAAGTTGATTGCTATAAACTATAGGAGTCTATACCATGCATTAGTTTTATGTTGTTGAGTTGAAGTCTTTTGCTATAAATTTCTTACTTTTAAAAAGTTGCATGGTTCCAAAATTTAAAAAAAAAACTTTATTTTAATCCCTGAGGTTTTAAAAAATATCAAATTTTTAAATCTCTTTTGAAAACAGTTCTTTTTATCTCTAATTTTTTTCAAACTCTCCAAAAAAAATCCAAGTCATTAGTTAACTGACAATTAACATTAACATAATATATATATATATAATATATTCTTGATAATTATTAGTGGAACGTAAATTATCAGATTATCCTCATAAAATAATATATTTATAAGTTAAATTTTCTAAAATGTCACAGAATTTAAGTTATTAAATTATCATTTAAATTATCTAATCATCGTTGACTGTTAGCTGACTAATAGTTTGGACTTTTTTAAAGAGTTTTGAAAAGATTATAGATGAAAAGAACTGTTTCTAAAAAAACTTTAAAAACTTGATAAGTTGATATTTTTCGAAACCTCGGAGACCAAAATAAAGTTGCTCCCAAAATTTATTAAATTGTGTTCGAATGATGTAGTAAGTTTATAAAAAATATGGAATTAAAAAAAAAAATGGACCATTAGGCATTAACAAAATAGAAATATTTTTGTGGCCCAATAAATTCTAGTATCAAATAAAATTTCATTCGCTTTTATCTATTTCACATAAGTGAATAATTAACATGTAACGTTGTACATAAAATATTTCACCTATATAAAATGTTTTTTAATGAAGACATTTCACGTACGTAAATATTTCACATGTTATGTTGTATATGAAATGTTTCATAGGGTTATAAGTGATAAAATAAACTGTTAAAGTTTCATTTTAGACCAAAAATGAATAATTTTTATTTCTACGCTAAAAAACGATTTAATTATTATTATTGATTGGACTTAAAGTGAATTTATCTCTTTTAGTGTAATTCCAATGGTATCAGATTTCCACTTCTTTTGTCAAAACTTAAAACCATACAGCAGTCTTCTTGTGTTTTATCTCTGTTATGTTCACCAAGTTCTACTGCTAGTTATAATGCTTCTCATAAGGACTACTTTAAATTCACTTACATAAATTTCACATTCTTTGTCACTGTAACATGCAACTGTGAGATGGAAGAAATAAATGAATGAATTCTCTGGGTATAAACACAAGACAATCATGATTCCAAAGTTCTAAAGAACACAAAAAAAAAAGGGAGGATAGCGATCAGTAGGGCAAGACAAATTTCATTTTTGAAAGATTCTAAGGGACGATTTAGGGGCATCTTTGTACACAAGCTGTTCCGGTTGATCATAACGTAAACAACTATTCAAAATAGTAATTAGTAGCTACGTACAGTCACCATTATCCACTAATGTACTAACTACGACACATCAAACTAGTTAGACGAAACATCTCAAACGTGCCATCAAAATTCTCAGATATATACCCAACTGAATATCATTCTATAAAAGAACGTACTCATCATTTTCATGTCACTAACAGTAACATTTAATTTTGAGTCAAACAACTTCTCCAGAGATTATTACTTAAACTGCAAGAAAAGGAAACTCTTTCACAACTGATATAATAATTATACCATCCAATTGTGTTTGGAACTATGGAGTTATAATGCTTACCGAGACCAAATGCATGCCGATGGTATGACAGCATGATACTCGCATTAGATAAACCAGACCCGCCATCAGATTTGTACTCCTTTCCAATTTCCACATCAGGGAATGAACCTGAATATACCATTATATGCTTTCTCAGGCAGTGAGTCAAAGCTCTGAGCTCTAGCTCCCCTCCCCATGCTGCAGTTGATTCAACTTCTTTACAGTAATTCTCGAATCTCTCTGCTTGTGAACTTTCAGAATCATCGTTTATCATATTTTCAGACAGGTAAAAGGGTAGGAAATCAGATGCATGCTCCCTTGTATATGTAGCCATCATTTCTCAAAGCTTTCAGTATGTATAAGGAGAAGAACCTCCTGAAAGATGAGCAAGCTGATCCTCAGCAGCTCGATAGAGACAGTGCCCATCCGGCTTTATTTCGTTAACAGTCAATCCAAGAGGTTCAAGCTTCTTTTCCAATTTCTCATCTTCAACCATTCTATCACTTACAATATTGCTCTGCTCTTCTTGAATTCTTTGCTCTCTTGCTGCTTCTTGCTGAGCTCTTTTCTCTCGCCTCTTCGCACCCTTACTAGGCTTAGAACGATCGTGTTGGTTGGTAACAGAAACCCCAGCAATGGCTTTCACCAAACTGTCAAGATTGCTTTTCTCATTTCCATTAGTAGAGCTATAGCCTAATGAAGCAAGTTCTCCAGCTTGTTTTTCTTTAAGCTTGGCAGAAAGTTTAGATATCTCCCCCTTGACCTGCTTCTTTTTTCAGTTCAACTTCCTTGTTCTGCAGCTGTGCTATTTCTCTCCTGCATACACAACGAAACGGTGATGTCAAGATGGAGTAGGAAAGTTCAATAATATAAAATAAATATTGTCAAGGAAACAAACCACTATCATCATTGATAGCAGGAAAAAAAGCACCCCAGGTTCATGTATATGAGCAGAAACCTATTGACACTTCTTTTGTAATCATATGACAACTCAAATGCAAATCAGTTTTCGCAAATCCTAGAGCGAGTGTAAAACAATTCTAAGGCCTCTACAAGAAATCTCACCAACTAAGGTAGGAGGTATTGAGAAAAAGCTACTACCAAGTTACAAATTTGGGGCGTGGCGTGGGGAAGAGAAAATTTATTATTAAAAAATATCACTTAAATATCCCACAAAAATAAAATAACGATAACTTTATACTCCACCTTTCCAAAAGAGGCCAGTTTAAGGATTTACACAACACTTGACTTCATTTCACACGACATTTATGGCTCTGCCTTTGTATTAAGCTACCAAGCATCTTAGGAAGATTAGACTGATTTCATGGAATGGAAACTATCTCAAAAATGAAAACCCAAATTGATATTCATGTTAATGCAACATAAAGCAAAAGAATTGTTGTGAATTTATCCAAAGTTAAAGAAAGAATCTAATTTTCATTGATCAAATCGTTCAATTTCATAGTCTAATAGATCATAATTTTTGAAAAATTAGACAAGAAAAAGACAGTCTTATAATACAATGAGCATCTTGTATTTCATAAAATTGGGGGCAATATAATCCTTACCAAAGAGCTGTCCTATCCAACTTTCAAGCATTAAGATACATTTCAGCTGTGGACGATTATCATAAAAGATTCTCAACTTATCATAAGATTCACATTCTGGAATTTTGGGATTATTCCTTGGAGGAAATACTTTTATGCATACTTCTTCCAGTTGATCCACACCAAACTAAACTCTATTATTGTACATACATGCTGGCTAAGAGCGTGCACGGAGTAACATCACAGGCACAAACTAATCTATATTTCATGGAACGGCCAGAAACCCATCATCATTGTAGGAAAACACAAAGAGGGAGAGAGAGAGAACTTATTGTGTAGCTTGGAAAAGGACGTGTTACCTGTGCCTAGTCAGCATTTCATCACGAGTTTCCTGCTTCTTCGAAGATGCATCACTAGAATCCGGTTCAGATTGTTTGTCCTCTATTTCTTTAGGATTTTCCATTTGAGCCCCTAAAATTACAGTTGATAATACAGAAAAGATCACAACTGCCAAAACAATTGATGACAAAGATATCCATCCTAGAAGTCAGTGAGCAACTTCAATTGAAGATAAGAAAACTGAATTTGTAAAGAAATCAACATCAAGTCAAAGTTGCATAAAAACTTTTTTATTTTTTGGATAATCCAAAGATCCTCCGAAACCGCTTAGCGAATTCGAGTTCAAAACTAGAGCTCCCCTGATCCTTACAATCTTTGAGAAGCAGTAAACTATAGTCTTCGGCCATATAGGTGCCCATGATGGTCAGAACCTTAGACCTAAAGGAGCAAACCCCAAGGCCAAACCATTCTTACTAGCCACTCATAGCTAGCATAAAAACTTGTAAACAAGTGAATCATCAAATTTCAAATTCCTAGAATTTCCATAATTAATCAAGGTCTAATGAGAGAACCAAAAACCTAAAATTTCTATAAGCATCAATTATAGAACAAAAAATGGCTAACAATTCCTCAATCTAAATACAACGAAACCAAATGTTTACTATCAAGTTTCAATTTTGTTGATATTTTATCTGAGTTGTAGGGAACCTCAATCAGACCTTACATAAGGACTACATTGCCTACAATGTTATGACATACAAGAAGCTCAATGAATAATAAAACTATCATCTTTATTCTGGTCTTATCAACCGGTTCCTCAAAAGCAACGATCTATTATAACTATAGATTGAAGAAGAGAAGATATACCTTGAAAGGCAAGTCTGGAGATGGTTCAAGACCGTCACCGAAGCTAAGCTTTGCTCTACTCTGCAATGCACTGCAATGCCACCTCGTTAGGTTGCTTTGTATGTTTTTTACGCTTTTTTTAATTAGTTGGTCGTCGGGTCAAGACGGACCCAATCTTGCCCGATGCGCCTCTTTGAAAGCCACTTAAGCCAAATCAATCCAATTTTAAAATGAGTGGCGGTGTTTCCACCCCTTAAACATTGTATATACACCCATTTTTGCACAACTAATTAATGGTTATACACACACCTAATTAATGATTATTTAAATGATTATTAATTATAGGGTTAATTGCACCAATATTCTTCAAATATTTCCAAATTAAACTAAATTGCAACTTTAACATTTATTGGACTAACATACCTTAAAAATGTTGACCACAATTAAAATCAACTATTGACTAACCATTTATTATGAAAAGTCAAAACTATCCCTAGTATATCTATTTATATAATAAAAAATTAAGAAAAAATCATATCATAATTATAATTATAATAAAATAAATATATTAAGGGCATTTTTGACTTTCTTAATAAATGACTAGTCAATAATTAGTTTTAATGATATTCAATATTTTTTAAGGTATGTTAGTGCAATAAATGTTAAAGTTGCCATTGAATGCAATTTTGAGATACTTGGGGAATATTAGTGTAATTAATCGTATAATTAATAATCTTTTAAAACAACAATTAATTGAATGTGGTATAACCATTAATTGGGTGTATGTATAAAAAGGGGTGTACATACATATTTAAGGGGTGGAAACATCGCCACTCTTTTAAAATTTGTCTAAGCCCCAAGTTTAAAGTTTAAACTTCACAAACCAATGTAATTTCCATTTCAAGCATATTAAAATCTGAACCAATGTGATATAATTTCAAGTGGATTGAATTGCTAACAAAATCAAGTACATCACTTGATGAAAGAAGCCACAACAAAAAAGCCCACATGTGCCTAAGCAAGCCCAAAAAGATGTGTAAATTGGGCTGGTGAGTACATGCGTTGCAACGACCCGTTCCAACATGCAAACAATCAAAACAACTCGAATCAAAAGCCCAATAGTTTATGGACGTTATTGGGCTGAATGACAAGGCCCGTTGTTCTAAAGCCTACTAATATAACAAGTAACAATCATGTTAGGCTTAGCACTAATATAGGTCAAATGGGGAAGAAAAAACAAACTTACTCAAAAAAAAAAAAAAAGTTACCTTCAATTTGATTCTGAACACCTTTGTTGGTTATTAGATTTTAATTGTTTTGTAATTTAAAAAAAAAAAATTGAAAACAAATTAAGGCTAATTTGCCCGGGTCGGGGAAGCCCAATTTATTTACCTTCAAGTCCAAGCAAGCTTGATATGGCATAGGTGAGTCAGAAGAAAATTTAGGGTACATTTGATTCAATATAACATGACATTAGTAAACTATTGAAAATCTTAAATCATAATTATACTATATGACATGGTAGTATTATATTACATTAAATTTTAGGAGTATTATATCACATAATCATTTTTAATTATGTCCAAATAAAATAAAAAAGGAAATAGAATGTTATGAAATCATTTTAATGATTCTGACAATTTTTCAATTATATGAATATGTGTCAATATTGGGTTTGACTAACTCACTAGTTCAGTAAGATTACTCATCAATAAGAATACTTGGATATTCTTCAATAACTATCATTATAACTAATTCAATGACTTTTATTGATGAGTAACCTTATCTAATTAGTAAGCTAACTAAATCCATCGATATCATAGTCTCGAATTTTAACTTAGGTCTTAAAATTAGAAATGAAATGATTTAGTTGAAGGTTGATGTCATGTATCGAAATCTGATTAGATGGAGTGTATAACATAGGACACTAACATGTAGATGTACAATAAACACCTTATTATTGCTCCTCTTCAAAAAGATGAGAACAATCATTCTAGTCTTCCCAGAGTGGGACAGAGCCACTCCGCGCCATTCACGGCACCAATCAGATTCCCAAAAATCAAGCTCTGTGTTGTTAATTAATATTATCACTATAAAGCATGTTTGTCAAGATTAAGGCAAAAAAAAAAAAACACTCAAAAATCTAATCCCCACCAGATGAAACAAACAAACCTTCCTTTTTTTTTTTTTCCAATATTGTTTTGCACAAAAGTGGTGATACGATTGATCGTTAATTAATTAATTTATTTTTGAAAAAACTTTATTTTAATCATCAAAATTTCAAAAAAAAACATATTTTTAAAACTCTTTTAAAAATAACTTTTTTCATTATAACTTTGTCAAATCTTTAAAAAAGTTCAATCTATCAGTCAACTGATAGCCAACGATGATTTTAGGTTATTTAAATTATAATTTAATCACTTAAATTCAAAGGTATTTTAAATAATTTAACTTATAAATTCATTATTTATTAGACTGATTCGATAATTTATGTGAAACTGATAACCATCAAGGATAAAATATTTTTTCACATATTCTTTTAATATTAATCGTCAATTGACTGATGATTAGACCTTTTTGAATAGTTTTGAAAAAATTAAAGAGGAAAAAAGTCTTTTTCAAAATAACTTTAAGAACTTGATATTTTCGAAACCGCAGAGACTAAATGAAGTTTTTCTTTATTTTTTATAAGCACTGTCGAGATCAATCGAGATAGAATTTTGAATAACAATTCGAATTTTCATTCCCAAAAGTGTGAAAGGACAACTTATATAGTGTGGAAAAATTATCCACATATAAAGTGAGAAGGATACTCTTTAAACCCGATACTTGACATATGTGAGGTGCGGTCTTAAAGCACTATGCCACCACCACTGCTTGCGAATTAATTTATGGATCTTACATTCCTATCCAAAGAGAAAATAAAGTAATTGGTATGGTTGAAGTCATCTCTCTTTTGGACATAGCCTCGTTGATTTTGTATATTTAGTTTTTCTTCTTAATTATTATGGAATAGGATATATCATCTTGAATTTGATAAAATTCATGTTGATTCATAATTTTTTCAGTGTTGGAATTTTTGGTTTTAAAAAAAAGATCATGTCTCATCTTCACAACTTGTAAATCTACAATACTTTGATTCACATCAAGATGGGAGTTGTATGACTTTCAAAAAGTTAAAAAATAAAGGGAGTTGTATAGGATTTTTTTTTTTTTTTTTTTCCTTTTTCAATTGGAGTATATTGAAGTATTCATGCGTCAACCGAAAAGCAGTGTCAATACAATATTACAAATACTCGATATAGTAAAAATATAAAACTGAACATCCATTTTGGAGAAGACTTTACTTGCAACAAAACGCATGTGTATTTTCGCTGTAATCTTATCATGCAGTAAATTTCGTTACATATTGAAATCAAAACAAAAGATGTGGTCCATTTGTTACATTTAAATTTATTTTAAAATTTTTTCCTCCATTAAAGATGGTGAATGTGCGAATGATAAGAAAGGCAGGTGAGGATTGATTGAAGACATGGAAGTTAAATGATACGATTTTTACTGCTCTCAGAAATGAGAACACCAACACACCAAACCATGAGTGTCTCTAAGGTCACGTTTTATAAAATGTGGTTTCCCACTCAATTTGCCTATCTAGTGAAACGCACTCTCCAACATTCTGATGTGCCTCCCACTCATATGTCACGAACTGCCCACAATCACAAATGATCTATATGACATTAGTTATAAATTAGTTAGTTAATTTCAACTAAATTAATAAACTTTGGAGGTCTATCCTTGACTGAGACTTGTCTGAATCGAATATTATTAAATATATTATATTATATTAAATATCACAATGGGGTCAAATGTTTTACCTAATGATTTGAAAATTTGTCAAAGTAAGTGTTGAAAAATAAGTGGGATGACCCTCCCCAAGTCCCAAATCATTCAAACACTTTTATTTTATTTTATCTTTATTGTTTTGCGACAAGGAGGGATTAAATTGAATTGAAAGAACATTCACACATTAATTCAACATTAAATTCAACCATCTAACTAAAGCAGTACCTACATTTTTTTCAAGGAGAGACAGAGACAGAGAGCAT